>OZ007538.1:11348588-11998805 GCA_963931895.1 Eupithecia pulchellata
GTTTGGCAATCTTGCAGTGAAGCTGCTGAATAGGCAGAGGAGATATCCTTAATGGGTGTACGATTTACGTACAATCAACATATTTGCACTTTGGCAAGCAGTGCATTTTTACCTAGTTAAGCAAAAATCAATCAATAAATCATATTATCAGTTTTATCAATTATTATCATCTATCAATTATCATCTAAAGGTGTAGGTCGGAAACCCTACAATGGGATACAATCCGCCAAATTAGTTAACAGTCAGCATAGTGTTATTTATCATCAGCGATTTTCGACCTTTTAGTGTAAACTTTACACTATAAAGAGTAAGGTTACATAAAAAAGGTTATTTAAAAAGGTGGTGATAAAACCCACCAATATATTGGGCAATTTTCCCAAAAAAACCGCAATTCGGTTCTAAATTATGCTTATTTTCTACCCTAAATTTTGATTTCATAAGTTTTTTTCAGGTGCACAAATTTCTGCAGGAGCATCAATACAGAACGAACCCTAAATATTCTCCATATTTCTCCATATTCCAGAGAACATTAAATAGGTACTTACCTGAAAATGGAAAGTTTTGTGGTCAACAGTGATGGTGAACGTGGAATCGTCTTCATCATCTATACCGATGATGGCGGCGCGGAGTCTGACGCAGCCTCGCCTCACTCCGCGGGTCATCTTCTCTTTTGACTGGAAAATAAGAGAAGTAACGTTATACAAGAGTAGTGTACTCGTAAGTGGGCGCTCCCAAGTGCTTGCTTTCGAAAACATACAGGGCTTAGATATTCTGATTGTTATATTTTTGAATCAGAATCTCGTGTATCTGTGTGCTTGAATACTGTTATTCAGATCTACAGTAGATTATTTTTGATGTAAAAATTATCATTTGACTTATTCATAATGAATTTAACTACCTGACGAAAAGTGTGTGTTGGAAGAAAACACACATTTCGTCAGGGTGTGTGTGGTTCTACTAGCGCGCGTTTCAACACAAACAAACTTCATAGCTCTTATATTCATAATCAAGGGTTTTTGTGATTGATCACAGATTGACTGGGAGCAGTGTAGTAAAAGGTATTGCCTTGTTATCGCTACTGTTTCCAGCCACGGAAATTATCAGGGGGGCATATTCTACACATGTATATTTATTTAAATTATATAATAAATCTACAAAACCTCTGATGACTGATTGACTGACTCACTGATAGACGTAAATGTTCTCCTTGATGGTGGAGGGGAGGTATGTTTTTGCGGAAACACTTAGGGGTCGTGGTGACTGGGAAAATTCCATCTTTTTAAGATTTGCCTGGTGGCGGCGTGGGATAACCAAGATAGCTGACATTTTTATATCGAAGTTTTCAGTCTCGCGCCACTGAACTAGTTACTAGACGCAAAACAGAAAATAAGATTTTTTGTCTTTATTGATTTAATAGTGAGGTTATAAACATCTCTGTTAAGAGTTGGATCGATTTGGGAGAGAATAAATCTCTAAGCTATATTTGATTGAAGAAAATCAATGCTGCCGTTTTCACGGTTCAAAGACAAATTGCCGTTGAGAGAGAGAAAAACTTTGCAAAACTTATTTAGTCAATTTCTTTTCTAATTCTAAATTAGCGATTAAACAAACACTGTCAATTTATTCTACGCAACGATTTATAATTACGGAAATAATTAACTATTTGGGTTACCAAAGTCAAGTTTATAAATATGACGTAACGCAACTGAAAAAAAAATATATTTACATAACAATTTACTTTAAAATGTAGATTTAGATTTCATTGTTGTAAGTTTCTATACTTTACCGAACAAAAACATAGCTCTTGATTATACTATACCGTATATCCACTCAAAAACATTGCTATGTACAGGGTGATAATGTAGGTAGGGTAAGGTACGTGGCACGACACTACCTCGCAAACGAAAGTAAGTAATTAAACTTAGTAATACAGGATATATTAATTTAATAGGGCATTAAAATGTTCAATCACAGACAGGTAACTGTAAAACCTGATTCATTAATTTTATCAATTTGATCTCGCAATTATTACCAAAGATATAAACAAGGTTAATCAGACAGAGTAGGTAAGTATTATTAAAATCAATATTGTCTGAATGATTAAATGTATAAAAATAATGTTTATAAACATAACAAATATGTACACAATGCTGTAGCAACAAAAAATGTAACACCCGCGGCTGTCATAAAAGGCGACTAAGAAAGAGATATCCACCGGGAGCGGGGCAGACCATTGCGGAAGAGGTCCACTCACCCTCTAACTTGCGATAAAAACAGTAGTCAGGTAATTTTAATTATTTTACACATTTATATGATGCCATCTATGGCGCTCATTAGGGGAGGCCTATGTATGTCCCGCAGTGGACTAATTATAGGCTGGTGTGGTGATGTTGATGTTTGTTGATATGGAACTAGGGGTTGCATTATCCGTTAAATTTTCGTATCCGGATAATTCGGATAGTAGTGAGCCTTACTATTCGGATATCCGGATATTTCGGATAATTCGGATAATTGAAAAATATACATAAAAATTAAATTACAACAAGGAAAATGGGTTTTTAAAGTATAAGTATTTATTAATTTATACTTAAAAAACGTTAGGCATGATGTCAGTAACTAAAAATCACTAAAATTATTTATTTCTTTAATAAAATTTGGGCCATGGAATACAAAACACGCATTTATTTCTTTATTAATAGTGAGATTGATATTTAATTTAATAAAATAAAACTACGAAATACGGCAATCCGCCATGATAGGCTGAACACCAATCAGAGCAAATGACGTCATCTCTGAGTTGACTATACAAGCATCTTGTTTCGTTAGCAGCACTGGTTATCTGTATTATTTACGATTCAATTTTATTTTCACCGAGTTAGGTCTAGTCGTTTTATTAAATCGAAAGTGAAATAACCATGTCACGATGGAACAAGGATTCACTAAGGTTTCATGCGGACTTGTGACACCGATCCCATCAAATGATATTCCATGAATTCTCCATATCATTTGGCAACTGAAATTTGAATAAAATACATAATAAGATCACAGTGATGCGATACGAAACCTAACCTCAAAAAAGTTTATTTATTATTATTAAATTTAGACCTCAAGCAAGATAATTATACCACATACTATTTTAAAATTCCTGCAAAACAAAATAAAAACTTACGTCAAAGTGATCTTCACAAAAATAATGGTGAGTACTAGGCAATATCGCTGTTGAATCCCGCCTTGCAAGTTTAAGCCACTTGTCCCGTATAGTTTTCTTATGCGGAACGAACATAAATAACTTATTAGGAGTTTTTATTGATGTATTCTTACACTGAGGGACCGCACACCACTTGTACACTTTCTAATTCATATTTAATAACAAAATTATTCAATGAACGCCTAGTGTTTACGTTTAGTTTACTCAGACGTGACGTCACAAGCGACGCCATGACATGGACAGTTTTGGTGCGAATTATAAATAATAAGACTAAATTGTTAGTGTTTTCCTACTAAACCTTTAATTTCTGCAGAAAAATGTTATTCATTGTAAATAATATGTTTTTCGAATATACAACAGTTTTTCAAAATCTGTCATCTTGCCTATTCGCATAGAAACTGAACAACATAGAGATTAAAAATAAGGGTATCACTCAAATGGGTTGAAAAACTAAAATATCTATGAAATAAAAACGGTTTACTTCTTTCCATCGAACTTATTTTTTAACATAAATACGAATCCTTCCTCCGTAACGTAACGTAAATCAACTTCCTGTTTTATTAGATAGGTACTTTATAATAATTTAAACAAAGAAACAACATAGTCATGAGATCAAACTTACAAGTGTACACACACACGTTTATGTTATATATCAATCAAATTAAATAAACATCTCTTTCCATCGAACCTCGGTCTGTGTCGGTGTCGTCGAATCACTGACCAACCAGTGTCAACGATAGTGTTGCGATTGCGCGCTACCCCTAGTGTAGGTCTTGCTTGTTTATAGCTTCAAATTCAGAAACACGCACGAATTAATATATGTTTATTTTAGCAACACAAAGTATTGTATGCATTAAATATGTATAACATTTCTAAAATGCTGGATGCGTTGTAGTGTTGTGTCGTAAATTAGAAAAATCAACTGTAGGTAACTATCCGTATTATTCGTATTATCCGGATAAAGGAGCTCCCATTATCCGGATAATAAAATTAGCGGATATCCGGATAATACGGATATCCGGATTGCAATCCCTATATGGAACGTAGTAAATTAGCTTTTCAACAAGCATACTTTAAATGAATCCAGACAATCGGATGAATACATCAGCATTGATTATAGTTCAAACTCCGTGCCCGTAATCAAGTTCGTGCGTCGCACCGTGCGGTGCTCACACTGCACCGATAGGGAAATCAGAAAAACAAATAGCTTGGAATAGCGGAAGTATGGATACAATAGTGAAGACATACAATAATGTGTTCTACGAGAGAGCAGGTAACGTAGATTTTGTTGATACGAATGCGCACAACTATTTCTATTCAAATTTGTAACAATGCGTAATATTTACTTACTTACATACAGTGAATTTGTTTTACCTCTCACTTTACATCATTACGTCCACCGCTCGATATGCCTCAAGCTCAACTTTTTTGTTTTATAATATTCTATTATATCTATTATTGTACAAAATAATTTTATAAGACTGATGGAATAATGCGGTCACATTCTTGTGTGGGTATTGAGCAGTCAAGATAAAAACATGTTTTTTGCAAGAGACATTGCTAGAACCTAACTTACGTAGTGGCTCTTGATCTTGAAATAATTCCTACCGAATTCATAATACCAGCTTAGCTAAGTTATACACGTTAATCCAGTTTAATACATTAAGTAACAGAAACAAGAATGTAGAGATACTAATAACATAACCTACTCCTTTCTAATTACATCACATATTATGCTAGCCAAATCTAGACTATTAGTTGAGACAAGTAACGATCTACCCGATCTAGGTCTGCAAGTAAAGATCGGTTACTCATAAATAGCTAAACATTTGATCACTAATCGTTTAGAATAAAACATTGGAAAGTTGAACAGGTTGCCTGATAGAGAAGGCTCAAAGCCGAAAGGCCGTCCTTTGTACTTCCTACTTTAAGCATGTTTGTATTGTTCTCTTTCTTTGTGTAGTTTAACAGTTCTTTATTTCCTTTAGACCTTACAGGACTCTTGGACACGTCACAAAATACAAAATATAGTATTTTCTAATTATTTTTAAAATAAGAAAATATACAAATCAGTACTTGTCGGGCAATTGTCTTAAAACTATCTAGAACTACATAACAGTGAGAGCATTTATAAATTTTGCACAATGATAGCGTGACGAACGCCTGTAATAATATGGGCATGTAATAACTGAAGCACGAACTAAACGCGGCGGTCCGTCCGTCAGAACATTACCTGACATGCACGATTCTGTCAAATTGCTATGATAATCTTTGTGAAAAGGATAGCTCACTTAATCCAACATTAGTTATTTACTGTTGATTCACAAGATTTCTATTAACTTTGTTTATTTAGGCTTCTCCTAGCGTGATCAGTCCAGGTCCCAATTCTCTACTTAGAATTAAAGCACCTAGACAATGTCAAATCTCAATGTAAATTACTACGAATTCTTTTGCAAAGAAAGTTTATGCATTTAGAACAATAATCGAAAGTTTTAGCCCAGAAATAATTTTAGTTAAGGCATTTGCAAGAAATTTGCAAAGGCTTTCGATAGCATGCATCAGTATTCACATGTTATCCCACTTACAACACTGCTGGGCTCAGACAAGGCAAAGCTATCTCCACTTCTAATTCCCATTTGATAAATGAAACGTTAAAACAGACTCATATAATTAGATCTCAACTTAATGTTACAACATTAGCACTTAGCTCTATTAATCTACAATCGAGTTACTATTACGTTACAAGACGTCCTTTCACCTAAGACATTAGTGGACATGATCATTACATTTACGGACATTGTAATCAGGTTATATCAGAAAAAATATGGGTAAGTTTTTAAATATGAGTATGGAACATCCTCTAGTAAATAATTGTTTTCCAAATTCTAACCTGCATAATATTATGCAAATAATTGATAATTTAACCTTCAAAAGTAACACTAATCTGATAATTTGCCTTGGAAATAGGTATATATAGGTAATGTGAAGAAATCTGACCTAATCAGGTATATGGACAAATTGTGCTCTTTAAACTTAAAAGAAATTGTGATGTTCACATTCCCTTACAGCGACAGCTTGCCACAATCAGAAAACAACCTTAGATATAAGCTAAATATGATGTTGCACACTATTTCAAGCAACAATAATAATGTACATGTGATTGACACTAACAATATTGTTAGTAAAAAATATTATTTGACTCAAGGTAATTATTACCTTTCCAATTATTATAAAAGACAGATAGCAATTTCGCTATCCTATTATTTTAAAACAACAGCCAAAAACTTGGCTATAAAAAATGCTTCTTTTGAGCATTCTTTTAAATTGACAAACAATACCTTGGAAGTTATTCCAAGTCATTTAAATTAGAAATAACGACAATAGAGGAAGTCTCTAGCCCTATAAAGTCAAATATTATTAATCACAAGAAAATACAACAAAAACAAAATTGTAAAATAAATGCAAAGTTTACCAACTTGGTGCACCACAATATTCAAGGTTTGAGAAGTAAATTATTAGAATTAGAATTATACATGAACTCATTTGATATTGACATCATCTGCTTAACAGAACACTGGCTGAAAAGCTATGAGATCATGTTTAACTTTAGTAACCATCAGGTTGGTAGTTCTTTTTGCAGATCACATGCTATTCGTGGAGGCTCTTTAATATTACTAAATAAACTTATAAAATTTAAAGAACGTAAAGACATAGTTTGTTTATCGATTGAAAGCCACATTGAAGTAGCATGTGTTGAGTTGGAGCAAACTATTGTAGTAAGCGTATACACCCCACCATCAGCCTCTTTTGAAATATTTGAAAAAATTATGGATGACATCTTATTTAAAATATCAAAATCAAACAAAAATCTCATAGTATGTGGAGACTTTAATATTAATCTTTTAGAAGTGTACTCCTTAAGTAGTAGATTAATTAACTTATTTAACTCTTATAATCTAAAGCCACTATTTTTGGAACCCACTAGAATAACTGAAACTTCAGCAAAATGTATAGATAATATGTTTGTTTGCTTAAATGATAAAATTGTTAGTAAAAATATAATAAGTAACTTGAAATCAGACCACTTAGGTCAAATAATCAAATTACAAATTGAAGTTAAAAATAATAATGTAAAAAAAAAAATAACATACATACCTGTGACCACCAGTCGATTTGAGCGGTTGAAATTGGATTGGGATTCTAAACCACCACCTTGTTACTCATATAACAACCCTAATGAGTCATATTGCAGTTTTTTTAACAAATTCACCACTGCATTCAATTCAATATTCACACCCAAGTCGATTGTGGTCTCAGAAAAACTCAACTTTAGTGAGTGGGCAACAGTAGGTATACATAAGAGTAGGCAAACTTTGTATGAACTGTATAATGAAAAACAATACAATTTTAGTCTTGAGTTCAAAGAAAAAGTAAAAAACTACTCAAAAATGTTCAGAAAAGTTTGTCAAATGGCAAAATCAAATTATATAAGCTCGAAAATCAGAAATAGTGAAAATGTAATAAAATCGACATGGAAAATAATAAATAGTGAGACTGGAAAGGTCAGTACTTACGATAATGATTATAACTTAAAGATTAATGATTGCTCAGTCCAAAATGACGTTGACGTAGCCCAAGCATTTGAAAACTTTTTTACTGACATTCCAATTTCTACTACAAAGTGCTTAAACTCATCTCAAGTTATCGCTGAGTCTTTGCTTATAGAAAATGTACCCAAATGCAAAAATAAATTTAATTTCAATCATGTCAATGAAACTGATATTAAAAAAGCTTTTAATCTATTGAATGTAAAAAAAACTGCAGATCTCTGGGGCGTTTCTGTTAGACTTATTAAACCATTGATTGATACACTTGCACCAGATCTAGCTTTTATATTCAATGAATCTATTGACTGTGGTGTATTTCCTGATCTAATGAAGCATAGTAAAATAATTCCATTGTTTAAATCAGGTAGTAGGTCTGACCCCACTAACTTTAGACCAATATCAGTTTTGCCAACGTTCAGCAAAGTTTTTGAAAAACTTATTTTACATCAATTGCTAAGGCATTTCGATGGCAATGACCTGCTTCACTGTAAGCAATTTGGGTTTACTCGCGGCAGGTCTACCACTGATGCTGGTGTAGAGTTGGTATCGCATATTTTTGATGCTTGGGAGAAGTCGCAAGATGCTTTAGGCGTTTTTTGCGACTTGTCAAAAGCATTTGATTGTGTACACCATGTAACATTAATCAGGAAACTACATCATTATGGAATAAAAGACAACTCTTTGGATCTTCTTACTTCATACTTGTGTGACAGGATACAAAGAGTTGACATTAATGGGGAACGTTCTTCGGGATCTGTAGTTACAATGGGTGTACCGCAGGGGTCTATCCTCGGTCCTTTCCTATTTCTTGTTTATATTAACGACCTCCCTCATCTCGTTAAGAATAATCACGAGATTGTATTGTTTGCTGATGATACTTCACTAATTTTTAAAATGAAACGTCATAACACAAATTTCGACGATGTGAATAATGCAATCTCAAAAGTAGTCAATTGGTTTAGTGTCAATAATCTTCTGCTTAATGAAACCAAAACGAAATGTATTAGATTTATTCTACCCAATGTAAAACAAGTTAAGGCCGATGTAAAGGTAAAAGAGGAATCTTTAGAAATAGTAGAAAGTACTGTATTTTTAGGAATAACTTTAGATAGTAAACTTCAATGGGGCTCACACATAGATAAGCTATCGAAGAGACTTAGTTCTGCAGCGTATGCAGTCAAAAAAATCCGTCATCTTACAGACGTTGATACTTCTAGACTAGTCTATTTCAGCTACTTCCATAGTATTATGTCTTATGGCATACTGCTGTGGGGGAACGCTGCAGATGTTAACACCATATTTGTGCTGCAGAAGAGGGCTATTCGTGCAATCTATAATATGGGTCCCAGAGAATCCTTGCGTGAAAAATTCAAAGAAATAAACATAATGACAGTAACATGTCAATATATTTATGAAAATTTGTTGTACACTCATAAAAATATCAATAAGTTCATTAAAAATAGCGATATACATAATTTAAATACTAGAAATAAGAACAAACTGGCTGTGCCCACTACTAGGCTACGTAAGATTAATGTATCTTTTAAAGGGCAATGTATACGCTTCTACAACAAAATTCCAAGTGAGTTGCAAAAATTATCTATAAATAAATTCAAACGGATTGTCAAAAATATACTTTGTAAAAAAGCTTACTATAAAATATCAGATTATCTAGACGACAAAAAAGTTTGGGACGAGTTATGCTCCAACTCTAAAACTAACAATCTAACAAGGTAAAGGTTTCTTGTTCGCTTCTTTACTTTACCTAAAAAAGATTGAAGTGAACAATTAATCAAAGTGATCACTTTATTTCCCATTTTTATTTCTTATTTAACTTGTATTTTGTGACGTGTCCAAGAGTCCTGTAAGGTCTAAAGGAAATAAAGCACTTTGATTTTGATTTTTTGATTTTGATTTCAGAGCATTGACCTGGATGTCAACAATACGGCTCTTGGCCATGGAAAAAGTAATGGTTTCGAAAAACCACACCGTATTTGTATTAATTTGTGGGCCTACTGTGCAACTAGATAAAAAAACTGTAATTTCATAGAAACTTCAGTCCGAATCAGTTGCCATTGAATTGTGTCCGTGAACCTCGGTAATGGATTCATGAATGGCCGATAAATTTACTAAAACATAACCAATCCATATTTACATACATATTTAATTTACTGTATTGTTTTATGAATTTCATTTTAGTTTTAAGCTTTGACAACAAAGATACTTACAATTAAACTGTGTAGCATTTGATCCGATTTATAGGTATTTAATTAAATACCTATATTTATATAATTTTTTCTACGACACTTTAAACCATGTAGGTAAGGTTTGTCTAGTGTCGATCGTTACTGCGTGTTGCCACACATTTAGCATCAAGTTTTGCACAAATAAGTCTACCTATGTGATGGGTGATTCATTTTTCAAGTTGTTCAGCAAAGTCATATCTACAAAAACAACTGGCGATCAGTTCAATTGCTATCACAATCGTGATGAGGATCCCGAAAAGTATACAGTTGATTATGAATGTAAGAGGGTTAACTACGAACCTATTATATGTTGTAAGAAAACCAACGTTTCATCCCTTAACGAGGGACTTTATCAGGGTGAGTGCGGCTCACGTCGCGCCCGTATCGCCTCAATGCGCTCACTAGTCAAACTACGATAGTTTTTATAGTAAAATAAAAAAAGTATACAGTTGCTTCAGGATAAGTAAAACAAAGACCGAAAGTAAGGCCAAAATAGGGCAAGAGTTATCTGAAAATCCTTTAGAACTCTGTATTCCAAAAAACAATTTGGAATACAGAGTCAGGTAAATATAGTGATACAGACATTTTTTCATGATAAGAATAAGGTAAGATTTTTAAACAATTTATAATTTCATTCGATATTCTTCAATATTCATTTCCCACGACGCATGTGCGCGTCATGTGACGTATCCCCGGGCCATAAAGGCTGGACATTGAATGTGTTAAGAAAGTTACAAGTTACGATCTCCGCATTAGAATTGCTTGAGTCTCCGAGTTTTATTTAAATCAAACATAAACATTCATTCGATAACTAATATAATAACCCCGTAACGAATGTTGACAATGAATAATGGTCTGTGCAAATCGGATCGAAATAGCGGCAGATTATGTAGACCACTTCAATGACTTCATTCGACGTTCACGAAACGATCTAGGTAATCATAGTTATTGGAATGATGATTTAAATCTGTGTGGAAACATGTATCTTTATGATCTTATATTTTTATTTCATTATGCAAGTTAAGCCTACTGATTGAAACGGACTGAATAGTTTTATCCAGGTATATTCTTGAGTATATACTTTATTACACAAAGAAATTGAACTAAAGCGACAGAAATAGTATGAGCGATGCACTTACGAATCCATCTGAATAGAACAGCTGAAATAACATGGCATGCGATACATAGATAAGAAAAATGATGTCTTTTGTATGGTAAATAAAGTCTTAAATGTGCAGAATTAGGTTTATTCGCGTTGAATAACTATAACAGTTACGTTAACAGGCACAACATGTAATGTACAACAAATCGCAATAAAGACTGCGTATATAAACCAGTTGCAATAAACATGGGTAGAGGAAGGTTCATCTCCGCTGCAGTAATGATGTACCTAGTCAAATCAAAATCGCATTACCTCGTTTAACGACCACTTTGACACGAAAACATCAAAGACATCCAACATCCGAAACTTCAATCGGCCAATGCAATACCTCTAACAATAAGATGTACTCCAGTTGTACACCAATCACCAGTTACATAAAATTGCAGCGGATTTCGAAATGGAATGTAGGTCAGTGCAAAATGCTCCTATACCTACTGTATATCTCGTTTTGGTATTTAATACGTCTGTAAGGTGTGGGTCCACTGATTGCGAAAAATTTACGCTTCAAAGCACAAATGTGTTTCTGAAAGTAAGAAAAAATTTGGATGATCAGATTCTTACTGTGTCAATCATTGGTAGATTATGTATATATGTTAAGTTAATCGAAGCTATAGTTCGCGGCCTCGTTTACATAATAACTGGCTAAAATTCTATTACTACGTACCTACGTTACGAACGTTTCTGAGTACTATGAGTAGGTTAAACAGAAGTAATTTAGCACTACCTAGTATTGAAATAATTTCAAAAGAACGTAGTTCCCGAGAATTTCTAAACTATTCTATAATTTCAATCGTTTGATATAATTTTACAAGAGGAATTGTCGTCTTTGTAACAAAATTTTACAAGTGTTAATAAGCTTTTTCATCTTCTATACAATAGCTTATATTCAAATATATTCTATACAACCCTGTTGTGGTCCACAGCTAAGTGAGCGTATACCTTTAGTTCAGCATTTAATCCGATTGTTCTTGTAACCTTCACGATATTTTGCGCGAAAGTAATGCAACAGTAGAAAAATAGGCGAAGCCTTGATCCGGTCGAAAGGAGCGTTTAGATTCCCAGATAATGATCGCATCACGACAGGGTATTTAGAATTTTGAGATGCTATTTGGGATTAATTCTAATGAGGCAATAATCATGAGGTTCTGGGTTACTGCAACTCACGATATCACGGATTTGGAAATAAGTTCACGCGTTATGGTAATTGAATCACATTTAAGACGATATTTTTTTCTTAAGATCAAATATATTGACAATGTTTTATGAGGGCTTTGCGGGACAAAAGAAGAAGCGAATTTAGGCTTGTGTATTCTTGTAACTAGTTCTTATTATGTACAAATAATGACCCTCGAGGTAGATAGATAGCTGGCACAAGATCGCCGGGGTTATTGAGATAAAGTGTAAATCTATACTCAGCAGTGGATGTAACCAGCTGATCATCATGTATTTCTGTTTCAGACCCTCGCGTCCAAGACTGGCTCCTCATGGGCTCGCCATGGCCAGTCGTCGCCATCTTAGCCCTCTACCTTCTACTGATCAAGCACTGCCTGCCTATCTACATGAAGGATAGAAAGCCAATGGAACTAAGGAGCATCATCAAATGGTACAATGTTATGCAGATCGTGGCGAATGCTGTTGTTACTTGGGGGGTAAGTAAATATTATTATTAAATTATAACGATAATTTTAACACATCATCAACAGGTCCCAAAGTATTGCATTGCTTGTGTTGTGGGTACGAGTTACCAGATGACTGATAAACTTATTTTATAAATACAGACCCGAAAACTCAACAAATCACTTAAACTTTATTTGTATTATTTATAAACCCACAATATTGGCTGCGGACCTTAGCCCACTGCTCCACTGAGGTCGTCAATTAAAGCGACACTTAGTGAAGACCAGGGTGAGAACCGCCCCAAGGGGAGGCCGCGAGCGCCTCAAAGGGCTATAGTAAGCAAAGCACTAGCGCTGCCTTCTAATTACATAAATTGCAAACAAGATTCAGCTTTTTCATAACCTCGAGAGTAGGTTTATAGTTTACTTTACTTAGGTTGAGAAATACAGTTTTTATTGGTAGCCAACAACCAAAAACACTGATAGCTAAAGTCTGATCAAACTAAACTAAACTATTTTGTTTTGAAACTAGTCATTGCCGTCAATTCAGATGACGACAAAACACATTTGACAGCACTTAAATTGTTGCCCTCCACGTCATTGGTAACCATTTTCGATATTAAAGTTTCAAATATGCACTTTGTTAAAAGCATCCATTCAACAACGAGGTTTACCGGACAGCATTTGACAACAATAGCCACTCCAGCAAAATGCTTGTCCAACTGACATCTGATTGAGATCTTATTGAAATAAGTAGAGTTATATATTCTTATCTATTGAAGTAGAGTTAATCCATAGATAAATGCATCAGTAGTTGTTTTACCCAACTACTTCAGTTAGCCGGGCAGTGATTATATCACTTACGTTGCAGGCTACAAACAGTATCGTTCTGCAAATCCAGAATGCATTAGCTCTGCTTAGATTGGGGCTAGATGATGCTGTGTGGATTGTACGGCATTATTTATTTATTTACTTCAATCTGGGAAAGCGTGCTTTGTCTTACGTTATATCTTCACTCACGTGAGATGGTTCTAGAACCCTTAACCAACAACAAAGGGAAATAAACTTGTAGAATCAGAATCTCCAACGCTGGTGAGGCGCCAAAAGTATAGCTAAAACCATATTTTAAGTTCAGACCCAGTGGTTCGACCTGTAAAGGCATATCGCCACCCTGTGGTTGCTTCACTATGCACATGCGTCATGGGCAGTCAATGCGTGAATCGTCTCTCCAAATCGGAAAGCAAGTGTCAAAACGGTAGCCTTGGTAAACCCACCAATTTCGTCAAAATCCTACACATAAGTGGATTGCTAGACAATATTACATCAAAGACCAGACTGCCATTGCCAATTATCGAAGTGGGTCAGTTGCAACTGAAATCCATCTGACTCACAGGGAGTGGGTAATCCATTTACTCATCTCGGAAGTGCTGAATGGTAACCGCATAGCTCAGTCACTGACACCAATGGAGATAACGAGTTTGTCCGGATTATCATATAACATTTTAAATTTGTGCCTCTAATGAATTAAAAAAACAAAAGAAGAAACTACTATGCCATCTGATAACACTATTCATATACATCACATCATTCACAAAATATGTGAAGATGACGATGAGTCAAATTGAATTTTTTATGGCTTTTTGTAGCATGATAACCAAGTTAAGTTTTTAATGGACTGCATGTAGAGCGAAATAGACACTTTCTAAAAAGAAGTAGGTACCTAACACGAGAAGTGGGCAAAGTTCAACTGAAAGTTTAAAATCTGTTCGTGTCCATTGAAATCAAACCCAGATTAAGGGTTTATCTGAAAGGAATAAGCTAGTAATCTAGTTCTAGAATGTAATGGAGTCGCGATAAAACCAGTCAATCTGTCTGATAATGATTAGTAGGATAAGTTTGAACATCGTACACATATGAACAGTAGGTAAACTTGCCGAAGGCGATTTTGAAATTGTTTAAGTCTGAAATTCTGGAATAATAGAATCGACAACAAATGATCATTGATCAGGTACCTTATCTTTTTCACACTAAAGTGAGAAAAAATGGGATTCGGAAAATAAGATAAATCAAAACGTTCGAGAGCATCGAGTGAACTAGCCATTTCTAAACCAACAATGTTGGTGTCATATCAAATAGAACGCTCGCTGTCAGTAGGAACTGATTGTAGCTTTGCGAAATCACTCACTTTAATCGGATTTACACTAATTAAAGTGTTAAGTGAATCAATGAACTCCGTGACGTTTGTGCTTGTGAATAATTAATTGACTATAATTATAGAGTTAGAAAGTGAGTCGCGGATTTGACACCGCGCACGCAATCTTATGATTCAGCACTAAAATTGTTAATGATGACATATAATTTGATGATTATCACTGCAATATCATTAGAATCATCACTGGCCTGTTATCACTCACGTAAGATGATTAGGGTGGACTTCAGATTTCGGCTTACAAAATAAGCAGATGGACCAAGAAAAATTTCATCCATAAAATATTGATTCATAAAATCGCGAGAGTTGGAAAGATAACAGGGAGGCAGTTACCCAGCAGTGGGTGAGATAGTAAATACATAAATTGCAAGAAACAACATATTTTTTTGTGTGTATGACTGATCATTTGTAATGTAGTAGACTGATCCTTTGTAATGTAGTAACGAAAAAATCAGAATAGGATAGTTACTTACTTTCAGTTTTAAGCATTGTAGGATTACATTATTGCACGTTTATGACAATATAATTTCAGAGGTTTTCGGTGAAGTATAATTTATCTTTCAAACTCAACGTCCAACGACAATTCAAGTAATTCAAGCTACCCTTCAAATTGCTTTAGGACCAAACTCAACGGCACTTTTAGGGTTTGGGGATAGGTAATTTTATACGACTTGGCCCCAAAATATGCAAAGCCTGTGAGGAACAGATAACTGAACATAAAGTAGGTAAGATAGGCGAGCGTTTTATTATAGTCGCAGGCAATTTTTATGCAAATATAGCAAACGGTAAAATTTATCTCTGTCAGGTAAACCAAAATGCTTGGATTGTGTGAAAGATAGCATGGGAAAAAGATATGACTATGGAAATGACGGCTTATAGAGGAAGAAAAAGGCATGTTCTGCAAGCTCCATATGTGTAGTGGGATAAAGAAGGGCGCTTTGGGCCTACTTTAATTTTCCGAAATGAAATTTCAAGTTTCGCGTCGGTCGATTGGTGTACTCTATACACCAAATTATAGCACCAATTTACACATAAAAACGCACCGAAACAATCGATTTCGTTTTTTGAAACGAAGACTTAGAGTGCCGGCATCCGCCAAATGGCAAAACCAGCTCTTACTTAAACACGGGTATAACCCGGTTAGGGTAAGTAGATAAACATTTTTAATTCCCAATAACCATAGCATTGCGTAGCGTCCCTAGCTAAGTAAAACAAGTATTTTATAGCCAATTAGCTAATAAACCTTGAGAATTACGTAATCTGGTCAGACACAGCCTGAAACCTTTTAAGACGCCAAGAAAAAGAGAACGCAAATAGAAAATATCTTTCCATTTGAGAGGTCAAACGGAGTAATTAACGAGTCGAATGCCTTTACCCTAATTTGCATAAACAAGAGGGTCGGAGATGTAAAGGGAAGCTGGATCATTGAGCATGACGATCCTGAATGTAAATTTGAGTTAGTTCCTGAATTTTCGAGGATATTTTTGCTAGTTTGATGATGCATAGTTTAAAGCGGTCTGGGGGAAAATCTTAGCTTGGCAGTAACGTTAGTTTTAAATGCAGTTGTTGAACTTAAGATACAAGGATTTTTGCTTATGCTTATGTTGGAGTTCTGCTCACTATGGCTAAATTATGAAAATAAGACAAGCGCTCCGTTTAGGTATTGTCACTAGAGTTTGGAAGCCTTTACCCGACAGTAGGCATTGACAAAATGTAAAAAATAATGTAACCTAAATTATTTTCACAGAAAAATAGACACTGATTTTCACAGAAAAACAAAAATCAAAACGATTCCGAACTGAATTCTGCTCGGTCGGACTGAAAAAAGTTTGCAAGCATCTAAATTAATGAATTAGGTCCAAATCTGAAGCAAAACTTCGGACTCAATAGCTTTGGGACTTTAGCAATCAGAAACAGTAATTTAATTTCAATTAGGTACTGACGAGGCTGATATTCTCAATTAAAAAGTTGTAATCTACTTCATCGTTCCAGTTTCCAAGTTTTCACTCAATTCCGTAATGAGTTATTTAAGGCTGTTTCTAGAATAGACGACAGATGGCACTAGCTGAGTTATTTACACCGGTTCATACCAATATATTTAGGAGAGGGGAGGCCTATGTCCAGCAGTGGACTATTATAGGCTGGGGATGATGATGATGATGATGATACCAATATATTTTAACGTACCTAGAATCCATTTATTGATAATTAGGCTATTGCTTTAAATTACAATTTTTACACTCATAATCTCCGTTTTAAGAATGCACACAACTGGATAATTCAACAAAACCGTCCGGCGGCGGTCTTAGCGCGTGGCAGTCTTGAGCAGGATCACGGAGTCAAAAGCAAGCATGTAGAATAGAAAAGCAATGAAAGACAGAGCTAATAAATTGCTGACATCTGGAAACCCGGCGGCTCCAATGAGGCCTTGGATGAAAATGTTTAGCCAAGCTTTGACGGGTCATAATAAATCATCTGCAGACATTTCAATATAGGTTAAAGGCACAGTTAAGCAGTTCTTTAAAATCCTACGGAGTATTGTATGGGTTTTGCAATTGTTCGCAAAGTTTCGCATTTCTAAGACCGTAGTAATAAATCAGCTGTGAAAGACTTCCTATAGCATACAAATGGGTATATTTATAACAATGAAAGGAATTATTCAATACTTGCTTCGTTTGCGCGGTGTTTTTATTCACAACGTACATAACTAAGGAATAAAATGATAATAACCAAAGAACGAAGTTTCAAAAACGGATCATAAGTTTTGGACACTATCCAGAAAATAAACAAGCATATTTTTTACTCCTTCACTATATAACTTTATTCAGATTTAAAGCTCAAAATGGTTTAGACAAGCAACCAGAGTCCACCCACCAAAGGGTAGAAAACCAACATCTCAATGATTATGTAAACATCGTAATGATTCAGCGTAAAGTGCGAAATCAGCTAGATAGACATCACACTACGTGCTTTTCAGTATCAGAATCAGTATCTAATGATCGCGTTCGATTTAAACCTGTTGACAATAAACAAGTAGCCCACAAAATTGAAACTAGGGTTAATTTCATCAAGATGTGGTACTCGGTCGGACCCTTTTCCTTTTATAGTGGCGTAAAGCTATTTGGTTTTCCTCAATCGCTCGTTACTTCCTATTCATGACAGAATTTACTATGGTCCACGGATTGCCGACTGGAGGGCGCCATACTGTTTTATGGAGCTTCATGTCTAGCAGTTGACTAATACAGATTGATGATGATGGTACTGTTTTAGTTACGAGTTTTATGAATAAGAATGTACTGTTTTTTTTCTTGGCCAAGAGGTTCACACCTGATATGCCTTATAAGCCTCAAAGATCACCACAGTGTCCGATTCTGCTGTGTTCGTTATCAGCTGTTTCGCGTGACATTCACGAGGTCAACGATGCACCTTTTGAAGGGTCTGTCCTCGTTGCGCGTGGTTGCCACTCGATAGCAGGGATGTTACGAAGCTTCGACTCCGACTCCGATATGTCGGAACCTCCGATTGATATTACACCTCCGGCTCCGACTTCTGTTCCGAAACTTTCAATCGGAGGTTTAAATCGGAGATCGAAGCATATAGTGGATAGCGGGCGATGGCGCGCGGCGGCTGCGGTCAGCACAAACAGGTTTATGCATGTCTTGCAAAAACTCCCCTCCACGTACTTTTCGTCGTCCATTACTCACTCCACTCACTTTAAAGTTGTCTATTACGCAGTATGGATGATTTGTTTTGTTTTGCGCGGCGTTTCAATTAAAGTTATCTGTTTGATTCTGATTAAGATATATATAACAATGAAGACGAAATCAATTGTGATTTGGAACTACTTCGTTGAAGTTTGTGCAGATACGGCAAAGTGCAAAGTTTGTGAAAAGATATATTCACGAAAAGGAGGCACGACTACTTCGTTAAAGGGTCATTTAAAGTCAGTGCATGCTACTGAATACGAAGAACTAACTTTTTAGTGGGGCTGGCCTAATCTATGACCCGCTAAGAAATAGATTAGACGGAGACAAAGCTGCAAAGCTTTTGTTTATTAAATATAATTTGCTACTCTTAAGAGTCCATTCATTTGATTTAATTTTCTAACTACTGTTAATTTTTAACGACTAAGTAAGTATGTTATTTAAGTTTATAATTTTATTTGAAGTAAATTAAAGAGAATGATTAAAATAATAATGTTTGTATTTGTATTGTACTATAATATTTGATTAAGCCTCCCCTTAAAACTAAATAAATAAAATAAATAAACCAATCACGCTGGACAATCCACACAGCATCATCTAGCCCCAAGCTAAGCAGAGCCTGTGTTATGGGTACTAGATGACTGATATACATAATACAATATTATTAATACATAGATATACATAGATAACAGCCAGAACCCCTGAACAAATATCTGCAGATCGTACAAATATTTGTCCCGAGGCGGGAATCGAACCTGCAACCTCCTGCGTCGCAGGCGGACCTTCGCCCACCGCGCCACAGTGGTCGTCACACTCGGCTCTTAATCTCTCTTCTGCCACCACCTTCGACTCCGCCTCCGCCTCCGCCTCCGACTCCGACTCCGACTCCGATAAACCAAAATTTAAAATTCCGACTCCGACTTCGGTTCCGTTAAACCACCTCCGTAACATCCCTACTCGATAGCCTTTTGTCCTTAACAAGCATCATTTGACATATTTACCCTGCCCACTGCCAAATGAGTTTCGCAACCCTGACATACGTGTATGACGCACAACATGACGAGTCATTGAAAATATTTGATTGGATTAAAATATTCTTCTCTTTCAGATCATGACATCAGGCTGGACGACGACCTACCATTTCGGCTGTATGCTACCAGACTACTCCATGAACCCTGAAGCTTTGCGAATGCTGCGGTTCATGTGGTGGACGATCGTGCTGAAGCTGTTAGAACTGGCTGAGACTGTCTTCTTCATACTGAGGAAGAAGGAAAGCCAGGCGTCGTTCCTGCACGTGTATCACCATTGTAGTAGTTTCGTGATCATTTGGGCCGGCACGAAGTATGTTGGAGGTAAGAAATACGTACGAGTGGGAGTTTCTTAAAACGGCAGTTTACGTTAGTCACCCAAAAAACCAGTCATACAACAGACACTTTTGTCACCCACAAACATGATTTGTCAGAAATGTAAGGATTTGTAGAGTGTGAAGGAGAAGTAGTTTCTGCATAGTGGGACGATACTAGCTGATAACGATAATAAGGATTTTAACGAGCTCTGCTGATCGTAAAATGGCTGGTTATGGCGTAAATTTATGTCAGACTTATAAAAGTAGTTTATAACCTTTTGCCCGCAGCGGCGATGCTCTCTGGATAACTACACATGGATAAAATCTACATAGTGTATGCTCCTTACTTAAACAAAGCGGGTGGTATCCGAGTTAAGCGACTTAAACAAACATAATAAAATTACGTTTTTGTAAAATTTATTAATTAATGTACATGTGAGTAAAACACAAACGAGTTTGCTTAAACCTTGAAGCCACAAAATAAAATATGATGTCTATGTGAAATATATATCATATATAATATAACTAATACCTAACCGCAGGTAAAGATAAAAAAAACATTTTCCTCCGGGCGGGAAACGAATCCGTAACCTTCTGCATCAAATGCGGACATCCGCTCACTGCGCGAACGAGATTGTCGAAAAGTTTTTCCCAAGTGAGTAAAGGTCGAGAGTCACAGGATACACGTCTGTTATTGAGTTTCGCATTTGGCTTCTTTTACATAAATGCTAAAAGATATTACGTATGTATGATTTCCTTTTATAACGGTTGAAAGCTTTCAGTATCAAAGAAGCATTCAGTGTTTCAAGTAAGATATACTTTTTATGTTCGTATAGGGTTCTTTCATGTTGAATGGGCTTACAAAATACTTTTAAAAGCACTCGTTCTATTTTTGTCTAGGCCTCTCTCTATGGTTTTACTGACTAATTGCAAGGCAAATGGAATGGTGTGTGCATATTTTTAGATAACCATCAGAGAAGGAATACCAAACCAAGTCGGGATGGGTATCGATTCATGCAAGATTAGTCCTATAAGCATGGTAAAAAAACAAACAAAACTGTTTATCTTTCCGTACATTCTATCGTTTTCCATAGAACCATAGAACCACGCCTCGAGCTGAGCAAATATAGGCGCGTGCGCTCTCATCAAGTCAACAAGCATTGTCCATTGTTCAGGCGGGTGTGGTAACGGTATCGATTTCAAGTATTTATGTACGTGTTGTGTATAGGGGAATTTTAAGGGTCTGTTAACTATCAATGCGGAAACTAGTCATCACCAACCCGACACAATGTACTCGAGCCTTTTAGAATTATTTGCATGAAACTCAGGATACCGGAGTCGATAGAGGGAAGCGGCTCGGGATCGCTATTTGTATAAACTTTTTAGCCACCAGTTTGTTTCTGGATTTGTAATGCGATAAAACTTAGAATCGTATAGAAACAAGCTCATGTCCGATGCACTTTGATTAGCATAGTTCTAATACTAGGAAGTAATTCAGTACATACTAAGAAATGTCCAAGCGTTCAAGTGAATTGAGTTTTAATGTGCGGTATTATGTAGTATGTACTATGTATTTCTGGTTTGTATTGTAGTACTGGTTCCTATTACAATTGCATGGGGAGTTACTTTCACCACGGTTACTTCTGATAAATTATCATGATGTTATTATTTTGCTACGTAAAATTTCAGAATTCTATACCAATTCTAACCCTATTGCTACATTCCAATTATCTGCGATGAACTTTCGTCCCTTCCAACAAGTCGAAGTAGATCCTTTGTTTTGCCCAAGTTACGAGATCCGATAAATATAATCTCACCATTAAATGCAATTACAGCGAGCGACGCCAGTAAATAATGTGGTAAGCGAGCTGTCGATCAATGATTTTATCGGCTAGCCGTGATGGTTATCGTGCATCTAGATGCTTTAGGTCTTGCAAGGCTTTCAACACGTGTCGAAGATCGTCACCCTCAGATAATGTAGGGCTCGGTAGTGGTGGTTATTTGCATCAGTTAGATGGTTGTGTGAGGTGCCAAGGAGCTAATATAACATAAAGTGTGAAATTATCGTTCCACATTTACAATTTGGTGGACACTGGCCTATAAAAGGGTTTTTTTTGATAAAAGATGAACGTAGTTTAATATATTTATTTATAAACGACTAGCAGTCCGCCCTGGCTTCGCACGGGTATATCACAAAATTTTAATTTTCCATAAGGAACCCTAACTTTTTTGAGAATAATAATATTCTATAGCCTATGTTCGTAAAGGAAAATTTAGGATTCTAATGGTGAAAGAATTTTTCAAATCGGTCCAATAGTTACGGAGCCTATTCAATTCAAACAAACAAACAATTAAATCTTACCTCTTTATAATATTAGTATAGACATA
Source organism: Eupithecia pulchellata (assembly GCA_963931895.1). Lineage (NCBI taxonomy): Eukaryota > Metazoa > Arthropoda > Insecta > Lepidoptera > Geometridae > Eupithecia > Eupithecia pulchellata. The sequence continues at coordinate 11,371,074 of OZ007538.1, forward strand.
TTCTCCATAGGGCTGATCAAGCCAATTTTTTTAAAACGTCCAAGGAAGAGGCTTTTTGATCCGTTAAAAAAGCGGTTTTGCGTTTGAGGTAGTAAAACACAGGTATATTGGCTCGCTACAGCGCTGTAAGGTAGCAAAAGCTTCAGAGGCCTTTGTCGTGTCGTGATGTTACATAAAGGAACGAGTGGGAACTGAGTCTCAGAGATAACAAGTTACCTAGTTATAAAGTTTCTAAAGTGATCCTTGTCACTCGTCTTACTATTTATGGCATATTTTGTCGTTTCTCGCTTTACAAGGATCCCATGTCTGCTTTGCTAACTCCTTGGAATTACACATTTGATTCGCATTTTTGCAGGAATAAAATAATCATGTGAAACAATCCGCGCAGCATCATCCAGCCCCAATGGAAACAGAGCCTTTTTATAAGAGTAGATAACTGATAATAATATACATTAGGTGTAAAAGAAGATGATTTTTTATATTCATAGAAAACACTAAAACACCCTGAACGCATGAGGTCAAAAAATCACTTTTTATTCCATTTCTTATTATTTGCTACAATCAACGCGTTTCTGGCATAAGTATGCCGTTCCTACTTGTATCTAGTTTTTTTTCATTTATCTGACAGTGTTTTTTTTCATTTATCTGACAGTGTTTTTTTTCATTTATCTGACAGTCTAACACTTTTTCTCTTCACTGGTAACTAAGGTACGGTATGAGGAAACATTGTCCTCTAACTAACATATTGTTTTAGGATTTTTGTTATTATACTAACTTTTGTTATTAAAGTGAGTAGAGCCCTCGCACTCGGTCGGAGTAATCGAAATCGAAATTTTTTGGGATAAAATTTAATATTGCTTTAGATCACATATTTTTTGTCTTAGGTACCTACTCTTCGCCCATGTTCCGATTGATTATTTTTGGTATAAATTTATTAAATATTGTATGTTTCTAACTCTTAAAATCATTGATATCTCAATAATAAAATTAATGAATGGAAATCACTTAGTTTGCCAAATATTGTTCGCAACAATCGCTAGAAATTATTGAATTTCCAAATTCTATGAGTTGACCCTGTTGAATTATCTTGTACAGTCAGACGACTTTACTACTTCGACTTAATGCGAAGTACGGTAGAGCTTAACAAAAAAAAAATTGGTTTCGGGCCTTACATATAAGTAACCCCTTATTCATAATAGCTTGCCAACTTAAAGCATTGCTATTTTTCGGTCTTCTTCTATTCACATAAGTCAGAGTGAGAAATAACACTTAGCAACTGTTTTAAGTTAGCATACCATAATGAATAAGGGGATAAGTCTCCTGTGGAAAGATAAGTTTTGATGAAAGAAAGGAGAGAGTGTCGAGATTACGTATATATTGTGGAGGAAAAGAGTCTGTTGTACCCCGTGTAAGTCAGATAATGTCAAGAAACTTATAAGGAATCAGTCATCTGATACCCATAAAAATCTACTTTAGGGCTAGATGTTACTGTGTGAAAAAAATCAACACTGAGGGTAGTTAGAAAGTGCCGTATTAAGTTCGTAGAATAAACTTACGTAAAGCCTACAATGGTGGTTTTACTCTTGATTGAACATTTTGTGTGTTATTTATGATAAAGTTTATTGAACTCGAGCATACGTGCCGTATTAAGTGAACGTGAAACAACCATTGTAGGTGACTGTACATTGAAATTGAAATTGAAATTGTTTATTTGTTTTAAACACAATTACTCTAAAAGCTAAACAGATGTTAGGACATCCTTTTAAGTATGTAAATATACTTGTGCCAGGATGTCCCGCTCTTCCATACAAATTTTACAAATAAACCAAACAAAAATTATACAATAATAGATATTAATTAAATATTTAAATAAAATCAACAAAACTTAATTAATTCCTTATGATTTTAGGCAATTACAAAACAATAAAATAAAAATATATGCACTAAATGAATTTTATCTAAGAGATAGCACTGTTATATATTTTGATTTATGCGTTAAATGTGTTTTTGTGTGTAAAAATGTGGTATTGTGTGTGTGTGAGTGTGTGTGTGTGTGTTTGTGTGTGTACAAATTGTGTATGTCTGATCACTGCTCCTGAGTACACCGGTCTCCTTAGAGTCCAGGCAACAGGAGTAATTCGTGAAGGTGTGTGTGTTGTGAGTGTGTGTGTGGTGTGGTGCCCCTGAGGACACCGGTCTCTTAAGAGTCCGGACAACAGGGGCTACCAAGAATTGTGTAGGTAAATGTGTGTGTATGTGTATATGTTTAAATAATTATAACAGCTTACATGTTTGTTTAAGGTTATTGATTTCGAGCATACGTGCAACTTGCCGTATTAAGTTAACGTAAGACCACCATTGCAGGTGACTGTACATGTTTGTTTAAAGTTTATTGCAATCGAGCATACGTGCCGTATTAAGTTAACGTAAGACCACTATTGTAGGTGACTGTACTTTGTTTGAAGCTTATTGAAATGTATGTGTATGAACGTGTGCGCTCGTTAACTTTTGACTTTGCGCAGTCATCGTTAACCCGATTGCAGTGTTGGTGGTAAAAGGTGACCTTGTGTAGGTATGTAATGCTTATTGAATCTTCTTTTGAAAGTTTTCTTAAGCCGTTACCCTGATCCAAAATAGCACCGTCATCTATTTTATCTCATTAATACGTTGAACAAATGAAATTTCAAAAATGTAAGAGAATGGTGGCCAAAAAGAGCAACTTCGTATCTCTGCCTAAACTATCTATACTAATATTATAAAGAGGAAATATTTGATTGAATGTTTGAATGTAATAGGCTCCGAAACTATAGTACCGATTTGTAAAATTCTTTCACCATTAGAATCTTATAAGTACACTTATATATCCTGATGAACATAGGATATTTTCAAAAAAGTTTGGGTTCCATATACGAAAACTTACCTAAAGTGTGTATAAATTTATAATTTTTGTTTAATACCCGTGAAAACCTGGGGCGAGCAGCTAGTAAAAAATTAAATTGTAATACTAGAACCATTAAAAAGAGGTTATAAAAGGTATCACAAATTTCCCAGTAACATTTTATCGCACTTCAACGTAAAATAAGAAAAATAGTGTCGGCGCTGATTTGGGTCGTGGTAGTGCCTTAACGTGTAGGTTAATATATACCTAGTCTTAGGCACTTAGGTAGAGCAATATTTCGGGGATGTAGCAATTTTTCAACAACAACAATCACTAAACGGGTAAATCTTACAAAAGCTTTTCCCTACGACAGAACTTCTTGAAAGTGCTCTTTTCAGGAAACTATTTCTATCCTATGGGAGTTGATTAATGGGCTAAAGAGCAGCATGTTGAAGTCTTTTATAATTTAGCTACGATATATTGACATAGCACATAGAATAAGCAAACTGAAATGGCAGTTGGCCGGCCATATCTCGCGGAGAACCGACAACCGCTGGTAGCACATAGAATAAGCAAACTGAAATGGCAGTTGGCCGGCCATATCTCGCGAAGAACCGACAACCGCTGGTAGCACATAGAATAAGCAAACTGAAATGGCAGTTGGCCGGCCATATCTCGCGAAGAACCGACAACCGCTGGGTAAACGTGGTTTTTAGTGGAAACCGCGACTCAGCAAATGTAGTGTAGGATGCCCTTCGGCCAGGTGGGATGATGATCTGCGAAAGACTGTAGGCCGATGCTGGATGCGACAAGCAGAAGACAGGGCGCTAGGGCGCGCTCTTTAGGGGAGGCCTATATCCAACAGTGGACTAACATGGGCTGACGATGATGATGAGTATAGATGAGTGATTGATGACACATTAAAATCTATTGGTTGGCTGCCCTTTTCAGTAGTGCTGTGGGGACCTACCTACTTTAATACTGAAATTAACCTATCACGCTAGTAGACCACGTAAAATACAAAATTGTTATCTAGCCTTTTTTAAAGCACCTAAATGTACAAAAGCGGCGAAATAAATGAGCCTCCGCATGCTAACATGGGCAAACGACGTATTTCCAAAGGTTTGTTCTTAAGCGCTCCTTATTCAACGACCTCTGAGGCGCAGTGGGCGAAGGTCCCCACATCGGGCCAAATGTTTGTATGTTCGCCGATATTTTTTCCGGGTATTTTTAAAAAATATCTAAGTGTATTGTATTAAATATATTGACATCAGTTCAGCTAAGCTTATAGCTAGACAATTCCGTTTGAATAATTGTCCAGATATATTATTTATAGTTTCGTAGCCACTCTAATGTACGATCACGAAATAAAAATTTACTTCTCATCGATTAACGGCGGGAAATGACAGGATGCGTTCCTGTATTTTATTACAAGGTTTTAAAATAAACAAGTTTCTGTTGTAAAAGGATAAAAGTTATTTTAATTAGTCTTACTAAATGTATAATTCATTAATATTTTTGTTGACATAATTATATATTTTTTGATGCTCAGTATCTGGCGCAGTGTATCAGCATTTACATAGAGCCAGGCAATGCAGTCAGCGTCTTGGAGACGCCTCCGACTGGTAAAGATAAAGATAAAGATTTTTTATTTGCCAAAAACATGTGTTATGTAAGGTTACAAGATATACATTTCGTGGATCAACATGCTTGACCGTATGTCGGTATGCAAAAATATTTGAGAGAATGACATGCACTAATAATTATATAAAATGATTGCATTAAATTTTGTCACTGAAAAATTCGTCGATATTATAGTAACATTTACAGATTAACAACATTTTTAATTTCTTTCTAAAGAGTACACCATTTAGCTCTTTCAACTGATTTGGTATCTTATTAAAAATTTTAGGGGCCATACTAACAACACTTTTCCGAGTTAATGCCGTGTTAGCTTGATGTGTTTGTAGTCTACTGTTATCTCGTCTGTTTCTACGCACATTATCAGATAGCAGTGGAAACAGATGAGGATTATTCTTCACATAGAGTGCTACTTCTAATATGTAGAGGGACGGAAGTGTCAGAATTTTATGTTTTAAGAATTGGTATTAATATGGATCAGTTGAGCTTTCTGTAGTTTGTTTGCAACAGTCTGCAGTTAGCTTAACTGTTTCATACGTAAATACTAGTTCTAATTTTGTTATTTAATTGTAAATATCTTTGTTAGTAAATATTTTACCACTACGAAAATATCTTGGATTCTAGTACCTACCGCGTCTATGCCTCTCGGAGCACTGAAGAACTGACCTTCCGCAGTAGACCCATCCATGTGTTGATGTAAAATGAAGTTGTCACACGCAAATCTCGAATAACAATTTTCGGTTCTTTCGAAACTGAGCCTATTTCGGCAATACTTACTTGATGTTCCCTTAGGAAATATTGCATGAAGTGATTGCTAATCAGTGTGTAGGTCTTATGTCAGTTGAACGGTAAACGTAAAACTGAACTGGGTTTTAGTAATGTCTTAACATAAACCAGTTCAGAAGTCAAAAAATAAAGTAGTTTTATAGTTTACAAAAATAAGCATAGACATTTTATGCTACAATTTTACAACTGAGAAATAAGATGTCAAAGTTTGAAAAAAAAACTGTACACAAGTGGAAGTGAATAGCAACATTCATCTATATCTATACTAATATTATAAAGACGAACGATTGTTTGTTTAAATTGAATAGGCTCCGAAACTACTGGACCGATTTTCAATAAGAACTAAAAGTATAGATAGGACAATCCACATTATAATAATGTAGTCCCAAGCTAAGCAGAGCTTTTGTTATGGGTACCTACTAGATGATTGATGTACTAATAGTACATAGATACCTATTTATTTTCATACATAGAAAACAACCAGAACACCCTGAACAGACATCTGCAGATCATACAAACGTTTGTTATGAGGCGGGACAATTAGGCAGCTACATCTGTGCAGGTCCGGCATGACAATGTTATGTTATATCTATCGCCGTCTAGGTGAGGTAATGCGTTAAGTGACTACTCCACCCTTTGATCATCCCTTGCCTCACCTGAGGTGGAAACTCAAAGGCTTCATAGGCATAAATACGATAGGCACCCTATCCAAAGGCTTGCTTTGCCAGAATATTAATTCATTTAAGGCTCCGGTGACGGATGTATTTCCCAGACAAACGTAATACCAAAATGGTTTGTTATTTGAGCATATTTTAACTATGATCTGCTATTGTTTGTATTAGAATAGTATTTAACTAGGGTTCTGCCACAAGTTTTTTGAAAATACATACCTATTTATCAATTGCAGTTTTAAATAATGCTTGGCCTCCATTACTTACCACTCCCCAAGACAATCTACTGCCTCATCTAACACTACCTACAAAGGTACGGCTACAATACTAAACTACCGTCCTTACGTCTTGTAGATTAGCCTAAAACACTTTTGAAATAAGGAATAGGGAAGGTGAAAAAAATCTTAAAACGTTTTCATACAAAAAATGTGTGTGAAGCCGCGGGCAGGTTCAGTACTGTACTAACAGTCCTACCCAGGAAGGGTCACAAACATCCAACTTTACACATTTTTAATATCGGAGTGATCTGCGATAGTTCCATAATATCCATCTATACCTTTACTCTTTTTTCGTTTACACAATTGTTTTTTGATTTACGTAAAATATATCCAATTTCACTCATTCTGTAGGATGTTTTCTATAATTTATATTGTATACTAGGTATTGTATAATGTTTACTAAAGTCTACGATGCACAAAAATTTTAATCTTACGCGTAAAACCAGCTTTGTTTATTTTTCTATCCTAGAAATACTTTCCTAAAAATCATGAAATTTTATAGCCCCGTAAATGTTTAATGTCCTATTTTATGGACTCATGTAGTTACGTGACGGTTATACATATATATTTATGCTGAATGAAGCAGTTTTTAGCACAGATATAATAGACCAAATTAATGAATACTTCTCATTTCATTTTGCGTCCAAAACCGCGTATTTATTATAATATTTTCATTTACTTTCTTTTTTTTTTTTCAAACACTTTTCTCAGAGCGTTTCTTACTATTTTCCGTCCAACATTTTTCACGCCATCATTTTCAAAGCTTCCAACTATTCTAAAAATAAATTGTAGCAATTAAGAGTTCTCTTTTGTTCTCGCAAACGCTAAGAATCCCTTGACTTTGAGAAAATCCCATTTAGAATTCTTAAGGAAAGCCCGTCGTGATATCGTAAAACGAAACTTTGTGTTGAAGTATTTAAAGTCCAATTATAACGAAGCTTAAGCTCAGGGAGTTAATGAAGGGCTTTTCACGCACGTCCGTAGCAGTCTTTTGAAAATGTTACCGTTTTCCATTATTAACACTGAGAAACAAAATGGCAATGACGTGTTGATTAAAAACTTTTTACAGATCAAACTTATTGAACAAGATTGGAACCTGTAGATTTAACAATGAACATTATTCATTATGAATGTAAGCGGTTTAACTACGAAACAAATAGCTCGATGCACAACAACCATCCTTTAACGAGGGACTTCATCAGGGTAAACGTTGGTGTTCTTCCAAAACAAAATAGGTACGTTCGTAGTAAACACGTTAATATTTATAATGAGTTTTTATAGTAACACATACACAACCAATCGTCACTAAGACGACGAAAGCCCATAGTGCCAAGACTTGAGCTTTTGGATAACATTAGGTAGGTAGATATGAGATTCTCCTGTTTAAAAGTCATAAAAAAACACGACTACTTAGTATATTTAAAACTAGTCAAATATATCGAAGTACGAACTATCTCGCTGCCGTATCACACCTATTTCATGTATCTTGAAAAACCTTGTTTTGAGTAATCGCCGTTCAAAGTATTTTTCAGTTATTTGCCTTTTTTGAAAAAATATGATAATATTATTGGACCATTTTTCCATAATATAACTAGTCGCAAGCTTCTAAACACCGGGAAGTTATTAAAATATTGAAATCTTAATTATTCTACGAGTTATTAGCGATAACTAAGATAGGCATAACAAGGTCTCCATACAAAGCTTGATTTACGCGCTTTGTAACTTAAAATACACTACTTGTGCCAAACTGACTAAATTCGTTAGGTTTTGCCTATGTCAGTTAAGTATGAGTTACCATAAATATGTAGGTCTGACAGAAAGTGATCATTTGTGGCAACAGTTTCTATGATAGTAAAACTTTTGAAGAATTAGCTTACCTACCAACAAGTATTTTTTCATAAAATTTTTGCTATTATACTATTACCCCCTACGAATACTGTAAATGCGTATAATATTCTGTTATCAATATCATAGTGAACTAATTTTGATTATATTTTGAACATAAAATAGTTTGATTCATGGAAACAAATATACTTAGCCACAAATATCTTCTTCCCATGGAAAAACCACTTAGCTCGGAATAAGCCGCCAGGACGGAAACCTACAATCATCATCAGCCTATGATAGTCCACTGTTGGACATAGGCCTCCCCTGATGAGCGCCATAGCGCCCTGTCTTCGGCTTGTCGCATCCAGCATCTGCCAGCAGTCTTTCGCAGATCGTTATCCCACCTGGCCGGAGGGCGTCCTACACTACGTTTACCGACTCGCGGTCTCCACTCAAGAACACGTTTACCCCAGCGGTTATCGGTTTTTCGCGATATATGGCCGGCCCACTCCCACTTCAGTTTGCTAATTCTCTGAGCTATGTCGATGACTTTAGTTCTCTGTCGGATGTATTCGTTACGTTTTGACTGATGTCTAGCAGTTCGTCGGTATAGTGGCGTATCAAGGTGGCTCTAGAATCGTGGCCGTCTCGTTGGGAACGGGGAGCATGAGCAGCGTATAAACGGCCAGCGAATTGCGAAGATGGTACGACGCGACCTTCGGAGCTCCAATCCGGAGTCCTCTATCTCGGCCGATATCTCCGGCTTTTATAAAAGTCCTCTATCTCGGCCGATATCTCCGGCTTCGACAATACGGTCCTTCCGTCGTGCATTGTAAGCTTCGTCAGGTGGCTCCTGCCAAGCTGCTGAGTGAATACTTTGGACCCTCGGTTTCGCTATATCGCCTCTTCAATGAGGCCTGTATTGGAGCTCCGAAGGTCGCGCCGTACGTATCTTCGCAATTCGCTTGTTCAGGACTGACCTTTCCGACGAAGTCGCTTGGGTGGTTTCCCGTCTTTTTGTCATCAGCCCAAGAGTCTCATTCGAGAGTTTGGACTTCTTACCAGAACGCTGCTTTTTGCAAAACTTGATGCCCTCGTCCCTCAAAGTTTCGACCAGATTGTGTAGGGTCTCGTCACCGTCATCAGTGGGTTCCAAGGCAGCGAATCTATTCCCGAGAAGCTGCTGAAACTTCTCGGTGCCCGCCATGATTCTGATTGGGTTCGGTCGGAGCGTGGACTTCATCAGACGGTTTCTTTCAAGCTTCAGATTGATATTCAGAGAGCCTCGGCCTCGAAGAAGTCGGTGATTAGATCCGGTATTGAACCTGATGATCACTGAGACATCTCTGAATATATGCTTGCTATCCGTCATGATGAAGTCGATCTCATTTTTTGTCACAGAATCGGGACTCCGCCATGTCCACTTCCTTTGGGGCTGTTTCTTAAAGAAAGAGTTCATTAAGAACAGCCCCTCTTTCTTAAGGAAGTTGACGAGCATTTGTCTCCTGTGATTTCGAACACCAAAACCATGCGGGCCTATCCGGGATTCGTTGCCAGTCTGGGTTCCCACCTTGCCCTTAAAGAAGACAATAATGTGCACATAATGACGAAGCAATATTGTAGGCTTTGCGTCCACTATCGCCTTCATGCCAAACGATACAGAAAGCTTTCTCGTTTTTACCTGGAGACACACGACTCCGTCACGGCTAACTCCTGTATCTTTGGGCGCCTGTCGCGCCTATATCATGTAACTAGCAAGAGTAAACTGAGATAGTAAAATTATTGTCACGCCTATTTAGTGTATGTAAAAATACTTGACATTGCCATGACAGAGAACGGCAAAATCATAGTTGCATGAGATAGGGTGACAGCTTTTTTCAACGAATTAAACAAGAATAGACTTTAAAGGAATATACTCCAAGGTTTATAATATCATTAACAAACAATTTGCACCTTTTACGCGCAACTCATGTAACTTAAGATAACGGACCTACGCTTGACACGGCAGCTCGGGTATCGGGTATTGCAACGAGACATTACTCCCTATTATATTATCACATTTATCACCAAATGTTTGATAATGCGTAATGTGGAATTCAATCGGTGCTGTATATTTTGGTGCAGAGACCAGAATACATGGTATAAATCTCCTCTAAATCGCTCATCTTTCTTATGCTTTCTTTCTTATTATGAATGTTTTCTTTTAGCTTAATAATTATCTTAAATCGGTCGCCTGTATAGGAGCGTTCAGATGCACATACACAGACGACAGATGAGAGACCGAAACGTCATTATAAGGGTAATTCTCATTTTTGAACTTGAAATTTCGTAAGCAAGTGAAATCGTCTTTTTAATATAATTAACGATGGTTTTGAATTCTTTTGAGCTTGCCCATAATACAAAAAATACTCGCCGAGCTCGCAGCCTTCTGAATGCTGAAATATATGGAACTGAAAAAAAAATGCCTCCACGGCAGTGACCTCCGTTCCATGGAAGTGACATTTCCTACTTATAATCCATGGAAAGTATAAGAAATAGCTATTTGAAAAATATAAAGACAGCTTTTTTAGTCCAGAACGATCATTATTTAATAAGTAGTAGGTTTAGTGTTCTTAATAATTAGTAAGTCACATCCAATGTAATATTACTTACTAAGGTTTCGAATATTAAGTGAAGTTCAAGTATTTATTTAAAATGCAGTCATAATCAGTCTCAAACATTAAAACTGATATTTTATTTTAATACAACAACTTATACAGTAAGCTTTTCATAAATATTCAATCTCCACTCTTTGCGTATTATGCGCTGTTCTCGGTGTCATTTCAGCTACTAATTATTTCTGCATAGGTATCGTGCTCTCTTTGTTTTTTAGCTGCCTTATATAAATAGGGATTCCATCCATTACGGAAATAGCAATAAGGTAACTGATTACGAATTTTGGTTATCCAGTAACGTCACTACGTAATAACGAATTTCATAAATATTTTTTCCTTCAAAAGTTTCATTCAAGTAATTACTGTCCAAACTATGTGCCTATTAAGCGACAAATGAGTAATGAGCGGCTAAATTTTATAACAGCATTATACGTATTACATAGAAAGACACATGCAGCACAGGTATTTTCTGCGGACAATTAGAGCACAAAAATAATTATTAAGTACGTTATCCACAGACGTTATATTAGTCGCGGAGAAGTAAAGGAATCACAGATAATTATCACATTAATTTATATCCTACGGAAGAAAACTCACTTGTTAAGTTTCAATATTGACCGGTTGTAGTAATGCCATACATATGTTGGCTACTTACGTAATTACGGATTTTAATGCTACAGTTACGGGTTTTTCAGAAATTTAAAATCTTTACGTAATTATGTAATTACGGAACAGAAGCCCTTCATAATAAAGCAGGGTTTTGTTTGATCCAAGCTCATCGACTTCGATCACAATCTCATTTTACCAGCTTGGGGTTTTCCTTGTAAAATATAAAAAAAACTAGGCTACGCATTCCCAAAAAACTCATTTTCGACAAAAAAAACACAAACACCTTCCTAAAAACACCTCAAATCCACCCCATATCCCATACAATTGTCACTTCTATGGATGACAGGTCACGTCCATGGGCAATTTTTTACCCACGGAACCGTGGAAGTGACCCCCATGGAAGGGATTTTTTTAGGTATAATCTTGGATAACATAAGCTCCAAATCAGGAACGAACATGCGAATTTAGCCATGTGTTATTGACATAAAAACACATAAAAACTACACACTCTCAAGTAAATAATCGAAAAAACATACCTCTGATGATCGACACAGATGTGACAGGTTATGCTCGACGAATTTTGAGAAAAAAAACTTGTCAAATATTTTCTCGCAAACTTTACGCCGGCGACAGGAACTGACAACTAAATCGAAAGGTGTTGCTAAACACCTTGTCTATACCCAGTTTAGTTCAGCAACACGTGCGATTATTTTAGAATTATGCAAGGTGTGACATCCTTCCATGGGGGGGACAAAAATATTGATCACAAACTTTAAGCCCTAAGTTCAGTAATATTTAGTTAACTTTAGATACATTCGTTCTTATTATCAAAAAGTTAATATATTCCAGATAATTTTTATATTCGATTTTATGTAATTACTACGAAAGGTAAAGCTCAGGATTTTTTTCTTTGCATAAAACTGGTGTGATCACATACATGGAAGAGACAATTTAGAGGATATTTTTATTTATATTTTAGGAACAGTATTTATTATACATACGTTTATTTGTTGGAATAACAGTATTTTATCAACACTTTAATAACATAAATCATTATAACCTTATTTACTTATCATAAGTTAGAAAATCGTAATAACAGTAAATTTTATCGAAAATGAGAATTACCCATAACACCCTTAGCGTGAGGGGAGCACTTTATAACTGGAAAACGTCGCGTTGTAAAGGTCATGGTCAGAACGCAATGCTCAAATAAAAAAGCTAACAATTTTTTTCTAAACGCACGTACAGTATAAGCTACATTAATTTTTGAACGAGTTCTTTCGTGTTTACCATAGTGCCTGTGAGTGAGGCATCTATTTTGTTTGGTTGTGATGTTTTTAAAAAATCACATATTTTTGATTTTATATCACGGGTTCCAATTGGTTGTAAAGCTTATCACAGGGGGACTCCCTTCCTTTCTACTTGTCTTCATTAAACTTCGTTGCACACACGCGCAATGTAGATACTATATCTGCTCCCCTGGCTGAGGAAAACCGATTTAAATCATATTAACCAGATTTTAATAGTAAAAAAAAAAACACGAATTGTATGAAAAAATATACGTTTTTGTACTTCCTAAAGTGAAGTGTTTTTTTGTAGTATAAACCATCGCTTCGCGGTTGTCTTGTTGGTTGTGTTAAACGCAATTACTTTCTCTAATTTCTATTCATTTTGAATATGTTCACTTTTCAGAATGGATACAAAGTAGATGTTTTTTGAATTGTTTCAGGTGGCATAACCTCTTTTTCCCCGATGCTCAACAATGCTGTCCACGTGATCATGTACAGCTACTACCTCTTATCATCTGAAGGCACTGACGAGATCAAGAGCTTCATTACGAAGCACAAAAAATGGATCACTATCATGCAAATGGTAATATTACTGATTATGGCTTTTCTTGGGGTGTCAGGTAATATTCCAGAGAAAAAAGGCAAGAAAAAGGGGAACAAGCAGTGTAAGGTTTACAGGATATAGCTATATATTTGCATACATTCCCAAATGGTTCAGGGGTTTGGAGTAGATAGGAGTATTGCCTAAAAGGTTAACAACCTGATCTAACTATAATTGACGATACTGTTTGCATTTTATCTATAATATTAGAATGTACCATTAGTGTGAAAGAGATAACAGACCCTATTATCAGTTTGATTTACTGCTTTGTTATCAAAAGACAACTCAAGTTCTATTTGAATAGCTATTAACTTAGTTATGATTTACAGAGTTAGGTCTGTTTCAATATATGTATTTTGGGTTTAAATAAGTCAACAACTGATAATAAAATATGTATTGGAGTTATTTAAAGAATGTTTAGTGTTGGAGGAAATTTCCAGCCTGATACAGAAGCCCAATGGTTTTCAATACTAGTGTTGGAGGGAAATAATGGCAGGAAGATAAAATTGTCTATGAATGGAAAAGTATCACATTTACATTAACTGTTTTGACTTTTAAGCAAGAATTAAGCATTAATTCTCTTTTTTCAGATTCAATTCACAATTATGTTGGTCTACTCATCCCAAGTTTTTTTGCCAAGCTGCCCCGCACCCCTCGGATTAGCCATCATGTACTTCCCTAATGTTATTTTTGTTTACTACATGTTTTACAAATTTTATAAAAATAATTATGCTAGTAAGACAACTAAGAGTCACAGTGTGAAGAGTAAATAGATAATTAGTGTATTGGAATAAATTATTGTGCAATCACAAAAAATGCTTCTTTTTTTTGTATGATTTTGATAAGGAGGAGAGAGCACAAATTTAACCCTATAGTGGGACACCCCCGGCACATAATGGAATAAGTAATCAATATACTTTTATATTGCTCAAACAAATATGCCTAATACAGAAATACAGAAATACTACTCAATAATACTACTCAATAATATAAGACTCCCTAATGATATAAGACAATAAGAAGTTATTTAAGAAGTTTTTGTTAGAACTAAAGGGCAAATCAATTTCCTACTATGTCAAAATAAAACTCATTTGATTAAGTAATTCAGGTACATACCTACCTGCTTACAAATTTGATTATTTCGAAGGTTGTTGTTAGTTTTGCTTTGCCATTTGACCCTTTTTCAATAGAACTGTACTATAACCTCATCTGTCCGCTAGTACTATTACTAGCGTAGTAGTTACACCTCACTGTCTGTCCAGCCTTTTATAACAGCTGAATCAATTATTGTCTTTTGCTGTTGACAAAGCGGTAAATAAAAGTACCTAGAGTAATAGGCAGTCCAATGAATAGTTTCAAAACAGAATGGATTGTGTACCTATGCATGTGTTTGAGAACCTAACATTGAGAATGAATGTTATTTTAATAAGTAACAGGAATTACCTGACAGCGGTTTCTTATCAACTTTATGAAAGAAAAGAAAGCAAAATAAATCATTGATGATAATCTGGAATGAAAAACGTCACTTACCGTATAGTATGAAAGAAGCCCAGCGTTCTCGTCTAGTACGAACCACCGGTACTGCCACCCTTTCATAACGTTCGTCCATTTACTCAGGGAACCCTCCATCATAGTAAATTCTTATTTTCTATTTAATTTTCATCTAGAAATAATCTAAAAACGAGAAACTGATATTTTTTACGGAGCGGTCAGACCCACTTCACCATAAATCTTGATTGACTGACATTGACAGAAAAGAATGACATCGACAGTTACGCGACAAGAGCAGCTGACAGATGTTTACAGTGCTGCCAACATGAAAAAAACTAATCGAATAGCGTCTTCACTTAATCGATTCTAGTTTTTTGATTATTATTCCCTGGTGGATGTGAATTAAAGTCGTAAGGATTTTATTAATAAATCATCATCATCATCATCATCACCAGCCTATAATAGTCCACTGCTGGACATAGGCCTCCCCTAAGGAGCACCATAGATGGCATATCATTTTCATTTGATTAATAAATAAAAGATACAATTTAAGGGAGGCAAAATACTTTTATATTGTACAACCATTATCACTTTTGTGTAACATTTAAGACTAACGCAATATGCGCCGATTTAATTTAGTAATACTAATACCTAAACTATTTACAAGGATTTGGTGCCAAGAGGCAATTTATTTTGTAAAGTAAGTATTATCATAATCAATTATTTCTTCTAAGTGATCTACCAAGTTTCGTTTTACTGTAGCTTGAAGATATCGAGACACTGTGACTATTTGCATTGTCTAAACTCACACCAGAGAGGTCTACGAATAATGGCACATTCTCGGAACCTTCAGCTTCGAATTCATCTTTTTGGAAATTCTCTGGAGTTCCTTCTCCTTCGATAGCCAGCTGTTCGATATTTTTGCTGAGAACGTTGTTTTCAGCCGCTTCCACGAAAGCGTTTGAAAGCTCGCCGCTCAGTTTGTTCACGTTTCCAGAAGCGATGTCGTACATAAATATTTCCTTTTCTTCTTCTGGTGCTTCATTTCTGAAACGAAAAAAAAAATCATGGAAGTTTCTTAAGAGAGGTGGTACTAGGCACCTAACCTAGGTGTCCACCTAAAGCAACCGACTAGGTAGGTAATTACTATGCATGTACTTTGGAGAGTTCCGAATTTAACGTTAGGTACAGGGAAAATGGTTTATGTACATAACACAAAGGTTCACTCACTATCATATTCATAGTTAATATTGAAGCTTACATTAAGGTAAAATTGTTTTAATCATTTGATTTCAGGTATGTTTCTATTTCTACAAATATTTGAAGTTAGTTTTCTATTACAAAAGATTCTTACCCAGTCACAAGTAAAACAATAGATTGTAGGTCTGCCGAGGTCTTTTTTTCCACATTTAGCCATTTCTCAAAATTGTCCTTAGTTGGTTTCTTAAGCAAGTCTTGAAGACTGTCCCCAGCAACAAATTTTATCCCCTTAAGATTGTTTGTCGATCTTTCTTTTCGAGAATGTTCACTTATATCTTCAGTTTCAACTGGAGCGAGAACCACGACAGAAGTTACTTTTCTTCCTTTTAGAATGTCTGGTAAAGGAAATTGATTACCGCTGACTTTCAAAGGAAGATATCTGTTGTATTTCTTATCATTCAAAGCCACGGGTTCCACTTGTGTAGCATTTTCTTGCACGTAATTCTTAGCGATTTTCTGACCTTCAATAGTGTTTGGATTGAAATGGACTACTTTCATCTCAACGGCTTCTTTTTCAGAAGGAGGAAGAGTGACATAGTTAGGAACGTTTTCAGAAGCAGCAATTTCTTGATCATCATCGTCGTCAATATTCCTTGATTCGATTTGTTCTCCATCAGGTTTTACATAAATTGGTCTGCTTTCGCTAGCTGCAATCTGTTGACCTCCTCCTGCGCTGAAGAAGTTTGCAAGTTGATCCGGAGGAAGCGAGTCTAAGGGTGTGTCTCCTACTTTATCATAATCCAAGATGCTAATGTCAGCATTCTCTAAAATTCCTGATGATAGCAATTGCTGACGCAAATCATCTGGAACTTCATCAGGGAGTTCGAAAGCAGGTTTCTTCTTTTTATCTTCTTTCTGAGGTTTTGGGGTCGTATTTATGGAGTTAGCAGTTGAGGAAGCGTATTTCTGAGTCGATGGCTTAATTTCAACAGTTCCTGAAGATTGTTGATAATATTGAGGAGATGAAGTGCTGGATTGGTATCTAGACCGTTCTTGAATGTATTGTGATCTGGGTGAACTATTTTCAATCTGTTGATTGTATTGATTGATCTGGGGTTCTTGCTGTTGCTGTGTATTATATAGTTGGGCTTGGAGACGTTGTATCTCTTCTTGTTGTTTTTGTACATTCTGTGCCAACTGTTGTCTTACTTGCTCTTGCTCGGCGTCAAACTGTTGCTGCTGCTGCTGCTGCTGATATTGTTGTTGCTGTTGTTGTCGGTGTTTTTGTTCCTGTTGCTCACGATGCTTTTCCTGTTCCCTGTATTGGTGTTCTCGTTGCTGTTGTTCTCTTTGTTGCTCTCTTTGATATTGCTCTCTTTGATGTTGCTCTCTCTGATTTTGCTCCCTTTGCTGATGTTCTCTTTCCTGATGCTCTCTGTGGTGCTGGTCTCTATGCTGTTGATCATTTTGTTGTTGTTCTCTTTGCTGTTGCTGTTGATGATGTTGGTGTTGTTGTTGTTGGAAATTTTGTTGAATTGGTGTTGGTGATGGCCTAGAATCGCCTAGTAAGTTATATTTTGTTTGACCCGTAGCATCTACAGTGATGTGCTGTTCGTATTTAGGTATCGCGGGAATAAGTTCACCTCCGTTAGGAACAACCTGGCGAATGTTTTCCTGATGCTGATCTCTAAAGTGGCTTTGTTGGTTGAAACCTGGCCTCTCTGATGGGCCTGGAGTTGGATAGAACGGTGGACGATCTGAAGGGCCTTGTTGTTGGAACTGCGGCCTCTCTGATGGTGAACTTGGCCGCTGGAAGAAATGATCCGGAGTCGGAGTTGGTTGCGATTGGAAGTTGAAAAGAGAAGGTGAGGACGGCTGGGGTAGGAACTGACTTTGAGGGATAGGCGATGGCGATGCACTCACGGGACTCGAAAATGAGTGCTGGCCTTGAGGAGAAGCTGATGGTGAAGGTCCTGGGAATATTTGAGGGCCCTGGTGAAAACTGAACTGTTGAGAGGACTGGAATGACTGCCGATTGCTTTCGATGTGAGGGGGTGATGGTTTGAGATTGAAGAATGGAGAGACGCTTGGGCTTATAGGCTTGTTTTCAAAATGCGGCCGAGGCCTCTGTTGGGGTAGTTGTTGGTTGTTAGAAATTATTTGAGGTCGACTGAAATGGTCTTGGAACTGAGGTGCAGCACTCGGAGCTTGAGGTATTCTGTTGAAAGTCTGTGGCTGTCTACTTGGCAATATTTGCTCTTTTGGAGGATCAACTTGTTCAGTGGTGATAGTATGGTAATTCTCTTGTAGGTATTTTGCCTCGTCAAAGAATGGTTTTGGCTGCGGCTGAGGCTGGTGGAAAGGCCTTTGCAGTCCAGAATGGAAGTTGTTTCTCGGTGGGCCATTGAACGTGGGCCTAGAAGCGAATGATGGTGGGCCACTAGGACGGGAATTGAATGATGGTCCATTTGCTCTAGGAAAAGCGGTTTGGAAAGACGGTCCGATAGGTGTTGGTGCTGTGGGGGCACTGAAATGGCTTATAAGACCTGGAGGCCCATTAGCGAAAGCTGGATTAGGTATCAAAGAGGGAGATGATCCAAACGGATGACGCGGGTTAAGAGATTGTCTAAAGGGAATGTTAGTTTGGCTTTGCCTGGGCAGCTGTTGCTCTGTTGGGAAAGATTGAGGTTGAAACTGGATACGGCTCTGAGCATGTTGCGGATTGGGTCTGTATGTTTGTGCACTTGGATGAAGCACAGTAGATTTCAGTTCCGTCTCGTGGCTGAACTGTGGCTGAGGTGATGCCGCACGTTGTAGAGGAGGATGCCCTTGTTGTAGACTTTGGTTTGGGAAGGCTATGGCTGGCCTCGGGGCTGTTTCTTCGCGTTCTTCGCCATGCGATCCTTCTCGCCTGTCACTGTAGTGTCGTCCTTCACTGCCAAAAGTTATTTTCACACTGCTGTCACTGTGGTACTGTTCTGATTCTGGCTTGATCAGAGCTCTCAGAGTAGTTGTTTCACGATGTATGTAAGGTTCAGGTGTAACAGTGACGTATTCTTCATGATGATGGTGATGATCCTCTTCTTCTTCATTGGTCGCAGGAGTGACAGCTGGGATAGGTGCATCATAAATAACTTTATCGTGGGAGTTAGGGTCTTTGCTGTATTTGACATAAAAGACATGGACGGGCTCTTTTTTCTTTTTTTGTACTGGCGGAGGTGGTGGTGCTGGAAGAGTTTCATTAGATTCCTTGATTATAATTTCAATAATGGGTTCAGGAGCTTCATAGTACTGAGGTTGTGGCTCATGGCTGTACAGCGGAGCTGTTGGCAGGGATCCGTACGGAGGTCCAAAGCTTTCAAGGGAATCCTGAGTATTCAAGATTTTAGATTGAGCGTAAATCTGATTCTGATTTACAGTTGAATCATCTAAGTTATCATGATTGGGGTCATAGAGAGGATCTTTCTGTGAATACTGGACCACGGGTTCCATTTGAACTGCGTAAGGTGGAAGCTTTCCACCCTTGGCTCCATGAGATATTCTCCTATTGCTTTGGGTGTTGAGAGATCTGAAGTGCGATACTCGAGAGTGTGGAAGGACAAGGGAGTATTGCAAGTTTTGCGGAGATCGGATGCTATCTAGCTGTCGTTTGGGTTTCGTTTTCGCCGTCGAGTTTTTGGCCCATGCTATGCTGAGCACAGCCAAGGCTGTGACCTGAAACAATAGGAAATTTGGTTAAAACACATTTACAATCAAGCTTTAAAGCTCTATTTTGTTGGGATAGGACAAATCTTGAAAAACTACGATTCTGATACTTTCAGCTATTTTTATCGAAAGAAATGTAATTTTTTGCACTGGCAGCTTTCATGTTACTTTAGTAGGTATAATATTGAATTGACGGATGTACGACTGTTCATTCGCGTAGCGACCGACGCAGGTCAATCTAAGCCTCAGGAAAACGATCGTTTTTCTGAGATCTAAGCCCTGGCCCTGCTGCGAAAAGAAAAAAGAAATTCAATTATTAAAAAAAGTACCTAACAACAAAAATAGAAAATGAAACATTATCACAGAAACACACTTACTTAACAAAAGTTAAGTAAATAAGTTTTAAATATTTGTTATTATAAAGCGATAGGTAACTAGTTAATATAAATGGCACCTGGTGGTCCAAACCAAGTAAAAGTAACTCTGTAGGTAGGTTGATATTTTACTAAGTACCTACTGCCTGCCTCGAGATAAGGGCCGGTTCCTAAAGTGGGGTGAAACGCTTTTGCCAAAAATGGTGAAATTCGAAATGCCAAGTGCTATATACATTCCATGTCCTATTCAGTGACTCAATAATAAAGTAGTTACTATAGGTAGGTGCTCTACCAAGGCTATACCACGGTAAAATACGATATTCACTCTAGATTGGTTTTTTTTATCACAAATTTATAAAAATTCGTGTTATGCAGATCCTGCTGCATTTTTAAACGAATGAAACTATAAAACAACCCTCGAGAAAACTACACACGCGCTCGAAAATTCTTTAATAAGCGAATCCCTAGCTAGAAGCTGTGGTTGAATCTACCTATACCTAATCAAATCACTATCATCATTCTAGCACGGGACCATCCTCTAATCTAAGGGCTAGGCCTTCCTTCGGACTTCGGCCACTAAACCTACCGTTACAGTTGCGATGAATGCCACCTTTGCTCTAAGCCAGGACTTTAAATTACACTGCAGGAAAATAAATAAATACAAGTAATTATTTATTTATTTTACTATGTACACAGAATACATAACAATCTAAAATGATAACACTAAAAAAATCAACGTATAATAAGAACTGGCTTGAGACGAAACATACACACAACAAACAATCTAGGTACGCCATTTTTACAGACAAGAAAGGAACAACAAAAAACCGCAAACTACACTAATGATATCAATGATGTGGCTCTCACTAATAGAAAAGTATTTCACTATTTGCATAATAAATAAATAAAATAAAAATATTTTATTTCGGATTTCATAGATCCATAATTTGCTTAAAATTAACATAAAATTACAATTAAAATCAGTTTACAATCAAATACATAATATTTAAAACAATGCAATAAAAACAACTTAAATTATTTAACTAAATTACATTAGGTTATTAGTAGTATATATATTATAATGATAGGTCAAACTCCTTTAAATTGTTACTAGAGAACTCCCGGAATATAAATAGACGCTTTGATATTTCATTCATTAACAATGATTAAGCTTTTTTATGGTTTGAGGTATTAGTCCACCACTACATAAATACTAAGTAAATACACAATGAACGACGGAATAGCATGCCGTGCCGCTGTAATTTTCAATCTCATTCTTATTCTACACGACTTAGACACAATGTAGGTAGATAAACAAAAGTAACAGTTGGTAATGTAAAGTCGACCACAAACCACCATTTCCCCAGTCCCCACGGTAAGCAGTTCAGTGTTATTAGAGTTCCGTGCTCAGGATAGAAACCCGAGGTTTATGGCAAATGTCTTGTGTCTTTAGTGGCTATATTGTGCCTTTGTGTTTGTTACTTTAGTGGCTATGTTGTGCCTTTGTGTTTTTATGTATTACCTTTAACAAAATTGACTTCACTGATATTATTTAGGTCATCCGAAACGTGATTATGTGGTTGGCCTACGTAAATTTCGTTCGAGTGAACTAAATCCATTTCAAGATGACTCGTACAGGAATTTTTTTCATGATAAACGGAGTTTATGAAAAAATATTACCACAGAGCCTTATTATTTAGTTTTCTGTGGTTCTATCACATGTAAATAGATTTATGGGATAATAAGCCTAATGTTAGCCTGTTTAGATTTGGGCTAGATAATGATGTGTGAATTGTCCAGCATTATTTATTATTTATTTATTTATATTATTTAATATTTATTTATTCTTGTTCTAAGTACACCTATGAAAAATTTCAGCGCAATCTGTTTTCTTTTGAAGAAGTAATAAACACATAATCCATCCATCCAAACTTTTGCATTTACAATAATTATTGATATGTTTCGTAATTTTATTTAAAGAGAACGAAGATTTTCCGTATACGGAACCATCTGCACTACCTACACTTGACCAGTTTTCCGTACCTTCCCACGGCCTGGGCATGTAAATTGCAAGTCAATTACATACTATCACATACATATCGTTACATTTCAGTTGAATTCGTTGCAAAAAATTGCGATTGCCATGCTCGTCTCTAGTTAACCTTAGCATCATGATTGACCTTAAATTAACATTGCAGAATCATTATAGAGGTATACCTACTGATCTACTGAAATGAAATATGATCTAGCATAATAATATAGTAGCTGAACTAAAAGCCATTTCTGGACCACCTTATTATTTCCCTTTGTTCGTTTAAATTTGGGTAGGTAGGTACTATAATCTTCAGAATTTCAATTAAAATATTCATTCCTTCATTGGCCCCTACGAAGTTTTGCCAAAAAAATAAGTATATCAATTATATATTATTATTATTATATAATATAATTTAATTAGTCATCATCCAATTAAAATTATGACATCGATATGAATGCTATTAAAACAAACTTAAATTACATGTGGGTACATAAACATATTGTAACCATATTGTACGAATTTTAACGTAATAATGAATTACGTTCATATCGTAATCATAAAGTAAAAGTAGGTTGTTTATAACCACATAACATATAGCTAAACAATATTTAGTCATAGATAATGTTAAGTTATAATTAAATTTTAGGTACACTGATTAATTTGTATGTCATAGTATCTCATTATATGTGAACCATGTGTTTGTATGAGAGATTTGTTCATGAACTATATTGTTAAGATTATTACCTTATTTTCGATCGTAGCGTGTCTTAACACATTAAAAGCTACCACGTGTGTTATTAAGTAAATATTAAAAGACTTGCATTTCATAAGAAGACCTTGACTGGGTTTTAATGCGTTTGTTTTAAATAAGAATGTAACTACCTTTCATGTTCATTTTACAATTGCTTAGGTCATTCATTTTACAATTGCTACTAAGTGCAAAAAACATTGAGGTAGTGCGAAAATTAAACTTATCTAGGTTTCTACCTAGATAAGTGAACATTAATAAACTATAAGACGAGCAAATTATAACACAACCACAGAGTCTACTGACACTATTATAGCAATGAACATGATGCTGTAAAAAATTATCAGCATTTGTGAATACCACCAAGTTGATAAACGGACATGACGCGCCTGTATGATGGTTACCGGAAACTACAGACGCCTGCAACTTTTTTTTTAAATGACATAAAGCTTCGCAATGTTTAATATTGTGATGTTGAGTACGAAACCTTATCCCTGTTTCGTATACTACCGTACCCTAATAAGGCAGTTAGCATCATTTGAACTATCTGATTGATCGATATCTCCGCTGTAAAGATGTAGCAATGGCAATCTACAACGAGGCTCTAAATAAACTTCATTAGGAGCCTGCGTAAGGAGCTATTGACCTGTGCACCGAGTGCAGTGATGCAAACTCATTTGCGCAACTAAGGCTGGGCCTACACGGGTCGAGTGCGATGTGCATCTTCAGGTGCTAAATATTGGGCTCTACGGTCATCTTGCATTTTAGACGATTCTGTTCAGACGAGTTTTTCTAGGTACCTAATCTAGGTAGTCAAGCATAGCGTAGCGTAAGGTACCTATAATAGTTGCTTAGTTAATAAATATCACACCGTGAACTTTATGTTACCTACTGAATGTATCCGATACTAATTCTTTTGGTAGGAAGGTTTCATTCATAGGATAAACTAAAAAAATGCTAGGAAATTCTAAATATGTGTACAATCTAAGCAATCAAATTATTTTTAAGTCAACCAATGACGTAAAAATATGGTTATTTAAAGCAATCTCTAAATTTGGATTATCGTTAAGCTGTGTCGCATAAGCGCATGTCTACTTACCCTAATAATAAATAAACGACCGCTATCTAATGTAAATTCTATAAAAAGGCCGTAAACATAAAATCATGAAGGCAATTTACTCATTTAGTAGTCTCGTGTAAAGCAAGACTGTACAATTTACGATTTTGACCGTTCACTTGTGAATTTCAAAATCGGATGTGATGACGACATTATTGTATTATTCAACATTTCCCATAAAAAGAGTTCACATTTTGACCTACTGCCGTAATGGGTGATTGTTTTGTTGATGAAGTAAGATATACTTTGAACTTGCATCGCGGAGATGTTTATGTTTATTGTTTCTATTCTTATGCTGGGTACCTACCTACTATAATTTACTACCTGTTTTCACGAAGATACCGATTCTGACCCACTGGGGTAGAATAAGTCAAAGTTATCGTTGTTGATGACACTACAAAGCTATTTGATCATTTGCCAGCTTCTTGACATTCATGTCTAGCATGCAATACATGCTAGACTTGAATGTTTGTCTAGCTGAGGTGGTATATATATATAGATACCTACATAGCACATATATGTAAAGTTTCCTTACCTGCCACCTCAGCTATATGCGCGACAGCTTTATGACTGGTAAAGTTGTAGAAGTAGATTTCTACCAGGTAGAAATCTACTTCTACTTACTACCTACTATCTTCTCTACCAGTCATAAAGTCTTGACTCTGGGGTCAACTGATCAAAATTGCTGAGTAATCATCTCGTCTAAATCAATCCACCTCATCTACCATGAATATTGCAATTCCCACCTCCATAATCTCTTTTGCGACTTTGTATGCAAGTAGGTACTTCAGATTGATATTTATTCAGATTCAGTGATTGATTATCTGTTGTGCTGTCTTGTCTTTATACCATTGTTCACGCTCTAAAGATTGAAACGGATGTAAATCACTGTTTTTGTGATGTTATAAATTTCCTCTGATAAATTTTCTTTCAACAAGACAAAATCCCACAAAAACAATCAAATCAAGACAGACACCTGTAAACGCTTTATCTTTTCGTGGGAAATTTTAATAACACTGTTATATAAATAGCACTTTGACTTTCATTCTTTTTAACTCCGTAAAGTAAGCACGGTAGAGTTCATTTTATAATCAACAGTTTGGTATGTTTAGTGAGATTATGCAAATAGGCTTTTCTCTGTTACGTATCGGTTTTTAGGCGTGTGATCATTTGAATGAAGCTATTAATTGTTAGTCATCTAATAATTACATAAAAGTTTAAAAAATATAGAATAACTAAGGATATAATTTAAATTCTATGAACGAAATGGTATTTGAACATTTATATTTCTATCGGACTGTCAGCAGCGTCAAAATTTATGTTACAATCATTTGGACAATTCAAGAAAACACCACATAGATAGATTACTTATTTATTCATTTTCGAAAAATACTTACTTTGTTAGCAGTGCCTTAAAGCCTATGTTAGGTTTGTATAAGCACTGGGTTCTCACATAAATTACAGTTAACACTAATTATAATACAATTACTAGTGTTAAATTGATATTATTTGTTTAATTCATTGTAACATAAGTGTAAAATTGTTCTTCGTCCGGCCGTCACACCATTTACGATCTAATACAACGTTGCATAAGTCCCTTCTCTGTAATTAAACTTTCATGTTGTCTATCTCCGAGCTCCAAACATCATCAATCTAACCATTTGTTGCTTATTTACTCAAGCAATTTGCTACGATGCTTTATTATTATGGTCTCTGATTTTTAGTTGAATGATATAATATTCTAGTTGATTGACTTCCTTCACCTCTTGAGTGTTTTTTACTTTATCGATCCTTACCTATTCATTATTTGAGAAAGTATCTATACTTACGTCCTCTTCGATTCTTAAAATATTATTGCCAAATACTTTAATTAAGTTATACTTATAATGTTTTGTAGCTATAATAGGAACCTAAATACATACAAGAACCATAAATATGTATGTGATACCTACATATCTAAATGAAAACCGCATCCGTAGTATGGATAGCTAGCAAATTGCCGAGACAATCTTCCATCTAGATACCATCAACAGCATGCGGAAAATGTGGCATGCTACGATTACTTAAACACATTGACTGCGCCTAGAAACTTAATTCTGTTACAGAAATTAGTTTTTATTTGCTTTGCTGTTTCTGTTTAATTCATACTTAAAAGACTTTTTTGATGAAACCTACATTGATCAGATGTATTCAGTGCCTAATTGCTTCTATCATACTTCTTATTAAAGTATACAATAGTGCAATAAATGTAACCAAAAACATATGTTTGAATTTAAGTAGCGTCTTCAAAATCTAAATCTTAAATGATAGTCTCCTTTCAAAGCATTGTTTTTATTCGACAAACATTCCATTTGCCGACTCTCTATTGTCCCACAATCAACACAATTTACCGAGTAATCAATACAAAGCACGCTCGCAAATCGTCTTGGTCACGGGGATTCTCGGTCAGTAGATCCGTGACAGTGCGCACACTAATCTGATTCTCTTCGTCTATTGTACTTTTGTCACTAACGTTCAAAGCGGATGTCCACGCGTCCATAGTTTTGAGGTCTTTAGCATGTTCGTGCTTCGAATTACTTACGACAGCATTTACTTAGGTATGCTCTTTCCTTCTTTAAACAGATGTGGTTCGGAGAACTTCACTTTATTTGGATGCCATATATAAATAATGACTTGTAAAGACAAACAATCAGATCGTCTTTCAATTTAGGTTCTATCGCTGCTTAAAGCTGCGCTTTCGGCCTGTCGGGTTGTCCTACAGAGATTGGACTTTCACCCAGCTTCTGCACCTATCGAAATTGCCAGCCATTGACAGAATCAAATCATCATATTAAATACCTACTGCGGGTATTGGTACTTATCTATCTACTCTTATAGATAGTATGTACCTACCTACTTTTATTGGAATGTGGCAATCTATAGGTATCTAAAGTGGGCGCAGGAGAAAGTGTTGAACTTGATCGATTTCAATTGGACCTCTGCTACAGTTTAGTCCGTCGCACAAAACAACTTCATTTGAATATTAACGCCGTTCATTATGCTCATTGATCGGGCATTGACGATGAATCCGAATTAAATTGCTGGGAAAAATCTTGACCGTTGGTTGTGCTGTTGATCGCAACAGCATGCATTACTCTCGATGAGACTTACAAGTGCCAGCTCACTGAACAAAAATAGTGGGCGTACTGGCATAGAAGTGTCAAAACTGTCAAATTTCTACGATAAGGCAACACCGTCGCTTCGGTTGACACCGAGAAAATATTTATATACATAAATAGATTGAGCCGGTATGTTTGCATGGCCGTGTGGTGCCGGCATAGAATTTCACCACCCCAACTCCTCCCGTGGGTGTCGTAAGAGGCGACTAAGGGAGAAACACCGGGGGACGGGCAGCAGCGGCCTCTGCAGAACAACTCCACCGAACTGCGATCCCCGCATGCCCAGTGTGGGGATTATGGGCAAAAACCCCCAAATGATGAATAATGCCATCTATGGCGCTCATCAGGGGAGGCCTATGTCCAGCAATGGACCATTATAGGCTGTTGATGATGATGTTTGCATAGAACATTTTTAAGAAACCACACATTATCTTGATTGTGCAGTCGAGCTATGAAGAAGTCGTTAGTCGAAGTGAGTCGTTAAAGGCACCATTTGAAAGGGAAGGCTCGAACGTAACTACAAGAGCCTAGCCTTTCACCCCATTTACTGATACAATGTAGATCTCGCAAGTTGTATATGGTCAAGGAAATGATACAGTTCTTTTGCTAAACACTGATATTTTGCTGTTTACAATACAAGTATCAACCTTCCTAACCTTTCTATCTATAGTGATGTAACTGAAGAGTGCTGTCGACTAAAGCTTGGTTGGTCAGCTTGGATTATCTTTTCTGTCTCCCAATAAGGTTGCTGGAAGATAGCTGTTAAGTAAAGATAAGTTTAAGCTTGCCTTCGCCATCTAGTTTTTTGTTTTCTTTTTGCACATTGATAGGTACCTGACTAATACTCTTACTCACATATAATACCTATTTTTAAGTTTACATAATACCTACACTGTTTTGTCTATACCTCTAGTAGCATGAAGACAGCAAAAGACAAAACACTGTTGTAGTTGTGTATGAGTTGTAGTGTTTTGTCTTGTTACGTATTTTGTGTTTGGATAAAAGAAATAGGTAAGGTAACGCGATGTCTTCGTGACAATTAATGATAAATTATACCAACTATGTAAATTCACAGTGATGCTAATTTAATAGTAAGAAATACTTCAGTAAAACAAATTTTATTAAGAGTAAAAAACGGTGATCACTAAAATGTTTCTAAAAAATAAATACAAGCTACCAATGGAGCTTTGGTAGATTTTCGACTTAATGACGCGGCGTTTCCTAGGGAGCTCCATTGTAGCCATTGTTATTTCTTTGTCATCTTCACGTTCACTTTTATAAACTTGTCTAGATCTTATCAGATGAAAATATTAACGAACGTCTGTAAATTTTTTAGAAAGTGTCATAAATATAATTTTAAGTCTTTCCCAAATTGTTAATTGAGTTGTTACATAATCTTGATGGTGTCTAATATTACTAATTAGGAAATTAATCACTTGTGAAATAACACAACCATCACTTGTAATATAACATACCAAATCCAGTTCTATGTTATGTTAAGCCCAAATACGAATAATAGGAAACCTATTACCCCTTGCTCACTAAATTAACAAAGCTGTCACTTTGATGAACCATGAAGAATGGCCAATGTCAATGACCATGACGATAAACTTTACTGTAATTTATTTTCATTGTCACACGGCTTGAAAACCATGCAAATTCACGTTTCGGCGCTGTCGTCGTCAGCCGGCACGCTCTGTTTAAGATACCTGATGACTTCGGCACGGTATCATCAAATCAAAACCCGTCGACATTCTTTGTTGACTGTTGACACTCACATAAGAGCCGTATGACAACAATGTAGGTATAAACCAGTCCTAAATTATTTTTTGGAATCCGTGGAAGCCTCATCCAGTGCAAATGAGCCACCGAGTTTGCTAGATGAATACCTATCTGCAGGATAATCTCTGTACTCTTATTAAACAATCTACTTATTAAATATTTATCCCAAATTTTTCTTGCAATATTTCCCGAGCGCGAGGGCGAATGCACTATAGAGGTAATTACAAAATATTTACTTATTTTTTAAATTAAGTTCATGACTTGTGGGGCACATATTTGTCATCACCTCATATAATATTGCTCCTATTTCTCAGTACTCCCGGTGGCAACCATTTTAAACTTTCGCGGTTTATCAAGATTTGTAAGCGTTTACGATAATTGATGATATGATTATATTTCACTTAAACTGTTTTTTTAGTATTTGAATTTGTGTTTTTATAACATTTTATTACACGTCCACAGCTAAATACGCCTCCCCTAAACAATGAGGGTCTTGCTAATCATAAACTTGATCCAGCGGATTCGTGAAAGGCGTTTATCCTAAGTGTTATTTGGTCCAAGTTGGAACTCGCAGCTTGTATTGAATTAGAATATTGCCCTCTAACTTGATGAAGGTATGACCTTATCGCTTACCATAAGACCTTTAGGTCTGGAGAGAACGTAAAGAGTACTTTCGTGACCCGCTCGGCTTTCTAACGACACGATCACTTGTCGCTTTTACGGCAAATAAGAATAAACAGAGGAATAAAAGACTAGCGGATATTATAGAAGACTATTACTTCTTCTGGACATCACAAGATACATTGGAGCGTTTTTCCAACAGAGTGAGTGTGATTCAGTCCTGTATTTTTGAAAACTACAAATCACATCTTAATTACATCTAAAAATAACCTAAATATTTTTTTTTGTGTTAGTGGTTTACTTAAAACAAGAAATTTCATTAAAATCGTTCAAAATAAAATCGGTGAGCACTATTAATTCATCTGAAGTTTGACATTTAAATAAATTAAATTGCTAACAATTCTGTCAAATTCAACACCAATTTACGTTATTTGGCATCTTATTTGGATATAATAATATTAATAATTATATTGGCAGACGGTCAGTCTGTCAGCAGAAGCAGGTTCCCCGACTCGTCCAGCCGGAATGTCGAGAAAGCTGACCACAGCTGAAGGAAAGCAGCTGGCACATTCCATGCTACCCTGTTATTAGGCAATCGACGGTAATAATATCTTAAATGTATTATGCTTTCCTGTTTAGCTACCTACATAGTTGAATGAGAGTCGATATTAAAAAAATACTCGCGACAGTTTCGTGTCAATGTCTGTTCGTCACGAATTACAATGTCAATAACGCATTGATCTGCAGTCCACGTTAGGCTGTTATAACATTTTTTTTTCACATCGAAGAAATATACAGCAATATATCCCTCCAGTGTGATTTGATTACTAATTTTTCACAATTTGTTGATGCCAGACATACATACGCTAAACAGCCAGAATTTTCTTTAATTACCCATTTCTATTCGTATCATAATGATGACAACCGATTCACATAGTGACTCCATCCATTAATGCATTGGATCTGATGTTTACTTGTCCAAGAGTCATGTAAGGGCGAAAGTAAATAAAACACTTTGATATTTAATATTGTAATGACACAGCCGGCTACCCCAGAGTTAGAAACCTAGCGTGTACTTAGCACGAGCTGACTGAATTTTCAAAAAAGTGACCCAGCCATCTCACCCTTCCTACAACCGATTCGGATCCACAGAGCATCGCGTACCAATGTTGTAGTGAAAATTCGCGAGTGACGTCATAAATAAGATGAAAGTTATAGGTGCGGTAGGTGCGTACCTACGGTAGGTGGAAAGGTGATGGTTTGTATTGACGTGCTGGTCACGGCTACACTCGTACTTTATATTCAAACTCTGTTAGTTGTTTAACCTTAGCTGGTGAAAACTTTAATAGAGTCATTTAATGGGCCAATAATGAGAAAGAAAGTGCTGAAAATAGTAATGACTGTGTTAAAATAGCCAATGGGAGGCCCTGTGTGGTTTCTGATTCGGCTCCACGCGTTCCGTCCAAAAGATCGGGTCATATCGGTGCCCGAGATACTTGGTAGACATAGAGAAACACGTTATAATATTGCAAGCGGAATCAAAACAACTTTTTATGTTTCGCACTTTCGCACATTTCCATTCACTAATTATTAAAATCCATAAATATTAATTTCCATTCATTGATTGTTATCGTTGGTAAATTATAGGTATATGATTTATCGATGTATACATTATTTGTCCTAGTTTTGTGAGAATTCGATACAATAACAAACGGTGCTTTAGGTTAGATTTTGTCTTGAACTCTATTAAAACTTCTCGCATTCTCAGAGAAGCAGTAAACAGCGAAGCTTTAAATTAAAGAATGAAGAAGTGTGGTACCTTCCTGACTTCCAATTACCTACCTAAGTTGGTATTTTATTGTGAAAACTTTCGTAGATTCAACGAAATCATTATGAATGTTAGATGACTGATGAAGTCTCTCGGGGTGAAGCGTCGGTGTTCTTCCAACACACTACGTTCGTAGTAAACCCGCTACATCCATACCTAAGTACATACTGAAACATATAGGTAGTTACAAAAATAAGCACTACAAATAATTATCTATATACTAATATTATAAAGAGGAAAGGTTTGATTGTTTGTTTGAATTGAATAGGCTCCGAAATTAGTGGACCGATTCGAAAAATTCTTTCACCATTAGAATCCTAAATTTTCCTTCATGAACATAGGCTATAATAATGATTTAAAATTATTAGGGTTCCGCGGACCGCTAGTCATCTATAATATCAGAACATCTATCATCAGGCTACCTACTCTACATTCCGATACGCCCAATGGTCTACTCGTCAGCTAAGTTTTCTCATAGTTTCCCTCGTGGGAAACGCGCTCCAAGGATGTGAACTGGTCTGATCGAAGTAATTATACGTAAACTCGGTCTTTAATACTTCGTAGTCTAGTAACCATTAGTTACGGCGGATCTTGATAGGTATCGTTTATATTGCAACTCTTGGGTGCGGTTTTGTTATAAGAAAGCGGGTATTTGGTGAAGTATCGGAATTTCGGTTACTGATTTAGTCGACCGGACTTCTGAAGATTTTGAGGCTCTGTGGTGCGATTGTGAACGTGACACGTGAAGCGGATTTCATTGATCGTTTTTAACCGCGGTAGAGCTTTTGTGAGCACGCAGGCCGCACGCGATTTTACTTCCATAACTACAAAAATTTAGCATTCGTTGTCCTCTAAAAATGCGGCCTAGAAAAAGTAAAATGGTTTGATATAATTTTTAGAATAGAACTGAAACTGAAGCTCGATAGAAAATTATTTAGTAAGCGCAACACAGAAACAGATTTTGATAGGATTATAAAATACTACGTTTTACTTGATAACATGTAGGTAGACAGATTTGTCTGTTTTTGACCCAAAGGAAAATAAAATCCCTTTCAATGAGTGCAATGCTCCAATTGAAACCCTAGAGAAATTGAAACCCTTTTAACAACAGACGTCTTTTAAAGTTAACCAAATAAAAATCCAAACATGCGATATTTTGACATGCAACGGGAAACGAAAGCGTTACGCCACCGGTCACCTAAAATTCCCCGTAACATCTCGAGATGTCAACAAATTAGCTGTCATTACGAACATCTCCGACCCTACTCGGTGGGCGGTTAAAATAATACGACTCACCGCAGTGGTTACGTAAATAACGTATTTTGTAACCGGAGAGTTGACCACTTATCGTTTACGGTTAACTCCAAAGGCGACAAAAAGTCTCACGACTGCAAACTAGGAAATAAGAAATATCTTCACTGTCTCTTCTATTGTTATCAACACAACATCCGAACCCATTGTTAAAATAGTTGATCGTCTTTTTATACCGGTAGGTAGGAATTTATCTATGTACTTATTGGCATTGAAAGATTTTGTTGACTCATTGCCTTACTGTCGATTTCATGTCGCGGCGTAGACGAGCTCCGAAAAAAATAAAAAGCTATAGATGGGGCTATACACACTCATCTTATGGTTTTTTTTTATTTTATTTTCCAATTTTTATGACCGATGCTGTGCTTGTATTCTAATGCTAGTAGTTCTTTTGGAATTCCATAACATAACGTAAGAAAGAAACTAATTCCAGATCTTTGTCGGCACAGAAATCTTTTTATAAGTAGAATTATTATAACTTTGAGAGTAATCGTGATATATTTTATGGGGAAGAATAATGTAGGATTATTTTTTTACCCGCTTAAATATTTTTTTTAAATCTGGTCGTGGAGTTAAATAATTTTTAGAGTGGATTGACAATTTATTCCATGATGCGATAGCGGTCTATAACAGATATTCCGATTACTTAGTAGATACAACATTTTACGTAACTTCTTCAAGTTAAAATACCATTTGACACACCCGAATCGAAATACCCGAACGAAAGCGAATCTGCTTGTACTTCTCTTTAGCAAGCTGTAAAAAAGTAAAAGTACTTCTCTACACGCCTACAATAACATCAAACATAAAACTTGTCTCGTAGGGCAATAGGGTTCATAATTGAACGTGGTTTGTTAGTTTTGCGACTTTCTTATAACTAACCTATGTACATTGAATGGTTTAAATTTATATCTTATTGCGTAGATTGCTAGAGTTGCTAATTGAATGCACCTTGTCAGGTTTTGCTATTACGTTACTTTTGACTTGAACTTTCTAGGAAGGTCATTTGGAACAGAGCATGCGCGGAGAGGTTAATGAATTAGTTCCATTTATTATTACGAATGTTATGTATAACTTAGTAGAATTCATTTTTTACTGTGAACAAGTGAGAATAATGTTTGTTTTTTTTTATCTAAATATAGAGGTAGAATCACGGAATTTATGCGATATAATTTAGTGTTTGTTTGTTTTTCTACTTCCTCACTAATATCTAGCTTTAATAAAATTAAGGCTTTAATTGTTTTCATAGTAAATTACAAGACACGGTTTTCTGAAAAAAAAAAATTAACCATAAGACGGTAAATATTTATGTAAGGTTTCATTTTTATATACATATTATAAACTTCTTTCAAGCAATTAGCCTCCATTCGTTTTCTATCCGCACACAATCTTGAGATTGAGCTTCGGTTAAGCACAACAGTGAATATTTAAGGCTATTAACAAATTGACTAGAAAAGCAATGGATTTAATGAATCACAGACAGCTTGAGAAGTAGAGACACTATTAGTATTCTCGAGGAAATGCTAAGTCCTTATAAGACAAATTTTTGTTTAATGATTTTACGATACTTTTTTCAAAATCAAAATCAAAAGATTATCAAAGATATTTTACAGAAACTTAGCATGAGTTATTATTATGACTTTGGATCGTGCTATTACAAAATAGTAGTAGAAAGAAGTTCATAATGTTTCTAACCATTGAATTTTCCACAGATTAAATTAGACATGAATTGAATGTATACAAACGAAATTGTTCACGCAAATGAGTAATGTTTCACTTGATTGAGCTATTGAGTCAAAATGTTTGATCGATTGTGGGCGTGTACAAGTTTTTATACTTAAAAAGTATAAAACTCCGTTTTTACAATTACATACAACGATGTTATGATGTTAGGGATATTTAATAAGTAATTTTATGAAATTTTATTTTTTAACTCCTTTACTTAAATAGTGCTAGTCCATAGTTCTGCTTGTTTATTAGAATTAAGATTTAATTTAAATAATGGTAATAGGCATCAAGTATATCCAGACTATTGCTTTTAATTATCTTAAACTCATTCCAAAAATTGCTAGATATTGCATATTTGGCCGCCATTAGTGGAATGTTAGTATTACTATAATTAATTCTCGGTTTGTATTATAATAAAGGACCTATGTACGAAAATTTCATTGTATTATTCTGTTTTATTTCTTTATAGTGTTCTCTTTACCATAGCACTTGGTGAATGGAGTCCGATTTTGTCAGTTTTTTAGTTTAAGGTTTATTTTTTATACCAAAGCTTAATATTTATAAAAAATTTAGGATAGCATAATTTAATTGAGAATATCTTCCTGATGAATACATAACAAAAATTAAAATAAATATGATAATACATAAAATCTGTTAATTACTTCATACAGACGACTGTCTTATAAAATCATAGTGTAATCAGAGAAAATAGTTATGTTTTCTTTGTTTACATAAAAGTATCAAGCTAATGCCACACCTATCAGCAAAGTGGTGCAATGTCAAGGCCGCGATCGGTTCCGGTGGTGTGGCGCAACCGAGTGCGACGGTTGCGCACGAGTGTCGGCTTACAGACACGCAGCTTTTATCATTTCCTCTTGTCAACATTGAAGCTTCTTAGTCTAGGGGTGTGATTTGTTACATTTGCCAGCTGTATCTCAGATTTGACTAAAAACTCACATATTTTTAATCTTACGCGATCTGAACACATAATTATTAGAACTATTTTAATGAGTCATCCCGTGACCACGTTTGTGTAAACCTGTTGAAACGTGGGAAAAAAAGGTAAATAAATGCGATAAACACCCGTTAAATTAGTACTTATAATTAAAAATACCCACTCCCAAAAATGCAATCGATAAAATTTTAACTCTTTAATAGAGTTGTAAGAAAAATTGATAAGTTCACCGATAGATGGCGGTTAGAATTTACATAATTATTAGAACTATTTTACACAGTGTGTAAACGTCGGGAAAAATAGCTAAATAAACGCGATAAACTCGTTAACAGTAGGTACTAATAATTAAAAATACTCACTCCCAAAAATGCAATCGATAAAATATTTACTCTTTGTTGAAAGAAAAATTCGATCAGTTCACCGACAGAGGCCGGTTTGAACTACATTTTACGAAGTGGTCACAGAACGATCAAAAACCTACAGAGAAACCTTTTTAAAAATGCCATTCTCCTTAAAAGTACCTAACAGAGCAACTTGACACAGATAGAACACTCCAGTCGATCGAGGCTATTTGCATACGCGACCGGAACCTTGCTATCTCTTCTAAATCAATGGTTTCTCCTATCACTGCCAGTTGCTTAGCATATTAGTAGTCTCTGGGAACACGTGAGGACTTTGACATGTTCTTGCAATTTTTCATTAACCTACAAAAATATATAACAAGCAGTTTGCCCCGGCTTCGTAATAACAAAAATTTAATTTTTCATGTTGATCCCTAACTTTCTTAAAAATATTCTATAGCCTTTTTTCATCAGGAAAAAAATATGATTCTAATGGTGAAAAAATATTTCAAATCGGTCAAGTAGTTTCGAAGCTTATTCAATTGTAACAAACAATCAAATCTTCCCCGTTTATAATATTAATAGAGATTTCTCACGGGTATTTATAGAGTTTATTTCATCTTTCGAAAACTAAAACGAATTTAACGCTTCATACAAGTAAGACGGAGACAATAATTAAAATCACTTAAAACTCGATTAAAATTTATTGAAACAATGGGACTAATGGTAATGATTAGAGGGTGCATTAGCCTGAATATGTCATCTCATCTCTCAAATGGAATAATTGTTAATAACTAATATTTTTAAATATACCTCTACTATGTATGTATTTAGATTCGAATGCAAACCGGTCCTTAAAATGGTTTGGTACCTTTAACAATTAGGTACTCAATTGTAAAAAGATAAATTACGCAAAATGTAACTACTAAACGGAAGTTCTTAACCTTGCCTGACAAGTTTTTAACCCTGCATTCCGTTACGAAATTCTGTAAATTGACATTGCAATCTACTTGCATTCCACCTTTCTCAAATTAAAGGACATTGGGTAACACTGTGTGTGCTAAGTTTCACACGTAGGTACTCATTTTTGGCAAGTGTAAGGTAGTTAGCTTTTATTTATAATTGTGCCCTAGTTTATGCCCGCGACTTCGCCGCATTTGTCATGAATTAAAGGGACCTTTATGTTATTCTTGGTTCAGATCTTAAGCGAGCAGAATCCAGTCAGAAGTTGTGTGTATAAAACATTTGAAACTATCATGGTGATTCACACTAAAGTCAATTATAACGGGATATTTACCATGATTTGAGTTTTCCAATATTTCAGCACAGCACACTTCATGCGCCATGATCATTAAACACCTCCAAATAAAGAAAAATAAAAGCTGAAATCATGGTAAATATCCCGTCATAAATGACTTTAAAGATTATATAGTTATATGCTTTTACAAATCACTTAATTATATCAATACAAAGTATTTCGTTTGTCGACACCTTTGCAAGAGCAAAGGTGTCGACAAACGAACAGTTCCTAAACCATCCCGTAAATGTAAGAGACCGATGATGATCATGACACCCAAAGCAACCAACAACAACCTCACTTTCATATCTCTGCGATGCAGATCACGCACCTGGGCTCAAAACACACATCCTGTACTCCTGCAGGTAGATAACGAACCTCGTTTAGTTCGCTGTTCGTAAAAAAGTTTGATTATCTTGATATGCTTTTTTGTAACGATTAACTTTTATTTTGTAGATCTTTGTGATGAATAGGTTCGCTTGAAATGCATAGATTGATTTCTGCCATGGGACGATACTTAAATAAGAAATTTAGAAAATCCACACAGATAAAAACCTAAGAAACTATTATAAGTACCTAGGTGTACTCTACATATATCTGAGCCTGATAATTTAAGTAAGGTATAGATTTAAATGATCAAAGGAGCTTTGTTACAATATCATCTGATGGAAAGGACGATGTGGACGATGGTGTATCACGAAGGTCTACCTCTAGAAGACTCCTAATTTGCATCTAGCATAATTATAGACTCTAAGTGTAAGTGATGTGTGAAATGTCCAGAAGGTTTAAATTAAATATATTAGCCTTGCAAAATAATTCGCTCATTATCATAACGCAAGATAAATGACGTAAAATCTAGTAATGCAGCAAAAACTGCATTTTTATTACATAAAGCGCTGTAGGTATATTTAATTATTATTGAAATTGTTACCTACTTTCACTCCTTGCGAAGTTATGAATTATGTATATTAATTATTGCATATATTGTCTTCAAACGTCGAATTGGCAGTTTGTAGTATTTTATTTAAATTTGTTATACTTTTAAGGTCGAGAAGTCAACCATAGAATTAAATTGAAATGTAATTTGTAGTAAAGTGTTGTATGTAGTAATAATGTTAACACTTTTTGTTGCGAGTTTTCATACGATGTCGTATGTTTTAGTTGTAAGTGTAAAAATATATGATCAATGGTAAAAATACCAAAACTTTTGCGGTGCCCACAGAAAATTTATTGCAAGAGTAGTTATTTTTTATAAATACGGTAATTTCGAATGGCGGCGTAATAAAAACCGCAGAGTCACAATTACGCCAGTAAAATGTTATTAAACATAATTTTATTTATGCAAAGTGTAACATCAAAGACGAATTATAACTGTTTGTTACATAAAGCCACAAGCCGGAAACTGGTGCACATCAAATGTCATTTCAAAACGTAGGTGATGCATAATATTAATCTACTTTTACAATTGCAATTCTCTTTTTAGCATGACCAAAAACACATGCTAGTAATCAAAACAAACCTAAATGTAGTTTGTCAGTCAGCACACTGGTGCTTTATATTTGAGTTGTATTTTTGTCCAATAGGGCAATTTTAACTGAATGATAAAAATCTAAAATATTAAAGAAAGAGCTTAGCCGAAAAGCAGTCGGAAAAGTTAGTTGTTTAAAAAATAACAAAATAAATTGTGGACAGCGTTTATACTTATTTTTTAACTTTTTTACACGGCCAACTGTTAACTCGTCTAGCTTTAGTGAAATCACGAGGAAATGTACTTTTAATTTTTTCTTTACTAATAGATTTTTTTTATTTATTAGTACTAAAGAATATAATAGAGATACTTTTTAGCAGTGGGTGATAAAAATCCTATAAACCTAACCTTTTTTAAACCCTTTTATAATGTTTGCTACCATCTTTGTGATTCTTTGTCCCATTCATTCAAATAAGGGCTTATTACCCTAAGGGTTGATTGCACTACAGACCATATCCATGAAACGACCATTCTAAAAAGATTTTAAATAGGTTATTATTATGTCTAAAACTAAATCAGCATTGATGACGATACTAATTAGAAGCCATATGATAGGCGATTTTCGTAGCGAGCGCGTTTATGTCTTTTACAAGGAGTTTACGAAAATATTATTCGCGTGGTTTTCAGTATAGGGACAATGTTTTTACATTATCATAATATTTAAGTTTATTTATATCAACATTAAGTAGTTTTACTTGGTGTGTGCTTTCAATGATGCAAAACCGGAAACAAAAAAAAATCCAGAAATATTTCTGGACTCAGGGGCAAAACTTTTGTCGTTTGTACATTATTACACGTTGTACATTATTATAATAATATAAGTGACCAAAACATTCCATAAGCTTTAGCATAGAGTTTAATACCTATACTAGGGGTCAGTAAAAAAGTAATAAAACAAAAATTTACTATTTAAACATAGGCAAGTTTAAGTTTAGTTAACCTTTAACCACCGAGTTACGAAACCTCTCACACTTCTTGGTAAACAGATGGGTATCTGGCCTCCCATCTTACCTTCCGTGCGCTTATGACACCTAAGTACAGTCGGCTTAATAGATTTCAAGCAAGTTCATAAGTTTTGAAATAATAATAAAGATAACAGCAACAATTCAAAAAGAAAGCTTAAATCGAAGAACCGAAAATAAAAATATTAAGTAAACTTAGACAATAAAGGTATGTATCGTATAAGTACAATATAACAACAAGTTACGAGAAAATAATAAAATAAAACATAAATATGAACAAAAGAGTAGGCACGACTCATTATACGAATTTGAAGTAGAATCCTAGCTAATAACCTAACTACCTATGCCTAACCTACTTGTGGACATTTTTCACCGGGGCACAACAGCGCTGGTTTGTACCCCGGAATAAAACCTAGGACCTAACTAAATAATAGAGAGATTCATACTTTTTTGCCGCTCATAAATTCATTAATTAGTTTTTAAAATGCAATAAATTAGCACACAAATAGTGATACTCTCACAAATAGTATATGAAAGTATCTACCCTGAACCAATAGGCAATAGGGACCTACTGATTCAGGGCTGCGCCCCGGGGCTGCGCCTCAGGGCTCCGCACCGCAGTCGACTGTACCGGCTAGCTCCGCAGTTCCGCTCGCAAATTTCTCAGCATGACACACTTCGAAACATTTGCTTTACGTAATAATTTAGAGAGGACGCTAACCAATTGAGTAATATGTAATTTTAGATTTCAGTGAAATAGCATCTGCTGTTTTGTAACATGAAGACTTGGAGAGAAATATTTTAAAAAATAACTAACTGAATGACACATCATTGCTATACAGCAAGGCGATGCCGACAGCGTCTTGGGGACGCTTCAGACTGGTGTAGATGTTGATTAGTTGAGCTACCTGTAGATTGTTTGCAACAGTTTGATCAGTTATTTCAATTATAACTATATATATTAGTTATTATTTCCTTTCGTAATAAAATATCTACACAAAAAACACTAGTTGTAGTTAAACACGTAAATGATAAAACATTTACGTGTTTAACTACTACTAGTGTTGTGGGACAAATTAAGCTTTAAATATATTGTACGCCTGCCAAGCTTTTATAACCAGATAAATGTTTTATTAACCTAATATAGTAATATTAGGTTTCTCATTGAAATATAAAATATATATAACTTGACAAAAATCCAAAACAAAAACTAAATCTCCTTCATTTTGTGACACTAACTATAAAACAATCAGAATCTGTTTTAAATTTTTAATATAAAAGTTTTCATATGAAATGTTTTTTTAATACCTACCTATTAAAGTAACCATACATTCAAAGCAATTAAAATAAACTCTAGCATTAAGTCGAAATCGCACGTTCAAAATATCCCAACAGAAAGTCACCAGTACAAAAATAACTGGGACTCGTCCATCGATAAAAACTTGCTTCCGATGATGAATCGATCACCGGACTTTCACTAAAGAAAGTGGACTCGGCCGAACCAAAATTCACCATCCTGCCAACATATAAAAATAAAAAAGCTTACCCAAAAAATGAGGCGCATATCCGAACACGGCACTTAAAATAAAAAAAAAACAAAACAGGCACAACACAGGCGCGTCGCCGCGCGCGTCGGTATGAACTAACGTAGGAGTTGTCTTGGAAAGCTTCTCTCAACCTTTTTCGAATGTAAAGAGGCAAGGTATTATGTAAAGTTGTAAAAAGCAAGTGCATTATGAGTGTAATGGACGTCAAATGTAAGTAATTTGATAGTAACATATCTTTATGATGGTTCATGTGGAGTTAATGTATCATGAGACGGTTTTGATAACTTAACTTAATTTTTTTTAGAAGGCTTGCTTTATTCATACTTATTTTAAACTTTAGTTCAACTTGTGTTCGTTTCTGTGATCATTTCAGTTGAAATGACAAAATTAAGTTTTTGTAACGATGCGTTATTTAAATTAAAATAATTTAGGGAGCTCGATAATTTATGCAAGGTTAAGATTCTCATAATTAAACAAATTAAATTAATAGGAGTTACGTAAGTATCTATAAATTACTTATTAATTAAAGTGTTAGTATAAACCTCTTATTACAATGTCATTAATTTAAACGTCCATTATAATGAACATCAACCTAAATGAATGCATTAAGATGCCCCTGAAAATTCAATTGCATTACCGATTACCTACTAAGACTAGGTATTTAAATTGTGCAATATTCATCTCAAAGAGACTGTACGAAGGTTAGTGTATGAACGAATGTAATCAGTGTTTTAATACGATTTGAGCATCTTTATGGTCCGTTTTATTTCAATTATTTGACAGCTGTATGTCAAAATCTAATAACTTTAGGCCCGTTGAGTAGTTTACGAAATTATTCTTGCACATAAGAATGCAAGAGCATGGCAAGAGCTAAGAGTAGAGTAGTAGTAGTCGTAGAAACTTCCTACCACCATGTTTTTGGCGCCAAACCGCATTTTTTATTACGGTATGGAAGGTTTGATAGGTACTGATATAAGTAGAATAAAAAATATTGACGAAAAATATCATCAGTATATAAAAGATAAAGCTAAGCTCTGCTGGGAAAATGAAATATGCTTGAGAATGAAAAGAGTTTTCGGAGCCATATGGTTGGATTTAGATCACCAACAAAAAAACTCAAAAATGTATATACCTACAAATACAGTATTAACTAGTTGCTCTTATTATATTTCTGTACCCAAATCTGAATAGAGATGTTTATCAAACTATAGTAGATTTTTACCCACATTACTTTTTGATAATTCAATATAAAATAATGTAAACCTATAGAATAACTTACCAAACAACTTTTGATAGAAAGTAGATAGCTGGTAGTTTTACATAAAAATACGATCTTATGCTTTCTTAATCAATTTATTTAACCTGTTGAATGCTATCGACGCTGGTAGAGCTTTTGAAATAATAACATTTATAAAAAACAAACTCGGTAAAGTAACGGGCTCTAATGTTTAATATAACCTTTAAAGTCTGAAGAAAATAATATCAATTTAAAAAGATAAATGTGTAAATAAAAACGTAGTCATCTTCATGTACCTAAAGTTACAAAAAATCGTGTAAATAATTCGGAGAGACTTCATTATTTATGCTGTTTTGTGTGTTGCTGTTTATTACATTAAATTTGCCTAGCTCATGGTTTTTTTATAATAATTACTATGGCCTTATAATATAATACTATATTATCTTATTTCCTTAGTAAATATTACTAGTTTTGCATGCGACTTCGCACTCGCTTTTTCTTTTCATTTTCAATCCCATGAAAATTTACCAATGTTTTTATCTAGTACCTACTTCAAAATTCATCCTTATCCGTTCAGTAAGTTTGACGTTTGAAGAAGTACACAATCTTTCATCCTAACAAACTTTTGCATTTATATTAGTGTGATCTGATGTGTTAGTGTAATTTTTATTATGGTTTACGTAACTAACCTATAAAATTAGCATAGGTTAGGTAATGGTACCCAAAATTCTTAACCTTTTGAACCCAATTTAGATTATTGACCCATAGAGAAGGGCCAATCTATTTCCATTTCAACTTTACGTTTATGGATAATGTTATAATATTTTAATATTTATTGGGCAAAGCTTAGACATTAGTTAGATATTGCGAGTAGAGAGGGTTCGATAAAATTTAAACAAAAACAACGATTTTTTCATAATTTTACAAACAATAAAAATGTTACTTTTAAAGCTGCTTATTTAAAAAGTATAATGAAATAAAGTTTTTTAAAATTATACAAATTGAAAACGGCTGGCAATTTCTATGAATAGTACTTATTTTTTTAAACTTAGGATATTAATTCAAATTCGCCAATCCAACTATCCTTAAGCAATTTTATTGAAAGCTATTTAACTACGATTAATATAATTAACTACACATGTATATGTTTTTTTATTATTGGCTACGTCTATATACAAGGTGTAACAAAATATGTGTACTAAGCCGAAGGGGGAGGTTTCAGACCCCAATGGTGATCAGTTGTGGGGGGTAGAAAATTAATAATTCCTATTTTAATTATACTATTTTTTTTATTTTTTTCCCTCTTTTATTTCCTTATCTGGCATATAATGTATACGTAGCCTATACATACCTACTACCACCGCGGTTAGGTAGGTATTTATCTTCGTAGAGTTCAGCTATGGCGGGGCGGGAGACTACCTAATCTATCTATCTACCTATCTATTACTCTACATCTATGCCCATACTGACGTCATGGTCACAGGTACAAGAAACTGCTGCCTTTAGGGTTGTCACTTCGTAAAAAATCAGCTGCCCATGTTGAAACTTTGATGCAGTTTTTTCCAAAATACCGATCGAAATTCGAAAAGTCGTGGAACAAAAGTTGGTCCCCTGGGGGGTGGAAATTCACCCCCTTTCGCTTAGTACACATATTATTATGTTACACCGTGTATATGTTTAATCATTATTTCATTTGATCAATGGTTAATAAGAAGCAATGCTGTGTCATAAATAACGTAATCTAGCTAACGTTAACAATATAAGTAATACATAAACAATTATGACATAACTATTAAATTATTTATAATGTAGGTATGTTTATGATTTTATATAACTTTAACTATGTCAATGTAATCAAAATTATTTATATTATGAGACTAATTAAGAGATGTACCTATATATATATAGAAAAATACTTGATGTAGTTGTTAGTTATCATATCTATATATTATAATATTTTTTTACTAGTATCTGGCTGCGGCTTGGCACACATCATTTATAATTTACGGAAACTTTTAAAGGTTATTCTATGCCATGGGAGCTATTTTATGGTATGCAAAGTACCTTTGTTTGATTCTAAGGCTATAACTATATCAAAATCAAAATCAAAGTGCTTTATTTCCTTTAGACATTACAGGACTCTTGGACACGTCATAAAATACAAGTTAAATAAGAAATAAAAATGGGAAATAAAGTGATCACTTTGATTAATTGTTCACTTCAATCTTTTGTAATATAAGCTATGCGGAAGAAGTTTTGGCGTGAAGAAGTACCAAACATCCATTTAGACATCCAAACTTTCGAATTTTACATTTTATCAGTGTGATTTTAAAATGATATGAAGTCAATATTATAGTATTACTAAATACGTATTTGGTTTGTTTAAAATTAGGAAATTATTATGGAAATAGCAAAATGAAGTAAGCAAAACTCAAATCCAAAATTATTTTCTATTAATGTATTCCTAACTGCTTACATAATGTTACCTACCTATATGTATAGGATAGATATGGCATGACCCACTGACCGTTAGTAAAACACGATTGTAAAAAAAAATATGATGATTATCCCTAACAATACAACGAAATAAAAAAGTTACCAAAGTTACATAACCAAAATCGTTAGTAGAAAAAACATTGAGTAATTGTGTAAAACGGTGATCGTTAACGCGAAAGAACCCGTGGTTTGGGTTACGAGATGACCTAAGGTTATTGAAAACACACGAGCCTAAATTGTGGCCCAAATCGACCAATGGAAACTCCGTTTTTATTAATAATATACATTTCTGGTAAAATATTAT
Organism: Eupithecia pulchellata; assembly: GCA_963931895.1. Lineage (NCBI taxonomy): Eukaryota > Metazoa > Arthropoda > Insecta > Lepidoptera > Geometridae > Eupithecia > Eupithecia pulchellata. The sequence goes on from OZ007538.1 coordinate 11,416,073, forward strand.
CCACCAACATTATACTTTGATTTCGTAAAACAAATATGAATCAAGAACAGAATATGGAAAATTATCAGAACGTTTGTATTGCCAGTTTGACGGGAATTTTTAGTCACTCATAAAATATAGATTATCCTATAAAACGCAGCCTTGGTTGGATACTTACCAAATAAGAAATGTTTTTCCCTTTAAAAAAATAATAATATAAAATAAATAAAAAGGAACGAAAGCAATGACGATGGTAGTAATAAAAAACTTTAGGTGCTTAGGTAGTAACTAAAATAAATAGGTAACTTTAAAATATATGTAAATATGTTTTTTTTAAGAAATGTATGGATTCCAAATCTTTTCTCAATATTGCAATTTTTGACTAACACTAAAAATTACATTGTTCTAATGTAGATTGTGAACAAAACAAAAATGTGGTTAAACATCGAATTAAATTAAAAATTAAATCCCGTGAGTCAACTATGAGGACATTCTGTTAATCACCCTCAAAGTAACCACCAACAATAGTAAACTTCAAATTAATATTAAACTTTATTTTACTCACGACTGCATTAATCATCATAATTGCGGTCCAGCTTTTCTTTACGAAATAAAGTAATTTGGAGGGTCTTGAACCGGCGAGAATGTGTAGGAGTGAAGTCTTTAACTCTAATAGCTTTTACCAGTAAGTAAGGTATATTACAGCTTCTTGCTTTGTATACGAGGGTACGTAAGAATGACTTCTCCGAAGTAATGGCCGATCTCGGCACAATACTGCTGTGTTATGGTGTTTATGTATTGGAAAACATCTAAAAAAATTACCTTTTAATATCGTAACTAAATTTAATTTTAACAATTAAATTAAAACAAGTAATTAAATTATAACAAGTAAAGCAAAGTAATGTCATCATCATCAGATTATAATAGTCCACTGCTGGATCTCTAGGCCTCCCCTAATGAGCGCTATAGATGGCATCATTTGGGAGTTCAATAATGTAAGTAATGTAAAGTAATTAAATTACATCAAATAAAACTCAATTGAATCAATTGAGCTAACTGCAGATCGTTGCCAATAATCTTCTGGTACCTCAACTGGTCCAGTCGTTCGCGTACCCAAGATGCTGGCTGCATTGCCTCGCTGTATGGCAATGTTGATGCGCTGCGCCAGATACCAGCTCTCGGGTCATACATGGCCTCGATTAGACCATTGGTGTATAATACTGTTCAGTATCAGTTTCCTTGTTAAACCGGGTTCTTCGCACCGTCTCGCACGTAACATCGTGTAAGATAAGTCAAGTGGCGTCCTTTCACTGATTACTTTAGTACCTACAACAAGTACCTAGTATTGTGTCACTGTATCTGATACGTAAAGGTCGTTTCTAGGCAGATATGCAGCATCATTGATGTCCCACCGCGAGACAATGATGAGAACAAACGGTGGGGAGTTAGGAAACTATTTATTTCTCATGATGACCTACTGTGAGGCAGAGAAGCTTTTTATAGGCTTAGTCAACTGCTTTTTTTTTGTTTTCATTCCAATGCTGGACAAATTGTGAAGTGCATAGAAAATAAATTTGCGGCTAATTCTCTGTATCAAAGCTGTTAAACGGCGACCTCTGTGGCGCGGTGGGCGAAGGTCTGCGACGCAGGAGGTTGCGGGTTCGATTCCCGCCTCGGGACAAATACTTGTACGATCTGAAGATATTTGATGATTTGATTTGTTCAGGGTGTTCTGGTCGTTTTCTATGTATAATAAAAATATCTATCTACGTAATAATATTGTATTATGTACATCAGTCATCTAGACTAGAGGTAGTACCCATAACACAAGCTCTGCTTTGGGCTAGCTGATGCTGTGTTGACTGTCCAGCATTATTTATTTTATTTATTTATAACCTCACCCTGTGTAGCCCACACAGGGTGAGTGTAAAATCAATGTGATCAAATTCCTCTCGACGCAAGAAAAGAGCCCTGACAGTATATTTCACGCCTACCACTCACAACTCCTCACCACTACCGGTCATCGTTGCACAACACTACAATTATTGTTATTATTTCCTTCACCGTGGCGGTGGCATGCATTGATAGTGAGTGATGGTGGGCCGCGTCTATTGTTGTGATTGGATGTCACGGTGGAACGTCTTCTATTCAAACAGGTGAAGAACATTTTACTATAAAACTATCGTAGTTTGACAAATTCATTCTTACATTCAGTAAGCGGGTTAGTTGCGAACCTATTTTATTGCGATACGGGGGTGACGTGAGCCGCACTTACCCTGATGAAGTTCCGCGTTAAGGGATGAAACGTTGGTGCTCTTCCAACATAAAATTGGTTCGTAGTTAACCCGCTTACATTCTGCTTATTAACATAATCGAATATACATATATCTGAAAATTTTAAAAGGGACCGAGTTCGGCCCTAAAGGTATGAACTTATTTTCAGAACAATTTCAAGGAATTTTGAGATTTGTAAATTTTATTATTAGAAATATATTGAGACGATTTTAACACGTTTCTAATTCAATAGAACACGTATATTGAAATTTATAGGTGCACTAGTTTGACAGACACAATTTAAAATTATAAAATTCTGCGGGCTATCTAAAGATTAATACAGAAAACAACATGTGAACAACGACTTCAAAATCATCCGGCGGGCCTTTGTCACCGTTAATGTTTACCAGCTATTTACGAAACGGATGTTCCGAACATAAACCAGGTGGTTTTTACACATCCCTTAACAAACAGTTAAGTGATAATCCCTTAACTGCATGTATGGGAAACGAACCTTACGGCGACGATATAAGTGGCGGCTACATTAGACCACGTCAAGCAGAGACATTGCATCAGAATTAGATCATGACAGATGATATAGCGACGAAATAAGAAGAATATAGAAGAATATAATATGTAGAAGAGGATATAGGTATATTATAAAGATATATATATTATTTCAATAGTAAATACTAGTTCTTATTTGGATATTTAATCGTAATTCTCTTTGTTAATAAAGGATTTACCCAGTAACTAAAATGTGAAAAATAAATAAAAAAATATCAGTACCAATCGGAATTGTCCTTATCATGACACTGACATGGCTGCTCTGCCATGATAAATGTGTTTTATTTATTAGATAATAAATAAATAAAATAATGTGTCTACTATATCATACAGTTTTGATTTTTGTCATTGCGTCACCTTTTTTTAGTTTGATTATTTTTGTCTCGTAAATGAAGATTAAATAAGTTCACTAAGAGTAAATGAAGATTCGCTTTTGCCTAAATCATTATCGCCAATAATAATTATGCCATCAATTTACAAAATAACCGTAAACATACAAAATAATTAAGTGAAGACTTTCTATCGTGTGTACTGGGCCTTAAATGATACCGAATCTAATAACTGTGGTGAGAAGCGTCCCATCATCTCTTGTGTAATATCAATTTAGATGACCGTTGTTTTGTGTGATAATTGAATTTGAGTTCAATATGAAATGATAAGTTGGGATCACTTTTTCTATATTCTGGTCTATGCTAATGATAAGTTGGGATCACTTTTCCTAGATATCGGCGTTTCCTGGTCTATGCTAAGATAAACGTAGCGGCCTCGGCGTTAAAATTGAACCCTACTCAGAGCGTGGATGTCGTAAGAGCACAATTAGTGAAGCTACGAGATGTACCTACGGTAGTAATTGATTTTTTAAAGGATGTATATAACCTTTAAGATTGAGTTTTTTAAACAAAAAAAAAATACATATAACAAAAACATATTACGGGCGATCTGAAGTGGGGAAGTGTTTCAGGGTAAAAACGGTTTATTTTCGATTTCCGGCAAAACTATAGTCCTACCTATGGAAAAAAAATATCAGTAAAGTTGATGGTAACAAAAATATCTAAAACTTGTGTACGAACACTTTTTCACATAACTCGAAATAAATGAGAAAAATTCAAATAAACTAGTTTTTGAGTTAACTGCAGACTGTTGCGAACAAACTACAGGTAGCTCAACTGATCCATATCAATACCAGTTGGAAGTGTACCCAAGATGTTATGTTATGTTATAGCGTAACTAGTTTTTGTTTATGACGTCTTTCATCTCGTATTTTGAGGTTATGTGAAAAATACAAAAGTTGTAGATCTTGTTATCATTTTTAAACGGCTTTAGCCCTGGTCGCATGGTTTATTAGACAAAACCATAAAATCTCTGCTTTATAACCATATAATGACCTACTTACAGCCTAAACAGTTCCAACGTTGGTCACCCCCTGATAACGATTGTGTCATAAAGGAGTACTGTTGGTAGTCCCCACGCTGGGCATGCTGGCTGGGGATCAACGATACTCAGCCAGTGGTGGAAGAATAGGTCTGTCCAGATCTCATACTATAAACTCACTACACGTCTTTCCTTAATAGGCCAATTTATCAACTATTAGGATTCCATCATCATCATCATCACCAGCCTATAATAGTCCACTGCTGGACATAGGCCTCCCCTAATGAGCGCCATAGTTCGGCTCTACCTTAGCTTGTGAACAGACGTGCGCTCGCTTCTGGCTCGAGCATTTTTGAACTATTTTTCTATTGGTCGATTATTGAATTCCGGATTTCTCGTTTCTTCCTGCACGATTTGGACGCGTTTCTCCTCCCAGTGGGCGTTCCTGGTTCCGGTGCGAGTGAGAGGATAATAGAGGAGGCGTCGCCGATCGGTGAGGAATATTTATTTGCCGTGCACAATTATTGCTGCTACCTGGGCTCGAACTCTGGGTCGCTGCGTGGAGGTTGGGCGCTGAAGCAACTGAGCTAAGAGGTATTGACGTCAGGCCGCGAAATTATTGTTTAGATACCATGACTATCTATGGCTGTTGTCAATCGACTGATGGAGATAGCTCCAGCGCCTTAATATGTAAGGCATGCAAAGTACCTCATCACCCTCAGTGCATATTGCCCGAAAAAAACAAAAGAATCACGAAGGACTTCAGGTCAACATGGATTTGCCCAAATTGCCTGTCCAAATCCAGAAGAATCAAGTCAGACAGTACCCCGGTTCGATCCGGAGCACGCGAAGATAAAGTTGCGAAAGACTCTCCTTTGACATTAGAAGTTCCTGGAGCATGTAAAGCTTCCTCTCAAAGTTCGCCTCTAACACTGTCGCCTGTGTGTAGCTCCCAAGATATGGCAGAAATAATCAGGAGCGAAGTTAACAAAATGAAGGTTGAGCTTAGTGCTCATTTTAGCGCATTGTTCTCGACTGAAATTTCTTCATTGAAGCAGGATATTAGAGATATCAAAACCTCTATTAAAAAGGACCAAGAAAACGTGCAGAATGAGCTAAAGGATATTAAATCATCCATTGAATTTATTGGCCAGGAATACACAAAATTCAACACTAGAATCGAGGAAATGGAGAATAAAGTGAAGAAGTGCGACGTTGTAATCTCTGAGGTCCAGTTATTGAAGGCTTCGTTGAAAGAACTACAGGCTGATATCAACGTGAGAAACCAGTGGGCCCGACGATCTAATATCGAGATTTTTGGCATCCCTGAGACCCGTGGAGAGAATCTAATGGACTTGGTGCGGGAGTTAGCTAAGCGGACTCATTTTGTATTGACGCCTTCGGACGTGGACTTCATTACCCGTGTCGCGCCCTCTTCCAGCGAGTCTGGCAGGCAAAAGCCGATAGTTTTGCGTATGCTGTGTCGCTCTAGAAAAGATGAATTCTTGAGCTCACTGAGAAAACTTCGTGGACTTAGATCGTCGAATCTCGGTTTTGTCGGTAAAGACTTCCCTGTGTATTTTAATGACCACCTAACTAAGTACAATAAGGCGCTTTTACAAAACGTAAAAAAACTTGCTAAAGAAAAAAACTATAAGTACGTTTGGGTGAAGAATTGCACAATAATGGTTCGCATGTCTGACGTTAGCCCAGTACTGCATATAAGCTCCGAGGGCGATTTAAAAAAAATTTCATAGGTGTTATATTTTGTTGGTTTTTGCTTGAAATTGGGGCCATGTTGGATCTTTTTGTTAAAATTTGGTTTTGTTGTTATAGCTCTAATCTGTACATTTCAGTCGGCTTAGTTATTTATAGTTTAATTTGTTCGTGCGGCTTTATTGCAGCATCTTGCTTCATGCTTCTACGAAACTTGACATATTTTATACTTATATTTTTGATTTTTAACTTAACACATTGGCGTATAATTGATGCTTTATTAATTTTTTGTGTAATGATTGCAAGTTACTATGAACTAAGTGTAATATTTCGATGGATCTTTTAATTAAACTTAAAATATATTACCAAAATGTTAGGGGCTTGCGTACCAAAACTAATATCTTCTTTAGAAACCTTCTTCAATCTGATTTTGATCTAATTTGCTTGAGTGAGACATGGCTTTTAGAAGGAATTTATAATAGTGAATTATTTGATGGTCGCTACAGTATTTACAGATGTGATCGAAATTACAAATCACGTGGTGATACTCTGGGTGGCGGAGTACTAGTTGCAGTAAAGCGTGAGCTCTCTGTCACTGCTTTTAGATGCGTTCCGATCGTCAATGATTACGCCGAAGCTTTAGAGTTATTAATAAATCTTAATCATTCAATTAGTCTTAGAATTTATTGTTGCTATATACCCCATGGTGGTGCTCATCGTGAGGCATTAGTACAATTTTTTGAATTTGTATCACAGTGTTCTATCGAGCACTCAGATGATGTTTTTTTAGTTTTAGGAGATTTTAATATAAGTAACAGTCAATGGAATATTTCCAACAACCGTCCAATCTTGATGAACTCTGGTTGTGACCATCTTGCTACTGAATTGGATAAGTTCTTGGCGTTTACAAGTTTTTCGCAATACAATTATATTTTAAATGCAAACGACAGGCTCCTCGACCTGGTCATTGGCAATCGTGAATGTAATTTAGTCAGAAGTAAATCACCGCTACTGCCGGAGGACCCCCATCACCCTACTCTAGAAATAGAGTCTCTAGCACTAAGCTATAGGAATATTCGTCCGGCTCCTCGAACTCTAAGTCTTTTTCACGCAGCTGATCATGAAGTCATTGACAAGGTTTTATCAGACGTCGATTGGACATCTCGCCTAGATACTGATGACGTAGAGATTGCAACTGATACTTTTTATTATGTTGTAAATAATATTATTGATAAATATGTGCCGAAAAAAGTTATAAAATCTAATAATCGATATCCAGTCTGGTATTCAAAGTCCCTTGTGAAAATAATTAAAGAAAAACTTAAATATCATAATAAATGGAAAAGGTATAATAACATTATGGATTACGAAACTTTTAAATTACTAAGAAAAAGACAAAAATTAGTTGAAGGTGAATGCTACGCTAATTTTATCACTCGTTCTGAATCTTTGATTAATAGAGACAGTAAACATTTTTGGTCTTTTGTAAAGTCGAAGAAAAATGCGGACAATCTCCCGGATACTATGAGCTATAATAACACTTCTACCTCTAATGTAAACGAAATTTGTGATATGTTCAACTATCATTTCCAATCGGTTTTTGAGCCAGCTAACACGTCTCCTATTAGAAGTATAAATTGTAATAATTCAAAAACATTATTGAGCAACATTGAATTATCGGTTCCGATTGTAAGAAAATATTTAAAAGATTTAAATATTAATAAGGGTTGTGGGCCTGATAAACTGCCACCTTCTTTTCTAAAACAACATCATAGAGTCTTAGACGTACCTATATTTCTTTTATTTAAACTTTCGTTAAACACGGGTCGTATTCCTAAATTATGGAAGCAATCGTTTGTAATACCGATTTTTAAGTCAGGTAATAGGCATGAAGCTGTAAATTACAGACCAATCTCGAAGCTATGTACTATTGCTAAGATGTTTGAGAAAATTGTTTATGACACCCTTTTCCCTGTAATTCGTCCAATCATCATTCGTGAACAACATGGATTCATGAGCAAGCGTTCTACTGAGAGTAACCTATGCGAATTAACACATTTGATATCGGAAGCTCTGGAACATGGTTTTCAGATGGATACTATATATACAGATTACTCAAAAGCCTTCGATAAGGTGTCTCATTCATTGCTTATTCAGAAACTCGATGATGTCGGGATTCACGGTGATCTTTTAAGGTGGCTGGAAGCTTACCTACAGGCTAGAAGCCAGGCTGTTACCATAAAAGGCTATTGCTCATCGTTTGTTCCAGTATCATCAGGAGTTCCACAGGGATCCCATCTTGGATCACTTCTATTTTTAATTTTTATTAATGATGTTATTGATAATTTTCATCATTCCAATGCATTGATTTATGCTGATGATACAAAAATATTTATTAAAGTTTCATCTGTTTCTGATTGTCAACTTCTCCAAGAAGACCTTAATAGACTCTATTCATACTGTGAGCTTAATGGTATCTTCCTTAATGCAAATAAATGTAATGTTATATCATTTACAAGAAAACCGAATCCTATAATTTTTAAATACAATTTTAATAATACTGAAATTGCTAGGGTATCAGGAGTTAGAGACTTAGGTGTCTATTTAGATCGGAAGCTATCTTTTATCACTCACTTCGATACAATTACAACCAGGGCTTATAGAATGCTTGGCTTTATTATGAGAATTGGTAGAGAGTTCAAAAATCCTAAAACTCTCATCTTATTGTATAACAGCTTCGTCAGATCAATTCTTGAATACGGATCAACCGTCTGGAACCCACAATATAAAGTTCACATTGATGAAATACAACGTATTCAAAATAAATTTTTAAAACATTATTTATTCCGCTTTCCGACGGCCCCTACAGACTCTATAGTTAATCTACATATTCGTCGCAATATACGAGATCAAATGTTCTTACATAAACTGTTAAACAATCAGATCGACTCAGAGTTGTTACTTGAAAATATCTATTTGCATTGTCCACGAGCTTCATCTAGGAAAAAGAAAACTTTTTGGACTCCAACCTCTAGAACTAATTATAGACGGAATATGTTTTTATATAGAACTTGCAATAGTTACAATAAATTTTTCAATGAAACAGATATCTTCGACTCACCCGCCATCTCCTTTCGTAGAAGCATTGTTAGCATTGCTGCTGCCAACAACGAAATATCTTAGTTACAGTTGTTTTATTTTGCCTTCAGCCTTCTTCTCTATTTTTCTTTAATTTGTTTAAAATATTGTTCTTTTTTAATATCTATCTTTAAAATTGTTTGTTTAATCTAAAACTGTCTGTTCACTAGTTTTTAAGTGAAAAATTTTTATAGTGGAGACTTTACTGGTCTAAGAAAGTCTTTATTGTATCTCTTTATATTACTATGTACTGTCTGTCTTCCAAATAAAAACAAAATAAAAAAAAAAATAAAATAGATGGCATCATTATTTGGGGGTCATTGCCCAAAATCCCCACACTGGGCATGCAGGTTGGGGATCGCAGTTCGGTGTAGTTGTTCTGCAGAAGGCGCTGCTGCCCGCCCCCCGCTGTGTTTCCCTTAGTCGCCTCTTACGACACCCACAGGAAGAGTTGGGGTGGTGAAATTCTATGCCGGCACCACACGGCCCTATTAGGATTTACTTTTTATTTATTTATACATTGAACTGAAATCATCATATGAGTCCATTAGCATACCAAATTTTGTACCAGATATCCGCAAAAGAATGTAAATTGCGACATCTTGACGTTTTAACGCGAACACTCGTCTCTAAGTCCCAAATAAGTATTGAATGAACTTATCTATTAGTCACTAGCCGACATACCAATCTGATGTATCAATCTATGCGTAAAATCACTTACGCAAGCGCTTGTTTAGAGTTATACAAATCAAGTAGTAATGTGACCATATAGGACGCCAATTTGTTCGCTCATAAGTCGGTCATCTGACACACTGCTAGCAAGAATGTCCAACAAATATTAAAATTTTGTTTCATACCCTATAAATAACGTATTTGCTTGAAATGTATTTTTCCATCATGTCCTATCATGTCCATGTTTCATCCTAGCTCTGAGGACCAACTGAGTGTACTCCAGTCATCCCTTGACCACGACAGAGCGTTAATATGTAAATCAGAGTGAAAAATGCAGGTATCCGTGAATATTTATAGTAAAAATAATCTTCCTTTATCATCATCATAATCACCAGCCTATATTAGTCCACTGCTGGACATAGGCCTCCATAAAATGAGCGCCATAGCGTAGTATGCTAAAAAGCATAAATAAGCTAACGTATACATACAAAAGGTAAAAAAATATTTTTATAAATTATAAAAGCAGTTTATATAAAATATATTTATTTTAAATTTTTATAATTTTGCTTACAAGGAAAAAAATTGCATGGCTTTCGTTTTAGCACAATAAACATGTGTACACACACAATCTCACTAATCACTACCAAATCCTACCTTAATTATTATTGTTATGTACCTACTTACATCTTTGAAAATGTTAAATTGATTATACATATTTAAACATATACCCAGCTAGTGCTTATCTTAAAAATTGCATAGCTACAAATATGCTAGCCAACAAGTTCGCGACTCTACAAGTCCGAGTGTCACGAGGTGCGCGCGCGCCGAATAGAAAGGCGCAAGCACATCGGTGAAAGCGAATGTCCTTGTGCCACGCTTCCTGCTTGCCTATTATATCTGTTTAGTTTACAATTACATATGGCCAAAATCATATTAGGAACCTTGCCTACTACCGTAGCACTTCTGTGTGTGATATACATATGTATATAACTATGATGTCGCATAGAGTTATAAAAAACTAGGATAGTCAAGTCAATGTAGAGAAATACACATTCATTTATGTCTTTACAGATTTATCAACTACCTTAGTTGTGGTTTTTTAGTACACTACTTATAGTAAGTATTATGGTAAACATAAGTTGTATTTTGTGACGTGTCCAAGAGTCCTGTAAGGTCTAAAGGAAATAAAGCACTTTGATTTTGATTTGATTTTGGTAAGTTTTGTATAGATAAAACTAAATATAAATACAACAAATACAAATAAAGGATAAGAAAAGGAAATAACACGAATAACCTGAAAAAATATTTAAAAAGACCTACATGAGACGAGATGCTACGTAATGTATACCAAAAGCGAAATATCATTATAAAATATTTTTATATAATATTATGCTTTCTTTTTTAGGATGTTTTATTTTATTGGTTTTAGATAGCCAGCAATAGATCTCCATCGACGAAGATCATAAAAATAAAATTGCGGGCCAGTAAGTACCGAAACGATGGTGATATTAATCTATACAATACATAAGCCCAATAATTCAAGCTCTGGTTCTGTTATTCCATACAAAGGACATAAACGCGCTCTTTCACGATGACTTTCACAGCAAAATATTTGTTTGACCACAATAATGTCACACCCTCACCTCAAATAAGTTTTATTATTGAATTTTTCATATCCCTTAGCGAAAGGTTGCATAGTAAACTCAGTAACATTCCAAATTTCAGCTCTCTAGCTTTAGACTGTCTAGACAGCGATTTAGACAGACTGGGCGTTGTCTACAGAAAAACTTTTTTTCTTTTATATTAAGATTTTTTAATATTAATTAACAAGGCTCTAGAATTACTGAAAAGGGGGCTTTCTTCTATTTTCTGCATTACCTACCTACTGAATAATGCAAGATCTTCACTATCCGTGTCTCCGAACTTTCATTCAAACTCACTACAGAACCTTTGAATCTTAAATCAGGTTGACTCACAATCGTGTTCAAAGGATTTGGATCAGATGTGAAAGGTTGCACCAGGGCAATGTCTGAAATCGCTTAGACACCGCTGACTTTTAACTAAGTTATTGCCTAAGCCGTAACAACAAACTAAAAGTTAGTTGACCGAAACTGATCGCAGAAACCTTTGAACGCCTCTCAGTAACAATTAGGTAACGGGCCGCTTTTAACAAAAGATTCAACACAATCTACGTACACAATCAAAATAGGAATTTAAAAAGAATAAGGGTATTTCAACAAATACAAATATTGTATTCAAGTAAACTTAAACTAATATACATTGCATGGTTTTGGAACCCTCTTTTAAGTATAGAGATACCTGTGTTAGAGGGTTCCGCTCTTCCGTAATAAACAGTTATGATTATGATAATAGATATTTATAAATAAATAAATAATTTTGGACAATCCACACAGCATCATCTAGCCCCAAGCTAAGCAGAGCTTGTGTTATGGGTACTAGATTAGATGACTGATATACATAATACAATATTATTAAATAGATAGATATTTTTTATTATACATAGAAAACAACCAGAACCCCTGAACAAATATCTGCAGATCGTACAAATATTTTTCCCGAGGCGGGAATCGAACCCGCAACCTCCTGCGTCGCAGGCGGACCTTCGCCCACCGCGCCACAGTGGTCGTCTAATAGAAGATATTGTTTCTTAGGTGCGTATTTGAAATGAACAAATCTTAAAATCATAATCATCAGCCCATGTTAGTGCCTCGGCAAGTATGTTAAGCCGTTGGACCTGCGCCTGACCTTACCCATGTCGTGTCATTTCGTCCATCCCATCGAATTATGAGAGTCAGGGAAAAGAGTGAGCATCAGTGTTTGACGGCTAGAAGGCATCATGGTTATAAATCCTACCTCAAAGACCGACAAGTAAAAGAAAGGAGGCAAAAAAATACACTCAAGCAATCTATTTCTTCGCCGTGTGGTGCCGGCATAGAATTTCACCACCCCAACTCTTCCCGTGGGTGTCGTAAGAGGCGACTAAGGGAAACACACCGGAGGGTGGGCAGCAGCGCCTTCTGCAGAACAACTACACCGAACTGCGATCCCCAACCCGCATGCCCAGCGTGGGGATTATGGGCAATAACCCCCAAAAAATGATGCCATCTATGGCGCTCATTAGGGGAGGCCTATGTCCAGCAGTGGACTTTTATAGGCTGGTGATGATGATGATCTATTTCTTGACCCCATTAACCCAAAATTGTTGCGAAACTTCAATAACTCACTTCAAAATAGTTACGGAACACAATAGCTTACAAAACGTTTCTGAAAACAACTGTAATGTGTGAATCCTGATTGTACTGATAACGGAACGTGATTGTTTAATTTGCTAAGTGATTCACATCTCATGGCGAAATAGACGCACTTTGGGTCATCATTCCTCTATCATCCTATCGCGAGGTCCTACCTATACGTTCTACGAACCAAGGGCATTTCCGTACTTTAGGGATCCTTCTCTAGAATTTATCAAAGGCCAATAAAATTAATTGTTAGATATAAGGTATAAAATCGAGTGGCAAACTATCTTAGAAGCAACTCAACACTGCCATGCTCAACGCTGCTGATGTCTATAACGAGTCTCAACGTTGTGTCCTAAGCACAAAACATTATTATATTCGACTTTGCAATTTGGTCGTTCCGCAGTGAACCGCTAAAATTATTGAGTAAAATAATTATTCTACTTGTTAATTTTAGCGGTTTATTTATTATTCATCATTTAGTTAGTGAGTTTAAATTTGACTCGCACTACTGTGCTTTTCGTAAGCCTAAAGGAATCAAAATTATTCTAATTTAGACTTGAGAGTGTGATATTTTAATAAATTGAATTCAGTAAATTCTTTGATTTCTCATGACTACCCATTAAATTATTTTCGATATTGACCTTTCCTAGCTTACGAACCCATTAGGAAAAGAATAAAGAGCGAGCATGCAGAGCAAGCCGCGAAACAAGTGCTTAAAAATTTGTAGACGATGCAGCAACAGGAAGGAAATAACAGCGAGCGGAGTTGGCTATTAGGCCCTTCTTTATTATTATCACATAACAACTCACAAGATGAAGAAGAAGAGAATAAATATAATGTACAGAAACGCCCCGTGGGAAAAAGTATCCAAGTGGGTACCTTCCTACTTTCAAAATAGACTGTTCGACCGTCTTTTAGTTTAGTTATCTAAAAAGAAAAAGAACAATTGTTACAAATATAATTGGCACCAAACATCCGCAGATAACTATCTGGGAAGCGTTTAAAGCGGCTCGCCAACTGCGGCGCGCAAGTACGTTACGTTCGCGTAGTGAATGGCGCGGATTTGTACTGTGTTTTCGTTTGGATGAATGCTGTTTTGTAGAGGGAGCAAATTCCCAGGATTACCTACCACATGTGTGTTAGTAATACAACTAAAACAGTTTGTAAATTATCTGATTTTGAGACCAAAATAACTAACAAAAATATATTTTAACAAAATTAAAAACCGACACTGAATCTCGTGTTGCTATGTATATTATAATGTTCGGTACATTTTTTATAGCACTACTCTTCTGGGATTATTCTCCATAAAAAACCAAAATAATCGAGTCGGTCAAAAATACAAGTTGCAGAGAAATCGGCCAACACAGGCACATAAAAAAATTAAGCCTACAAATTAACTTAACCTAGAACTTCCTTTTTCGAAGTCGGTCAATGATCGCGCACCGCAGTTGGTTTTATCTAAACATTATAGCTAGTTTTAAGTTACATAACAGAGGTCTGGTCTAGGCATTCCCCATTGTGTTAACATCCGGCCTTCCGGTGTGTTTTTATTTTAATTAGAGACTGAATGTAGACCTGACGAAGACTAAATAAAATAATTAGGTACATAACCTAGACTCGAATAATAGTGAAGAAGTTATGTGTGTAGTATAGTAGACACATAAATGTACTACACACATAACTTCTTCACTACAAAGTGAACAGGGGCTAGTGTGTTTAAACTAATATTAGTATAAACAAGCTAGCTGCCGTTCACTAGTTCTGTTTCACCGTCACTATCTTAGACAAAGTGCATTATAAAGTTTTTTAAGTCTGATTTTAAATGTAGGTATAGATTTTAAAAGAAATAATTTTATGAATCATAATATCATTTACACATTAAATTATGTATCTAATCAATTATAACATTTATAATAAAATTATTTATTAAAATAATGAATTAATCAATTCTTGAATACTACTTGGTACCTATTCATACATTTATTACCTATTTTTTTTTTTTGCTTTAATGTGTAAATAATAAAAGCAGATAAAATAATCAGGTAAAGGTATACATGGTAGGTATTTATTATTTCAGACAATTTGACCTCAGCACTTAGGTAGGTATTTAATAATGACTCATAGCTCATCATCATCAGAGCTGAACATTGACCTGCTTCTAACTAGGAAGCCACGAATTAGTGTGCGTTCGCCCAGCAAAAAGTATCGTCTTTTCAAGAATCGAATGATGCAGATAATTAGTGCCCTATGTCGTGTAGGGGTCCTGACCTGAGGCCTTTTTTAATTCTCCAAATAAGCAAGCGATTCTTTTTTAACAACGAAACGTACAATAGGTAATAAGTATTGGCTCAAATTTGGGTATCCAAGATAATGTAGCCTCCGTTCCTATACTTACTCTTAGACCGGTAATTGAGGACCTACACCACAAAAATCATATTAAGGCAATAATTAGATTTCTGCAGAACACAGAAATCTAATATCAACAAAGTGCTTTATTTCCTTTAGACCTTACGAACGAAGCACGAAACCTCTTTGGGAGAAATATGGTAAATGGGTTCCGAGTCCTGTAAGGTGTTTTTACACCTTACAGGACTCTACGGAGGAAATAAAGCACTTTGATTTTGATTTTGCCTAATCCTGACTTCATTTAATCGACACTCTGCCACCCCGCTTCAAATGTCGCCGGTCCATGTCGAGGTGTTCATACTCCTTGTCGCATTGCATCGTGATTGCCATTCGAGAACCATTCGTTTCTCCCCAACGGTTATCATGCGGGCTAGCCGCTTGATAACCGTTGGGCTATCGCCCCTTCAGCGTGATAGTACCTACCTACTACTTATCAATCACAGATAAAATGTAGGTACCTACTAGGTAGGTAACTTTGGTTTTTCTATTGCAGATTCTGTCGGGTCGAGGAACTCCGATCATAGCTCTCTGATAGGTCGCTCAGCAACACACTTGTAGAACGTAGCACTCCCTCGCAGCAAATGTTTGAATTTCGCATCTTTCGGAATAAAATGCGAAAATTACTTGCTTATCTATGACTTTTTGAGTAAGCAAAGAGAATCAGATGACCTACCATTTATGAATTTAAATTTCAAAGCAATTAAATTAAATTTGCAATTAACTTATCTGAATGTATTCTAAGTTTATGTAATACGATTATGATATACATTATAATGATTTTAATCTGTAAATTACTAACATAGGGATTACTAACAATTTATGGTGTAAAACTGAATTGAATTTATTTCTCCATCACCTCAGGAACGAACAACGTACGTAGGTACACATAGACTACTCTGCTGGATTCACGATGTTTCGCAAAAGTTTTTCCCACAAACGGTAAAACTACATACTTGACCCGACCTATCATTGAGATCTACACCTACGCTACACCCACTAGATCTTGAAATATTTTATCAATGTTACCGATCTTATGAATTCAAGTACATATTTTGCAATGATATACTCCAATTGTGGTTTTATCAAGAGAATGCAGTACGGTCTGGCAGAACGTGACATTAATGTAGGATTTGTAAGAATGGCTTTAATTTTAAATAAAACACGATGATAATCTGTATTATTATATACTATTAATGTATTAAGTATTGTTATATACTAATATTGTATACATAAAAGATTTGATATTTTGTTTGAATTGAATAGGCTCGGAAATTACTGGAACGACTTGAAAAATTATTTCACCAACATTATCAGATGAATATAGGCTATACAATATTTTCAAGAAGTTAGGGATCCATATGAAAACGACAATAACGTAAAGCCAAGGTGCAACTGTGCAAACATTTATAATATTAAAATATTTCTTAAATTGTGAAACCGGGGTCGCTAGTGATAGAATAAAAATACAGCAATTATTATAATAAAAAATGTATTATCTATATAACATAACATCGGACCGAAACCGCAGAATGAACTTTATAATACATCGTACCTATATCGAATATAGTAAGGCTATGTTAATAAAGGCGTATATGGCATTTTCCTATAAAAACATCTTGATGCAAAAGAACCTTTGTATAAGTAAAAGAACCTTAAAGTACGGAAGACGGGGTCCCATACCATCTTGAGTAATATGAATCATAATTATTACTGTGTACATTACATATGGATTGAGAATGACGGTATCTCTCAAATTGTCCTGTTCAGTTAGAATCCGATCTGAAAAAACAACTTATCTGAGACCGCCTTAGAAGTCATACTCAATCCCATTGTTTAAGTGCACAGGTTATACTAATGTTGACGGAATTCTCATCATTTTTATAGGAAAACGTTTGCTAGGCCCGCGACAAAATTACAAATTGTGATAAGAAACTAAATATAATTCCAATAAATTACTTTTTCTATACAATTCCAACATGTTTTTAACATTTTGCCATGGACCTAAGTAACCTAATGTCACAACATATAATAATAATAGGGTAAACAAAATCATAAAATAACTTACATGAGTGGTCATGAAAATTTTATCAGGTTAATTTCATTTCTTGCATTGACCCCTGAGATATTATATATCCTTGATATCAAATCGTAACAAATTAAAAATAATCACTACAATTTCAGATACCTAGACAAGTTAGATTTGAAACAGCTTTTCTTAAATGACGTTATATGCCTTAAGGTGATGCAGGATTTAAGTTTGATATTGCTTTACAAATTTGCTTTACATAAATTTTTAATAAATCTAAGGTAATTATGAATACCCATTCTGGACCTTGAGTATTCCCATTTAAAATATAACCATTTTATCGTGAGCGATTAGTGTCCACTATCGTAATTGAAATCTATAATGTATAGCTCAAAAATGCTGGTTTATGAACAGCAATATGTAACTCAGCATGTTTTTGGCTAAAGATTGATTCAACCTCTTGAAGCAAAATAACTCTTATATGGAGCGAGTTAACGTTCATAATCGTTGTGACATGAGGAGCTGGTTTACATGAAATCATCATAATCATCATCGAAGGTGCCGTGGGAGTCGAAGTTATTGAGATAAGCCTGTAACAGAAAACAGAATATTATTAACATTTTCGTTTATAGAGCTTTTCCACAATGACGACCAAAGGTTTAGTAAGTTCTTAAGATTAATAAATTCTCAATTCTTGGATTGGAGAGTAGTTGTTTGTAAGTAACAGAGTCTCTACAGGTTTTAAAAAAATATTCCAGCGTCTGGTCGAAGCGACGTGTGACCCGAGAACTGGTCAGTATCTCAGCACATCAGAAAAGTGCGTTTTGCTCCTGTGTCGTATAGTATTTTCTAACAATATTTATTTAATAAGAGGCCATGCAGCCAGCATCTTGGGGACACTTACAACTGAACTGGTATTCATATGGATCAGTTGAGCTACCTGTGGTTTGTTTGCATCAGTCTGCAGTTAGCTCAATTGTAAATGCTAGTTCTAATTTGGTTGTTTCATTGTAAGTTTGTTTGTTAATAAAGGTATATAACATCTCAAAAATATTGTTGAGGTACAAAACAGCCTATGTCCACGTCAGGCAATGTACGCGACGAAATGTAGGGAACGTCGTATGACGTGGTTTTCGATAAGTGTGGATGTTGTCATTCAAGCGTTGAATTCAGTAACTTTATTTGTTTGGGCTTACAGAATATGGACTTAGATAAGACAAGTTTCGTGGCGAGGGCTCATTCCGTTACTACCTTTACTTTATTTAGCAATCCATATTCATTTTATGAGTGGGAAAGTATTTAGTCCTTTTTTATAGTTTTTTACGGCTGAACAATGAATATTAGTGGATTTGGGAAGGAGATAGTATGCTGGGAAATTAATTTTATTTAATCAATAAAAAAACCCTGACATCTGATTGAGATGAGAGGTTCTGTCTTAATCTAAGCCCTCAGCATTCACCATTCCGTGCATACAAGTAAAAAAATCTTTAAGGAGAGGAAATAAAATTAAAAATAATTAATTATCCGATTCCACGAACGTCACAACCTGGTCAGACATGCCTTATCAGCAAGCCATGTCTTATTCATCGGCACGCACATTTATGTAATTTTACTATCGTATTTAAAGATGATCATAGATTTTTTATATAGGTATATAGAAAAACGACCAAAAACCCCGGAACAAATAATTGCATATCGTACAAATATTTGGGTGATAATAGCGGGAATCGAACCCGCAACCTGCTGCGTCGCAGGCGGACTTTCGCACACCGCGCCACTGAGGTCGTCTTGATATTAATAATAATAATAAATTATGTAGAATATACTCACATTGTCTCCTTCCACCTTTAACTTAGCCTTGCCCTTTCCTTTGTTGGGCTTCTTGCCTGTGATACTCTTCTCCGCCTTCTGTTTCTCGATGTACAGATTGTCCACCGTCATTTTTATTCTTTTTATGTCCGCTGAGGGCACTGGAAGTGTTAAGGGATACGTTAGCGGGTACATGTGGTACTAGGTAACCATCGTCATATACACTCCAGCGATTCCCAAAGTATCATTTTTCGCAATAGACGTCCGAGTAATTGATTTAGATTTTTTATACCTTTACATGTTCGTCAGAAAAAGGTGTTGACAGACTGACAAAGAAGTGATTCTATATAGGTCCCCTTTTTTATTTTGTACTGGTACAGAACCCTAACAAGGATTTCGTTAAGTTTTTGTCTTAAAACCTCTACACACTCAACACCGCGATCAATGAGTGTGGAGCCCATTAGCATATTCGTCGTGGCATCCCGTGGTGAAGGCCAGGTTGTGGCAGCTAGGCCTCAAAACCACTTTTAACACCTGTGGAGCACCTTACAACACAACATCATGTGCACTTAAAGAATGTGATTGATAATATTATGTGACGTCATCTCTCATTTTGTCCTGCTCAGTTCTGATCTGATTTGAGCAGAACAACATTAAAAATTACATCCATTTTCAATTGTATTCTATAAGCATACAGTTATAATTATAACTTGAAAGTAGTTAATAAAACTTACTTTGAACAACTATACTCTTGACAAGTTCATCTACGAAGGCTGGGTACTCATCCTTGATCTTATAATAGCTGATCTTCTTTGTGAGGAGATCAGCAAACTCCTTAAACTCTTCTGTGTTCGTTGGGTGAAAGCTGTCCAGTTTTCCACCTCCGGATTCTGTCACTCCTGAAATGGAAAAGATTTTCTTTGTAAAAAGAAAGAGTAGCAAAGATTTTTAAAACTATTGGGGCAAACAGACATCATACACAATAGTGTATAAATAATGTATCACTCAGCATGTGTGACACTGGAGCGATATCGCGAAGCTAAGCGAAGGGTATTGGGAAAGATGATAAAAATGTTCCATCATACATTGCGATATGTTGTTATTGTCCATATCATTAATGTTTGTTTCAACAAATAGTAAGGTTTTACTTGAGATAGCAACAAATACAGCCATGGGGAGATGTTCATTTACTATCATGATCATCATTTACTAATTATAGTAAATGATTGTCCTCCCAAATGACTGTAACAATAATTTGTTTACAATAACTTCACAAATAAGATAAATATTCTTGAGAACATAACTTATAATAGTAGATGACTGCCAGTTACGTTATATTTTCAACATAATATAAATGTGATAAATTTGGATGGGTTTTTATGTCTGTAGCTCTTCAAACTAAAACTAATGAAACGATTGGGATGAAATGTATTGATGTATATCTATCTATACTGTTACTAGGTATACTGGGATAAAACAGGCCACTTTTTACTAAATAAATCATTTCCCATAGGCTCAAAATATTCAGAAACTACCTTACACAATATTTCAATATCTGGTATTGTGTTATAAGAAATATAGGTACCATGAACATACCAAAAGTTTCCATAGCAAGCCTAAGATCAGATTCTTCTTGAAGTTTCTGACGACGCAGCTTTTCCGCCAGCTTTTGTTCAGGGGTCATCTCTTCATAGGCCTCCGCTGCAAGCCTTTCAGCTTTCTCGCGTTCCAGACGCTGCGAATTTAATGGGTATCATTTTAGAGCTGTCAGTACTCAGTATTGATCTGAAGGGATAAATTAATTATGAACGGAATAAAATTTTCTTGGTACTGAAGATTAGAAAATAGATTTGAACACTCAAGAACTACAGTCAAAATAGGAGCAACAGTGCAAGTAAGACCCTATTGGATAAAGCTAGATCTTTGTAATAAAATAACACATTGAAAATATAGTCAAGACATTGATATTGGAAAAAACCAATTGGTCAGTATAAAGGTAGTAAGTTCTAGGTCAAGAACTAGTTAGTAATCAAGTTTAGTATTGCCAGGTTGATTAAACATTCCTAACTCAAGGTCCAAATAGTAAATAGCATTGAATCATGTAATATTAATTTAGTAAATTTATAAGCAGGTTTTTCTGTAGGAGGTTCACTAGATCTATTTTTGAATTTTCTATTTCTATAAGTTATTAGAATAGGATTAGAGTCCTATAGGGAAGATATTCTGTGGTTAGACATTTATTTCTCAAAGCGACCTTCACTTGCAGAGAAATGCGTCTATGGTCTGCCTCGGCTTCGCACGGGTATTTAACAAGAAACCCAATTTTTTGGAAAATATTCTATGGCTTATGTTCATCACAGAAAATTAAGAATTCTAATGGTGAAAGAATTTTACAAATGGGTCCTGTAGTTTCGGAGCCTATTCAATTCAAACAATCAAATCTTTCTTCTTTAAAATATTTGTAAAGATAGTTCAGTTTACAGTTGTAATAATCTTAGGCTATTCAATAATTAACTAATACATATTTCTTGAGTCATTTCTTAAAAACAGGAAAGCTAGCAAATTCTTATAATATTTTACAGATTATGTAGAATTATTCTATACTGTGAGCGAAGCTGTGGGCATGACGGCAGATATTGATGGTCATAAAATTGATAAAGTGAAGTCAAATAACTCATAGATTTACTTGTATTGAGGACCACCTATGTTTGTATTTTCTAGAGATAACAGCTGTCGTGTTGTAGGCGTATGATGCAAAAGGTCAACCTACCTCTCTTTCTGCTATTTTATCCTGAATTTTCTTCTTAGGCTTGGCAGGGGCGGGGGCTGATTCGCTCTTTTCTTCATCTTTTTTCTCTTCGTCATCATCTAAATCCCAGCTATCCTGCAAATCAACTTCTGACGTCAACACTAAATTGAGGTTATGTACAAAAACTACTCAACATAGTTTTTGTTCACTCAAAATTACGAAGCAGAAATTATGACAGAGCAAAGTATTTGGCAACGGGCACTTTACTTTACCTTGACGGTTTCTTCCTCATCCTCGCCTTCCCATTTATTCGAAGCAGTCAACGTGGTCGGTAGTTTAGGTTCAAAATTATCTGCATCTGAAATAATAGATTTGTGACCACACCATTCTTTGGAGGAAAATTATTCTCAGCGTCACAAACTCTTACCCCACGACACATCCATGATTGCGGAACTTTTGATAGCACCAATTTATTTTTGTTGCCGTTTCACAAGATCACAAATCAGACGAACTTTTCGCAATGGCTTCTAGCACAAGATGTCTCCAGAGTCGACGGAGAAAATAATAACAATAATTCTCAGGCGATTATCGTCAAACTACCGAGTTTCTTTTGTAAAGAACACGGCCTGATTGAGAAACGGTAGACAAATGACATAATTTTGGCGATTTCCCAAAGAAATAATCGAATTTTGATAAGCAAAAATATGACTCCATCGCAGAAGATATTTTCGAAACAATAAAAAAATTAAAGATGGCCGCTCATCGATGCTGCCAGTCATAAAATTAATTCTAAATCGATTCTCTTGTAGAACTCGCCGAATTTTGGTTCGATTTCTCACAATTCACTTGGTGTGTCTCTATCTTATTTCTAAATTCAGCGCCATCTGTACTTCTGGCGTATCATCTTTGCTACTAAGGCTACCTTGATAAATCGATAGATGTCGCTTACTAAAATTAACAGCAATGTCATTAGCGGCTAAGATACTGGCAATAAGTGACTGACGTGCGGTGCGAGCTAACTTTTTTGATCTCTAATCAAACCACAGAACTAATTATGACTTGGTCTAAAATTCCCTTAGAGAATCCCTTAGTCCCTTACGAAGAGAATTTTAAGACAAAGAGTATAATTAGATTTAAGTATTCCAAGACAAATATTATAATTTTTATTCATTTAGTTTTAAGTTTTTCGTTCAATCTGTTCTGCTCTAGAAGCCTTTATTGAGTTTTTATACATCTATTATTAATTACCTACGTAATTTATGTATTTGTTTGTAGACCTATACTTAGTAATATTCAGGGTTTTTAAAAAGGGGCGTGTTCACCTTAACTTAAGGTAAATAAATCTAGATGGGGCTATTCCTAGGTTTATGAAAGTAAAAAAATAAAAACTACTTTATAGATCTAAAGTATATAGTACCTTGCTCTCATAACCATATGGATTTGTTCGTTATGCATTGGAATTATTGTTTTTGTTACACCTATCAAAATGGCGAAAAGGAAAAAAGAACTGTTTCTTGAAATTCATAATGAAAAGGAATTTGAGCTAGCCCTTAAGAATAATGCAAAATCTCTTATTTGTAAGTACCTTGTTAAGTGTAACATTTACTCAACTATAAAGTTTATGTTTTGTGGCTGAATGGCGATTGGGAGAGTAGGTACCTACTCCTCTGTTTCAGCGAAACCCTTGAATCTTATACTTGTGACTGTAAGCCATACGACGAGTACCTAGGTATAACTAGGTTATAGAGTTGTTCTTTTACGGTATATTTTTATTACCTCTGCTTTTGTTTACTTATCTAATTTTATTTCGTTATTTTGATCGACCTTTTCTGTGTATTGTTTGTTTGTGTGACTGATTGTATTCGTTTTATATACTGATTGTATTCGTTTTATATACGAGTTTTAGTTTTAGTTGAGTTGAGTAGAAGTTTTACTGTATTTGTTTGTAGTGACTAATTAGGGACCCTAGCGAGTACAATTTATAACTAATCCTATTTTAAAAATCTTAGTTAAATTAAAATTTAGTTAGTAGGTATGTGCCGTGAACACCTGATGGTAAGAAAATCTTGTAATTTTCTCATAGTAATTTTATTTTTATGTTTAATAAAGTGAATTGAATTGAAAAAGTGATGTACTTACTTATTCCTTTCTTATACCAAAAAATAATACGAAATGGTATTTGTTAATTGTCCTTATTAAATTCTATTCCTAACAAATACCACTCATAGGTAAACGAATCCCAAAACATTTCGGTGGATACCTAGATAATGCATAGATAGACCTCGATTACTATTCTTTGACGGTTGTGACTTTAACAATACAAAAATTTCAAGAGGTTTAGTAATTTTCATAGTGAGAAAGTTCCCAATGGTTTATATTAACCAGTTACGCTTCAGACTTGGTCCCCGCTTTTTCACATATTTCGCATAATGTGAGGGTCTAAAAATGTCAGAAATCCAAACGAGTACTTTCAAACTTTATTTTATCTAAATCGCTTCAGATTTTTGGTTCTTTCGAGGGAATACCGAGATATTCGTATAAAAATACCCGAAAATTAAAACTTACCTCTGAGTCTTGCCTGTCTTGTTTTAGGTGCAGAAATCTACTGTGACTTTGTCGGGTCGTGCAATGCGCTGGATCATCTTTTCAATACGATTAAACTCGACTGGAGCAATGGAATGCTGGTGCTCTTAAAGGTACCTACATTAAACTAGAATCCATAATATTTTCTGTGTTCATTTTGTTCGTGGTCAGAGGAAGATTTTTTAATTATTTTTTTTCGTTCGATCATCTTTCATGCTTAGGTACACATCAGCACAATCTAGGTTCCTTCGTCTAAGTCCTTTAGAGGTTCAAATAAGTATACAGGAAATAGTTAGTAGTTATAAATAGTTTTAAAAAAACGAAGCAAATCCGAAACAGCGAGCTGAACTGATGGCCGAGCTGTTCTTATATGGCAGATCTTCTATTCTGCTGATAATTTGAGGGTAGTTTTACACTGCCGCTCGGAAATCTAGGAATGAACTGATTACTAACCATATTTAGATTTAATTGGATTTTTTTTCAGGTTCCTGCTGATGAAATAGAATCCTTAGAAAGATTCAGAGACCACAGCGAGCCAGTTTATATGTTCATACTGGTAAGGAACTATAACATTTGGGTTATTAGAAAACCAAAAGATTGCTTGTTTGTGAAATACTCACATAATATGTACCTACATACCCCTCATATTATGTACAAATGCCGCAAAGCTACCTAAAGAGTCTACAGGTAATCGGAATGCTGGTTTTTATTTCGGTCGACGAATTAGCATGTCCATCCAATGTGGCAACGCTGCTATCATTCTGGGCACTACTTTATGGTGACGGCTTAGATTTTTTTAGGAAATACATACTAGATTTATATGTGTATAATACATACTGGTTACATACTGTGACCAATGAGTTAGTATCTAAGTAGGTAAAAAAATGTAAAATAAAAATAAAAAGTTTACATGGCATCTCCCTACTTATCATGTTTTAGTTCTGGAGCTCATTAGAGCACGCAGCACTGTTATAAACAAAATCTCTTCCCGCTGTTTGTCTGTCCCTATGTATCTTTAGATCTTGCGGTTTTTTTCAATAGATAGCGTGATTCAAGAGGAAGGTTTTTATTCTGCATAGGTAGGTACTATTATATTTATCAGCATTCCGCCCGTGCGCAGTGGGGCGGGTCCCTAGTTGTTTCTAAGCTACATTGGGAAACGTTCCTTTGTCCACTTGTCCTGCTGTGTCCATTAGGCCTATACATCTTAGATCTTTTACGGTATCCTCTTGATGATTAAGATTAATAAGGTTTGAAAGCAAGTGTCCAATATTTTCAGAATCATCGAGTCACAAAAGTGTTCCGCGGTGTGCATGGCCTGAAGTTTGGGGAGGTCGCCAAACGGGAGCTGAACATTTACTTTGATATACAGAAGGGTGTGGACGACAATCGACCGACTTACGCGATCCATGAAGCGACACCGGATGAGGCGGTTTGTTTGTTTGACGGTTTATCTATACACTATGGACTATATTTTATTTCATGGGTGTAGTCTTGTTGTAGTACGCCCTTGGAATAATATTGAGTCCTCACGGTATGTCATAGACCAAAGTTTTTTGCAGCCTATGTAAATTGGACATGCAGTTTGGGTTCGACTTGTGCTTCGGGACAAACGTTTGTACGATCTTATACAGATATCAGTTTCGGGTATTTTGTGTGTGTTTTTAACCATGTAAAAATATATATTTATCTATGTAAAGTATTGTTTTTAAACGTTTAAATTTACAAGTACCTACCCACAAAGAATCTTAAGTCATTTCTATTTTTATTTATGTACCTAAGTGATATAGTATTTATGGCTAAATTTAAGTTTAGTTTATTATTATGTATTTATTGTAAGTGTTCATATAAGTATTGTTATTATTTTATTTCACTAAAGTACCACCGTCTATATTGTTCCTTCATGTCCAGTTCATCCCAAGGTTGCCTGGAAGAGATCGCTCATAGCGATAAGACCGCCCTTTGTACTTCCTTTACTTTAAGCATGTCTGTTTGTAATGTTTCTTTATTTGTGTGGTATAAAGTATTATCTATTCTATTCTAACACACCTCTGCTTAGCTAGGGGCTAGATAATATCTAGAAGATCTGTGAATTTTGTTTTACCAATAAAATAAAACAAAATAAAATTGTCCAGCCAGCGTAAATTATACGTAAAATATATTATACGTAAAATAAGCATCATAAAGTCCATATTAATATTTCCAGGAATGGATCCAAAAGATATCCATAGCCAACCAGCTGGAGAACCAAATGGCCGCGACGAAGCGTGCCGTACGGCAAGCGGCGCGCAAGCGGCACCGTGCTGAGCGGATGTCGCCACATCTGGCCTCTTTAAACTTCGTGCTGTTCTGGCCGCACTGCTTCCACGCACATCCAGAACTCTATGAGAGATGGGATGAGAACAGTTGAGTTCAGACTATAGAATTAAATCGACGACCTATGTGGCGCGGTGGGCGAAGGTCTGACTGCGACGCAGGAGGTTGCGGGTTCGATTGCCGCCTGGGAACAAATATTTGTAAGATCTGCAGATATTTGTTCAGGGTGTTCTGGTTGTTTTCTATGTATAATAAAACATATCTATGTAATAATATTGTATTATGTATAGTCATCTAGTAGACATAGCACAAGCTCTGCTTAGCTTGGGGCTAGATGATGCTGTGGGGATTGTCCGCCATTATTTATGTATTTAAATAGGTACAACATAAGCGCACAAATAAAACAAAGGTTTTCTTCTTTATTTCTTGCTTTTTATAGCTGATAGACCTCCGTTTGACCACGATCTTACCAGATGGAAAGTGAAGATGTGGCAGATGGTAACATGAAGGTCTAGACGACACCTATTCACTCTAGTCTTGAAGAGACCCAGGTTGTAGTTAGTCTGAAAAATATAAGCAGGCAGGGAGTTCCACTCCTTTTGTGGGGCGGAGGAAAATCGCTCAGTGCGAGGGGGTATTTGCACCAAGACTGTTTATTTTCTGAAGATATTTTTGAATTTCGAATATTTTTTATTAGTTACGTGCTGAATTTAGGTCTTAACTTTTTAACTGATGAAAAAAGGTTCTATGTTCGGCTGTATGTATGTTTTTTGTGTTTTTTCGTCGATTTTCAAAGAACCGATTTGGAAAATTCTTTTTTTTCTATAAAATATATTCGCTAAGTATTTGTAATACTTAGGGGACCGTAATAAACAGTTGAGTTTAAGATCTATTACGATTTGAATTAACCAATTACATTAGTGACTCATCTTGAATTTCATCGTGTATTATCCAAAACAAACAAACATACCTAATGTATGTACTAGAAATTCCATGTTTTAAACGTTCAGCAAGAAGTATTTACCTAAGCGAACAAAAAAATGTCGAATATTTAAAAAAAATAGGCACCTAAGTAATATTTATCACCTAGGGGTTGCCAGGTAGTATTGTATCAATAGTTACCTACTCAACAAATTAGCACCTAAAAAAACAAGAAGTTTAGTTAAAACATTATCATTTCTGTTGAGTAAGTAGGTAGGTATGTAATTTTTTTATATAATTTAGTATTATTATTATGTATACAAAATACTTATATTCTGTTCAGTACCTACTGAAATTTACCGCCTACGACGTAGGAGGTTGCGGGTTCGATTCCCGCCTCGGGACTAATGGTTGTATGATCTGCAGATATTTGTTCAGGGTTCAGGGTATCTGGTCGTTTTCTATGTATAATTAAAAATATGTAAGCTATTGTATTATGTTTAACAGTCATCTAGTGCCCATAACACAAGCTCTGCTTAGCTTGGGGCTATGCTGTGTGGATTTCCCAACATTATTTATTTAGACATCATCATGGTGGGCCGCGAGGAGGTAACCCTCACGGAGGAGTCAGCTCGGGACGTCCTGTACTCCGGCGACGCACCCCTGAACGAGGCCTCTATGCACCAACTGTTGTCCGGCCCTGCCCTCGCCATCTGCTTCCGGATCCTTGATGATGGCAAGGACTTTGTGGGTGAGTCACATCGTGAATGTACACATTTATAATTTTAATATAAGTTATAGAACATAATTTGATTTTTTTTAATATAATTTTAGCTTACTTAATATAATTTTAATTTATTGAGCGTCTGGTCGACCGACGTGTGACCCGAGAGCTGGTATATACCTATAAGTACCTATATACATAAGTACCTGGCGCAGCGCATCAGTATTGCCATACAGCGAGGCAATGTATGTAGCTAGCATCTTGGGTACACTTCCAACTGGTATTGATATGGATCAGTTGACCTACCTGTAGTTTGGTTGCAACAGTTTATTGCATACAAATTAAATTAATGTTGTTGATAGGAGGGTGACCAAAAATGTGAAAAGAGGTAGGTACATTTTTTTCCAAGTAGCTACCTGCATAAAAATCACAAATCTCGCGCTGGCGCTGGTTCATCTTTAATTTTTTTTTTGGAGTTTGGCCTACATTATTGCACACACTCACCTGCTGTTAGTTCCCAATCAATATTGTTTTTATTTTTAAATAATGAGGCGGCAGCTCTTTTACTCCAGTCCACGACAGAGTGCAAACCTGTTAAAACGTCGAGAAAAAAAACGCGTTATATACCCGTTAAAATAGTAATAATAATTAAGTTCCCACTCACTGTTATCGACCCTGTGCCTAAACTAACTATTTGAGTAAAATTTAAATAATTGGATTAACCGACATTGAGAAGTTTTGGATTATCCAAAACTTTTCAATGTCGGTTAATCCAATTCGGAGCTACCTGCGATGCAGACAGTCGCACAGTAGCTAATGCTCAACTTGTAAAGCCTTACTCTACCTAGCCCAATGCAAAAATGGAAGTAATAATGTTTGTATTAAAGTGCCTTAAGTGTTCGTCCAGCCCATGCCTGGAAAAGATCGCCCATAGCGATAAGGCCGCCCTTTAGACTTCCTCAACATTATACATGGTCGTTTTGCAATGTTCTCTACTCTTTTCGTGTAGAACATAACAACTATATTTGGTTCTTATTTATGTTTATGTACAAAACCCACACCAAATAAAGGATTTGGACTTAGCTGATTTTAGATGTTATTATATTTTATTGCTCTAGCTAGCAACACTGATATTAAAAAGGGGATTTCCCTGAAAAACTAAATCAGTAATGAGGTCGCAAATAACTCTTTATCAGCTTATTGTCAACCTACTTGTTAAGCAGTACGTAGGTAGATATTTAATGTATCTACCTACTTATAACTTATAGTTCAATATCCGTTCGATTACAACAATGTATTATTTGCAACCGGGCTATTCTAAATAGCCCTTCCTGTTATTTACGACGTTACACCATTGTTTGGATAAGCAAAGTAGATCTAGCCCGGTAAATAATTTTAAACCTTAGTTACTCATAAAGTTAAATCTTATAACAATAACAAAAAATAACGTAGGTAATAGTTAGTTAGGTAGGTACCTGCCTAATCACAAATACAAATTCAAAACTTGAAAATCTCATAATAATTGCAATAGCGCAGTGAAAAATGTTCAAAACCGAGTTTAAAATGCAACGAGACACAAATACAATGAAAATGATAAAGTCTGACAGACCGAAACCAAAAAAATTTGCTGAGAGCTTCTGCGATTTGTTCCGATTGATTTGATCTACGGTAGATCAAATCAATCGGAACAAATCACAGGTAGGTCAGATGATCTATACCTGTCTGTCATAATATATTTTTGACCAATATTCATTTCACTTTGATTGTGTTTGTTACAAACGCTCAAACAATCTATACTGCTAAACGAGTAAAGTATTATAATAAATTTTTATTGTACATACCTAATTATATTAAAACAGGGTACATTTTCCAATTTATTGGAAAACAGTTCCCATTCCCCATGAGATACAAACAAACTAAACGAATCCATAGAAATAATACATGAAGCTGCGTCAGAGACTACAACTCAGAAACTAAAAATAAATATCTTATCCCAAATTGTCACAGCCCTGGTCCGCCACATCCTGTACGAAGAGGTCCCAGCTTACGATGACTCTAAGACCGCAGAGGAGCAGCGACCACACATGACTGCGTTCGACTACTACAAGAGCTTCAGCCCCACCAGAGAACAGGTCCTGGCGAAACGACGCGAGGAGCTGATGAAGAGAAGGGTATTTATTTATAGAAGGCACAATGAACAGCTTTATCTCAAAATTAGGTAAAAGCGTTACATTATAAATGTATTATAACTGATATTATAAAGAAAAAAAAATTTTTGATAATGGAACTGAAAGCGTTTTTTCTCATTGTTGTATGACATGTTTAAAAACATACAACAGCGTGATTCTGCTCCCATGGTAGAATGCGTAGGTAATTTGCGTTAACCGTAACAAAGACATAAAAAATAAATAAAATCGTAGTCACTTTTTGTTTACTACAAATTGAATTGAAGGTTAACTTATTTAAATTACCTGAGAATGTCACTAAATGAGATGATTAGGACAATAATATGCAAACGGAATCGAATGACGAAAGAAATAATTCATATGAATCTATTTGCGGTCGAAATTACGTGAAAATAAGGAATAACGTCAAATAAATGAAGTCGACAACTGAAAATCGTAAGCAAAGAAGCTAAATTTTGATAGTTTTATTTTTTTCAAAACTGAAAAGTATGATGTGCAACTCTGGCTAAAATCACTCATTATAACTCGGTTTTGTTATCCATCTTCGCTACGCTCGGCGGTCGGGAGTATAACAGAATTGTAAGTTTAGTCCCTAGTAAAACAATCTACTATTCTAGGAAGAAGCCCTGAATCAAAGGGCCCGCCTCCTCTCAGAGATGCAAAGACTCGCTCAGCAGGAGATCGAAGAAACTGTCCAAGAGAGGGCCAAACTCAAAGAGGAGAAGAGACTGGAACTACTCAAAGTTGGCGTAAGTATTAACTTGTCTTGGTTTATTGTAAACCACTTCACTATATATTTCATAATGTTGTATTTTCTTTACTCACGTTTTAAAACAAAATACATACTGTAATACATAATGTACGGTCTGCAGATATTTCTCCAGGGTGTTTCTCAGTGTGTCTCTATTTGTTTTATATGTACCTATATTGATGGCTGGCAGAGCTGAAACAATAAATATTAATTAAAAAAATTAAACAAATAAATCAGAACAGTTAGTAGCAAAGAACAGTTATAATTATTATTTATAAACACTCGCAGAGCCATAGACCAACTATAAGTCTATAGGCAAATAATTTGTTGCAGAACCTAAAAGCTTTGAAAGAGTTCGATGAGCAGCCAGAAGAAGAGATAGACATTGAAATCCCGGAGGTAAGATATCAAACCTTTCACACTCCGGTAAAACGTATTTTAACAGGTTTTTTGAAGAGTGGTCTATAGAACTTTATACTAGCGGTAGTTGGTAGCTTCGCACGGTTATTTAAAAAAAAAAATCATGCGGAACCCTAATTTTTTTGAATATATTCTATAGTCTATGTTCGTCACAGAAAATTAAGAATTCCTATGGTGAAATAATTTTCAGTAGTTACGGAGCCTATTCAATTCAAACAACCTAACAAACAATCAAATATTTCCTCTTTATAATATTAGTACATTATACAAAAAAGTTGATTAGTTATTTACAATAGAATAAATAATGCTTTATTATACCACAGAAAGAAAGAAAACATTACAAACAGACATGCTTAGAGTAAAGGACGTATAAAGAGCGGCCTTATAAGCGATACCTTCAAGGCAACCTTGGGATGAACTGGTCATGAAGGAACAGCATAGACGGTGGTACTTAAGTGAAACAAAATAATAACAATATGTTATTTTATAGCCCTTAGCGTTGTAATAACTATTTATTCTTCAATTTATTATATACTAGCGGCCCGCCCCGGCTTCGCACGGGTATTAAACAAAAATTTCAGAAATTATACACACTAAAACGATGGGTTTCACATTTTTCATACAGATCTTTACTTTTTTTAACAGCATTGGGGTTTTGGACATTGACTCAACATTCCAAAATTGACACTGGCCGTAGAGAAAAAGCAAGCACCGTGCGCTATACAACCTCTTTTTCTATTCTGACGCGCCATAATAGAAAAAGAGGTTGAATATACAGCCCACGGTTCAATTATTGAATTTTTCATGTGGATCCCTAACTTTTTTGAAAATATTATATAGCCTATGTTCATCACGGAAATTTAAGGATTCTAATGGTGAAAGAATTTTTTAACTCGGTCCAGTAGTTTCGGAGCCTATTAAATTCAAACAAACAAACAAACAATCAAATCTTTCCTCTTTATAATATTAGTATAGACTAGAGGTCTACCCCGGCTTCGCGCGGGTGTTTAACAATAATTAAAACAAATATTTTTTTGTGATACTCTATTTACTTCTATACTAATATTATAAAGAGGAAAGATTTGATTGTTTGTATGTTTGTTTGTTTGTTTGTTTGAATTGAATAGGCTCCGAAACTACTGGACCGAGTTAAAAAATTCTTTCACCATTAGAATCCTTAATTTTCCGTGATGAACATAGGCTATATAATATTTTAAAAAAAGTTAGGGATCCGCATGAAAAATTCAATAATTGAACCGTGGGCTGTATATTCAACCTCTTTTTCTATTCTGGCGCGTTAGAATAGAAAAAGAGATTGTATAGCGCACGGTGCTTGCTTATTCTCTACGGCCAGTGTCAGTTTTGGAATGTCGAGTCAATGTCAAAAACCCCAATGCTGTTAAAAAAAGTAAAGATCCGTATGAAAACTGTGAAACCCATCGTTTTAATGTGTATAATTTCTGAAAGTTTTGTTTAATACCCGTGCGAAGCCGGGGCGGGCCGCTAGTCTTATATAATTTACAAATATTGAATATGTGACCTGTAAACCTATAAAAGTTATCAATAAATGAACTATGAACTATAGTTTTTTACACACTACGGTTATATGATTGATGTTTTCATAAGAATTCTAAACATTTTTTTATAATATTCTATAGCCAAAGTTCATCAAGGATATTTTTTGTATTTATAATACCTGTTCCAGGAGTTACCAGATGAGTACGTGGAAGAACCAAGCGATGATGATGAGGACGAGTACCTTCCTCCCTCCGGCCTGCTGGTTCCAGGGTTCTATGCTCCTCTCAATGACGTAGCCAAGACCAATGGGCTGGCTATACTGTTTCCAAAAGTAAAGTCACTTAAATTCCTTATTTTTGCCTGAGTTTTTACCTTGTGCAGGCACAGGTAATAGTTAGAATCTAAGTTATTATTATTATTATGCTAAACATTACAAAACACAGTCCTTAGTAATTTTGAATATAATATTTTATTTTTTTCAACAAAAAATCGTTAGGAAAAATCTGTTACTTCGTCAATTTTTGATTGGTATTGATGATTCTTTTCGTTTTATGTAGGAAATTAGCTCGGGGTGGTCAGAATTTTTTTTATTTCTTATTGATGACTGAAAACTTTTAGGTTTTATCAAAGAATATTCAAATTGAATAATTTTTTACCGACTTTGTAACAAAGAAGTTTCTCTATTTTCAACTGTAGCATGAAGAATTATTATGTAAGCTTACTTTTTATAAATGATTCGTTAATGATTCCGTAAATTTTCGCTTGATTTTGAGAAATTTTTCACAAAAAAAACAAACATTCCCGAGAGATTTCCGTTTCCGTTTTCGTATCCGTTTTCGTGTTTCCGAGAGTAATGTGTAAATGATTCGTCGCGCGAAACTTAAAAAACGACAAGATTTTAAAAATGGTTTTACAAAAATCTAATTTGCAACAGTCTGCTATTTTGATCAAGAATCAATACTAGCTCTAATTTAGTTAGATAATTGTAGGTTTCTTTGATACTAAAGACTTTTTTGACAATTTAAAATTATAGTGGCTTTTAAAATTAACTTTCTTTTATTTTTTTTAACTGATCGTGATCTGTTTCGTCCGTTCAGATAGTAGCGGATCACGTGACCCCTGAAGCAGAGTTCCTCCCCCCCCACGTGCTGGTGATGCTGGACATCTCCAAGCGGCACCAAGCTATACAAGCTATAGCCCCGCAGAGGAGGGCTATCATTCATGTAAGAGTTTGGGTTTCTTCGTCGAATTATTTATCGTATTATATACATTCCCTGTCATAATCATAACGCGTTAACTTTACGAACCCATGAGAAGTTAAATAATTATTATATTATTTAATCTACCTTTACTAATATTATAAAAAGGAAAGATTTGATTGTTTTTTTGTGTTTGAATTTAATAGGCTCCAAAACTAGTATTTTTTTTTTCACAGTTATTTGAAAAATTCTTTCACCATTGGAATCATAAATTTTCCGTGATGATCATAGAATATATTCACCGTGTTCCGTATAGAAATAATTTTTTGTTAAATACTCGAGCGAAGCCGGGGCGGACTGTTAGTTGTATTATATGACGAAATCTGTGGTGCGGTAGGCGAAGGTCCGCCTGCGATGCAGGAGGATGTGGTTTCGATTCTCGCCTCGGGACAAATATTTGTACGATCTGTAGATATTTGTTCAGGATGTTCTAGTCGTTTTCTATGTATAATAAAAATATATATGCTCTGCTTAGCTTCGGGAAAGGTGATGCTGTGTGGATTGTCCGGCATTATTTTTATTTATTTAGATATTTACATATCATATCTACATAACTTTTCAAACATATACCTTATAATAAAATAACATTTTTAAGAATATCAATTGTGCACTTTTGATTTTGGATAGTCTCTACAAGTTGTCGTAAAATAAAACGTAACTATCATAACATTGGATTGTGTAATATGTAATATCCATAGTACTTCATGCAAAAGTTTGAATGTTTGGATAGTTGTGACTTTACTCCAAAACTCCTGATATAGCAGGTTCTTACATACAAGTATTTCTAGACTTGGTACAACATATTTTAGCTACAAAAGAACGATAAGACATGCGAAGCCGCGGGCAAATGCTCGTAAGTAATAAATCTTCAAATTAAAATTCCAAAGCATATTCTACCCATATCTTGTTGCAACCATTTTTGTCAAGCAATTATGTAACGGAATATTTGCTGCCTTTTTCTTCTTACCCGACTGCCAAGCCAACAGAGAAGGACTATCAGTTTGGCACCCAATGTATGTAGCCGATTTGATTTTCCTTCGTTGTGCTGAAACTACTAGTCCATTTGGCAAGTGGGGTGTCAAATGATTTGTCCCAATTACCCGACTATATAAACACTTGAGATTAAAAATAGGGGTCTAAAAAGTTAGTGGGGTAAGGGTCGAAAATCTCTGTGTTTTTATAATAAGCTTGCGTATCGCATAATTTTTATTATTTCTATTAGA
Organism: Eupithecia pulchellata; assembly: GCA_963931895.1. Taxonomy (NCBI): domain Eukaryota; kingdom Metazoa; phylum Arthropoda; class Insecta; order Lepidoptera; family Geometridae; genus Eupithecia; species Eupithecia pulchellata. Next base: position 11,451,944 of record OZ007538.1, read on the forward strand.
ATGGTATTTAGGTTCCCGTCACAAGCTTTTTTGAAAATACTTCTCTACACAAATACTTAGAAACATGTCTTTTTGATATAAAAATGCGATTAGGTTTATTTTATAATATTCTGTGACCTAGATAAATACTATATAATACAAATGATAGCAAATCATGGTGAAAAAATGCTCAAAATACAAATCATTTTGGTACTACGTTTCTTAATTCATCCGTCGCCAAGTTGTTATTGTAATATTTTTTTATTATTATTATTATTATATTCAACTATGCTTTTTACCGTGTATTGTCAATATCGTGAGTCAAATTACGTAAGCAAATAAAATCTTGCGCGATGGTGGGCTAAAGTTCTCCTTACCGATATAGCATCGCCATGCATTCCGGTCCTGTTTCATTCAAAACTATTGCATAAACATTTGATTCATACATAGACAAGCACAAAGATAGGTACGACCTGAAGTTCTGAGAAATCTTTGTGTACTTTGGCCGTGTTGTGTCGCGTCACTGCACCGTCATGCTAAAAATATAAAAAAATTACTTGTGATGGGTACTAGATAACCGGTGGAATTAACTTAGGATTTTTATTGTATCATTATACACTAAACACAGCGGGGGGCGGGCAGCAGCGCCTTCTGCAGAACAACTACACCGAACTGCGATCCCCAACCCGCATGCCCAGCGTGGGGATTATGGGAAATAACCCCCAAATAATGATGCCATCTATGGCGCTCATTAGGGGAGGCCTATGTCCAGCAGTGGACTATTATAGGCTGGTGATGTTGATATTGTTGATGATTATTAACTAGCGACCAGCCCCGGCTTTACTCGGGTGCAATGATAATAATGCTTCTTATACTACCTATCTCTTGAATCATTCTATCTCATAAAAAAACTGCATCAAAATCCGTGGCGAAGTTGCATATAGGGACAGACTACGGGAAGAGACTATGTTTTTTGTTAGTTGTAAATAAAATTTCAGTACTTAACAGAATAAAAGAATGACAACTAATATTTAGAGCTAGGTACCTATTTTTATTTCTTAAAAAATGTAGTGCCCAGAATGCTGGCAGCATTGCCACGTTTTATGGCGAATTTTGTATTATAATTTACCTATATACTTAACTCTGCTTAGCTTGGGGCTAGATAATGCTGTGTGGATTGGGCATTATTTATTTATTTTATTTTATATACAAACTTATTATGCATATCAGCAGCTGCAATCAGCTCGTACCTTCAAACATTTGGCCCGCGTTGGGAATCGAACTTGAAACCTCAGAGAGCGTATAAATCGAGGTGTATAATTTCTCATAGTGGGCATAAAATTGAAGTGAAGAGAAAGTCAATAATACCTTTTTCTGGTTTTTTTATAATATACATTATTGTATTAATGTTGACTTGTCTAAGTGCTTATTTTGTAAGCCTAAACTTAATGATTCTAAAAATCTGAAATCTATGACACCGCGACAATGACCCCCGAAATCGAATTTAGTTAATAAGTAAATAATCAAATTCTAGTAAATGTAGGAAAATAATAAGTATAGAATGAACGTCATTTGACTTGTCATAATCACTTAAAAGTGTTTTCTCCCAGACAATCCTGAATATAATTATAGAATCGTTAGATTGTATACAGGGTTATGTGCATAATAATATAATATTAAGTATGTCCTTATTTCCTACTTAGAAATAGACAACTGTACATTACAAACTATTATCATTTTAGCAGTACGGTTGTCAGTTACTTTGACATCCGCGAAAACTTTTTCGTTTTGATTCTGTAGTAAAGCGAGGAGACTAGGGTAGGCATGACAATGAGGATGACAGTGGGACTTGCGTCGATTGTGACAAAATTTACTGGGACAGAGTGGCCCAATTGAGTTTTGTATTCTACTATATTTGCTACTGTAGATTCGGACACTAGTGGACTATGTTTATTCCGTTACAGATGGGTGTGTTCGAAGCCCGCGCTCCTCTAGTCTGCAACCATATAGCTTACAGCGTCAAACAATATGATACCCTAGATAATGATTCCATGAATCCGTGAGTACCTCCATTCTCTTGGATCAGCTAAATTAGTTTTACTGCCTTTATTGGTGCAGACGACCTCTATGGTGCAGCGGGCGTAGCTTTCCCTGCCTGCAGTAGGAGGTTGGTGTTCGATTCCCGCTTCCGGATAAATGTATGTACGATCTACAGATACGGTTGTTCTGGTTGTGTTATATCTATATATAAAACAACCAGATAGCATATATAGATAAATATATTTTTTATTATTTTATGATATAAAAACTAGTTTCGGCCCGCGGTTTCACTTTATTTCCATAGAAACGTCAAAGAATATTTTCATCTTATGGAAACATTTTGAACTGAGTTTTGGGATCAAAAGTAGCAAAAGAGTTATGCTAGGTAGATAGAAAAATTGAAAATCAAATAATATACCTACGTCTATGCAAAATGCCCGCCGGACCGTTCAGTGAAGTAAATAGTAACAAAAACAAATTTAAATACAAACTTGCGCATTTATAACTTTAGTGTAGGTACGAAGTTCTTGTAATTAAAAGAATAGGTACTTCAGCATTCATGTAGATGTACACAGGATTATCAAGTTTATACCTAGCTACCTATATACTCGTATATTCGCCTTGTGTCTAGTGATAATTTACGATATTATTTTAATAACTTACAAACTTTGTTTATTCCTCTTTGTTTATATCTCTACTTATTTTCCAATTACATTATTCGCTACCAATTACATTATACACATGTTTTTTAGCAAATAAATATGTCTAACCTTATTATCCACTACTAGCGAAAACTAGATGATGCTGTGTGAATTGTCCGGCATTATTTATTATTTTTGGACTTGTATTGTCTTGATAAATAAATAAATTGAATTGAATTGAATTGAATTCAGATTCAGATTCAATAACTTTATTTCTTTAGGCTTACAAAATAAGCACTTAGACAAGTCAAATTTCATACAGATAATTATTATCTATACTAATATTATAAAGAGGAAAGATTTGATTGTTTGTATGTTTGTTTGTTTGTTTGTTTGAATTGAATAGGCTCCGAAACTACTGGACCGAGTTAAAAAATTCTTTCACCATTAGAATCCTTAATTTTCCGTGATGAACATAGGCTATATTATATTTTCAAAAAAGTTAGGGATCCGCATGAAAAATTCAATAATTGAACCGTGAGCTGTATATTCAACCTCTTTTTCTATTATGGCGCGTCAGAATAGAAAAAGAGGTTGTATAGCGCACGGTGCTTGCTTTTTCTCTACGGCCAGTGTCAGTTATGGAGTGTCGAGTCAATGTCAAAAACCCCAATGCTGTTATAAAAAGTAAAGATCCGTACGAAAACTGTGAAACCCATCGTTTTAGTGTGTATAATTTCAGAAATTTTTGTTATAACCCGTGCGAAGCCGGGGCGGGCCGCTAGTAAAAAATAAAATAATCTGTTATTGATTTCTCTTCACTTCAATTTTTTGTCCACTAGTTGAAGCAGTGAAAAAGAAACCACTAGTACATTCATATATAACTTATGTGTCTAATACAATGTTTGTTTTGCCTATCTAAATCTAAGTTTAATGTGATTTAGATGTCAATAATTATTAAAATACATATATAGATATGTAGCTAAACACAACATTCAATTTCTTACATGCTATTGTCGGTGTGGAATGGAGCGACATCTGGCCAAGCATTAGTATCATTAACGTAATCTTCTAATATTATTTATAAAGCCTGTTGTTTTTCCAGCGAACAAACAAAGCTGGTGTTTATGGTGTCGGTGGAGAGAGACTTAGCACTGCTCATCCTGATGGATCTCTCTCCGACCCACGTGAGTCGTGACGTCACTACCGGGGAGGACGAGTGCGCCAGCATCTTCGCAGTCGGCTACGCTGATGACTACCCGCAGTTTGAGGATTTTGAATAATAAAAGATTCAGATTATTCAATATCTTTATTTCTTTAGGAGTACAAAATAAGCACTTACCTACAAGTCAAATTTCATACAGTTATTATTGTGATCTATTTACATGTCAATAACTATTTAAAGGTATATAGTCTATACCGTATAGTCTATGACGACCTCTGTGGCGCGGTGGGCGAAGGTCCACCTGCGACGCAGAAGGTTGCGGGTTCGATTCCCGCCTCGGGATAAATATTTGCACGATCTGCATATATTTGTTGAGGGTATTCTGGTCGTTTTCAATGTATAATAAAAAATATCTATCTATTTAATAATATTGTATTATGTATATCAGTCATCTAGTACCCATAACACAAGCTCTGCTTAGCTTGGGGCTGGATGATGCTATGTGGATTGTCCAGCATTATTTATTTATTTATTAAAGTAATCTTGTATTATGATAAATACACAAGCTTTGCTTAGCTTGGGGCTAGATGATGCTGTGTAGATTGTCCGAAATTATTATGCTGAGGCTTAAGCAGCACAAAAATTATTTTAACTTCGTTTTAAAGCAACTGCGTCACGATTTTTTTAATTAATTAGGTAATCGTGATCGCATTATTAATATCATGACAAACGACCGCTTCGCAGTCTTCCCCCCTTCCCCCAGACCCACCCGCGGGCGTTTTACTTGTCTTTGTGTACATGTACTCCTGTTACAATATTAGAATAGGTAACTGTACGTACATAAGGTAACATCGCAAAAATAAGCATGTATCAAAATAACAACTCTATCTTAGCAATGTACAGTCCACGGCTTGGATTTGTGAACCTTTCGGCGACCAGGTAAGTTTTGAACAAGTTACTTGAATAATAATTGTTATTATTACATGTATGTTATTTTATAAATTAAGACCTCTAACTGAGCCCATGGATATGTCGACTAAAGAAACCTGCCATAGAAATGACAGCAGCTTGCTTCTGTGTTTTAACACGTCCGCTGTAATAATCACCAATCCCCTACCTTACATACACGCTCCAAAGCTCGTTTCTAGGTTTTTTAACGCGCCTTTGAGTGACCTGCGGATGCAGTGATCAGAGTGAGGTTTACGAGATATGGTGGTAACGTCTCCTTTTTCTATGGGATTTAGTGCAGTGCCACAATCGTGCGTACGTGAACTACTGAAGTCTCATACAAAAATTAAACGTCTTAATGACATATCCATACCGGACTCTTATCACAAAATTGAGTCACAATTCGGGCTCCGAGGATTTTTCATGTAGCTTTCGTATGCACGAAAGGACATGTCGAGGCTTGAACTAGATACAAATGACAGTAAATTCAATTAAATCTGATAAAATAACAAATAACTTGAGACAAATCTTTAACAACTGTAGAAAATAAGTTTTATATAGGTACATATCTGTCATTAGTTAAGTAATAATTATAACACTGATGTTATACATACTAGGTACTTTACTTAAAAAATGTTTCAGCACCAACCTGTTATTTTGACATAACAAAAAGATACTCCAATTTTATTTATTTATGCAGTGTGGAACGTAAAATAACGTCCGCGTGCAAGAGGCAAGTAACATCGGAGTTCCAGTTTCGCTGGCTCAGCGTAAATTCCAATCGTTCAGTTCACCATTTGGACTTTGCTTCTAGTTTCAGTACGTCGTCGCTCACATGGCTAGTCTCCTGCCTGCAAACAGGTGAGTTGAATTTCCAAAGTTTTAAGTTTTGAAGATCAAATTTCTGGACAACGTTTCGCAATTTGAATTGACTTAAATTTAACTAAACTTGTTTCTGAGCTTTCTAAATCTTTTAGAACACAAAAAGACGGAATATTTTTAAGAACAGAATTCACAAATAGTTTTATAAATAATAGTAAACCGATTTTGATGATTCCTTTGGGTTTGATTTAAGAACGTTTTCAAAAACACTTCAAACATTTATGTCCGAAAGATTACTGCTTGACCCACAAAACTTGAAAACAGTGCAAAGGAAATTGAGTCGTAATTTGATCTTAGTACCCTCTTATATCTAATACCAATAAAAATAACAAAATAATCGTATTGTAGTTTTAAAATTTATATAAGATCATAAGTATCGGATGAGTCAATTTTGATTCGGTTTTGTCTAACTTTCCAACGCAAAGAGGGTTATTTAATAAAGCGCGTAAGCCGTCGCACTAGGGGTTATCACTGGAAAATTTAAAAATATCCGAAAATTTTTAATTTAATTTTGCTAACACGGTGGTTTTATTATTTGGTTCAGATTATTCTTATTAATGTTTAACTTTTTGTTTCTAAGTATTCTAAGTAAGCACGTAAGCAGGACGCTATGGCGCTCATTAGGGGAGGCATAAGTCCAGCAGTGGACTATTTGGGCTGATTATGATTCATAAACTTGAAATAGTTTATTTGCTTATAACAGGCTATATAATATGTGTATTACATTAATAATAGTCTTAAGATGCTTTTGGAGCATCATGTCACTAGAATTAAACTAATAAATATAAAAAAACCTACATCAAAAAAATATCACATTATTAATTATTATTTATCCCTGCATATTAAGTTATTCCTAGCATTATTCTTAGCATTGTTTGACGAGAATCGGTGCAGCCATTCCTAATGATATGAAAGTTTATCTACACCCCGAGTTCTAAAGTTAATACGTCGCAAGTTCGAAGGTTTCTGATTTTTTCATCTTCTATACTAATGTTATAAAGAGGAAAGATTTGAATTGTTTGTATGTTTGAACCGATTTAAAAAAATTCTTTCGCCATTAGAATCCTAAATTTTCCGTGATGAACATAGGCTATAGAATTTTTTCAAAAAAGTTAGGGTCCTTGAAAAATTAAAATTTTTGTTGAATACCCATGCGAAGCCGGGCGGGCCGCTAGTTACTTATAAAAAGGAGGAGTTTTTATTTTCTTCTGTATATTTATATTAATTTTTACTTTTAAAGTTAGCTTGTGTAAGGTTGTATTTGTGGACGCGGTTACTGAACAACTTATGTAGTTTAATAATCCATCGCCATTCATGTTGCCAAGGGATTTAGATAATTTAATAATGTTTTTGTTATTAATACAACTATTTTGATTATTTCAGGGCGTAAACGAGCGCCACTTCATACAATTCAACGGCTACATAGAGGCTTCCAGCAACCATGGACTTAAGTAAGTTTTTTGTGATTATAGTAAAGAAAGTAAATGTTTTTAACCGACTTCGTAAAGGAGAAGGTTCTATGTTAAGCTGTATGTACTTCTTATGAATGTTCGCTTCCTTTCGATGGCGGACTAAATTTAATGATATTTTTAATTGTATAGAGAATGTTCCCGAAGTGGTCATTAGAATGTTATTCTCGAGATATTACTTTTCTTGTTAAAATGAATGTAAGTATATATTACTTATTTTCTTCTACATTGCAGGGATATTTAATGTAGGTAGCGCTCAAAATTAGAAGTATGTCTAAACATTATTCCACTACCATCGCAATACTACCTACACGAAAAAGACTTTGGTGTCCAAAAAGGACAACATTGTGTCTCTGTGTTATACGTCAAAATCAAAATACTAGAGGCATTAAAAAAAGTTCTACTAAATATCAGCAAGAAGGTTTTTTAATAAAAAAAATTGCCCCAAAAAAATTGAAAAAAATACAGTACATAGCTATTATTAATGGCAAATTTTTATTCGTCCACCATGTAATAAACAAAAGTAGAGTTACGTTTTTTAACAGAATCTTTCTTCCATTTCAGTCCGAGTGGTTCTACTGCTGGGGTTACTGACCTTAGCTGCAGGCTCCTGCAATACGCACAGGTACGCCAACTGTTCTTTCCGTTTCGAATGCGACGCCAACATCAACGTGCTGCTGCCCCAGGAGTGCCAGGAGTCCTCCAACGAACCAGTCATGGTCGATCTACTCCTCACGAACCCTGCTGAAAAGATCAATGAAGAATACCTCACTTTCATCACGACTCTGAGGATCTCCGGTGTCGAACCTCACACTAAGCTGTCACTCCTAAACTATACAACGCGGCTCGTCCACCTTCATCTTAGCAGAAATAAAATAGAATCAATCATTGGCATGCCATTTTTTACTCTTGGAAGTCTGGAAACCGTTGATCTGTCAAACAATAAACTATCGGAAATTGGTTCTGATCTGTTCGTCTTTGAGTACCAGCCTAGTAGGCTTCAGAAACTATCATTAGCTTTCAACGTTATAAAACATATTTCAAGCGATGCTTTCAAAGATCTCACTTTCTTAACTGAATTGGATCTCTCAAATAATCGCATAAAAACCCTTACTACTGAGCCGTTCGCCAACCTAACCACCCTTGAAAAGCTCAGGCTTGACAACAATAACATAATAGATCTAAACGGCGCTGTAAATACGCTACAAAATCTGAGGCATCTGTATTTACGAGGGAACCAAATAGAAAACATCGACGAACCATCGCTGAAGATCATCAATCACTTGGAAACCTTCGATATTTCCTGGAACCATATAGAAAAGGTGATGCCAATGATGTTCTCCAGGCACTGGCTGCATATAGGCGGCCATTCCATCTGTAAAATTAATCTCTCGGATAATAAAATCACGTCGGTGCCCAATGCAACTTCAGACGTGATCACGAACAGGTATGCCAGACACCTATCCAGAAGTCCCCCAATTAACATACTCACAGAGCTTGATCTTTCGAAAAATGAAATAACCGACATCGAGTACAACGCTTTCCAATCTCTCGTTTCATTGGATTCTCTGGATCTCTCTAAGAACAAGATCGTATACTTTATCGTCAACGGCAATGACATCGCTTATGTCAGGTTCCTCAACCTGAGCGACAATCGAATCTCAAATTTGTACTACGAAAGCTTTTCGCGCATGAATAACTTGCAGAACCTGGACATGTCGCACAATAGATTCGATAACATTCCCGAAGAACCTTTCCATAACAATCACCACCTAAAACACGTCAATATGACGTTCAATGCTTTAGAGCGCGTGGATGATCTATACATCGACATGTTCCACCCTCAAGGAGGGATCTTGGACTTGTCTAACAATAACCTGACACAGCTGAAGATCAGTCGTGGACAAGGCAAGCGGCTGGTACATCTAGTACTGCATTCTAACAGGATAAGCTATCCTTCCTTGATAGACCTGCGCTACCAGAGCGACCTGAAACACTTGGATATGAGTCGAAATATGATTCGTGAGCTCGATTCGAACTCGCTTCTCCTGCCCGTAGCCTTAAACTACCTGGACCTTCATTGCAACATCATAGAGTCCATCGCTCCTTCCACATTCTCCAAGATCAGCCATCTGAAAACCTTGCACTTGTCTCACAACCGACTCAAATCTCTAGAATACGGTATGTTCAGTGGATTATCATCACTATTGAATTTGGATCTTTCTTTCAATATGTTAGGGATGGTGGATTCAAAAATGTTGATGGATCTAAAGTCTCTAGCGGTACTCTCTCTGCAGAACAACCAAATGCACGTGTTAAAAGATGAGTCCTGGTACGGGCACAAGTACAATTTGAAGGTATACTTGGAGGGGAATAACTTCACTTGCGAGTGGCTGGCTTCCGCTTTGAAGAACTATAATATTGGGTATACAAAGATGCGGCCTACGGTACAGATGGCGACGACGAAGGGGCACTCGCTGGATGGGATACCGTGCGTGCCAGGAGAGAGTGAGCCTCTTCAAGAATATAGAATGCAAACAACTGATGAGAGACTATTGATAACCAGCCAGAAGATTCTGGAAGCTGTCAGAGAACAGACACACTTACTAAAGAACGCGATTTATTTAAATAATTGGAGGCCTTTGCAAGATGACGTTCTAAAGGCCAGGTCGTTGTCGTAAATTTTATAAAAAAATTACTTAGTTTTTGTAATATCTGTTTATTTTTATCAATGTTTAATTATTTTTCAATGCCTACTTAAACAAAGTAGGTGCTTACGTGCCTAGGTACGTTGAATTGTCACTTTAAGTTATATCTTTCAATTGTTTAACATTCAGATATAATTTTTAATCAGTAGATATAGATTTAATGTACGTACTATTAATAAACAAGAACTTAACTTTATCATTGTTTTATTTAATCCACATTACTATCCTTGATTCATGTTAATAAACTAGCTGAACTTTTTAATTTGCACTACCTACAGTGATACTCATAGGATGACGAAGCCAAGGGCTAGAGGCTAGTACCGGTACCTTATTGAACAAGTAAAATCCTACATTGAAAATAATTAGTTACTTTATGTGACACTTCAGTATTACATTCAAATGTTTGTGTGTGGATAGATGTATCTTTGTGGACACATAAATGGTTAAGACTTAGTATTTAAGTTAGATATAAAGCATGTCAAACTGTTTGTTCTTCAAATAAAGTAAAATAAATAAATAAATTAGTTAGGTACTTGTTCACATTCTGGTATAGACCTGGAATAACACATGAGGTAGGTACTTTTTATCGCAAAAAAATCACAGAGTCACAACCTTAATAGGCGTAGTTAGTCGATTATACAAAAAAAATTGTTTAAACAACTGATTTTAATACTACAATAGGCAGAATATCGCTTGCATTACATTTTTTACTATATAATTATACTCTGGCCTGTAAAACTAGGTATCAAGCTTCAATTTTTTTTTGTATTATCTATAGAAGTTTGAGATTTAGAGAAATAACGTAAGCAAATTTTACTAACTTTCTTTGGGGCTTTATTAAATTGCACATTACTAATATTTTTGACGTAAAAATAGAACATAATAAAATAGCTTAGCTTGGTCCAAAAACACATTTTATAGGGACACTAAAATATTTACAGCGTCTAGTTTGAGTTGTGCGCAACTCCTTTTGAATACTTCCTTCGTTTTCGAGTCCTTCTATTATATTCTACTAGCGGTCCGCCCCGGCTTCGCACGGGTATTAAACGAAATTTTCAGAAATTATACACACTAACACGATGCTTTTCACAGTTTTCATACGGATCCCTTACGTTGTTGGGTTTTTGACATTGACTAGACACTTCATAACTGACACTGGCCGTAGAGAAAAAGTAAGCACCGTGAGCCATAATAGAAAAATAGGTTGAATATATAGCTCACGGTTTAATTATGGAATTTTGCATGCGGATCCCTAACTTTTTTGAAAATATTATATAAGTAGCCTATGTTCATCACGGGAAATTAGGGATTCTAATGGTGAATTTTTTTTCCACATCGGTCCAGTAGTTTCGGTGCGTATTCAATTCAAACAAACAAATAATCAAATCTCTGCCCTTTATAATATTAGTATAGAAGTATAGATGTAATGGGGTGACAACCATCTAATGAACTCGATGATAGTTTTGAGTGATTTGATAATAACAGCAGCCGTCGTGTTCGCACCATAGATGTTATACTCGTAAAAGTAAATCGATAGAAAATCCAACAACCGCACTTGGTCCGACTAAACTATGTCCATTGACTTACTCTAAGTGCACGGAACGCCATCGTCACCTTACTCGGACACAAGTTATCACCCATCGTAAAATAAATAAAATTCACAGAAACATTCATGGAAATGGGGCCCCAATTGGTGATTTAAGAAAAATAAGAACACCCCGAGCGTTCTTCTTCTTTTTGCATTTTATTCAGTGAAATATTTATTCGTATTGTGTACTTACCATTGGAGGATACCACCAACCTGTCTATATAGTATGGTACTTACTCCAAGTTTTTCTCTTGCGATCTTCAAGTCTTTCCGATCACACGTCAATCAAAAGACGCTGCTATTACGACATGGGCGACAGCGTCACATAACAAATTTTTATATTTTGAATCCAGAAATTAATCTATGTATGAGTTGACATGACAAGAATAAAGAGATTTCAGAGCATTCATCCATAGGTACATACGCACAAGATTCAAATAGAAAAATTAGACGTTCTTGTCGCATTTTTAGGCTTCACCTAGTGCTACTGACAGTCTTTGCCTATCTCTTTTACGGAGTCTGTGGTCAACACCGCCACAGGTGGCATCTTCCTGACTTCGACCTAATAGAATACCACTCAATACCTGGTACCTCATCAATACCTTTGTTTATTAATATTGTCATGTAAACACCGCTTAACTATATCTGTAAGTTAAAACTTAAGTAGATCAACGGAGCGAGAGCACTGGTGCACTGGTGAGCAGCCCTCTGCCACGGGGATTATTCTCTAGGGTAGAATCAGTGAGGTGTTATAGTATTTCTATGGGTATAGAATAATGAGATCGCATAGTCGACTTGACTTCATCGATAAGGCAATAGATCGCAAAATTATGTAAGTAATTATTCTCTATTCTACCCTAGAGAGCTCGGATCGGCGTCAACGGGGAAGAGTGAACAAAAAGTTCATTGTTCCCCGTTGACGGGGATCTTCAACGGGGAAGAATGGAATAAGCCGAGAATACTCCCCGTCCTTAAGGGGCTGTTGTATAACAGACTGATTACGCTTACCTATACCACTATCTTATGAATATTATGTCATTTGAAAGCTTAAAGTGAAAACAGTCTGCATCAACAATGTCTCTGAAAAACAGCTTAACATAACAGTATATCTATTACCATCTAGTAAACATAACCTTTTGTAATCGAAATTCGAAAATTTTTATCTATTGTATATTATTATATTGTACCTATAATGTTTTTTTTATAAATTTTGATTCAGGCTTCTCTTTCGGCGCGTTCGGCTACTTTCTGCTTAGGTATTTACCGTACGCAAAGAAATAAAACTATTGTCACTATAAAATGTTCACTATGTGTGTAATAATTAGGTAGGTACCTATGTGGTATAATTAGTACGAGTACATACCGATGATAAAGTGATAGAGCGTCCTGTCAGCTAAATGATAATGCAGCCAAGGGAATGTCCGCAAAATCGATCTGGGTTCTGTATAATAGCTAAGTGATCTAAAGCCATCATAAAATATAACAAATTAAATTAATCGGTCAAATTTGACTTGAACGTTAAGTTTGCTGAGCGATCAAGATGTGCTCTTTGAGAAATGGTTTAAAATTTTACGGGAAATATATAGTCTTTGTAAATTAAACGGTTTTGAAAAATAGCAGCTAAGCAGAGTTTATGTTGATCTTACTATATAACTGATATAACATAGCACAATAAATAAATAAATAAAAATAAAAATATTCTTTATTGGAACACAGTACATAGGACATTATATTTTGTGAAAACGATAATGCACGCAGTAGTTATATAACTGTGTCGCGAGCATTAACGCCCTCCTCCGAATGTAAAATTAGAGTTCCTTAATTACTATTTTTGATAACAATACCTTAATATCTTTTAAAGATTATTATCGCGTACCTTTTGTTTACTTTTCCCCTAGGTTTAACGAAAGGTAAGGTCGGTTGTCTTTAAAATAAAATCAAATCGCAAAAGTTTTAATACGAAAAAAAAATATTTTTTTACACTAAAAGAAATATTTTTAGTAAACATCCTCAGATCGCTATAACTACATAAATATATATACTGTATAAGTAACTAAAATAAAACTTTAAGCTTTGCTGTAAATAGCAACCGTTTTATTGTTTCCCAAGCGAACCCTGATTTCAGATTGCGTGGTCAGCTCTACACTTTTGTGTTATTTCACGTTTGATATTCATAAGCTCAGTTACTTTTGTCTTTGCACATTTAAATTTATATTCCTAATGTGATGCGGAGGGAGCTATATATATTTTCGTAATTAGGTAAGGATTTTGTTTTATTTATTTTTAAATTTATATTCGTCGCTGCTTGTTAAAATTTCAAAATGGCTTGACCGATTCGAATTTATAGAGGTACTAGCGGCCCGCCCCGGCTTCGCACGGGTATTAAACAAAAATTTCAGAAATTATACACACTAAAACGATGGGTTTCACAGTTTTCATACGGATCTTTACTTTTTTTAACAGCATTGTGGTTTTTGACATTGACTCGACATTCCAAAACTGACACTGGCCGTAGAGAAAAAGCAAGCACCGTGCGCTATACAACCTCTTTTTCTATTCTGACGCGCCATAATAGAAAAAGAGGTTGAATATACAGCCCACGGTTCAATTATTGAATTTTTCATGCGGATCCCTAACTTTTTTGAAAATTTTATATAGCCTATGTTCATCACGGAAAGAACAATGGCAGGTCTCCATACTAAGAATTGTCTGGGATCAAATTGAAGCGTCCCGTAATGAAAAAAATGTTAAAAGATTTGGCGTTAGCTCCAGAATCTATAAATGAGACTATTTTCTTTGGGGAAAGCCGGAAAAAAAAGATTTCAGTGTTTGAATTTTTTGGTTATGAATGAACATCAAACAATATTTGTCTATAAAACATCGCAGATTGAAATCAAATCATAAAGAAATGGATAATGTGGTGTGGTCTTGGGTTTGGTCTTATCAATTAGACCACGCAACCTTAAATATTCGAAATGAGAAATGGTAAACAAAATGAGCAAAACAAATTCTAAACTTCTTGTATGTTTACGAAAGCTGGGCGTGTATTAAAAAAAATGTACCTACCTACTTGCCCCGTAAACACAAAAAAACTGAGGATTTTAATAAATACCTAATGTTGGATAATCCACACAGCATCATCTAGCCCGAAGCTAAGCAGAGGTTGTGTTATGTTATAAGTTCCTACTAGATAACTTATATACTTAAAACAATATATATAGGTATACCTACATTAATAGATATTTTTTTATTTTACATAGAAAATGCCCAAGCACTAGCCAGACACAGGGCAGTATCAATCAAATCAGTCCATAAACAGTCCAGGTCGGGTGTAAATACGTATGTAAATACGTCGCCTGTGGCTTCCGTAATTCGGGTAAAAATAAATAGAAAACCAAAATATAAACACAAAACACAGCAGAGATGAAAAACGCCGAAGTCTCGGAAGGATTCTGTCAAAGAGAATAAAACCACTACGTTCTAGATTCTGAGGCGTCTTGACAGACAACCGCTGACAACATGACACTATCAAAGACAAATCAAAGACAAATGATACATTGCATTCAATAATTGTACCCGCACCACTAATAAAATGGTAACATTTCGAATGTACCTAATTCAAATATCATTTGATAAGCTTTTAAATATCATAAAATAACTCCGGCCTTTACGAGAAGGTGTGAATAATTGAAAAATCGTAGAAAATTTATTAAATTTGATTCATATACATCAGATCCATGGACGCAAAAAAAAGTCCAGACCAAATTCTGCCATTGTTCATTAAGGATTCTAATGGTGAAAGAATTTTTTAACTCGGTCCAGTAGTTTCGGAGCCTATTCAATTCAAACAAACAAACAAACAAACATACAAACAATCAAATCTTTCCTCTTTATAATATTAGTATAGATAACGCCTGGTTTATGCAGAGATTGATTCTTAAAGAAACTCAACTTTCAGACAGGCATATTAAAATTTGCTTGACCATGTGTATATACCGATATAATAAGAAGATACCAGAGGATTATAAATTATTTACTTTAAATCAAATTGCTTAAATGGCTGAATGACAGGATTTTTTATAATACATATAAAAAAAATTATGCCGTGTGGTGCCGGCATAGAATTTCACCACCTCAACTCTTCCCGTGGGTGTCGTAAGAGGCGACTAAGGGAAACACACCGGGGGGCGGGCAGCAGCGCCTTCTGCAGAAAAACTACACCGAACTGCGATCCCCAACCCGCATGCCCAGCGTGGGGATTATGGGCAATAACCCCCAAATAATGATGCCATCTATGGCGCTCATTAGGGGAGGCCTATGTCCAGCAGTGGACTATTATAGGCTGGTGATGATGATGATGATGAAATAAATTTATAAAATCTTTAATAATAATTGCATTCATCATCATCACCAGCCTATTTAGTACAAAGTAAAATTTATTTAATATCTTTATTACTAAATGATGATATTTTATTTAGATCGCCGCGGCGTACTTGAATAGAAGCAACATGACTCTTCCGAGCCGAAAGTTCACGCTGCTCTGTGTTGCTATTTGTGAGTTATATCCTACTTCATTTTTCTAACGAAATTTTCAAAGCTTTGTACTACTGATAGGGATGAAATTTTGCATTAGGTCTGGGAATTAAACACAGGCTTTTTGCGTCTTTTTATCCCATAAATATGTTTCCATGGTATTTAGGTACCATTAAAATCTCTGTTAGGAAGGTACGTATATAATGAAGTAGATTATTGCTAAGGTCCAGTGATCGGAGCTCTTTGAATCGAAACAGTGATGAGTTAATGTCTGAAATTAGATTAAAAGACATGTTAAGATAGACTAGATTTTTGATCCCTTCGAATGTGTTGGGATTCAAACTGCTGACGAATTTGTGTCGAAACATAATTTATGGGATAAAGACGCAAAAAGCCTGTGTTTAATTCCAAGTCCAGACCTATGCATATCTATGCAAAATTTCATCCCTATCAGTTCAGTAATTTTAGTCTAAAGAAGTAACAAACATCTGTCTTTGCTTTTGTAATATAAGTGCTGATATACCTATTGAACCACTAAGTAGAAGAGTTGTATCTACTGCAACAGAATAACCTATGATTTACTAGGCTAGTACTATTATAATAAATAACTATAGTTTTTCTGTGATTATGACCTCGAACGAAGACTTCTAAACCAATGAATTTTGTCAATTTCTCAGATCGGCGTAGTGTGCGAGATTTTGTAACGGATTTGAAACATTATACGTACCTTTTCAAAGTTTTTGCCTCCGCTTCGCCGCTGTATGCAGCTCGGGTGCTTTAAGATGTGTCTGTGTTTATAATGAAATACCTGGTTTTGAAGTATATTTGTTATATTTTCAGATGGCCTGGTCGTACCAACCGTCGTCGTTAGCCAACAATATTGTAATGAAACGATCAACACGGTGCTATGCCAGTATGACGTTTTTTGTCAAGATTACCTTAGACTGATGGAAGATTATAATTTCTATGCAGATTTGTATAATCGTCTAGAATACCAGTTGCACGATTGCAGGTCTATAAGATATATTCCTCTTCATTTAGTTTATAAACAACCAAGAGTAATTGTAAATTACAGGCAGCACATTAACCAGGAACAAGGTATTCCTTTTTCGGATAGAGACGATTTTTACCGTTGGATATACTCCTTGGATCTCAGCAACAATCTTTATGAAAAATCTCCCACAATACACGCCATGCCAAGACTTACTACTTTGGATTTGTCAAAAAACCTACTCAAAACCGCAAAATTAACAAACAAGTGGAGTTTGCCAACCTTAGAAAACATTGATTTATCGCTAAACCAGATTACGAATTTAGAAATAAACCACGATGAATATATTTTAAATAGCCTTAAACAAATCAACTTGGCCTACAACGATTTAAAGAAGTTCCCTGAAACTTTCGAGTTCTTTAATAATCTTACAAATTTGGACGTCTCTCACAATTCTATTAGCAGTTTGAGTCCCAACACATTCGAAGGGATCAAAAATCTAGTCTATCTTAACATGTCTTATAATCTTATTTCAGACATTAACTCATCACTGTTTCGATTCAAAGAGCTCCGATCACTCGACCTTAGCAATAATCTACTCTATAATATAAGTAACAGAGATTTTAATGAACTAATAGCTCTGACTAATCTTAACTTAGAAGCAAATTTTATTACTTGCATTGATGAGAACACATTTCTGAATTTGTACAGTTTAAATGTATTGAATATGAACGATAACAAATTGGAGAAAATTAACAAAGATGCATTTAAAAGTGCAAATGACTTAAAAGTGATTTTGATTTCGAGAAATAAATTGAATACAATACCTAAATCACTCTTAAAAGGTAAAAATATTGAAAGTTTTTCAATAAAGGAAAATAGTCTAAATGGCTCTCTTGAAAGAGGCATGTTTGATGGGCTTAATGTCTGTGCGATTCAATAGCTAAATTTGATTAAGAAAATGTAACGGCTTGATCTGTAGAAACTGACCTTCTCATTGCCCTGACCTGAGCTGCCTTGGAGGTGTTCCCGGGCCCGGGAGATATGCACAGATTCTTCGTGATGCTGCACTGACACTAGATTGTTCAATTTCACAGTGATAAGGTCTTGATTTTGAGTATTTTTTTAATTTTGATGGTTATCGTGTGCGCGGTCGATGTCCGGTGTTTTTTCAGTATATATTGAAGTCAGTTGCGCGCGCGGCGCTCGTTCGCGACCCCTCTCGGCGGCGCGTGGAACTATTCGACTCCACAGAAGTCGGAAGCTAGGCTCGGCTCGTTTGGCGGGAAGATTTGATCGTGTTTTCAAACCAAGCCGTTGAAAGTAAACCCAACATTTCCCCCCACCGAAATCCGATAGGATTTCCCAGTTATGATACCAGGACAATTGACCTTGATATAGTTGAAAATTAAGTTGAGTAGTATTAAAAAATTACATTGTAGCAAGTGGACTGTATATATAATAATAGTTGAAAGTATTGACATAAGATAAAATATATAAATTAATACATACATGCATGTATACATTAAAATGGTAAAAGTAGATATATGTATATGTAATTATTCGGTGTCCTGATCTAACGGGAGCGGACTCAGCTTTGAGACCGGACGAGTAAACTCATGATTATTCGCGGTTCGGACACTTACGACTCGTACGACGCCGTCCGGACCACTATGTAATTTAGAAACGCGTCCTAAAGCCCATTTCAATGCAGGTGCATCCGAATTTATGAGTACAAGATCACCGACGTTAAGGTTGCGACAGTTGGTAAACCACTTTTGCCGTTGTTGCAAAGTATGCAAGTAATCTTGTTTCCAGAGTTTCCAAAATTGTTGTGACATTTGTTGAACTGCCTGCCAACGATTCAGTCTAGAACTGGAAATCTCTGATATATTGTATTCAGGTACCGCTAATAGCTCTCTACCTATGAGGAAGTGTGATGGAGTAAGCACCTCAAACTCGTTGGGATCGCTGGATAAAGCACAGAGGGGTCTTGAGTTAAGCACAGCTTCAACACGAGAAAACAGTGTACCGAGTTCCTCAAAAGATAAAGATCGTGTACCAGTGGAACGTTTTAAGTGCAGTTTCGCAGACTTTATTACAGCCTCATAGAGCCCACCGAAGTTACTTCCGGTTGGTGGATTATGTCTCCATTTCACACCCCGAAAGGTAAGGCCGTTGGATAGACTATCTGAGGCACTGTTGAGGAAATCTGTTACTTCTTTTAGCTGTTTACCAGCTGAGACAAAATTAGTGCCATTGTCGGACACAATCGAATGACATAGACCTCTTCGCGCGGTAAAGCGGTCAAAACATGCGAGAAAACACTCAGTACTTAAAGAAGACAAGACTTCTAAATGAACAGCTCGTGTGGCACAACACACAAAGACGCACAAATACGATTTGGATACGTGAGCATTTCTACGAGTCGACTCTTTGGTAGCAAAAGGTCCGCCTATGTCGACACCAACAGTATGGAAGACATGAACATCTTGAGAGCGGAACTTAGGCAGTTCGCCCATTTTAGGTTGTTGATTTGAAGGAGACACCCTAAAGCAAGACATGCATTTGATTGTACGCGATCGAATGGCGCTACGCGCTGAAATAATCCAATATTTTTGATTGATTAAACTTTGAAGGGTGCGTGGACCTACGTGCAAGTTGAATCTATGGAAATGGTCAATCAAAATATTGGTGAAATTAGATTTCTTTGGCAGAAGCAATGGATGCTTTTTTTGATACGTTAAGTCCGATTGGGAAAGCCGACCCCCCACCCTGAGGAAAGAGTGGGAATCTATGAAAGGGTTGAGCTTTCTCAAGGACTGACTACAATTCCCGTTCTTTGTTAACGCTTCTATGTCGTTTGGAAAATGATGTTTTTGGACAGATTTTACCAAGACGTCATGAGCTCTTCTGATGTTAGTAACTGAAATCGACCTACGCTCATGAGCAGCTGATCTGCAATTCCGAATGAACTGAAAACATCGAGCTACAACATTAAGCAGTCTAGTATAGCTGGAATATTTTTCCGTGAGATCGTACAGCAGCTCCGATGAGACAGTTCCAGAAATAAGGAGTACCGGTTTTGTAGTTTTAAGCTCAGGAGGAATGCTGTCTCGAAACTCGTCAATCGTCTTCACTGGCCATTGCGCTTGGTCTAGGTCGAGCCAAGCAGGCCCGTTAAGCCATTCGTGCGATGCTAGCAGAGCAGACGGTAAGGCACCGCGGGAGCATACATCAGCTGGATTGGAAACACCACTCACATGATACCAGTATCCACTAGGCACACTATCATTAATTTTGGACACTCTAGTAGACACAAATGTTTTGAGTGTGTGGCTGGGGGTATTGAGCCAAGCCAACACGACGGACGAATCCGTGAACAACATAGTCTCATCGACCACAAGCCGATTACGCAAAATATTGAGGACATATTTGACAAGTTTGGCGAGCAAATGTGCAGCCATGAGTTCTAGACGTGGAATAGTGACAGTTTTTAAGGGTGCGACTTTAGATTTAGCTATGATTAAACTGACTTTGCTCTCACCATCCGCGTTTTTAGATCGCATATAAACCACCGCAGCATAGCCACTAGTTGAGGCGTCACAGAAACCTAGAATCTGAATATAGGTATGGCGCACTACCTTGACATGCCGGTCATGCTTTATATTTGACAGCAATGGAAGTTCATCGACATATGCTCTCCACTGCGCTTCGAGATCCGATGGTAATGGTTTATCCCAGTCCAACTGACGAGCCCAAAGTTCCTGCATGAAACATTTGGCAAAAAAGATACACGGAGCCACGAAACCCAGAGGATCAAATTGCCGACCTATTTGAGACAGAACTGTTCGTTTTGAGATAACAGGGTTAGACGGAGTGGTGGCGAAAGAAAACGCATCACATGCTGGCAACCACTGCAGTCCTAGTACTTTAATGGACAAGTTAGACTCATCGTCGAATGCAATTGGCGTTTCGCGATAAGTCTGGTCCAAATGCTCAACTACCTGTAGGCAATTACTTGACCACTTGCGGAGCATGAAGCCCCCAGCTTTTAACAACTCCATGAGTTCATGCTGAAGCTGCAGCGCCTCTTCTACGGTAGACACCGACCATAAAAGATCATCTAAAAAGAAAGCCGTTTTCAAAATTGGCGCTGCGTTTGGGAATTTGCTCGCTTCATCATCCGCCAGTGTGTGCAAGACCTTAATCGCCAAGTATGGACAACTAGCAACACCATATGTCAAAGTATTTAAAGCATACTTCTGTATTGGCTGGTCCGATGAATAACGCCATAGAATATGTTGATAGGGTCGTTGAATCTCATCGAGGATCACCATCCTATACATTTTGCAAACGTCTGCAGAGAGGCATATTTCATGCAGACGGAAGTTGATTAACAGTTCATTTATATCAGCTTGAAGTTTGGGACCCGGTAGCACCAAAGAGTTGAGCGACATATTATTTGATGTCTTACCAGAAGCATCAAATACCACACGGTGAGACGTTGTGGTACTTGTCGGTTTGATAATGCAGAAATGCGGGATGATATATTTCGAATCCACGTTCTGGACATCACCAAGACAAGTCATATGACCGAGGTCCTCATATTCGCGCATAAATTTATGATATTGAGTTTTCAACTCGGGCTCCCGCTCTAGCTTTGACTCTAAGTTGAGAAGTCGACGAGTTGCCATTTGGCTCGAGTCGCCGAGTTCACCAGATGGTCTGAAGGGGTATTTTACTATATACCTACCCGTGTCGCTCCGACGATAATCCTTCGAAAATAGGCGCTCTGCTAACTCGTCATCAGGGCTACGACGTGGTAACCCAAAGGGAACCTTCTCAACCTCCCAGAACGAGTTCATTATTCCGTCAAGGTTCATAGTGAAACCACAGAAAGGACCTTCGTGACTTATTCCAGTACGCGCTTTTATTCTGCCGTGTGGTGTTTGATCTAACTCAGTCTGACCTAAAATGACGTAGCCGAATACTGAGCTCATTGCCACGGGCAAACCGGGTTCCAGCGGCAGTATTTTGTCACCATCATAGATATAGGGGAACAGATCACCTGCGATTAGCAAGTCGACAGGCGCGGGTTTGTAGAAAGCCGGGTCGGCCAACATTAGATCTTTAAACTCAACAATAGTTTTATCAGACAGGGGCATTGTAGGTAAATTACCTGCAATGTTGGTCACGATGACCGCATCAGTAGATAGGACGGGACTAGCACAGTGCCGCGGCTTAATATTGCAAGTAGTTAAACCGAACTCTCGCACTGGATTACCACCTAGACCGATGGGCTCGAAGTTGCATCTACGACGTGACAGCCCTAGACGTTTTGCACAGTCTTGAGTTATGTAGCTCGACATAGCGCCGCTATCAATAATAGCACGTACGGTTTGGTACTGGCCCCAACAATCTGCGACGTGTATAACCGCGGTGCCGAGCAACACCGTCAAAGAAGCCGAGCACGTCAATGCGATCGCACTAGAACTCGAATTTGCAACAGAGTCTATGTGCAGTGTGTGGTGATGCTTTTTTTTGCAGATCGTACAGAGTACCTTAGACGGACAGTCGCTGACAGAATGTTCACGTAAACAATTTTCGCACAACTTTAATTGTTTGATTTTGTCAAGACGCTGCGACGGCGTCAGGTCAGTGTACTCGTTGCATCGATAAATAGAATGCATCTTTTTACAATACAGACACTCCATGGATTTTGTTGATTTTACAGGCTGGTCTGCATTGACAGCAGCTGACGACAAGGTCGCCCGCTGCGATTTTGAATTATTAGATTTTGAACCAGAAGGCTGGTTGACCTTTGACTGACTACGAGAACACGGCACACCTTTAGCGGGCGTGGAATTTGTCGTACTCTCAGACATTTCGAGAACGCGCACATGTTTTTCAATAAAAGTTATCAATTCGTCATACGAAGGTAGTTCATCCTGTCCTAGTCCCCGCTCAAGTTCACGCCTAGTTACGGGGTCAAGGTTACGCAACGCCACATAAAACAACAGAAACCCCGACAAATCCTTTATATCCAACAATTGGAGCGCTTTAATGTTTTCTTGATATGTCTGTAAGAATACATTTAGTCCAGAAACTGACTCCGTCATCAAAGGTTTAAAGTTGAATAACTTGTCGAGATAGGTAGTCGCTAATGCGCGCTTATTTTCATAGCGTTTCACTAAAGCGCTCCAAACAATTTGATAATTATCCGCAATAACCGGCATAGACTTAACAATCGTCAAAGCTGGCCCGCTAACAGCTGATAGCAAGTAGTAAAACTTCTCGATATTCGCTATCTGTTTATTACTGTGAATTAGGCTAGAAAACGTATCGCGGAAGGTAGGCCAGTTTTCAAGTTTACTGTCAAAAGGAAATAGCTCCAGTTTAGGTAACCTAGCTTGGACCCCAGCGACTTCCGATTTCTGTTCGGCTTTATTTTGTGTTGTGTCGTTCAAACTATTTGAAACCCCACGAATGAAAAAATATATTTCATCGAAACTTTCAATCTCCTTGTATGATGGAACATAGTTAGGTATAAACCTTTTTTTAAGAACAATTATATTTAATAAACTTTGTTCAAACTTATCGCGCCAAGTAGGTAATTCGCTAAAACGAGCGTTGAAATCACCTAGCAATTGTGGTTTGTCACGAACATTTTTAGAAATCTCGTACAAAGCTTGAAGTCTCATAAAACACATTTCTTTAGTAGTATTATGTGGTTGTACCAACGTATCATACTCCTCGTCGGATGATTCCGAATCTTTAGCTTTATCACCTTTAGGAGGCATTTTGCAACGTAATAACTACACACGGCACGAGATATGACGTACAATGGCGGCCGGTCGGCGAAGTATCGGTAATTTACGTAAGTAATAATTGAAAATGATGATACGAAATACAATGTTTTGACTTGCGAACCACGTTGATACAGGACAAAGAACGTATAAAAATTAGTTTGCAATGGGTTTGAAACTTGTAACTTGGTTACTTATTGAGATATGACAAAATATGTGTAACGAAATTTATACAAAGGGACGCTCGAACAGAGTTCAAATTGAAAAAGTTAGTGTGAATTATGCCAATAAATACGTGTAAATGTATAGATATTTACTTGTATTGATTCGTAACTGGATAATCCTGGCTCGAATGACCATAAATGTGCGATTCAATAGCTAAATTTGATTAAGAAAATGTAACGGCTTGATCTGTAGAAACTGACCTTCTCATTGCCCTGACCTGAGCTGCCTTGGAGGTGTTCCCGGGCCCGGGAGATATGCACAGATTCTTCGTGATGCTGCACTGACACTAGATTGTTCAATTTCACAGTGATAAGGTCTTGATTTTGAGTATTTTTTTAATTTTGATGGTTATCGTGTGCGCGGTCGATGTCCGGTGTTTTTTCAGTATATATTGAAGTCAGTTGCGCGCGCGGCGCTCGTTCGCGACCCCTCTCGGCGGCGCGTGGAACTATTCGACTCCACAGAAGTCGGAAGCTAGGCTCGGCTCGTTTGGCGGGAAGATTTGATCGTGTTTTCAAACCAAGCCGTTGAAAGTAAACCCAACAATGTCAAAGTTTTGGATTTAAGTAATCAAAAAATACAATCAATTGATAATAACGCCTTTTTTGGCTTAGGACCGCTTGAAGTTTTACTTCTTCAAAATAATAATATTTCAACATTGTTTACAAAATGCTTTAATATGCTTCATAGCCTTAAACAACTAGATTTGTCTTACAATAAAATATCTACCGTGGGATTTAATAAACAACATTTGGGAAACTTAGAATCATTATTAATTAGAAATAATGCTTTGACTATTGTCAAACATGAGTTCTTCGAAGGTTTGGATTCTCTTCAATCTCTAGATATTTCTGATAATAAAATATCAAGGATAGAATCAAAGTCATTCACATCATTAAAAAACTTAATAAGTTTTGAGATATCCAACAATCCGCTGAACCTCACTTTAGAAGAAAATACATTTGAGGGGTTATCATCTGTACCAACTTTTGATATATCGTGTACTTTACTGACAAAAATACAAAATGGGTCATTTAACGGAATGGTGGAGTTAAAGAATTTGAACATGTCTAATAGCCGCATACAAGAACTTCAGTACAACGCATTTCTACATACTGGTTCTGTTGAAATTATGGACTTATCTCATAATAAAATCAAGGAATTCGTTATTAACAATACCCACATCGATAAGCTAAGCATTTTATACTTGGACAATAATTTTATAAAGAAATTAGGTTCAGAAACATTTCTTCATATGTTGGATTTAACAAAAATATTCTTGTCCTTTAACAAAATAGAGATAATAAATCTTTCAACGTTTGGAAACCTAAAAGACTTACAAGTTTTAGATTTGTCAAATAACCCGGAATTGAATTTCAATACATCAATTATCAATACCAATACGGAGTTGACTGCCTTACATCTTTCAGGTACAAAGGCTGGAATATCTTTCGATAAGATAGGAAATATACCGCTAACTGATATTTCGTTTGCAAATGCTTCTATTGCCAGTGTGCAGGAATTACAACTTAATAACTTGCATCATTTAGAAATACTAGACATAAGTAAAAACAAAATAGCAAACGTAGAATTTGGATGTTTTGCTAATATAAGTGCTTTGAGAACAATAGACTTAAGCTTCAATAAAATAACATACATACAATCTAGCGCATTCAGAGATAACGCCATGCTAACTTTATTGAATATATCTCACAATTATCTAGCGTCCGTCAGTTATGGCATGTTCCGTGGCCTAATAAACCTGAAAACATTAGATATATCATACAACAATATTGATAGCTTGCAAAAGGAAAGATTCCATGAGTTGAGAAGCTTAAGTTTTTTAATAGCAGATCATAATCGAATTGAAGATTTTGATGGAGAAATGTTTGGAAGAACGAGTCTTGCCAAGCTCAGCATTGGTAACAATCCCATACCTTGCAAGCGAATAGTTAATTTTCGTAATACTGCCCCACCTATTTATGAAATCACTGCTATAACATTAGATGAAAATAATGATGAAAACGTGTACGGCATAATTTGCAATAAAAAGAAACATACGTTGAGTCGGATCCCAAAAATAAGTCCTATAGGTGACGAGGAGGGAGATGTTAAATCAATATTGATAAACATCAGAGATATTCTTAGTAAAACAGACCTAAACGAACAGGACATCAAAGTAAAAAGAAAAGATGAAGAATATTTAGCCAACATATCAAATGAAATAAAAAAAATAATTGACATGAGAAATAATAGCGAAAGTTTACTGATAAATTTGAATAATATCACATCATATATTGCGAATAAAAATTATACTGATACTTTACTCGAAAAAATACTTAAACTATTGACAATGAATTCACTGAAAAGACCTACCACTCCTACTCCAATAACAAAAGATAATGCCACGTACGACAATTTGGTCATCTACATTGATAAATTGAAACAACAGCTTGAAGAGACTATAGCTTTTGAGAAAAACAATATTTTGAATGAGGTAGAAAATAAATTGACTGTTGTAAGTTCCAAAGTTTCCATGCCGGTGCATGAAAACCTCCAGCTTGGTACATCTAACACCGAGTCTACTTTCACCAAGATATGCGTTGGCCTCATACTAACTATATTAGTATGCTTTGTTTTGTATAAGTTCTATAAGTCAGGGATGTTTATGAAAAGAAGGTTTTCCGTAAGCGAAAGAGAATTGCCAAGCTCCATGGATTCACCGTTATAAGTTTCTTAAGTAGATTATAAAGTTTTGTAAGCATTGTATTTGTATAGAGGTAGGTGGTTTATATCGAGCAACTGAAATATCCATGCTGCATCCGAAATTTACCGCCTTTTTCTTTCGCGGAATTATCATGCGTTTGTCTACTTCACCAATTTTGGGACGTCTATGTTGACACGGTTAATCTAGTGACGTCACGGCCACAGACAAGAGATGAGAGTTTTGCTCGTGCAGTCTTTTTTACCAATAAAGTGATTTTTGAATAATGACTTATGGACGAAATTATCCGATTTATAAGGAAACTAGAGTGGAAGAAAGAAACCCAAACTAGGATGAAGACAGGAAGGACATAATAAGTTAAAATAATTACATAATAGCAGATCATAATCGAATTGAAGATTTTGATGGAGAAATGTTTGGAAGAACGAGTCTTGCCAAGCTCAGCATTGGTAACAATCCCATACCTTGCAAGCGAATAGTTAATTTTCGTAATACTGCCCCACCTATTTATGAAATTTAATTTTTAATAATTTATACTGATAAGATTCCTACAAACCTCTGTGGTTTACATAGTGTTATTATTATAAGTTTCTTTGTAATATAATTTTTAAGATGATAAATAAATAAAAAAAAAAATAACAAGATTTCGGAAAAAAATCGAAAAATCATTAAAAATCTCTTAAAAATAGACGAAAGGCTTTTCTGGGCAAAAAGGAACGCCACGCCAAGCATTTGGTTCCACCTACCCCCAGTATGTATAAATGACACACGGTCTGCCAAATACCCAATCGTCTATGTAGTTATAGTTACTTGTAATTTAACTACCTATAAGTTTTGTTAAGAACCATAATTACAATTAATAAATTTACTTTATGTTGCTACAAGTATAATAAATTACCTACTTGAAAAAGTTTGTTGTTTTATTTATTTTTTGATTGACATCATGGTTTCATCAAATGTAGGTAAATTAAATATGGAATAATAAAATTGATACAGAAAAACAATATTTTAGTATTAAAATTTCAAATCAATTAAATTAAAATTGCAATTATAATTTATCTGAATGTATTCTAAGTTTATGTAATACGATTATGGTATATATTAAAATGTTGTAAAATTTGTAATTTACTTACATAGTACAGTGCGCGTCAGAATTAAGTACCCCCCTTGTATACAAACTATTTTCGACTACTTCTAATTCCCTTGTAACTTGTCACAATTTTTCACATGCAAGAATTACATAAGTAAGAAGAACATAAGTAGGTTTACTAACAATTTATGGTGAAAATCGAAATAAATTATTTGAATTGAAAATAATTTTACAGAGTATTTCAGGCAGCGACGACGTCTAACAAACAAAGTAACAAAGTGGGGATCTGGATTAATATCTTACAGACAAAAAGACACTTAGCTAAGAATCCTTAGCTTTAAACGATGTGATAGGTACTATAAAAACAGCAATTGAAACGGAAGCAGCTACGAGTAACATGAAATACCATCTACATTTTCTGATCGATAATCCAGGGCCCTTGCCGTCAATACTACCAAAGAATGTAATTTCAAATGCACAAGTTGGTCACAAGGTAAAATATTATCACCAATACTAAATATTTTCAACTTATGCAAATTATCTGTTAATCCAAGACCGCCTATGTTATTACCATCTAAAATAATTGTTGAGACAGATTGCATTTCATACAAAAGTGATAATTTAAAATTTGTTAGTTTATTATTTGAAAGATTAAGCTTCTTCAGTTTTTGCAGCCCACGGAAAGTTCCAAATCTAATTTTGTCTATCTCATTGAAACTTAGATCAAGATTTGATACACAGGCAGTGTTCATGAACGTACCGTAGTTTAGAAGTTTGATTTTATTGTAGCTCAAATTTAATGATGTCAAGGAACCCATAGTTTTCTCAAGAGAATGTTTATCGGATAGACTGTTATTGCTGAGATTAAGAGAAACCAAACCCTTGATATTTTCTAGATTTAAAGCATTAATATTCGTTAGGTGACTTGAAGACAATTCCAAGTTTATTATGGTAACGTTTTCACATTGAAACGTTATTTTACTGTTGAACTCGTTTAACAAGAGAGTGTTTAGTGTCAAATGGTTGAAAACGTCTTTAGCTACTTTGACATCAGGATTGTAGGACAAATCTAAACGTTTTAGTGCCCTAAGAGATTGAAAAGCTGATGAATGTATAGTTTTCAATTTATTATCAGCTAAATTTAAAACTTCTAAAACACTAAAATCATAAAAAATATTGCCTAAAACACTACCTAGATTGTTGTTATTCAAATATATTTCCCTTATCTTTTTACTGGGCAATTGTTTCAAGTAGATATTTTGTATTTGATTGTACGATAAGTCCAAAACTTGAATATTTTCTAACCCTTTTAATGCATTGTTATCAATTGTAGCTAACTCTCCATGCGATGCATTTAAAAATCTGAGGTTTATAAGACCCGAAAGTGCATCTCTATCCCATCGATTATACTTAGTGTGCATAAGGTCAAAATGAAAAACTTGGTCTAAACCAAGGAACGTATTGGCTAAAAGGGTATTGTCTAGCTTATTATTCAACAAATTAATTCTTTTTACGTTATTGAGGTTTCTAAATGTCATTGGTGATATTATTTGAATGTTGTTATTTGAAAGATTTAGTTCTGTCAGTGAGGGTAGGCGTTGGAATGTATCAGGCTTTATTTCTAAAATTGAGTTATGTTGTAAAAATAGTTTTGACAGTTTCTTGAATTCGACATTCAGAAATCCTACTTTAGTTAGTTTGTTATTTGAAAGATCAAGTTCGATAATTTCGGTTAGATTGTCAAAAGCTGTTTCAGATATTTTTTGTATATTACACGAGCCCATGTTTAATAATTCTAAGTGACTTGCCATTGTCATGAAAGGTCTACCTTCTATTTTATTAATAATACTGCCTGCTAGGTTGAGCTCGGTGACCTTGAGTCCTGACAGTGAGTTGGTTTTAATGTCCATCACTAACGCTGCTTCCAAACTAATATGATGTAACTTTTTTAATGCAGTAAACATGCCAGATTCCATATAAGTGATATTATTATAAGACAGATAAAGTGATTCAAGATTTATATTATTTGAAAACAAAATAGCCCTCAATGATTTTATATTGTTATTAGACAAATTCAATATTTTTAAACTTTCAAGAGAACGAAAGGCTTGGTCATCTATGTTTTTAATCTTGTTGAAGCTCAAATCTACACTTTTTAAACGTTTCGATTTGTTGAAAAATATTGCGTTTATATTTTGAATTTGGTTATGATCTAAATCAAGAATCTCTAAATTCTCTAGAGGATAAAGAAAATATCCTAAATTAGTTAATTTGTTATGGGACAGCCGAATTGATTTCAAAGATATTAAGTTTACAAAAGCATTGGAATCTACGCTTATAATGTCATTGTTTGATAAATTTAAGTATTTTAAGGAATCTTGACTAGTGGTAAAGCAGTTTGAAGGAATACGATCTAATTTGTTATAACTGAGATTGATAGATTCCAGTTTCATCGTCAAAATGGGAGACGCGCTGTCTTCATCTATCTTTTGAATTTTATTGTTGGATACATCAAATGAAGTTAGATTTTTAGCACTAGACAACATTTTCAAGTTAACATTTTTTATATTGTTTCCATGGAGCTCTATGACATTCAATCCTTTGAGTGTAAATAGTATACTAGGAATATTGGTTAAATTACTGTCTTTGATAATTACTTTATACACATTATAAAGTTGGTTCTTAAGTAGAAATGATTGAAGATCATTTAAAGCCGCATCTAGATTAGTAACATTGATCATTTCTAGCGTGAATAAAGGAGAGACGAGCAATGATTCAATTTTTTCAGTGTATTCGGTGCATGTAAATCTCCGAATATAAAAACGTGACAGTGATGAGTAACAGGTTCCTTTAGCATTAGAGAAGAGCTGCAGCGCTATAAAAGCGAAGGTCCAACCTGTAACAGATTTTTTCATCTTGAAGAAAGAGCAGTTATTTTTTTAATGTAGGAACATGAACGATGTTATGTTAGATTAGATTCAGATAAAAAATTCACAATTTTTTCAAAGAAAAGTTCTTCATTATGTTTTATATTAGCCCATGTTAGTCCACTGCTAGACATAGGCCTCCCCTAATGAGTGCCCTAGCGCCCTGTCTTCAGCTTGTTGCATCCAGCAGCTGCTAGCAGTAGGTATTTCGCAGATTGTCATCCCACCTGGCCGAAGGGCATCCTATACGTTTATCGACTCCTACAATGAGTGGTATGACCCAGAGCAAGAAAAAATATTGGCAGATCATACATCCTGCGGCGGGAACAGAGCCCGCGACTTTCTTTGTCTAGGGTAGACCTTCGCGCTCTGCGTCACAGAGTTCGTCAACAATTGGAATAGATAACAGTTAATTTGGTTCTTCTCACAACTAGAGTAGGTATTCATGTACGTCGTGAAATATTTCATACCTCCTTTAATTTGCGCGGTAAAAAGAAACAAGAAAATTAGACTTACCAGCTTTGATATCGAACATTTTGATCAGAATATTTCACAACTTTCTATTTTATTTTTTTAGAATAATTATCTCATTATGTAAATACCGAGTGATTCTTTGCATCTGAATGATACTGACTTGCCGGTTCCAAGAATTTTAACATAATAAAGATAGTAACTTGCTATCTATGTCATGACATGACCTTTGACTACATATTTTGTATAAAGATAGCGTAAAAGTTTTTTTTTTTTTAGAATGGCCAAGCCTTTATTAACAAATAAATTACAATGATCTAACTAAATAAAAAAACCACTAGTATTTACAATTGAGCTAACTGCAGACTGTTGCGAACAAACTACAGATAGCTCAACTGATCCATATCAATACCAGTTGGAAGTGTACCCAAGATGCTGGCTGCATTGCCACGTTGTATGGCAATGCTAATGCGCTGTGCCAAATATTGACCAGCTCTCGGGTCACACGTCGCTTCGACCAGACGCTCTGATAATTTTTTGAAGACCCGGAGAGCCTCGGAACCCCACGGACCTAGGGTCTCGACACCAAGGGGAGCAAATTTGTAGGCTCTGTCGAGACCTGCATATTTGCGCCTCTTAAGATCCTCGGCCAAATCTGCCGCCGCACCAGCCCTCACGGATGTCCTTGGAAGATGGGAGGGCGCAAGTGTGTCGACGCAAGTAGCGTCCCACACAATGGGCCTCCCCAACTCCCATGGGACAAGTGTCATACCGTCGGGCCTCTTACCATCGTAAAAGTTAAAAAACCAAATAATTTATGTTAAAAAAAAAGAAGTTTCTTAATTAGTTACTATACTGAATCTTTCGCGATTTGCTGTCAATTTAAATAATATTTATCGGGTATTTATCGTGTACCCTTTGTTTTATTTTTCCCTAACAAAACAGAAGGTACGCGATAGGTAAATACCCCATAAATATTCTTTAATAATTACTATATTATATCCTCTCTCTGTAGGTACTATTTGGTAAGATCAGTATAATTATAACCTTTCGGTTTTGATGGTACAATAAAGATATATTCTATTCTATCCTTTATAGCAAAATATACCTAATCATTGAAATATGTCAACGTGGTAAAAATTCTATGATTGCTCTAAAATGCTTGAAAATTTTAGATGATTTCAAAACTTCATTTCTTAGGGTATTGAACCCAAAGGATCAAAATGGAACCCTATTATAAAGCTTACGCTGTCTATCCGTTCGTATGTCTCTCAGAGGATGATCTAATGAACCGTAAAATATAATGCTGTGTGAAATGTCCAGCATTATTTATTAATTTATTATTGATACAAATACGACATGCATTCAATAAAGATACCTAACAAGCCTGTAGCAAATATTTTTTTTATTGTTACGGAAGGTATGAATGTACGAGCAGTTTCATTATAACATCAAAAAAAAAATTGAAGTGAGGAAAATATCAAAAGCAACTTATTTCTTAAGATAATAATTTATTGCATACAATTTGACTAGTCTAAGTGCTTATTTTTCAAACCTAAAGAAATCAAATTATTGTAATCTAGCATCGAGGTACATTTTTATTCGTCTCCGTTGTTTATTGATCACTATAGAAGATTCTAGGTAACTTTGTTATGTTGCAGTAATGCTACCATGTGGGTATGGGCTACAAGAAACACCACCAACATTCTCTGTAAAATAGTCCAAAGACCTCGAGTCCAAAACTATTTTATACTTTGATTGTAGAAGAACAAGTTGCTCACACAAAACACTATTTCCACCAAGACTGAGTCGTTTTAAATTATACAGATTAGCTGTTAGAGCTAGGTCATATAATTCATTATCATCTAAAATAATAGTTGAAACAGTTGGCACGTCGCATAACAGTCCCAGTTTATATTCAAATAATTGATTATTCGATAGATCAATCTTGTTAATATCATTGAGTCCACGTAAAGCTCCAAATTGTATCCTTTCTATCTTATTATAGCTTAGATCAAGTTCTCTTATATTGCTTGTATGTATGAACGCGCCTGGACGAACATAATTAATTTTATTATGGCTCAAATTCAATGACCTTACAGACAAATCATTTTGAAAGGAAAATTTATCTAAACTAGCTATGTTATTGTTACCGAGATCAAGAGAAACCAGATTATTTATATTTTCAAGATGCAGCGAACTAATGTTCGTAATTTGGTTAGAAGAAAGGTCCAAGTTAGCTATGGTGGCGTTTTTAAATTGGAACGTTACTTTATCGTTAATATTCTTTAGTAAAAGTGTATTCAGAAACAAATTATCGAAAGCATTACTAGTGAGTTCAATGTTAGGGTTATAGGATAAATCCAAATATCTTAATTTCAAAGGTTGAAACACCGATGTATCTATCGTGACGATTTTATTGTTTGATAAATTTAAAACTTCCAAATTAACTAAACCATCAAAAGAGTTCATCAAAATCGATGATATTTCATTGTTATTTAAGTACATTTCTCTTAAATTCTTGTTATGCAACAATTTTATGTTCAAATTTTGTAATTGATTGTAAGATAAATCCAGTACTTGCACGTTGTTAATCCCAGTAAACGCGTAGTAATCTATGAAAACTAATTCGCCGTGAGATGCATTTAACCATTTCAAGTTGTTAAGTCCAGTAAGTGCGTAACTATCCCATCGCATATATTTTGTATTGGTTAAGTCCAAACGTTGAACGTTGTCTAATCCAAAGAACGTATTTGATGAAAGTGTGTTACTCAGTTCATTGTTGACAATGTTTAAAATTTCCAGATTTTTTAGATTTTTGAAGGTCATTGGTGGTATACTTTTGATAAAGTTACTGGAAAGGTCTAATACTCTCATTGAGGACAGTGTTTCGAATGTATCAGAACGTATTTCTTTAATAGAGTTGTTTTGTAAATAGAGCGTTGACAGATTTGGAAGATCTACTTTTAGAAAGTCTAGTTCTAATAGTTTGTTTCCAGATAAATCAAGCTGGTTGAGTTCTGTCAGAGTGTCTAAAGCAGATTCAGATATTATTTGTATCTCACACGAGTGTAAATCCAAATACTTTAAGTAATTTCCCATGTTAGTGAATGGAGTGCCTACAATCTTGTTTATTTTACTGCCTGATAAATTTAAAACGTTGGCCCTTAGTCCCATAAACATATGTGCTGTAAGGTCTGTTGCTAGAGCTGCTTGAAAATCTATATTATGTAGATTTTGCAATTCAGTAAAAATGCCCGGTTCTATTTTACTGAGATTATTAAAAGCAAGTGAAAGTTTTGTTAGTTTTGTATTATTTCTCAAGAAAATTTCTTCAAATGTCTGTATTTTGTTAAAAGATAAATCTACTTTTTCCAGATTTTTAAGATTACCAAAGGCACGGTCTTCTATAGTAGCGATGCCGTTGAAGCTCATATTTAGATTAACTAAATTAGACGATTTATTTAAATTAAATTCACGTATTTCTTTAATGTTGTTATGAGATACATCGAGACTTCGCAAACTCCGTAATGGATAAAGAAAATATTCTAAAACCACGAGTTGGTTATTTGCTAAATCAAGTGTTTCTAAGAGTGCCAAGTTTGAAAATGAATAATAATCTATATTTGATATAGCATTATAAGATAAATCCAGAGTGATTAAGGAATCTCGAGTACTATAGAAACAGTTTATAGGGATGTGATCCAATTTGTTATAGCTAAGCTTAATAGTTTCTAAATATTGAGTGGACTTGTAGGTCACTGTTTCCTCTTCAAATTCTGTGATTTCATTGTTTGATAGATCTAAAACCTTCAGGTTTTTAGCATAAGGTAACATGTTTAAGTTGATTGCCTTGATATTGTTACCCCTGATTACTGCCATTTTCAATCCCGGTAGTGTAAAAATTGCACTAGGAATCTCGGTTAAGTGACTGCGTGCGATTATGAGCTTTTCAATCTTTTTTCCTATTAAATTATAATTTATAGGGTATTCATATTCATAATCTTCTGGGACATCGTCAACGAAAGCTTTAACGAGGTTTATTACTGTGCTTTGTTCATTTTCTATGTTATCTAATACTAATTCAAAAGTGTCGAAGGTTTTCAATGGAACGATTAATCCAATATTGGTATGGCCGGTGCACACCAGCCTGTTTCGTGAGGATCCAATATCGAAGTCATCAGTCAACTGGTCGTGGAAGCCATCGTCATTATCAGAGTCCCAATTGCAGCTTGCTAGGGTACCGGAGACACGAAGCAGCACCACAACAATAATCGAACGCCAAACTGCAAATAAGATAGGTAATATCTCTTTGTATACATTTTTGAAAGTAAAATATTTTATGATACAAGTACGGTCAAGTACTAAAACTCCTACGCAATAATGATATTATATGCGATCGGTATGCGAAATGCGAGACAAGAGTAACAGAAACATAATATGTAATATTTGTACAACTTACAGGAATAATGAAATTACGAACTTTAATCATTATTTAAGGAATTATTTCATTTTAATAGTATTATAAAAATAAAAAAAGAGACGATTAAGTGGTTAATGGTTTCCCTAATACTGCGTGAACTTTTCGGTTCTGGCCGGCATCACAAATACGTTCGTGAAGACGGCATTCTCAATTTTATTTGAATACCCTAAAAAGTAAAAACACCACACAAAATGTAAGAAACCTGTAGTCCAAAAAGTTTCTTATTTGTGTAAGTGAGATTGTGGTAACCTTCGGTTTACCACAATCTCACTTGATGGTAAGTAACGATGTGGCCGAATATGTATCGCGTGGTCCACATTAGGAACCTCTTCACTCTCGCCTGAGATGGTGGGACCGTACGGCACCATATCAACCCAATCTACTTTAACTATTTTTGTCTACTAAAACTCTTAAAATCAACTTACTTCCCCCGATTTGGGGCATCATGACGTTTTCTGTCCCCTTTTATTTCACTTTTTTCCTGTTTAACAAAGTTCGGTTATTCCTCACTAGAACACAGACATGTTGTTGGTAGCAAGCGCTTCGGCAAAATGATGATATATTTTATCCGAGTATTCTTATCAAAAAATATATGCCTTCACCTTTGACTGTACAATATCAGTAGATGACACCTACTAACAATACATTCACTTGTACCATTTCTGACCGCCGCTCTGGGGACGTCTTAGTTGTCAGCCATACAATTGAGAATTTTACAAGCTATTTTTACTAGCTGTGCCCGGTTTCCCCGCGTATAGGTACTTAATTTTCTAAGCGGAGCCCCTGTAACAAATGTTATAGCTACAATTGTGTAATCATTATTAATATCTATAATCACGGTATATCAGACGTCCAGTGCTCCTAATAAGGAGAGGCCTAAATCGAGCATAAACCTTATTGTGATTTTGGCCCAACACTAGACTTTTTTACACTGAAGACACTGCTGCCCATAGACGATAAATTAAAAACCGTTAGTCTTTTTAGTTCGTTAGTTAGTTCTTAATAGGTAACCAAAAAAGCGGTTGCAAAATTGAATAGGTAAAATAACCCGCACCTTCTTCATACCTACTAATATTTTAAAGATGAAAGATTTGATTGTTTGTTTGTTTGAATTCAATAGACTCCGAAAGTACTGGACCGATTTTAAAAATTCCTTCTCCAATGGAATCCTTAACTTTCCGTGATGAACATAGGCTATAGAATATTTTCAAAAAAGTTAGAGTTCCGTTTGAAAAAATATTTTTTTCTTAAAAACCCGTGCGAAGCCGGGGCGGACCGCTAGTATACTATAACTATGAATACTTTACTCTCCCTTTAACGCAATAGATAAGCGCGGCAAGAACTGTCAACTGTGGCTTCGTAATTAAAAGCTAGAGATGAAGGTTACTTAGGTAGCACCTTTGTCGCTGAACCTAAAACTACGAGTATACTGGTACTGAACAGCACGGGCAGTCATCATCATCATCATCAGCCTATGTTAGTCCACTGTTGGACATAGGCCTCCCCTAATGAACGCCATAGCGCCCTGTCTTCGGCTTGTCGCATCCAGCATCTGCCAGCTGTCTTTCGCAGATCGTCATCCCACCTGGCCGGAGGGCGTGCTACACTACGTTTACCGAGTCGCGGTCTCCACTCAAGAACACGTTTACCCCAGCGGTTATCGGTTCTTCGCGTAATATGGCCGGCCCACTGCCACTTCAGTTGGCTAATTCTCAGGGCAGTAAATGAGTTAAAAGAAAGAACTCATTTACTGCCCGTGCTGTACAGCCGTGGAACGCAATGTCAGACCAGTAAAGTACTTGCAAAGTTACTGACAATATTTAAGTAAAGATAAAAGAAGGAAGGAAGAAAGAAAATCGTTTATTTGGCTCAGTATGGTGAAAGAACACTATTTGTAAAATGTAGATATTATGTTATTATGTATTTAGTAAATATTTTTGATATTAAAGTTTTTAAAAATTTTTTTTTCTTTGTTTGTGAAGTATTGAGAAGTTATATAAATCAGTGCTTCGCCTTAGGCGGCCTTATCGCATTGGAGTTTTAACTTTTCATAACCTAAAACGTCTTTGATTTGATGGAAATCGATATCCATGTGTAAAATCTGCGATAGTAAACTGTCAGCCATCTTAGATTTGAAAATGGACATCTTTTTCGTAATCTACTTGTTTGATTTAGTCGAAAACGATACCCATTTAAATGGGTGTTGGGTCACACAGCAAGGCTCTCTTCGCTCGCCTTGCAGTGTGACAGTTGTCGAATTGCGGTTCGCTTCGCTCAATCCGGCCCTCCTCATGGGGAGTCGTGGGGATCACAGCACGGCTCACTTCGCTCGCCGTGCTGTTCCCCGTAGTCGCATTGCAGCTTGCTTCGCTCGCCGCAATGCTCCCCGTCTGCTGGAAGAGAGGGGTCACAGCACGGCTCGCTTCGCTCCCCTTAGTTGCATTGCAGCTCGCTTCGCTCGCCGCAATGCTCCATCCGCTTGCTGGGAGTGCGGGTTCGTGGGGGTCACAGCACGGCTCGCTTCGCTCGCCGTGCTTTTCCCCTTAGTCGCATTGCAGCTCGCTTCGCTCGCCGTAATGCTTCCCGCCTGCTGGAAGAGGATGGTCGTGGGAGGTCACAGCACGGCTCGCTTCGCTCGCCGTTGTTGCGGTGAGCGAAGCCAACCGCAGTTCACAACTGCGGTTGGCTTCGCTACACAAAACAAGATCAACATGTCCAAAATAGGTCAAGAACCAATGTATCTCACTAAACGATGTTCAAAATAAAAATATGGTAGAACAAATCATTTGTTTTTCTTTATTAAATTCACTGAAAATGTATGAAGATGTTGAATTTTTGAACTCCAATAAAACCAAGGACAATGACCCTACAGCTTTGGTGTCATAATAATAAATACTCAGGGGGACAAGTTCTAACGGAATACAGCATATTTTTTTATTGGCCGGCACTTTCATATTTGGACCAAAAATGTATGAAATCCCGA
This sequence comes from Eupithecia pulchellata, assembly GCA_963931895.1. NCBI lineage: Eukaryota > Metazoa > Arthropoda > Insecta > Lepidoptera > Geometridae > Eupithecia > Eupithecia pulchellata. The sequence goes on from OZ007538.1 coordinate 11,490,601, forward strand.
TGATGTCCTTTACAAACTGATACCTTTCATTTGATACCCAACTCGGTGGGGTAGTCACCCCTTTAGAAATTTTTCCCGCCCTTTTTTGATCATATTTCAAAAAGCATTATTTTTACAGATTTCTCTATATTTTTCCTGTAAAATATAGATCAATACCTACAAAAACTTGGTACATATCAAATCGATCGTTCTGCAATCTTCGGAGATAGAGGGGGGGTACCGGTCAATTTTTCGACCTTTTTCAAAATATATCAAAAAGTATAAAATTTATCGAAATTTCAAAAACTGCATTGGAATGTACAAACCAATACCTTTCATTTGATACCCAATTAGAAATTTTTCCCGCCCTTTTTTGACCATATTTCAAAAAGTATTATTTTTACAGACTTCTCTATATTTTTCCTATAAAATATAGATCAATACCTACGAACACTTGGTACATATCACGTCGATCGCTCTGCAATCTTCGGAGATAGGGGGGGGGGAACGGTCATTTTTTTGACCATATTCAAAATATTTTAAAAAGTATGAAATCTACCGAAATTTCAAAAACTATTTTGAAATCTACAAACGAGTACCTTTCATTTGATACCACTTTCGACTTTGTACGTTCCATTTAAAATTTCGATTTCAAAATTTGTATGGAAAATCTTCATTTTGATTTTTCATTTATTTTCATTTATTTTTCTATAAATATGTGCGGGCGCACAAAATGTATTATTATTTCAAATTTCAAGTCAATAGCTGCAGTGGTTTCTGAGATATTAAGGATTCAAAACACCAAACAGACCCAAAGCGATTTCATAAGGGTTTTGCAACCGATGGCAAAACCCTAAAAAGGAGATATCCGCATGTTAAATCCTATCCATCCACAGTAGTCTGGTAGAGGTGGAACTTGAGCGATAAGACAGCCAGTTGTCACATATCTTTTAAATTTTATTTAGTTTTATGCTTGTTTTATGACTTTTTTGTCATAAAGAATTTTCTCTCTATATATTTTATTTTATAAATCAATATTTTATAAATCAATATTTTAAAGAAATGTTTCAATTATTTATTATTTAATTTACAATTTAATATTGGGAAAGGAATAAATTTAATACGTCATATGTAGGTTAGTTATATACACTTTTATTTTTATTTTTTCGAGTATAGTTGTCTATACAGGTAATACCATAATACAATTTAACAAAAGAATACATTCTAATAATAATACAATATAAATATTATAAAGAGCGAGACTTATTGTTTATTTTGAACAGGCCCCGAAACCGAAATGGACTAATATGAAATATTCTTTCAGCAATAGAATCCTACATTATCCCTGATGTACAAAGGCTATATTATATTTATTTAAAATTAGGGTTCCGTATCAAACATTTTACCCAATGTAAGTAATTTTTTTATTTTTGAATTGTTCGTTAAATACCCTAGCGAAGCCGCGCCGGACCACTAGTACAGTATAATTGACAATGATGATGTGTATTTGCTCTAGAACGAAGGTAGGAGAGTTATTGAAATAGTTGCGCTCCTAAGGACGAGATGTTTGACCCTTGTTGGGCATCTGTACTGGGACGGAACAAGGAAACATCGTTTGGGGCACTATTGGGAGAAAAAGTTTGGGTAGAATTAAACCCCCTTAAAGACACAGTCTTTAACCATAAGCCCTGCTTATAACTAGTTTCTACCCTGATTAAAATTGTATTTTATTTTTTAGTTTGTCAGCCCTGTAAACACGCTTGCACGATAGGTCCTACCAGAAAATCAGCGTTGCTCGACTCCTGACTTCTTTAACCAACATTATGCTGAGGTAGGCCCTTTTTGGTTCGTACGCTGTAGGTACGATAATATAATTTTAAGACTATTTTATTTTTACATTTATTTTTGTACTTATGTTTTCTGTGTGAGCCAAATTCTTTTCTGCCCACGACTTTGCATATGTAATGTATACATATTCGAATACCGAGATACTCGAATGCCAATCATACAATATGATGGTAGAAGTCGACGTAGCCAAGGTCGAAGGTCGGTCACAAAAGTTTAGAAGACATCTAGTCACTCTTAAGTACAAAGTGTACAGAAGAAAAGAGATAAGCGGTTAAATTTGTTCCCCTTTTATACCTATAATCGAGTCCTTAATACGCCCCATGCCCTTAGCCACAACTAATTCCCGTTGACAGGGGCTCAAGAGAGCTTTTGTTACGTCACGAATGACGTCAGACACTAGATTATTACTTTCCCTTTACTCGCCCTTGTTTTTGCTATGAAACATGTAGGATGATATCTAATTTGTGCAAACTTGCGGAAAGGAGAAATGTATAACATTTTATTTATTTATTTTTTGAAATAAGATCTCAAGAAATTTCGATTTTGGCGGAGCGTGTACGCGACCATTTCTCAGCTCGGGAATGCGCCTACCAACTACGTCACGAAATAAGTGCGAGGGCTTCTTTACTTATTATATTAGCAAAAATCTTAGAGATGTGTAGGTAACATCAGGCTGAGGCCTATTTTAATCGTCCAACATACTCAATCGTTTGTCCAACGTGGATACACTATGTTAGAACCTAACATAGTGTATCCACGTTGATCGCGACTCAGGTGAATAGAGCTCCAAAAATTACAACTCGATGCAAACATCTCGCAAAAATCCCTAAGTCCTCATAAAAACCTGCATTTCGATGTCTCGACATTTTTGTTTGCGCTTCAGTTTTTCAACGCCTTTAATTGGAGGCATTCATTACGGAGTCTTTTGACAGCTGAATGGCGATGGAGTGACATTGACAGCTAGTCCAGTGCTTTAAGAAGGTACACTCTGAAATGTGGCAACGTTTAGTAATCATTATATAGACTTCGCTTTCATAGTTTGGTTAGAGCCGTTATTGTAGTTCCAAAGAGTACACAAAAAACTTGGATTTACAAATTATTCCTTGATTCGACATAAAATCCAGACTGTCCTTTACGATTTAATCTACTAATTATCTGTGTGGAACCCTAAAATGGTTAAAAAAATCTACTGTGTATAATCAGAAAGCTGACGGTGCTACAACCCTGAGCCAAAGGGGTTATTCCCATCTGATCATATGATCAGATTGTGGTTGCATCTGATCAAATAAAAAGTTCCCGATGGATCATTGATCAGATGCAACTGCTTTTTTGAATTAAATTTTGTGCCAACGGATCATAATTATATTTTTGGCGTGTAATATTACTATGCAACTAACAACCTTTTTCTATACGACTTTTTTGTACTTATTAACTACCTATTTTTATAGTTCCTGTTGGGTTGAGAAAAATTAAAAAAACTTATTTTAATTAAAAAAATCGCTAAAATACGTAAAACTTTAAACAAAATCAACAGTATAACAATAAACAATTCTTTAAACAGATTATGTACACAAAAGAATCTTAAATAAATAAAAACAATTTTGATTAAAAAATTAGTCTTATATTTATGTCAAAAGAACTTAAAACTTTTTATTATTTATTAATAAAAAGATTACGTTTTAAGAAAATAATTATTTAACCTATCAATTAGTATCTAATTAGGCAAACTGAAATGTCATGTTTTTGATTTTGTTTAATTTTAGTCTACCATTACAAATTTTAGACTGATATTTAGATTTTTAGTTTGTAAACAAACAATTAGTACTTTAATCAACCCAAATTTCAATATAATATTTATCATTATTTTGTCTATTTAACCTATTATACGAATTGTTTAGTGTTTGACTGTTGATTTTGTTTTAAGTACCTACTTGTGTTATAAATATAAGACTTATTTTGTGATCAAAATAATTTTTATTTATTTAAGATTGTTCTGTGTATTTAATCTGTTTTAAGAATTGTTTATTGTAGATTTTGTTTAATGAAAGTTTTAAGTATTTTTGCAATTATAAGACTGATTTTTTAATCAAAATAAGTTTTTTTTATTTTTCTCAACCCAACAGGAACTATAAAAATAGGTAGTTAATAAGTACAAAAAAGTCGTATAGAAAAAGGTTGTTAGTTGCATAGTAATATTACACGCCAAAAATATAATTATGATCCGTTGGCACAAAATTTAACTAAAAAAAGCAGTTGCATCTGATTAATGATCCATCGGGAACATTTTATTTGATCAGATGCAACCACAATCTGATCATATATATGATCAGATGGGAATAACCCAGCCAAAGCCGTAGGTCCTGCGCCTGACCTCGCCTTAGTTGTGTCGGTCTGCCCACTGAATGAAGTGAGTAAAATAGAGAATGATTTTTGCCAGATATCAATGTCTTTCCACTAACATATTGATGTGTGACAATATCCAGACCCAATCGGCATAGAAATAATTACCGGCCTGCATTAATCTTTGAGCTAGGAACTGAAATTCTAGAACAAAAGTAGCATTATCCTCCAAAAGGGGACGTTTCTATAAAGAAGTCCTAGTGTTTCCCAGTAGAGGATATCTGGTAAGCTCCTGTGATGGTGGATAACGGGAATAACGAAGGTTTAATTTTTTTTTATTCCTGAATTAAAGTGGTCAATTAAATATTCTTAGTGAGCTAGCTCCCCTAAGAGGAAACTAGCTGCGTAGAGGCTTAATTCTGTCTCCTATGACACTAGCGCATCTTTTGTTTAACGATGAGTAGATGTGTGTAAAAGAAATTGGCGAGATTTTGTGACGTTCTTTATTTATGCATAGATATTTATTATTAAATAAATACATATAATGGTTTTGGCAACTAAGTGAGGCTATCAGGGCAGAACCTAGAAGAGCGCTATCTGTATATTTTAAACGGGTCTACTGCGTTCACCTGTCTCCCGCAAAGCATGGTGATTATGCTTATGGAAGAACCCTCCCCCCCGCTTGGGGTTCGATCAGCAGTGGACCTATGTTCACCAGTTCTTAAATGGGACGTTTTAACCCCTTGTTTAGAATCTTCTCTGAACTTACAAATTTCATAGGTCATGTTACTATTTTATAGCGGATAGACCTTTGTACTCGTATGACCACGATCTCACCTAATGGGAAATGAAGTATGGCTGACGATAGATAGAAGACACCTATATACTGGTCTTGAAGAGACCCGAGTTTTAATTGGTATTCTAACTAAAAAAGGTCAACAAGAGAAATTGAACAGCAATTGTTATAAGAAAATAGATCGTTATTATATTTATGTAAGACTATTATTTATTACTAGACTATTATAATAAGACTATTTATTTATTATGATATAGATAGACAATAACCAACCTATTCTCGATGAGAAAGCTAATCACCATATATGGTATATGGTGATTAGCTTTCTCATCGCCAAAACGGCTCAGCTAATCTGATTAAAATAAAGCATGAAACTGAATTTTATCTCGGGAAAGGGCTGTTTTTTCACTGTTCGGGCTACTTTTTTCAAAACAAAGGATCTATGTTTGGCTGTTAATATGTGCGTTCGTTGGTTACAGCCTCAGTTGGGGTAAATTTTTAATACTCTTTAGCCAATGAATTTATTGTTGTGAATCAGGTTATATACAGTAAGTTCTTAGGACTTTTACAACGCTGGCTTCTGCCACTTGAGCATACAATATTATTGATTCTTGCTAATGTATAGCAAATTGTCCCACAATACTTATAAAAACAGTGTCAGTTTTAAGGAATTTGAAGCCAGCTTTTTCAAAACAATCAATATTTCTCAGAAAAAAGTCCCAAAAGTATATTTTTATTTATGTCTGAAATAACTTAGAAGCGGCTAAGAACCTATCTTCTAACAAGACCACAAAGCTTTTGAGCTAAACTCTAGACGAATCATAAAGAACAATAACGCTCCACTTTAATTATAAAACACTATCTGATGCCTGTGACTTTCCTCAAACCGTAAAATATATTTTAAGTACTTTTATTCCTTATGATTATGATCCACTGAGGTGGGTTTTTTGAGTTATTCTTGCCTTTTTTCAAAAGATACTGTTGTCACTTGTCGCAGTTGCTTTCTTTCATCATAAGTTATTAACCGAATTGAAATAAAGGAGGAGGCTCTCCATTCGTCTCAATTTTTTTATGGCAAAAATGTTCCTATAAGGATATGAGTAACAGCAATCGTTACAAGTAAGTAACACAACGCAATTTTAAACATAAAGTAACAAAAAATGACATTGTTAAAGAATATTTATAGAGTATCTAAGGCATACCTTTTTATTTTTTTAAATTGGGAATATAAGAAGAAGTTTGACTTGTAACATTTCAATACTACTGATTTTTTCAGGACAAACATATTCAGTATGAAACATACAGAATGGAAACATTTAAGTAAAGCTCATATAGGAAATGCATGTGTAAAAGGCAGTAAATGTAGGTTTAAAAAAAAAGTACGCGTTAATCATTTTTACTATGATGAACAAGCATTATGATGCTTGTTCTGAATAAAGCCAGTAAAGAGTAGAGTAACTTACGATGCAAATAGCTTTACAAACTAACAAATTTTACATATTTCGATATACATAGGTAGGAGGTACGAGCAAGACTGTAATTAGTCTTTGTATATTCTAGGCGTGGGCGCTCGGTCTGGTTCGGTATGAAAGACCCTGACTATGAGGATACACGTGTAACAAGGTTCCTGTGTGGTATGTGACTAAATACGCTAACTTTTGAAGTGATACTAAAATACACTCAATAAAACACTCGAAAACTGTAGTAATACGAGTTAATATGAAAGTATAATAAAAAGTTATGAAAGTATGCAGTTCCACTCACAGTATCCAGTAGAAATGAAAAACTGCTAAATGTATGGGAGGAAACTTTGATTTTTGTTATTGTTTTCGTTAGGTTTATTCTATTTTTGATGAGCAATATTTAAATATTTCAAAAACCTTATGGTCTCGTTTTTTAGGGTTTTGCCATCGGTTGCAAAACCCTTAAAACGAATCGCTTTGGGTCTGTTTTGTGTTTTGAATCCTTAATATCTCAGAAACTACTGCAGCTATTGACTTGAAATTTGAAATAATAATACATTTTGTGCGCCCGCACATATTTATAGAAAAATAAATGAAAATAAATGAAAAATCAAAATGAAGATTTTCCATACAAATTTTGAAATCGAAATTTTAAATGGAACGTACAAAGTCGAAAGTGGTATCAAATGAAAGGTACTGGTTTGTAGATTTCAAAATAGTTTTTGAAATTTCGGTAGATTTCATACTTTTTAAAATATTTTGAAAATGGTCAAAAAAATGACCGTTCCCCCCCCCCTATCTCCGAAGATTGCAGAGCGATCGACGTGATATGTACCAAGTGTTTGTAGGTATTGATCTATATTTTATAGGAAAAATATAGAGAAGTCTGTAAAAATAATACTTTTTGAAATATGGTCAAAAAAGGGCGGGAAAAATTTCTAAAGGGGTGACTACCCCCCCGAGTTGGGTATCAAATGAAAGGTATTGGTTTGTACATTCCAATGCAGTTTTTGAAATTTCGATAGATTTTATACTTTTTGATATATTTTGAAAAAGGTCGAAAAATTGACCGGTACCCCCCCTCTATCTCCGAAGATTGCAGAACGATCGATTTGATATGTACCAAGTTTTTGTAGGTATTGATCTATATTTTACAGGAAAAATATAGAGAAATCTGTAAAAATAATACTTTTTGAAATATGGTCAAAAAAGGGCGGGAAAAATTTCTAAAGGGGTGACTACCCCACCGAGTTGGGTATCAAATTAAAGGTATCAGTTTGTACATTTTAATGCAGTTTTTGAAATTTCGATAGGTTTTATACTTTTCGAAATATTTTGAAAAAGGTCGAAAATTTGACCGTTCCCCCCCCTCTATCTCCGAAGATAGCAGAGTGATCTATATAAAATGTACTAAGCGTTTGTAGATATAGGTCTATATTTTACAGGAAAAATATAGAGAAGTCTGTAAAAACAATACTTTTCGAAATATGGTCAAAAAACTAATTTTCATACAATGGGGGCTATTTCATTGAGAGCAATATCAAATCAAAGGTATGGATTTCGACAATTCAAAACAGGTTTTAAAAATCGTCTAAGTTTCATACTTAGTGAAATACGTAGAAAAAAGTCGAAAAAATAATTGTAGGTACCAACCCACTTACTACCCACTAATCTCTGTAGTAACTGTAATAGTAGGGTTCCACAGCGCCACGAAACCGTTGTTCTCAAAATTTTAAAGTCCATACCCAATGTATTCCACTGCGCTCGAAGAATATTTAGATAATAAGATTATTGAATTCATGAATTCCACCGTGCTCCAAAAAAATATGAGAAGAGTAATGTATCCTGGATAATCCACACAACATCATTTAGCGACAAGCTAAGCAAGCTTGTGTAATTCGTACTACTACGATATCTGTTATACTTAATAAAGTATATATAAGTATCACATTAGATGATTTATTTTTGTGTACGTAGAAAAGGACTAGAACACTCAAACAAATAATCTGCAGATCTTACAAATATTAGTCCCGAGGCGGGAATCAAACCGCAACCTCCTGCGTTGTAAGCCCACCGCGCTAACAGGTCGTCAATATACGTACCTACCTAAACGACAAAAGTTCAAAACCCTCGGCGCGCGAGTTACACTCGCACTTGTCGTACTTGTTTTAATATGTCAGCAACTACTGCGGCAGTTAATATGAAATTTTATTCATAATTTATTTCGTGTGCCTTTAGGTACTGATTTAAAGTAATAAAAATGAAAAAGAAGATTTTTAGTACAGATTTTGGAGACAAAATTTTAAAAGATTGTTCATTAGATACCACAAGTACAACAAAAGACGAAATTGTTATCATGAACTGTCTCTCATCTCGATCAGCTTTAAAATTTCGGCAAGTCTTATACGCTTTTAATTAATTAAAAAAAATCCATTAATTGATCATTCATATTTTAAAATCAAAACCATTTTCAAAAATTGTCTAACCATACGTTCACTGTGAGTATAAAATTAAATATGAGGAAGTTAAAACTCATAAAAATTCAGTTATGTTTTTTGCTCTTTAGTGTGGACTTTTCAGATGCATGCCACCGAGAATCGAGGCCCCTTCTAGTTTAGTATGCAGATTTGAATGCACTTTCCGGCATCATAATATTACTCTCCACCCGTAGGGGAGGTTTCCACCGGGGGGTGTTTGCAAAACAAAAGTTCGTACTTAGAGTAAATACTACTCTAACCTCTATCTATCTCTAATTCTGCCTTTCTTACGATTATACTAGGGTAAGCTAAGGATACTAGAAGTACACTTACTCGACAAAGAGAACGCGATCTCCACGCACGGTATCTCTTACTATTCAGTAAGAAACATTGAGATACATAAAGCAGATATATACGAGTAGCTAGTGAAAAAATAAACGTCGCTAGTACGTTCAGGGTGGTCCCTACCAGCCAAGGCTATTTATTGGCCATAATAATTTTACCACCGAAAACTGTCTATACACGACGACCAAAAAATGCGTCAAATGCGGCTTGGCCTGCGCCAAAGTAGAAATATTCCTTGGAATTTTACAAATCCGGATAATCTCATCCACATCAAGTATTCACAAAGTGTTATGAGGGAATACATTATTAATAGGCGCTTGCTTGACCTGTTTTTTATGTTGATCTCTAAATTCGTAAATAAGAGGTACCAATTGTAGGATTTTTGAGACTTTCTTGTCGCTATACTATCAGTATCACTTAGAGAATCCTGTAGAAAGATCAAATCACAAAGTAATGAACTATGTAGTATGTTAGCCGTGTGGTGCCGGCATAGAATTTCACCACCCCAACTCTTCCTGTGGGTGTCGTAAGAGGCGACTAAGGGAAACACACCGGGGGGCGGGCAGTAGCGACTTCTGCAGAACAACTACACCGAACTGCGATCCCCAACCCGCATGCCCAGCGTAGGGATTATGGGCAATAACCCCCAAATAATGATGCCATCTATGGCGCTCATTAGGGGAGGCCTATGTCCAGCAGTGGACTATTATAGGCTGGTGATGTTGATGTTGATGTAGTATGTATAGTATCACATTTTGATGTATTTTTCTGTTTCTATTTGGTTTTTACTAATAAACTAATGGACCTGATTTAGATTTTATTATTATATCTATACTAATATTATAAAGAGGAAAGATTTGATTGTTTGTTTGTTTGTTTGTTTGTTTGAATTGAATAGGCTCCGAAAGTACTGGACCAATTTGAAAAATTCTTTCACCATTAGAATCCTTAATTTTCCGTGATGAACATAGGCTATATAATATTTTCGAACAAGTTAGGGATCCGCATGAAAAATTCAATGATTGAGCCGTGCGCTGTATACTCAACCTCATTTTATATTATGGCGCGTCATAATAGAAAAAGAGGTTGAATATACATATAGCGCACGGTGCTTGCTTTTTCTCTACGGCCAGTGTCAGTTACGGAGTGTCGAGTCAATGTCAAAAACCCCAATGCTGTCAAAAAAAGTAAGGGATCCGTATGAAAACTGTGAAACCCATCGTGTTAGTGTGTATAATTTCTGAAATTTTTGTTTAATACCCGTGCGAAGCCGGGGCGGACCGCTAGTATTTATATACTTTCTAAACGACCTCTGTGGCGCGGTGTGCGAAGGTCTGATTTGAGGTTCAATTCCCGTCTCGTAACAATCTGCAGATATTTGTTCAGGGTATTCTGGTTGTTTTCTGTGTATGAAAAATATCTAACCATGTTATATATTGTATTATGTATATAAGTCATCTAGTCCCATAACACAAGCTCTGCTTAGCTTGGGTCTAGGAGATGCTGTGGGAATTGTCCAGCAATATTTATTTATTATAATTTGTAAAACTCATGTTTAGTAAGCGAATTAAATTTCCACTTCAATTTCTTTCTTCTAAGAAGCCAATCAAGATAAATTTATTTTAAAATTGATTGCTGATTGATGATTGATGATTACGTATCCATAGAATTTTTATAATGCCTGAAAACTAGAGCTTGTGATTTTTCGGGATAGGTACTAAAAGAGATTCAAAGTGTTGCCTTAATCATCATAGAATCTAATATTTTTACATTAAAAAACTCTTGATTCAATATTAAACTCAGTCTAGCAAAGAGCAAATCTCTTTGCTTTTTTTTATTTTACCACAGTCGGGTTAGAAACCTCGATATTTATTTGGGAATAGGGCAACCGTAAATAAACATCGGGTTCAAATAAAAATCTAGAGAAATGGTGGGAATAAAGAGAGTGAGTAAGAGCAACCGCAGGTAAATATTTAGGTCAGGATAAATTAATGTTTTGAAACTTACGCGATCTGAACGTGAACACATAATGATTAGTAATTAACGGGTATTTTTCGCGTTTCTTCTTCTTCTTCCTTTCTTCTTCTTCTTCCTTTCTCGACGTTTCAACAGGTTTGCACTCTGTCGTGGTCACGAGATGACTGATCTCGTGAACTATCTGGGTCCCACATAATTATTCGTCGTTGATCGATGATATAATACGATTGTTATGAACTGATTTTTTTATGGATTCAATTGGTGGACTTGTTAAGGCTGTGCATGTGTGATGAAATCGAGTTAATTCCAAATAATCCTGACCGATTTGGATTTCAAATGAATACTTTTCATTGAAACATTGCTTGGTTGGGAAATATTCGAATAGATATGGTCCGTTGATACTGGATGGCTGCTGATCATCATTATCATAATATTTATTATTGTATTTTGATTGCGCGTAAACAGTGCCTTAATTCCCAAAGAGCACACAAATAAAGTAGGTACGAGCCAACAAAGGTAATATTATCAGTCCCTATGTCTTCGCTCTTATCAGTAGAAAGCCCCTAAAAGTCCCGAGCAAGGGTTTCGTGAACCCTTTTTTTCGTAAAATAACGCTTTGTTATGCGATATTAAAATTTGTTAATCACACCGTAGATTATAAGGTTTAAGCTGTTTTTTAACTTCTAAAAAGGCTGCAAGCATTTTATGCTGGATACTTCTGGAGACCGCAAAAAATGGCTTTTAGGTACTTCATCGATAGGTCTTTTGGATAGATAGTTAGGTACCGACACAAATATTTGTAGTACTATACATGTAGACAAAAGATAAATATAATAGGCATAGAAAAATGCAAAGAATTGTTAAAGTACAAGGCTTATCACCATTATAGCAATTTCATCCATGCAACCTATCGTTAAGTCCTTAGCCTAAGCTGAACACTGTTAGCGCGCCACCCTCTTTTAACTACCTGTAGTATTAACCAGGAATAACCCACAATATGGGCCCAGAACAGAACTTTTTGATGTTTGAAATCGATAATCCAAATGCCAATATTGGCTACCTTGTACCTGACGGTATGACCCCAGACAATAACGCCCGCAAGTCCACAGAACTATTTCCAAAGCCTCTAGGTATTCAATAACTATAGAGTAACAAGGGTACAGAAAGCGATTTTCCTAAATGCGACCCCTTAAACGATCTGCAGGGCATTAGGTACTGAAATGACACACACCGCTGAGAAGAATAGAGAACTTTGAAAGATTCGACAGATAACTCTGAGATCTTTTTTCATTGATTTGAAGTACATAACTTCTTACTCTGGATACGTACTCGATGTTCTTACTTCTTTGCACTTTTTTAATGAAAAACGTCAAGCATAGAATCCACCTTCATTTATTTTGCATTGTATGTTCTCTTTGTTCATATACAAAAACTGATCTAACAAACATTAACATAAAGTCTGTTTTAAAACTTACAGCCCCAAATATGACAATTTAAGTATACTCGTAATATCCGAGAGCGAATTTGAGAAAAACTATGAACCGACCTATTCTTTACAATTAACAAAGTTATTCCAAGGTTTTTGAGATAAATACAATTTTTATGAGATCATTTTGGCCACATTTCTGTAGGCATAAAAATTATCAAAATCGGTCCATAATTGGCGAAGGATTCGGTAAACATAAAAAAAACATGCAACCAGCCGAACAAACATAGAACCTCCTCCATTTTCAGAGAAGTCTAAAGAATTTGAGCTATGCTGTATTCTGGTATTTTTAGGTTTACCTACTTTTAACGCATTTTTAGCGTTAGGTATATACGTTAGTATTCTGCTCGCTGCATTCTCAAACCAAGGTTCCCCAAAAAGCTACCTAAGGGACACAGCGTTCGCCCAGTAAACGCAAAAGGCTACTAAACCAGCCTATTTACGACCCTCCGCTGGTCCACCTGTAAGGGTAGGCCGTTTCTTGGTAAATTGGCTAATAAATCTAGGCGAAAAGATTTAGAAAGACTCCTGGGTGATATGACTTCAAGTGGTTCCGTTGTTAATGAATGTGATTTCGCGCTGTACGATAGTTTCATGTGAAGCTTGGTAAATACAGAATCGTCGTAGGAATATAAAAATAATTTATACTAACAAAGTACATGGAACGATTATATTAAACTTATCCGAGGCAATCCGAACCAGCTACTGTTTTAGAAGGACTTTCGTTCAATTTGCGATGTGAATTTGTGGAGTCACACAAGAATTATCCACTTATTATATTCTGAGCTAGTAATGTTATGACTAACAATTTAGTGTATGTGGAAAGGTATGTATGTATATTTTTTGTTTGACTAATAATATCATCTGATTCATCGTCATTTACTAAAGCCACTCATCTCAATAAGTGACTTTGCCACCGAAGATGTCAGAGATCGTGTAGAAGAACTTCAATCTTGCCTTAAACAGACGCAGGTCGTAATCAGAACGAAAAACAGAGACCGGCAGAGAACACATATCTTAGCAACACCAATTTTAATGCTTTATTTTGACAACAAAAGAACATACAGGCTTACAGGCAAAATTGAGAATCTCATATCCTTCCGAAAAAGCTTCCGGCAAAAGTGGCCGGTTCCGAATTTCGTTCGAAGTTGTAAGCGTATAAAACAACGGTTGACCAATTATGTTGGCTGTAACATAATTAACAGTGTCGAGGTCACCGTGACATTGTTTCGCCTCATGACAGATGATAAATGGTGGTTTTTGTTCCAATAAAAAGCGAAAGACGTGCTTCGTTATGTTTTTGTTCTGCTCTTTAATTGTGCTTTTGTTCTGTTACAACAGTCATCTGTTGATAATTTAGAGTCGAGAACACAAAAACGTAATGAGTGTCGCAGTGAGTGCCTTTTTAACCCATTAGAAATTTACATACAACATTGCTACATGTATTTCTCCTGTTAGATTAATGATTTAAGAATAATATTATTCGTAACGTTACGTTTTGAAAACGGCTTTCCCATCAAATGTGTTTGAATTTCTTCAAATATGGTACGCCCGACTTTGCAGATGAAAATAAGACATTAAAATACTGAAATCAAAAACCAACATCTTAGTGAGGGTCGAGCATTTGGAGTCGCGTCATAATGATTTTAAATCATTTGTGGTGCGTGTTCCAACTGCGAATATTTCGACCTTCATGAATGAAGAATTCTGGCCGAAGAATGTGCTGTTCCGGCGTTTTCGCGGACGATTACATACCGCGTCACACACGTCGCCAACATTACGTGTTAGTAATTAGGTTTATTTTTTATGTATGTATGTTAGTTTAAGGTATATATGTATTTTATATGAGCCTTAGTTTTTAAGTATTTTCCATCCTGTACTAGACTAATGTTGCCTGAAATTAATGAGTTATTATTATTATTATATAAAAAGAAAAAAAAGATCTGCATGGGTTTGTTTGGGAAACCAACGTTTCAATAATGTAAAATATTCTTCCACAAGGCTTCATACTTCTATAACAACCGTTTCTATCGGATGTTGGTGAAAACTAGGAACGCAGGGAGACAGAAGCAGGTTTTCAGCAGCTTTCCAATAAAATATCACAGCCTAGACGATGTGAAGCAAGTATGCATTAGGCAGATACCTGGAAAGCTGATAATTATATTTATTCTCTCCCATTCCCACTGTCTACCTCACTCTTTTTGGTTGGCCTTTTAGGTCAACAGCACCGAAAAGGCCAACCAAAAAATTTATTAACAATTTGTTTGCCAACTTACCTACATGTCGCAGTATTAGACAACATCGACTAGGTCACACTCGTAGGGCATAACTGTTATCTGTGGCAGAGGTGTGGCAGTGAATGCGTTAACGAGCGCTAATACGAAACAAACGCGCATGAGTTTTTAATGAGCGAACCTAATAATCATAGCCATCATTCGCTATTAGTCGGGTAAAAAAGAAGAATGTAAATCAGATATGTATAAAAAAGTTGCCGTAATTTTTCGCAACGAGAACATCATTTAATTAAAATTTAGTGCTAAGAACCTACCTCTTCCATTGCATTAGTACAGGATATAAATTAATACAGGATGGGATGAAGCGAAATCTGCCGGGATTAATATTGTATCAGGGAAACCTTTTACATAACGGTGCTGCGTTTGTTAACGCGAGTTGGGTGGGGTAGCTACTAGACTAGTGTCAATGTAATGGCAGGCAAGTTATTTATTTGGTCTAAAAATTAAAAAAAAGTTCGTTATTATTTTAAAAGAACTTCCGGTTATTCATGGACAACCATAGTATTTCAGATGATGTACTAGCTAGGTGTACTAAGTTTCAGACATCGAAACTTAGAATTAGCCATTAAAATTAGTGGATTCAAGTACTACCTACTTGTATCTTGGGTTCTTATTTCTTGGATGAATATTCAAGATGGTTTAAAGTTCATATTGTATATAGAAGTGTCGCATACGGCCCGTACGTTTACACTTCAGAAATCTTCCTAAACTGGCACAACTTTTTTTTATAATTTTGGATTCTACATTCGCAGGACCATTATACATTAATATTTAGTCTAAATTATTCAGCCTACCCAACATTAAGGCAAGCCAAATAAAACGTTAACTAAATCAGTGTGAACAGAGCTCGATTCCTACGGAGAGATATCATTCTCACTTAGCTCTTGACCCCCTTTAGGGATGCTAGTTGAACGCGAACTAAATCAAAAGAGTGCAGTATAATATTAGGTCCTTACATATGAAATTGGCGTTTTGTATGGGAGGAACAAAAAGTCGAATATTTTTTAATATAATATATTTAATTAATCAAAGTATGAACCATTATTTTCTATGCACTTTTGCCATCTTATAGGTAGTTCATTGATCCCTTTACTAAAAAAACCAGTCGGACGGGAATCAATAAAATCTTTGAAGGCGATTTGGACTGCCCCATCGGAGTTGAATTTTTTCCCTTGCAAGAAGTTATCCAAATTTCGAAAAAAATGGTAATCTGTTGGAGCAAGGTCCGGGGAGTACGGAGGATGTCTTAGACTTTCCAATTGAAGCTCTTCTAATTTAGTAGCCGTCTGTTGCGCAGTGTGTGGTCTAGCGTTGTCGTGAAGCAGCAGTGGCGTGGAGCGATTGACCAGCCTAGGTTGTTTAGCCGCTAGCTTTTCCATCATGGTTTGCAATTGCTGACAATAGACATCAGCCGTAATAGTCTGGCCAGATTTGAGAAAACTGTAATGAACAATACCGGCACTAGTCCACCAAACGCTTACAAGTAACTTTTTTGGGGTTAATTTTCGCTTGGGGCAGGATTTGGCTGGCTGGCCAGGATCCAACCATTGCGCTGAGCGCTTCCGATTATCGTAAAGAACCCATTTTTCATCACAGGTAATGATTCGGTTTAAAATACCTTCATTATTGTGCCGGTTTAGTAATGTAACGCAGCAGTCGACGCGCGTTTGCCGGTTTGCTTCAGTCAATTCGTGAGGTACCCACCTTTCAAGCTTTTTAATCTTCCCAATTTGCTTCAAGTGAATTAAAACAGTTTTATCACTAACACCGCAGCCTGCAGCTAACTCGGACGTGGTTTGCGATGGATCCGCTTCCAAAGAGGAGAAATTTGTGATTAAAGTGGCCAGTACGAAAAACGCCAATTTCATATGTAAGGACCTAATATTTTAAATGCATTTGCTTGGTACTGGCATTAGCTTGAACTCTTTGGCTATAGAAATAAGGCTCATAGTTAAATACTTAGGCCATCAGTCACTAAATCCAAGTAAATCTCTCTCATTTTTGGCCCATTTTGATCTTATTTTTAAATGTCTTATATTCATATGTACAAAACTTCTGACGGTTCCTAAAAACATTATAGATCATTAAAATATCTCTCTCATAATAAATTTTAATCAAAACTACATTATTTTATTTTTATAAATTAAATAAATTGTTTTGCAGTACCTTACAATGTACATGTAATAATTAAAATAGCTATGCTAACATTAAGACTTAAGCTAAGTAAAATAAATCCAAACCTAAAAACACTAAGGGAAGTGAACATTTGAACTTAGTATTCAAAACTAAGTGCGGAAATAAAACGCTAAACGGACGAAAAGATATTCTAAAGCGAGGGGCAAGCTACTTGTGCTTCTTAGGATTGTTCGACAGTAAAAGCTATCACAAAAGTAAAGCCATCGCGGTCGTAAGGAATCGACACCAGTCCAAGCCCGTGGATGTCGCTAGAGCCAAAGAAGAGGAAGGGCAGCTTTCTGCTGTGTATTTTAACACCTCTTCATCGCAGAAGAGTTGTCTCCCTAAAACAATGGGTATTTTCCATACCACAATACACAACACACATTCCACCGTTCATGTCTGGCAGAATAAGATATAATAAGGATTCCCTTAGACACCGTTTATTACGCCCACGGGCTGATTCGGAGGGGTCGACAACGACGGCCATGGCTCCGCTAGCTAAGTCGACTGTAGATTTTGACCTGAGATTTTGTCAACTTCTTCCGTTGGAAACTTGGAAGTTTTAAGCTGGAAAAGATACGGCGCAGAAAAGGAAAATTTCATCAGCGCTTTTGGAGGAAAGCATTCTTTAAGAGTGAGGTACTCACTTCTGCGTCAGGTCTTTGTTACGAACAATGAACAAGTCTTTGAATGTTTTTTACTTTGGTTCTCGCTTGTACTGTCAGCGCAGAAAGGGGATCAAGTTGTAAGCAAGCTAGTCGCTCACCTTGTAAAGTTTTCGACGAATTATAGTTGTTCGCTGATCAAATAACTGTAACAGGTACAAATAAAATTGATGCTTAAAAATAATAATAATGAATCATTATAAAGTATGTGCACCTAATCAAGTTGTTTATTTTTTTTTTGCAGAGTATTGAAGAGATAGTTTCGCCTATGACTGTACTGATCTTAAAGTTTGTAAGTTAGGAGCTCAGTTTTGAGTATTTAATTTTGTTCGGATAAAGGAAAGGTAGAATGAAAAGATAAGGTTGTCTTTCGGAGCGTGTTACAAAGTTTTGTTTTTTGTTGTTACCAATCTGCGCCTACAGTCTCGAGTTACGAGTTTTGTAAATTTCTTTTTAACCATATTGGAGCTGAATTTAAGCCTAAAGAGTATTTTAGCTGGAATCTACGAGTGTCTCGTATGATGGCCCTCGCGATGGCATGAGCAAGTCTCGCTTTTGTGAGACGTGAGGCTCTATTGATTACATAATTGATTGATTTCCGTATTTGATTCAATGCTATTATTATTTTGCACACCTGCTTGTGGATAAATACATTGACACTACTGTAGTTATAAGATCTGATATGTACCTATTATTATGTATTCGAAAAATTAAAGATTTAATTTGATTTGATGTGATATATCCCGGGCACGCAGCTAGTCCCCGTTGAGACTGCCACCGTGGCTGATAAATGGACTGGGACCTACCAACAATTTTCTTACAAGCTTTCTTAGACTAAGCTAGTACCTAGTTGCCAGGCACGAAAACATACCGACAACACCTTAACGAATTCCTTGCATCCCTGATTCAAACGTGACTTCAAAGCGCTTATTAAGATGAACTATAAACTAACTAGGTAGGTACTAAGAGACGGCCCGGGGGAACTTCAGCAAAGTTGAGTACGGTGGACTAATGCATCGCGATTCTTAGCTAACTTCACGTTGCTGGAATTATTTAGCGGCTTACATTTAGATTTATGGAATAATGAAGTAAGTTTGTCCTAAAGCTAGTTTTTAATTAGGTTATATGACATGGTCGTAGCGGGAATTCAAACACAATTCAGGCACGGTATTATTTTGATGTTGGATGCGGCATGCAGAAGACAGGGCGCTGTGGCGCTCATTAGGTGGTCTATATCCCGCTGTGGACTGACTGTATAGGCTGATGAATCATTTCATCATCGATTTTAATTGTGTTCGTACTGCCATAATTACTAACATTTTTAACTATTCTGGTTACAAATTATATGTTAAAGAAAGGTAGGATCCAACAGAAAAGAAGCATTGCATACCTTATTAATATGGCCTAGCCTGACCACCCAGGTCATATAGATCAATCAAGAATTAAAGTAACTAAAGCACCTAAGTCACCAACATCTCAATAATATCTTGCCAATAGCTGAATCGGCAGAGATCTGAGGTCTCTGAAAGTCGGTCGATTTGAGAAACTTCTCCTTATTTTGTAGTCGGCTAAAATTAAATAATAGAAGTAAGAACACTTATCTCTGTAAAGACAAAAACTTTTTGTAACCCAAACCGAAAAGTAAGTAGAAATAAGAACAACATCGCAATCTCCCGACACTTAACGAACAAAAAGGGCCTCTCGTTAAGAAAAATTAAATAAGACACCTAATATTTACACTTATCTACAGTGTTATTTTGGAGCACTTTGCTTCTGCCCTCGCTGTAAGGCGGGCGGCTAGGGTTGGGCGGGAGATAGTGCGGTTATAAAGTCCTAAGATTTTTCCATCGACGATTTGAAAATCGATTCTGAGCGCGGAACAAAGAGTAAAAAAACAATAAAAAAAGGTTTTGGTAACCAAGAACACAAAAATCAGAAAAAAATTATGTACTAAAAATAATCCATATGAAGAAGCCTTTCGATCGCTATGATAAAGCTAAAGGATAAATATTTTTCTACTGTAGCGGGTTCGGTTCCCGGTTCAAACATGTACCTATTTCAAAATCTATGAATGCAGTTTAAATTGTTTTTAAAATTAAAATAATGTCTTCTTTCAGTAAAATATTCTATCTACAATATTTATGGTACTTTCCCTCCATGTGGCATAGCGGTGGGACGCCCTGTATATAGCTACCATAAACAAGCTAATAGTAGTTTAATTCAATAAAACCATTATTTCCATTTCAGCCTCGACGAATGAACAAGATGTGACGCATCTGCTGCCGCTAACGGACGAGTGAAGAAAAAACCCTCCTACGTCCAGTTCGCTGTCAAACGCCGTACAAGCTGGATATATTCACGTCAAATTTTGTTTAACTCATTGAGTACCTACGTATCCAGTACGTATCCTGGATACGATACATGACAAATATATTTAACTCTAAAACTGTCGTAGAAAGACAGATCAATTTAAATGTTATAATATTCCGACACAAACACTATCCATCGCTCATATCATATATATTGGTTTAATTAATTTTACCATTGAAAGGACCAATTAACCGATAGGTTCGAGGGTAACACCGTCAATACACTCCTCTAGGGAGTCTGTAACCGCTAATAATATGGCTCGGCCCTTACGTCTAATGGTTCCCTTCTCACGAGCGGGTCACGTCCTGACTACATCGCCGTCTTATTTAATTAAAGAAAAATATAAATTTGAATTAATTTTAATGACGCCGAGCTAGAAGAAGCGTGATACAATTTGGAGCTGAATTCTTATTTTCACGCTCATTCCGTTCTGCATTATGCCTGTTGAAAGGTGTTAAAAAATGCTAATTTTATAACAAACTTTTCAACAGATGAATCTGGTAATGTGTACAAATAGGTAATTATGATAATTTTTCATACCACATCAATTCACCTGAGGTTGTTTATGTAACTAAATAACCTACACTTTTTCAACGCAAAGGATTATTTTGTTAAGTCGTTGGTCCTGCGCCTGACTTCTGCCACTTTTTGCAACTTACACGTGGATTGCATGTTTGTTACTTCCTCTTTCTTCACGACGAAAATATAAATGGATTAGGATGAAATTTATTAATTAATTTATCCCTTATCAACATAGCGTACCGTAAATAACTAGTGCAGTGAAAAAAAATTATTTGTTTACTTTATTGATATACTAGCAGCCCGCCCCGGCTTCGCACGGGTATTTTAAAGAATTTTAAGTCTTTACACACACACACGTTAGATAAGGTACTTTATTATTGAAGTTTTCATAAGGATCACTACTTGATCACTAACTTTAAAAATATTCTATAGCTTGGTTATCATACTAATGATGATTTTTTTTCCAAAAAGGTCTAGTAGTTTCAGAACCTATTCAATTCAAACCACAAACAAACAATAAAATCTTTCCTTTTTAAAATAGTACCTTTACCTCCTTTACTTATTTAAAGACTTTTCTCTCGCACCGCTATATCGCCTACATCGCATGGTTCCCATCTTGAAATTTTTATATTTTTTGACATTGAGTTTCCTCTCGCACCCCAGTAACGAATTGTGATGTCTATGACAATCCATAACTGACACTGGCGGAGTCGTCGTAGCAAAAGCGGTGCCATAAAAAAAAGAAGTTGAAGTTGAGTCACAGCAAAAGAGAGCAGCGCAAAAAAAGAAAAAAAAAGAAGTTGATGTATAGCGCTATGGTTTTATTATTGAAGTTTTTATACGGATCTCTAACTTTTTTGAAAATATTTTATAGCCTATGTTCATCACGGAAATTTTAGGATTCTTATAGTGGAAGAATTTTTCAAATTGGTCCAGTAGTTTCGGAGCCTATTCAATTCAAACAAACAAACAAACAAACAAACAAACAAACAAACAAACAAACAAACAAACAAACATACAAACAAACAAACAATCAAATCTTTCCTCTTTATAATATTAGTATAGATCATCCAAAACAGAAAAGAACATTACATAATATTTTAGTACAAACTATATAAGTAAGGTCCTTACTTTACGTTTAGGTACTAGATTGAGATCATAAATGTGCATGCATAATACAAATAATACCAATTCTTTAGTTTAGGTAATAATTATTAAGTTGTAATAATATAGGTACATCGAATAATGTACTTTATATCATTTAAAACCGCGTGCGTAGCTGCGGGCAGATTCTTCACAAAAATAAAGCGAAGCTGAACTCATTCCTATGTTCATGACAGAAGTAATTTCATGCAATCCACATTCCCAGGATATTGCTGAAACCGCACGTCAATCCTACGAAGACAGAGTTAAGCAATACGTTCATAAATATGGATAGACCGGTTCAGATATTGGGAATATTAAACAGTCAAATGCATACTCTACTGCAGAGTAAGCTTAGGTAACGTTTGATTTGAAATGGTCCTAATTTTCACAAATACACTCGAGAGCAATGAATCCGGGTCGAGTGTATGTCTATTGTTGAACATGGCAACTTCCTACTAATATTATTAAAGCAGAATGTTTACGTAAATTGTATTTTATAAAATTATATAAGATCATCAAAAAACACTCAAAATCAAAATGTAATTTGTCGTACTTTAAGAACATAGCGTAACTTAGATTATACGCTTGTGACGTCACAGGCAGAAGTGAGTATAAAATAATTTAAAAAGAAGTTAATACTAGATAAATCTTTTATGGTATAATCGGCGGCCTTTTCGCTTTTGCACTTTCAGGTAACCTTTGAGGATGGACAGGATCGATACTATCCAAACTCACAGTGGCGTAATTTAGTAGTAGATGGTACCTAGCTATGATAATTCGCCTATTCTTGATTGTACCTACGCTTGAGTTCCTACTAGGAACAATCGGGAAAAAAATATCCCGATTGTTACTACTATGGGCAACCGGGAGGAAAATATTCCCAATTGTTCCTACCTCCTTTACTTTGTTCCGGAGGCGTAGCGACGACGTAGCGGTACGTAGAGGTACTACCACCGCAAGCTCTACTAGATGTGGCTACGTCGTAGAGCCGCTACGTTGCTCGCCAGAATATAACACCATAGGGCGTGAAATTGGTTTAAGGTCAGGGTTACGCTAACAGTATTAAATTGCGTTACTGCTGTAGTTAAATAATAATAATTTACTGGTAGATCCATACCGGTAACAGCTTTACATTAAATCATAAAAATGATATCGCTTTAGTATTAGTAGGTATAAGTTTGGATGGATAGATAGTTTGTTATTCTTCAAGCGAAATCGATTGAACAGATCAGACTGAAATTTGCATAAATGTATGCCTAGTCGTCGAATAAAATATACATCACATCCGATAGCATAAATAAATAAATAAATAAATAATGCTGGACAATCCACACAGCACCATCTAGCCCCAAGCTAAGCAGAGCTTGTGTTATGGGTCCTAGATGACTGATATACATAATACAATCTTATTAAATAGATAGATATTTTTTATTATAGCATAGAAAGAAAAACAAAAAAATTAAGAGCCGCGGGCAGAAACTACTTAGGTATGAAGTAAGGTACCTATACTAATGGCTAAATGAAGACTAATTGTCGTAAAATTAATTTAATTTTTAATGATACCTACCATAGGACTAATTCCAAGCTCAAAATTGAAATAACAGGGTGTGCTCATAACGGTTAATGTTGCTATTTTGGTTGAAACAGAATAATTGTGATTCCGAAGTAACGAATGGTGGGGCTGGTTTGTTTAATTGCTGAGCTTTGGGGAAATTAGGACTCTTAAATAATACGAATAGAGTTTTGAATATATTTCGGTGGGTTCAAAACACTGACTTCTTAACCTATAAAAAGTTTTATTTATTTATCACTTAAATTATAGAAACAAAAGATTTTCGTGTACAAGAAACTAAATCCTACTTATATTAAATCGAAAATCCCACGGGTTCGGGCATCCAGCTATGTAGTAGAAAATACAGTTAAGTTTTATTATAAGATTTGTTGCCATACCCTACACACCGAGTCCAATCATATCACAGAGTTTTCTTAATAATACTACATAGGTAGGTACTTATTATTTATATTATACCCATAGGGTTGTAATACGAACAATATTCTCCTTATCGAACTACGGGCTATAATCACTTGCTTTTGATTTGAATTGGAGGCTTCACTGTTTTATCGCCATCTAGTGGAAGGCTGAAGAAACTCAACGTGCGATATATCCACATTATACGAAGAATAATAACTTATGTACATCGATAAAACTATGAACCAGTTTCCTCGGTACACGCAGTTAAAGGCAGCATAACCGCCATATTTGATGTCATTACAACTTTCTTGCCAAAGCACATCTCTCTGTAACCTAGATTTAGGAATAAACATAACTACTTTTCATAAAGTTGTGTCAATTAAAATTATTGAAGTCGCATCCGATTTCCTCCAAGCTTACAAAGTAGGCGGCGCGTCCGAAACAAAATTAATTCTATTTCCATAATAGAAGATCTTTATTTATGAAATTAATTAATAAGAGTAATACAATATCAAGTCTATGTTCATACTATACCTATTAATTAAAACACGTTTTAAAGTGCCATAGACAATTAAAGAATGAGTATCATTATTAAACATTGGTTATTAAACCACTTAAAACATCTAAAATTTGGATTTCATGCAACCTTTAGTCGAGCATTTGTTCATTACATTTTGTATAAATAAACTTTAGTTAAAGAAACAATACTGGCGGTTTCACATTATCTATAGGTAAACATTAAAACCTCACAGTTGTGTTACCGGTTTGATAAACGTCGTCTTTTGCATGAAAACAGCAACTTTTCTTCAGCGGCGTTGGCGACTTTCAACTTTTATATCAGATCTATAAATATTTGTTCAGGGTAGGTATTGTAATTGTTTTCCATAAAAAAATATCTGTTTAATGTAAAATCAGTCTTATAGTACCTACCCATAGCACAAGCTCTGATGATGCCGTGAGGATTGTCGAGCATTATTTATTTATTAACATCTTTCTTTATTTACTTCGTCATCAAGTGCTTCTATAGATATGAGTCGTATATTGTATATCAGTCGACCGCAGAGCGCGCATTTGTAAAAATGTAAATGTTATTGCGCAGACCATCCGACTGCGTTATAAATATTTGAAGCTAAGCCGAGTGCAGGCAAGCGGCGAGACTCGCGGCAGGCTTCACACCGGACTGTTACACGGAAATTACCGGTTTTCGATTTACATTAATAAATGTTCCCGAATACAACCGAATTCTGTTTTTTATATTATTTAATATGTTATGACAAAATTAATAACGTTTAAAACTTATTGAAAATACTATTCGTACCTACCATTTTCTACTTCTACGCGGACGAAGTCGCGGGCAACAGCTAGTTTGTTCATATTCATATTTATTTACATTATTATAACAAATTTAATTTCGTTATAAACCTATTAAAAGTCCTATTCGAACCATTTTCCACTTCTATGCGGACAAAATCGCAGGCAAAAGCGAGTTTGTTCATATCTATACTTATAGTATTCTTTGAAGAGGTTCCCAAAAACCTAGAACCAAAAACACATTTCACCAGCAAAAAGTGATTAAGACGAAACAACCGCGACTTTATTTAAAACATGAAGTGGCGTTCTGTGGAACTACGTGTGGCCATTACAAAGACTCTCGCGGGAGAGACGTGCGCCCACTTAGAAGTAGCTGGTCGTGGATTTTCAGCCTTCGGGAAATGAATGGGGTTGAAATCTTTACAAAATCGGTTAGGGGACTAGAATGCGTTCCTATACAAGGACTTGACAAGTCTACTTACTGTTGGTTACTGCTCAATCGTCGGATTTGGGGTGAAAATGGACGAATTTGCTGACGTGGGCACCACAGATGTAAATAATGGGCGACCTTCTTCTTCTTACATAGTATGTATTCGTTTTTAGGGTCGGTTGCCCCTTATGGTATCTCTTTGTGTGTCCTTTTTTGAATCATTAAATTCTCAGCAAATACTGCATCTAATAATATCTTGAAATTTGGAATAATAAAATGTTTCGTGCGCCTGTACTACGTAATATATTAAATACTAATAAGACAAATCTGTGGTGCCGGCATACAATTTCACCACCCCAACTCTTCCCGTGGGTGTCGTAAGGCGCGACTAAGGGAAACACACCGGGGGGTGGGCAGCAGCGCTCTTTGCAGAACAACTCCACTGAACTGCAATCCCCAACCCAACCTGCATGCCCAAATCACCCCCAAATGATGAATAATGCCATCTATGGCGCTCACCAGGGGAGGCCTATGTCCACATCACACATCATCACATAACCAGCCTATAATAGTCCACTGCTAGAAATAGGCGCTCATTAGGGGCGCCATTGATTGATAGAATTCTTCATCATTACCAGAAGGTCTATGTCCAGCAGTGGACTATTTTAGGCTAGTGAAGTGATATGTGAAGGAATGCCAAAGTGTAAAGATACAGTTCGGTGTGAGTCGGAGCAAGCGGCCGCATGTGCGATATGTGCATCTATATCAGTGTCCGCGGAGCGTGCCTACTTATGCATCGTTAATCTTGTTTATTATACTATTTATTATCTCAAAACAGCCCGGACGAAGCTGTCCAAGACAACGCGAATTTTTATAATGCTACCCGATTTTGGCACGTAGTGCTTTTACTCAGAAGGTTTGGAATTCTATAACTAACACTGCAGTGGCGTACACTTGAGGCCTTTTCTAATCTAGATCTTGTCAAAAAGATAATTGGAGATATCCGCTTCCTTCTGTTTATATTTAACTCCTCGACTGCGATCAGCGATTTGCCTGACAAGCATGGAGGTTAAGACGAAACCTCTCTTGTTCCGGGGAGATGTTCAGCTATGTAGGATTATTATTATTATAAATAGTGGTTGCGTTAATGCTGGATTAAATTACAAGGAATGATAAACAACATCAATACTAGGTTAGCCCGGTGTCCTGAAAACGCTAATGGGAAAGATTTATTAACTCTTCCAAGTTGAGCTATCGGGAACAAAGTTGTGCAATAGCAAGCCATTGCTCAACTATTGGAAGTGAAGCAATCACGTTTATGTGACCGGAGACTTCTTTATTGAGCAACGGGGACCTCGCGGGATAGCTCTCTATTAAACTTTTGTGCTTTTGACCGGTAATTCCGGAGATTACCGATTGCAACTTTTTTTTAAAGATCTTGTAAGTTACACCTCTGTTAAACCCCTTCTACTGTGAAGATACTCCACAATTCTAGTGATTTACATCCGAATGCAGGCGTACCTGAAATTTATAGCAGTTAAATTTAAGCTTTATTTCTAATGGTATAAAAGCTTTTATCTACAGCTAGTTGTAATCCTGTTAGACCAGCTAGATGATACATTGTAATGGGCATTACATCTTAAAGGTTTTAAATTTTAAAGTTCTCAGGAAATAGTATTTCCGATGAATAACGCTTCTAGAGGTATACGAGAGATTTTTATTCTGGAACAAGATTCTAGAAATTCCATTTTAGACGCATTTCGAGTCCAAATTTAACAGAGCGTGTGTCATAGGATTCCTTACCTACTAGACAATTGATACTCATTATAAGGTAAATACTAAGTTTTTTACTATGTATAGAAAACCCCGGTGACACAGATGATGTAATAGTAAGCAGAGCCAGCGCGTTATTGTGATGAAGACTTTTCAGTAGTTTTTTCAGTTACTATCTTAAAGCATAGGGTTATAGAATTTAAATTTGAGTAATAAATAACTTAATCCTGCGAACTTTCACCCGCTACGCCACACAAGTCATCGGATGGGCTCTACGTGCCGGACAGCTCTCGGGTAGTGTTTCGTCTACTTACATGTTGTTCATTCCGAACGGGACCATAGACACGGCCCTGTGTCCTTCACCGACATTGGAATTAGCCTCCATCTTTATTTCTCTCTTCTTTTGAATATACATATGTTATTGTTTTTTTTTTTTTTTTTTTTTTCGAATGGACTTTAATGCTGTTGACCGCAGATGGCCATGACAGCGTTACCGGACTTTTGGCGGGCGCAGAGGGCGCCACACCGGTAAAGTTAGGTTGGGGCAACACGCGCAAGGGCCACCACTTAGGTGCGAACCTCGGCTTGGGCTGTTGCCAGATGCTACAAGAGGGTATGGAGGTTTCGCCTAAGTGCACAAGTGCACCTATCGGCGGAAGCGGGGAATTCTTCGACCCCGCATCCGGCGGGGTCGGTTTTTGATCGTGTGTGTAGTGTGCGGAAGCGAATCGGTACTAGTTGACGTCACCTCCGGGTTAGCGGCGGTGATTGGGTCAACGGGGTCACCGAGAACGTGTCTCGGTCTACGGAGGAGAGAACTCGTGGGCGGATTATCCACGGGATAATCGGGAATGGTGGAAATCAGGGGATTGTAATGATCAGCTGCCGCTTCATAATGACGCTGGGAAGCAGTCTTTATGAAGTGGGCAATGGACTCGAGTTTGAGATCTCGATGGAGGTCTTTATTGCGCATGTACCACGGGCAGCCCGTGGCTTTGCGGAGAAATCTATTTTGGACAACCTGAAGGTGGCGGACATTGACCGAATGGCCAAATACCACTGAGGAGTAGGTCATGATAGGACGTACGACCGCTTTGTAAAGTGTCACCTTATTTCTAAGGGACATTTTACTCTTCGCTCGTAGGAGGCTGTTCAGCCGGCTAAGTATAAATTTTGCACGGTTGGTTACAGCGCGAATGTGGGGTTTGAAGCTGAGGCGGTGATCTAAGATCACCCGTAAGTATTTGGCTGTCTTGGCCCAGGGAATGGGTTTACCAAATAGGGTAAGGGGTCTGGGCTTAGAGTAATTCCGTGAAAAGTACACTGCTGCACTTTTCGTCGGATTCACTTCTATGCGCCACTTTCTAAACCAGGCACCTAGTGTGCCTAGTGCGGCCTGCAACCTTATACTCGCCCGGCTTGCATTCAAGTCGGATGTGTACAGTGCTGTATCGTCCGCGAAAAGGGCAAGTTCTACTTTCGGGTGACGGGGGATATCGCTGGTGTACAGCGTGAAAAGAAGCGGAGCAAGGACGGAGCCCTGTGGGACTCCGGCTCGGATGGATCGGGGGTCAGAGAGAGTGCCCTCCACGCGATAGCGGAAGCTACGATTCAACAAGTAGTCTCGTAAGATGAGTACGAGTCTGTCCGGCACACCGAGCGTGAAAAGCTTGTAAATCAAGCCGTTGTGCCAGACCTTGTCGAAGGCTTTCGCTACATCGAGGAAGACAGCTCCCGTGCTAGCGGGCCAGGTGTGATGCCACATGGATTGGATGTGCTCCGTGATGCGGAGCACCTGTTGGGGACAAGAGTGATGAGCTCGGAAGCCGAACTGCTCATCGGGTAGGAGCTTGTGCTCATTGACGTGGGACCAGAGGCGACTCAGAAGGAGTCTCTCATAAATTTTCCCCAGTGCACTGAGGAGGCTGATAGGGCGGTAAGAGGCAGGTTCGTTCGCCTTTTTGCCCGGTTTGTGGATGCCAATTACATTGGCTTCCTTCCAGGCGTCAGGGAACGAACAAGTGGCTATGGCTGCATTGAAGATGCTTACGAGGAGATAGATGAGGGCAACAGGGAATCGTTTAAGTACTCTGTTGCTGATGCCATCCGAGCCAGGGGACTTTTTTGGTTTTAAATCTTTGATGATCGCTGCAACCTCGGCCGCCCTGACTAGGTCAAGGGTGGCAGTAGGGGGCAGCGAAGTAAGACGGTCGACTTCACTGTTCACCGTATCGAGGTGAGCAGGATCGACGGGTTCAAGACTGGGGGAGCACTGAGCTTCCAGACTTTCGGCTAGGGCATCGGCTTTGTCCTTATCCTCAAACGCAGGCGTTTGATGATTCGGACGTATAAGCGGGGGCATGATGGAGACTCCATCTGATTTCATAGAGCGCGCCAGGTTCCAGTAAGCCTGGTGACCTGGTTTGATCGTTGAAAGCAGGTCATCCCAAGAGGAGTTTCGGTGCTCTTGAATGGCTCTCTTAACCTTGCGGCGAAGCGAGTTCATTCTGAAGCGATTACGAGGGGAGGGATAGGAACTAAAGCGACGAGTCGCTGCGTTCTTCTCAGTGATCAGCCGTCTGATGTCATCTGGCAGGTCCCAGCGACGATCATTCGCCGCTGGCACCTGTTTTGATGACTCGCTGATAGCGGATTGGACGTGACTAGTCAAAGAGTCGATCGCGATTGCGATGTCGTCGTTGGAGATAATGTCATCGGGGATTTTTTCCAAGGCGGGCGAATGGATATTCTTAAGAGCGCTCTCAAGCTTATACCATCGCACCACTGTCTTGGTGGGAGGACCGTCATTGGGAGGAGGGCCAAGACGCATTATTACGGGGCGATGGTCCGAGTCTAGTTCCTGCATCACTACTACTCGTATGGATTGCATCCGAAGGGATACATTCCGTAGCAGTGCCAGGTCCAAGTACTCGTTACTCTGACCAAGGATGGGAGAGTACCGCGTGGGGCACAGTGGTACGATCAGGTCAAGATCTAGGGATTCTAGGCATTGAGATAGGATGCGGCCGTTACGATTGCGTAAACGACAGTTCCACATCGGATCTTTTGAGTTGAAGTCACCGGCCATAATGACCGAGCTTCCAAGACTGAGGACTGATTCCAGATCGCTTTGAAGAAGCGTCTTATTTGGGCTGAGATAACAGGATGCAATAATGACCGATTGATGACCAGTCATTGCAAGCCTGCAGACAGAGACTTCTAAGTCTTGTAGGGGAGGGGGATCTAGGGGTATGCAGTGCAGGGACCTCTTAAAGTAAATGGCAGTACCGCCTTTCGGGGCGTTCGTTCTGTCATTTCGAATCATTTGATAGTTAGCGATCCTAGGGCTGGCGGTGCCCTATTTTAGGAATGTCTCCTGTACTAGGAAAATATCAATTTGATGGTTAACCAGAAATTGGTGGACGAGTTCTCTCTGAGGCTTGAGTCCGTTAGCGTTAAAGAACGCTAACGAAATGGAGCGGGGTTTAAGTCTCTCAGGTTGTACAACCATTATAGAGACTTAAAAGAGAGGGAGTCAAGGGAGGCCATGACGTCATGATGATCGGAAATGATCATCAATTTTTCAATGGCCGTCTTGGCTTGGCTAAGTTTGCGCAGGAGCGCAGTGACTTTGCCGAAGTCAACGCCTGAGGGGGAGGGCCCCTTTGAGCCAGCCGACGCAGCAGCGGGTGCTGGTTGGTTTGGCTTAGAGGGGCGAGGTAGGGGTTGCGGGGCGCGGGTTTGCTCCTGGGAGCGGGGGAGGGGCGGGGAACAAGCTTTCGCCTGAGGGGCTAGACTTGTATAAGCCAGAGGCTTAGCCCATGCTGAGGTAGCAGGGGGGCGTGCGGGGAGCGGGGGGGCCATAGACACCTTTGGCGATGTCTTGGTATATTGCGGGGCGGGAGCGTAGCGCTCCGGAGCCCGTGAGCGGGCCTTGTTGTTGACTCTTGGCGCTTTGGGACAACCGCGATAGTTTGCGGTATGTCCCTCGGCGTTGCAGAGTACACAACTCGGCGGGGTCGGGTCGTCGCGGGTGCGAGTGCAGTCAGCGGTGCCGTGGTCGCCCAGGCACTTGACGCATCGCGGCCGCGCAAAACAGTTGCGCGCAGAGTGGCCATGGAGCTGGCATCTGTGGCACTGTCCGGGAGGACCGTTTTTGAAGGGGGCCTCAATAGAGAGGCCGGATAGGCGACAAACGGTTTTGAGGCCGAAAATCGCCTTACCTTCGGGAGTGAGGTCGAGAATGACTAGAACTAAATCAAAGGGGCGTTTGTCGCGTCCGCTGTACATGCGGTGGACTTCCCTGATGGGGAAGCCCTGCGACAGGAGGTCGGACTTGATAGCCTCCGGGTTGAATTCAGCGGGGACACCGCGGATAACTACCCGGAGGCATTTTTCGCTCTCAAGAGCATAGGTATGAAAACCTATGCCTTCAGAGCGGAGGATGGAGGTAAGGCGTCGGTGCGCGTCCGACGTTTCGAGCTGGAGTTTTATCGACTCCTTGACCGACTGGGCTTTCACAAAGTGAATTCCCTTTAGGGTAAGGAGTTTCTCCACATTAGGCCATTTGGCCTTTTCGCGGAGAAAGATCGGAGGGGGCGGTCTCTCTTTACGGAGAGAGGGCTGGGGTGCGGGGGTCGCGGGGGTTACAGGGGCCAGAGGGGCCGCGGGGGGCGGGGAGGGAGCTGGGGCTGAGGGCCCGCGGTTAAGGGTCTTGGCTGGGTGAGCCACAGCCGAGTTAGGGGGGCCCTTAGCCTTCTTCCTCTTACGGCTACCTACGGTGAGGAAGCCGTCGTCGGAAGACGACTCAGGGGCGGAGGGAGCGGGCGGGAGATCGGACTCGGAGTCCGATCCGGACGTGTCCCCTTCGGATGGGACCTCGCCGGTTTCCATCTCCTCAGTTTCGGGAGAGGAAGGGCGAGAGAGGGCCTCCTGAGAGGCCGGAGACTCCGGAGAGTCCGGAATGGCAGGTTTTGGGGCGGGGGTGTGGGGGGGATACCGACGATTAAGTCGTTAAGCATCGTCGGATACTTGGCGAGTATTGCGCGGAGGATTTCGCGCAAACTGTCAAGCGACAGGTTTAATATGTCCATTGTGGACATATTGAGGGGCGGGGGAAGGGTCCCTAATCCCGGGGGGGACACCCGGGATGAGTGTATGATCCCTCCCTGTCGGGTTAGACAGGGAGGGGGTGTGTACCTATGTGTCCTACCTAATGGTGTGTCCCTTATACCACTCTTACGGGGCGAAAGGGGTGTGTGACTACCTAGCGCTACCTGGGGTCGGCGAGGGTTCTTCCCCAAGGCCGGTGGTCCCAGGCCCAGCCGGATTCTACTTTACTTTGAAGAAGTAAAGTAGGCGCTCCGGGTCAACGCCCAACCAAGTTCGTTGGCACGGTTACGTATCCCTTGGTTGACCACTAAAGTCGTGGCTTTCACTATTATTAAGCCCAAGAAACAAGATAGAGGAACCGCTTTGAAAAAAGCGAGAACCTCGGAAAGAGCGTTGCTCTGAAAAGAGCAAGACGCTTACGTTTGACTGTTCAGTCTAAGAAACAGAAAAGTAGTTCTGAAAAGAACTGGTTTTGTTTCGCAAGCGAAACACTCGACGCAGGCGGAGACCCAAACGCAGATAAGGACCGGAACGCAGGTAGAGACACGTGCGCCGGCGGCCCAAACAAAGGCGAGAAGTCGAACGGACAGAGCACGTGGGCTCTGGCTGAACGAACGACCGTCTCGCTCGAGCGCGAGAGTGATATGTTATTGTCGAAATAAATCTTTAATTTTAAACCTAAAAAACTAGTCCCCCTACACATGTCGATGTCTTTTATTGTGTAGACTCATTTGCGACCTCTGTGGCGCGGTGGGCGAAGGTCCGCCTTCGATGCATGAGGTTGTGGGTTTTGTATTTGTACGATCTGCAGATATTTGTTCAGGGTGTTCTGGTCGTTTTCTATAATATAATAAAGAATATCTATCTATTTAATATATTCTATTATGTATATCAGTCATCTAGTAGGTACCCAGAACACAAGCTCTGCTTAGCTTAGGGCTAGATGATGCTGTGTGGATTGTCCAGCATTATTTATTTAACTAGAATACCAGACCCCTACACATATCGATGTCTTTTATTGTGTAGACTCACGGTAGACTTTTTAACACATTCACTGCCCAGTCGTTCAGACTCGCAGGATCGGGCACGTCACTGAGGTCCCGCCCGACGCCGTCTGAGATAGACATGTTCGTATTGGGCTATGTCCTAGTGGTTTCTTTTTCACTTCCTCCAATAGTGGACAAAATATTTAAGTGAAGAGGAATCAATACCAAATTATTTCTTTTTATACTTAATAATTATCTGAATGAAATTTGACTCGACCAAGTGCTTATTTTGTAAGCCTAAAGAAATAAAGTTATTGAATCTGAATCGACATTTGTTTGTAGACGTATTTTCTTTGGTTATAGTTTATAGAAGATTTGCATAAGTAGGTACCTACTTGATTCTAGAATCTACAATATTTTTAGTAAACACAGAAATTTCTATCAATGAAAAACCCACTCAAACTGACGACGAGAACAGAAAACAGGGCACTAATTACCACCAAAATCGTCACAAATTCATAGGTACATAGTCATAGTACCTAATAAGCAGCGAAATCGTTGTTTATCTGGTTTTATAAATAAGAGAGACGAATGAAATGATGAACAAAAGCCATCAAAACCGAAATCTGTTTCTACTTTCTGCAATTCATCATTAAATTTACCTTGGTTTTGTATCTCCCATAAAAAATACTTAGAATTCTTGAACCAAGTACCTACATATTATATACCTACATAGGTATATGTAATAGTTTAAAATCTATGTTGACAAAATCGGGATTTCTTCGAATAAAATACTTTGGAGGATTGCCTTTCGTTACATTTTTATTTGTTTGATAAGTACTAAAGATATAAGTATTAGGTAATTTAGGTACACAGGAAGTAGTTAAATAAACATCATTAAATAAACAACAACAAAAATCCTGATATTATTATGAGCAATACTGAACTGAATTTTCATTTAAATAGTAATTCCCTAGGCCATTTAGTATGAAACACTGAATCAAATGTTTCATACATACGAATTCATTAATTCAATTTTCACCTTTTACCCAAACGAATAGTTTAAATAACTTTTGCGTATCCCAATAAAATTATCCCATTGAATATGGGCAAATACCGCGGTGTAGATATACTATACCTACAATGTTTGCATCGCCAAAAAATAGCTTCGGGCACTGTTTTTCACCCTTGTTACTCGTACATAACCAAGTTACATTACCAGCAATGTACAGGGAAATAATATTCTTCGCACAAAACCGGGTAATGTATTAAGAAATATTTTTTCTTTGCACATTACCGATAACATTTGCAGTTTTGTACCAGGATGTAAATATTCATCGTACATTACTTGGTTTTGCTCAAAGAAATCTTTATTTCATTATATATTGGCATAGTTGAAACCACCGAATTCTGTAGCGGGAATACCAATGACGGGCACTCAAAAATTCGTAGGTAATTCAAAATTCTTTCTTCTTCTCCTTATGTCTATCACTAACAAGTTGTTCATTTTCTTCTAGAATTAATGTTGATAAGATATCTTTCGCTGGAGAAACCGTTTTGCTCTTCCGTGGAAATTACACAGAACACTATAATTATAGACAGATCACAAAAACTTTATCTGCTGCTCTATTCACATGTATCACTCATATTATTACCACTGTTCATTGGCTACATTTTAATTACGAAAAAAAAAACAAGAAGCGTCAAAAAATGTGTCAGTGAAATACTCAAAAATACATCTAAATAGTCAATATTTTGACAACGAATAAAAAAACAATAATGACCTTGACCGCGACCGAAAACAGTGAGTGATACACTCAGGAATAAGAAAAGATAGTCAATAAACAACAGACGTTAAGTTTTAGTGCCAAATGAAACTAACGAGTTAATAAATTGGCACGACAAGACGATCAATCCAATCGATTCAAAGTACAAAACTAATCGCCATCCAAGTGCAGTTTCGTTTCAGTCTTCAATTTATCCAATCTCCCAAAGAATATGACTTCGGACATCAACTTCTGCGCTATGAACCGCTGCTTCGGCCGCAGCTCGCCGAGCTGAGCCGACATCGTCTTCGCGAATAGATCGTTTTCATCACACGATGAGTGGCCGAATTCAACCGAACGTGAAAGATCATCATCGTCTTCTATTACTATAGCCGTAGAGTCTATTTTAGACTTGTTCTTGTTGCGTCTCTTTGTTGTACTGGTGGTTTCTGATTCGTAGTCGTATTCTGCTTCAGGTATGTATACCGCCCTTGGTTTTGGTCTCTTCGCTGGTCGATATTTTGTTTCTGGTTCCGGGTCTTCAGTCTGTTGAAAAAAGTTTTAGTTATATGGTGAATAGCAATGGTACGATTAAGAGTATTCCGTTGAATGACATGGGACCACGTAGATAATATAAATAAGCCGCAGGGAGTTTGGGAACCCAAAGAATATGCTTTGGTTCGAAGATTTTTTAACTAATACGTAACTTTATATATAATATATAGATAACTTTGGTTTTGCCGTCATCACCTCGCTCGCTTGGTAGATGTGTTGGTGCAATTTAGGTAATAAAAAGATATAAATTGCAGCTGCTATCCTTCCACCGATCGGTTCCTAATTCGGCTCTTACGACATCCACTGTTTTGGTTCTTACGCTGAAACCGACATCACTGCTAACATCACCTTATGCCAGTTAAATATCGCCAAGATTCGGTCTACATTTAATCTGGCAGTACCATAAACCCATACACCACACCATAAACATTAATTACATTATTTGACTTATTTACCATAATTCCAATATCCTCCTCATAGTTTTGTAAAATACTCTCCGTGGCTCTCACTGTTTCTGGTACAATGTCTTCAAGCTTTAGCATATCCGAAGAATTATTATCACCCTCGTTGGTCTCGTTAGTTTCCTCTTTTGTAGGCTCTATTTCCAAAAGTCTTTCATTTTCTACAACAATTTCTGTGGTCACCATCGTGTCCGGTATGAGTTGAGTTGGTTCTGGGCTTTCGTGCTGCATGGAATCTTCATCAGAACTGTGCTCGAGCTGCTCCAGAAACGAAAATAAAGGATAGTACCATAGATGCGGCTTGTATCGTTCTCCATTGCGGAATTTTGATTTTATTACCTGAAAAAAGAAAGGATATTATACAATGTACTTTTTTTGTTAAATGATAGAAGAGATTGATAAAGAACTCTTATATTGATACTGATAATATAAATTGATTGATAAATGAGCACGCGCCTACCATGATGAGGTGAAAACGTGAACTGATGCAATAAAATAAGTGGAAGGCGCGTGTAACATTTGGCCTTAATTATATCGATGATTTGACAATAATTACCTAGCTTATACCTAAATGCACGGTTGCGCTGCACCGTACAATGATCATTATCATTTGATCAATTATATGATCTACATATAAGTGAGACAGCATGCTGTCCCACTGTCATTTTAAATCATCATCTTCATCTACACTACACACACCTTCACAAAATGTTAGTAACTTGATAGGTTGGCCTTTATGTACTGAAAGAATTAAATGATTTCAGATTAAAACAACCACCGAAATACCTATTGGAAGAGGCCAAAATCATAAAACCATATTGAGAGAGCTGGTGTCAGGTATATAAGTACCTACTTTCACAAATGACAATAATAAAATTTGTGGAACAAAGTTTGTTTCCTGAAAGGCTGCTGTATTTTAAGTTTACAGTTAAATTACAATAAGTTTCTCATACCTAGAAGTGTTTTAAAATTGAAATCAATATAAATGGCTCTAGATTCCCACAGCCACGCCTAATAAATAGATATTACCGAGTGTGCAAACCTATGTACCTACCTAACTGTAAGGTGTAGTTACTTATCTAAACCACAGTGTACATATAGACAGTGTGGAAACTACCTACAAACGCTCGAAACGGCTCACTCACACAAGCATGCGCATCTACGAGAGCTCTAAGGGGTTTTCGCAGTGCTGTCAGTAGCGGTTGGCGCGTCGAGTCGAGACGAGCAAGCGGTCACGCGCAATTCTATTTTTGAAAAATGCCACGTGTTTATTGTATTGCATACGGCTGTATGAACTCGGTTTCATCAAAACCGGAGCTTTCATATTTTAAACTCCCTGGTGATATTGAAAGGTAAGAATAATTTATAATTTAATTTGTTATCGAATAATGTGAATGAATTAGTGAACATAATTGTAAATCCAAAATGACGACGGTTTTGAGGATGTGTATGAAAATAAAAACTCTGATGTCATGAGTAGGTACCTACTAAATTATGTTTTCATGCTGTCAAAATGTTAATCCAAGATGGCGGCTGCTATAAATTATCAACTTTTCCGTCATGGGTGTCGTTTTTATAGTTTTTGAGGGTGCTGAAACCGATAGGTACCTACTGATGTCGAAATGTGAATACAAGATGGCGGCTGCTATAAATTATATTTTTTTCCGTCATGGGTGTCGTTTTCATGGTCTAAAACCGATGCTGCTGTCAAAATGTGAATCCAGGATGGCGGCTGATATTAATTGTACATTTTTCCGTCATGGGTGTCGTTTTCATGGTTTTAGAGGGTTGCAAAACCGATGCTGCTGTCAAAATGTGAATCCAAGATGGCGACTGATATTAATTGTCAATTTTTCGTCATGAAAAGTCATGAGTGGCTGCGCGCGCCCGCTCCGACGAGTACACGAAACGTTTTAAATTGAATTTGTAAGCAAATTCTTTATTAAAATTTAAAATTCAACTAATTATACATGAAATTTACAATTGAAGCAGTTGACCTAACTGCAGACTGTTGTAAACAATCTACAGGTAGCTCAGTTGATCCATCAATAGCAGTTGGAAGCGTCCCTAAGGCGCTGGCTGCATTTCCCCGCGCGCTGTATCGCAATAGTGATGCGCTGCGCAAGATACCTAGAGGTACTCACCAGCTCTCGGATCACTCGTCGCTTCGACCAGACGAAGATTTTTTTTTATATTATACCTACATCTGACAATATTTGTCAGCTGGTTATTTCAATTCCATTGATTTAATAACAACAGAAAAAAATACTTAATTTATAAAATATTTCTCTAAAAGCAAAGTGACAACCCTAGTGCTATAATGGAGCGTAGGTATTTATTTCTTTAACTAGGCTTAGTTTCGATACTGGTCCATATGTATACTGTGTCTAAACGTATTTAATTTAGATTAATTAAATCAGTAAGCTAAACATTTCCAAAGCTTAATAAATAACAAATAACTACCAATATCTAGTATCTAGTAGGTTTAATTCGAGTAACGCGTGCAAAGACATGCGCAAAACCTAACTTTCTTATTAACCATTAATTTGAAAACAGTACCATGATGACGTTTTTTCAAAGTTAAAAAAAGGTGTCCTAATTACCTTCTGTCGTTCCCGTCTATAAGTGGTTCGCAAATTTTCAATCTTCTTCTTGAGCATTTGCTGGTTACATTCGCTGTCGATCTCTTTGTACTTTTCGACGAGAGTAGCGTAGGCACGATTCCGAGCCACTTTGTTCGAGTAAAACTGATCCGTAACATCCCATAAACACGGTAAGTTTTTGTACATCTCCAGTAATTCTGCGATTACTTGCTTCTCTATTCTATGCATTTTAGCCTATAAAGAGAGTTAATTGATTAATTTAAATTAAAAGTTTAATATAACTTTAGTAGTGAGCCGCGCGGCAGACATCGTTCGACTGACTTGTGTCATCGACCGCCCGATTAGTTTGGCGGCCCGCTCGAGCGCGGTCGGGTGATGTCGATAAAACATTGTCTGTCTCGTTCTTTCAAAGTGCCAAAGACAGAGATAGCAGTTGAACACGAGAAGTTGGTCGCATTGCGTCTGGCAATGGCAATTCCAGCTGAGAGAATTCAGAGAATAATAATATTATGCGTGGCGGCCGGCGGCGGCGCGCGGATGCGATCGATGATGGTGCCTCTATTGAACAATATTTAATATTTCAAGGTTGGAGATCGGAAATGTACTGCTAATTTCATTGTGTTCTGTTGAATAACAAAACTCTACCTGTTCGTAACCTACCTACCTACTTACAAGTAGCGTTTGTCAGTTTTAAATGGAAATCAACTTCTTTTTAAAATTAAATTTAGCTTCAGATAAAATGTAGTGAAAAATAAGTGGTATTTTTGTAAGAAGCTGTATAAAATGTCAAAGTATCTATCTATTGTTGTTAGAGTAGTCGCTTATTTTTTATTTAAGAAGTTATATTATTAGGTATGTACCTAGTGTGACTTTTAAAAATCATAGTCTATATATACTTTTTGGACTTAATCTTTTACCTGTTATATAATATTAAACTAGTATTTAAGATCTGTAGACTTTGATAAATACAAATTGGTGGTGATTAGGGAACTAAGTTTGTTAAGGTGTGCTGATGAGGAGGTTCTTATACCTACTTAAAGATTATTTCTTGAACAAATGCGTCACAATTATAGATAGATTTGTAGGTATACTTATAGTATCAGGGGTTAATTTATACTTATCATAATATCCATCATAAATTTACTTACGGCCTCACTGTTGAATTCCAATTCATCGGGTTCGGGCTCTCGCATGGATAAATTTTGATGACGCTTCAGGAAACCTTTGAGCCAATCAACCCCCGCCATCTCCTTGTCAGTATTAAAATTGTGTTTCTTGTCATTTCTTACCGCCAGTTGATACGCTAGACGTCTCAGTTCGATAGTTGTTAGACCAATATGACGTTCCTCCATTTGTTTCAGATACGCTACTAATTCATCTTCTTCTTGTGGTGTAAATATAGTTTTTTTTGCTCGTAAAGGAAAGAAAAATGTCTCTTCACAGTTTGTTCTCATTCTCTTAACATATCGCTCCAGGGTGGGCTGAGGGACACCGTATAATAAAGCAGCTTTTTTGCAGCCCATCTCTTTATTTATTACTTTGTCTATAGCTGTCTTCATAGCGACCATAGACCACTCCCCTCTGTTGGTTTTTTTCTTATACGTACGTACCATGGTTTTAACTGAAAAGTAATCAATAACACAATTTTAGATGTTCATACCTAGGTACATATTCATAAACATTGAATCCAAACCATTTTGCCGCCATCCCCCATACCATATCCTATAATCTATAATGGTGCCTATATTCATTACCACATCTTGCTTAGAGGCAGTATTACAAAAAAATAATAATAGCTTATTAAAGGTTAAATTTCTTGCCATATTTTTTTACGTTCGTTGACGTAAAAAAGAATGGCAAGAAATTTTTATTCATCGCCAATAAAACAAAAATATACAAATCAATGACAAAAAAAGGGTCACCGCTCATAATGTATGCAAGACAAGAAGAAGCGATAGGTACTTACCTACCTATCTCTATTGCGCGCCGGCTTTATGCAACTCCCTGTTTACAACATTCCTTACCTAGCACAAATAACCAACACAGGCAAACGTAGATCAAAGACACTCATAATTACCTTACAATGAGGACGTTTTTACCAACACAAAACCAGATCGTTAAGACTCAACAATGTTTCTGTTTGTAAACAAAAAAACACGTGCACTCTCCCTCATCTACTCCCTCGCACTGACCGCTATCGAGTGTGCGTAGCGTGGCTTCCTATTGGCTGGCTCATTGCTTTCTATTCGCTTACGTCTATCGTGTATGTGTGTGAGTGTGTGTGACCCCGTCTGTCTTACCTCGCAAGCCATACCACGGTAACGAAGTACTTATACCTAATCTATACTTAATATTATAAAGAGGAAAGATTTGATTGTTTGTATGTTTGTTTGTTTGTTTGTTTGTTTGTTTGTTTGAATTGAATAGGCTCCGAAACTACTGGACCGAGTTAAAAAATTCTTTCACCATTAGATTCCTTAATTTTCCGTGATGAACATAGGCTATATAATATTTTCAAAAAAGTTAGGGATCCGCATGAAAAATTCAATAATTGAACCGTGGGCTGTATATTCAACCTCTTTTTCTATTATGGCGCGTCAGAATAGAAAAAGAGGTTGTATAGCGCACGGTGCTTGCTTTTTCTCTACGGACAGTGTCAGTTTTGGAATGTCGAGTCAATGTCAAAAACCCCAATGCTGTTAAAAAAATTAAAGATCCGTATTAAAACAGTGAAACCCATCGTTTTAGTGTGTATAATTTCTGAAATTTTTGTTTAATACCCGTGCGAAGCCGGGGCGGACCGCTAGTAAGTAATAATTATGTTATTTTATACGATTGTCCGCGCGCTGACGTCACATATCCAGGCGTCAAGTTAACAAAAAATTAAAGGGCCAGCTTAGAAATAGGTATGGACCGACCCGACCAAAAAAATCCTTTTACTCAGCTGTTAAACCTATGTTTTGAACTTTATTTTGTTTTTTTTATTCGGCTATACTAAAATTAGAACCGTCGGCGTCGAGCCACCGTCTCTATACATGTACAATAGTTACGTGTCCATCCAAAGTTTGTCTGGAAGAGAACGCACTTAGCGATAAGGCCGCCTATTGCGCAACTGTTTCTGTGTTTATGTTTTTCTGTTCTGTTTTTCTCTAACTTGGTGTGAGAAAAAGAGTAAGTAGGTAAGTAGTAGGTAGGTATTGTATAGAATACTTATTTCAGTTTAGTTGCATGTTTGAATGTTTATGGCTTAGTAAGTAGGTATTGCACCCTGGTCGTGACAAACCTTCATTATTCAGGCTGGTTTGAAGTTGA
Organism: Eupithecia pulchellata; assembly: GCA_963931895.1. Lineage (NCBI taxonomy): Eukaryota > Metazoa > Arthropoda > Insecta > Lepidoptera > Geometridae > Eupithecia > Eupithecia pulchellata. The sequence goes on from OZ007538.1 coordinate 11,532,768, forward strand.
GTTTGAGAACCAGGTGTTAGTGAAATCTTGATTTATGTACAGTGCGCGTCAGAATTAAGTATCAATATTTTCGACTACTTCTAATTGTAACACCTCTGTGGCGCGGTAGTCCGCCTGCGATGAAGGAGGTTGCGGGTTTGATTCCCTCCTCGGAACAAATATTTGTACGATCTGCAGATCATTCAGTGTGTTCTGGTCGTTTTCTATGTATAATAAAAAATATCTATATTATGTAATAATATTGTATTATGTATATCATTTATATAGTACCCATAACACAAGCTCTGCTTAGCTTGGGGCTAGATGATGCTGAGCTGATTTTCCGGCATTATTAAAACTAGTCACAAATTTTCGCATGCAAAAATTTATCACGTCGCCGCTCAGGATCGAACCGCTTAACCATAATACTCAAAGTCTGAAATTCCCAACAATAACAACTATTGTGTCCCACATACATTGAGATGGGGGGGGGGGGGGGGTACTTACATGTGACGCGCACTGGTACCACCGATAGTATGGACTCTACTGTTGGGAAATTCGTAAACTAATTTTTAACGCAAGTATACTTTAGTTTTTACCGTTTTTATATTCAAGCAAGAGTCTTGGGTACGCTTCCGATTGGTGACTGATATGGATTAATTGAGTCACCTATAGATTGTTTGCAACCGTCTGTAGTTAGCTCAATTCTGCCGTGTCAAGCGTAGGTCCGTTATCTGAGTTGCGCGTAATAGGTGCAAATCGTTTGGAAATGATTATAAACCTTGGAGTATATTCCTTTAAAGTCTATTCTTGTTTAATTCGTTGAAAAAAGCTGTCACCCTATCTCATGCAACTATGATTTTGCCGATCTTTGTCATGGCAATGTCAAGTATTTTTACATACACTAAATAGGCGTGACAATATTTTTACTATCTTAGTTTACTCTTGCTAGTTACATGATATAGGCGCGACAGGCGCCCAAAGATACAGGAGTTAGCCGTGACGGAGTCGTGTGTCTCCAGGTAAAAACGAGAAAGCTTTCTGTATCGTTTGGCATGAAGGCGATAGTGGACGCAAAACCTACAATATTGCTTCGTCATTATGTGCACATTATTGTCTTCTTTAATGGCAAGGTGGGGGGAACCCAGACTGGCAACGAATCCCGGATAGGCCCGCATGGTTTTGGTGTTCGAAATCACAGGGGACAAATGCTCGTCAACTTCCTTAAGAAAGAGGGGCTGTTCTTAATGAACTCTTTCTTTAAAAAACAGCCCCAAAGGAAGTGGACATGGCGGAGTCCCGATTCTGTGACAAAAAATGAGATCGACTTCATCATGACGGATAGAAAGCATATATTCAGAGATGTCTCAGTGATCATCAGGTTCAATACCGGATCTAATCACCGACTCCTTCGAGGCCGAGGCTCTCTGAATATCAATCTGAAGCTTGAAAGAAACCGTCTGATGAAGTCCACGCTCCGACCGAACCCAATCAGAATCTTGGCGGGCACCGAGAAGTTTCAGCAGCTTCTCGGGAATAGATTCGCTGCCTTGGAACCCACTGATGACGGTGACGAGACCCTACACAATCTGGTCGAAACTTTCAGGGACGAGGGCATCAAGTTTTGCAAAAAGCAGCGTACTGGTAAGAAGTACGAACACTCGGATGAGACTCTTGGACTGATGACAAAAAGACGGACTCTTGGGCTGATGACAAAAAGACGGGAAACCACCCATGCGACTTCGTCGGAAAGGTCTGACCTGAACAAGCGAATTGCGAAGATGGTACGGCGCGACCTTCGGAGCTCCAATACACGCCTCATTAAAGAGGCGATATAGCGAAACCGAGGGTCCAAAGTATTCACTCAGCAGCTTGGCAGGAGCCACCTGACGAAGCTTACAATGCACGACGGAAGGACCGTATTGTCGAAGCCGGAGATATCGGCCGAGATAGAGGACTTTTATAAAAGCCGGAGATATCGGCCGAGATAGAGGGCTCCGGATTGGAGCTCCGAAGGTCGCGCCGTACCATCTTCGCAATTCGCTGGCCGTTTATACGCTGATCATGCTCCCCGTTCCCAACGAGACGGCCACGATTCTAGAGCCACCTTGATACGCCACTATACTGACGAACTGCCAGACATCAGTCAAAACGTAACGAATACATCCGACAGAGAACTAAAGTCATCGACATAGCTCAGAGAATTAGCAAACTGAAGTGGGTGTGGGCCGGCCATATATCGCGAAGAACCGATAACCGCTGGGGTAAACGTGTTCTTGAGTGGAGACCGCGAGTCGGTAAACGTAGTGTAGGACGCCTTCAGGCCAGGTGGGATAACGATCTGCGAAAGACTGCTGGCAGATGCTGGATGCGACAAGCCGAAGACAGGGCGCTATGGCGCTCTTCAGGGGAGGCCTATGTCCAACAGTGGACTAACATAGGCTGATGATGATTGTAGGTTTCCGTCCTGGCGGCTTATTCCGAGCTAAGTGGTTTTTCCATGGGAAGAAGATATTTGTGGCTAAGTATATTTGTTTCCAAGATTCAAACTATTTTATGTTCAAAATATAATCAAAATTAGTTCACTATGATATTGATAACAGAATATTAAACGCTTTTACAATATTCGTAGGGGGTAATAGTATAATAGAAAATTTTTATGAAAAAATACTTGTTGGTAGGTAAGCTAATTCTTCAAAAGTTTTATTATCATAGAAACTGTTGCCACAAATGATAACTTTCTGTCAGACCTATTTATGGTAACTCATACTTAACTGACATAGGCAAAACCTAACGAATTTAGTCAGTTTGGCACAAGTAGTGTATTTTAAGTTACAAAGCGCGTAAATCAAGCTTTGTATGGAGACCTTGTTATGCCTATCTTAGTTATCGCTAATAACTCGTAGAATAATTAAGATTTCAATATTTTAATACCTTCCCGGTGTTAAGAAGCTTGTGACTAGTTAAATTATGGAAAAATAGTCCAATAATATTATTATATTTTTTCAAAAAAGGCAAATAAATGAAAAAAACTTTGAACGGCGATTACTCAAAACAAGGTTTTTCAAGATACATGAAATAGGTGTGATACGGCAGAATTGTTTACTAGTTCAAATTTGGTTATTTAATTGTATTTTTCTTTGTTAATAAATGTTTACCCTCTTCTTTAGTAAAAATATACAAAAACGTAAAGATTTTGATTCTGCAGAAAATACATACAAACACTCACCCCGTACGTACACCCGTAAAAAATTGTTAGGTATGTAAGTACATGACGTACTATCACCATTTGTCTTGAGGCGGGAATCGAGCCTGCTATCCCAGTAAACGCAAGTTATTTCCAAATGTAAATGATTAAAGCGAACGCAATATTAAAAACAAACAGATTGTTCACATTTGAAGCACCGTAAGTAAAATGAAATTAAAGTAACGATCGCGGTTTCGCTAATTAGATTCCCACAAATGTACCATCAGAGCGCGAGCGGCGCGCTCCATGCTATGTTGGGATAACCAGAACAGCTCGCGTAAGCACTTTGCTGTTTGAAATTATATAAATTATTTTCATTGATAAAGTGGGCGAGGGTGCGACACAGCAGGTGGCGGGTTCGATTCCCGCATCAGGACAAATATTATGTACGTTCTGGAGATATTATTTCGGGGTTTTCATGCATAATTAATAATTTATTATGAATGTAAGCGGGTTAACTATGAACCTATTTTCTGTTGGAACACCAGCGAAGTCCCTCGTTTAGGGATGAAACGTTGGTCTTCTTCCAACACAAAATATGTTCGTAGTTAACCCGCTTACTAACCAAATTCATTTGAAGTTTTTATAACATAATTAATTAATAATTATATCTATTGTAATGTCCCATGACACACGCCGTTTGGTGCTGTATAATGCTGCGTGAATTGTCCAGCATTATTAATTTTATTACCGATTTAATTATTTATAATGTTATGTACTCTCTGAGGGATACAGTTTGTCAGCATAATGCAGTCGGTTGGCAGCGTAAGCGAATTAATGCTACAATATGGAACGGGCACGGTGCCGCGCGCACCTTATATTTAATTCATTCCGCGGTAATTTATTTAGTGGCAACACTCTACTGGAATGTATAACGTTATTTGTCAGTAAACAAACGGAACTGTTTGATTATCTATTTAATTCGCGCGTTTTTTCTAAAGATTTATGACAAACAAGCCGGAAAATACACACAGCATCATCTTGCTCCAAGCTAAGCAGAGCTTGTGTTATGTGTACTATATACGACTGATATACATAATACAATATTATCACATATATAGATATTTTTACTATACATAGAAAACGATGGAACACCCTGAACAAATATCTGCAGAGCGTACAAATATTTGTCCCGAGGCGCGTATCGAACCCGCAACCTCCTGCGTCGCAGGCGAACCTTCGCCCACCGCGACACAGAGGTTGTCAAGGGCTAACAATTAAGGAAATGATAAGGGGAAAAAAATGATTCGAGAAGTTTGATAAAAGTTGGTTTGGTTTTTTTATCGTAGCTTTTATGTGAAATCAAATTTGCCGTTCGTGGCGTCGGTCTGCTATCGTATCGGATTATGAGAGTGAAGGAATACAAAGTGAACCTAAGTAATATTGTTTTGATGTTATAATTATCAGTTTAAACTCCTAGGAGATGCCACTGGCTCCTGAAACACAGTTCTTAAACTAGTTCAGGACCCTATGGGCTCATTATTATCTATAACACAAGATAATGTCAATAAATAACAATTTTAGTGTTTACTTTACTGTTACCTAACCTAACATTTATGCAGTAATAAAATAATATGTCCACACATATTATTACTGCACTACACTAGTCTTAATACTGGCCGATATTTATCTATCGGCTAATAACTACCTAGGCTCTACTTTCTTTTTATTTGAAAAGGATACTTATCATAAAAATAATTTGATATTCAGTATAAGTCTCTTTGGTTTTGCATTAATTGGTTGTATCCGCCATTAGGCGTTGCTCAGTCATTCATTATTCATTAGAAGGTAAAAATAGGGAACTCGAAATTATTGTAATAAAATTTCACCAAACACACACAGCCCGACTTTGTGTGTCAGCACTTTTAGTGGACGTAATAAGGATGTAAATTAAAATAAATATATAATGCTGGACAATCCACACAGCATCATCTAGCCCAAGCTAAGCAGAGCTTGTGTTATGGGCACTAGGTGACTGATATACATAATACAATAGATGACATAGGTATATTGATATTTTACTATACATAGAAAACGACAAGAACACCGTGATCTGCAGATCGTAAAAAACATTTGAACCCACAATCTCCTGCGTCACAGACAGACCTTCGCCCACCGCGCCACAAAATCGTAATTAGGCGTGTTGTTAAAGCTTCCACTGAATTTTGAAATGAGTAAAGGTTTCAGCTCGTGTATAACGTTCTCAGATAACTGTGTTTGTTTTGGCTTTGTTTATATATATAAATATATCCTACTAGTATAAACGCGAAAGTTTGTAAGTATATTTTGTTACTCTTTAACGCAAAAACTACAAAACGGATTTTAATGAAACTTGACACAGATAGTTTATGACCTGGAATAACGTATGGGCTTTTTATACCTATACTATGGGATCGGGAGTTACACGGTTGAAACCACGGGCACCCAGCTAGTATATCATAATAATTGTTTATATTTTGGCCCTGCAGTCACAAATTGAGAAAAATAAATAGAAAGTATAAAGATGGTGTAATACCTACACACAATTAAATTTCCTGTTTCTCATGAAGTTCTATGGTTAGTAAATTAATAAAGGAACTAGAAAGTCTGAAACTTATAACGGACAAATCAATATATTCCATATACATAGGTATACATCTACAGCGTATACTAGTCCTGACTACCCGTTATGAGAGCTCTAAAAGCGTTCATCATTAAGTGTGTGGCCGTATGCACAATAATCCCCACGCGGGTTATACGCGTTAGGAAACAGAACAACAAGCCCCTTCAATTGCATCCCTCGATCCATCCCTGTCTCCTGTGCCCACTGCGTCCGGATATATTATTTCATGTTTATTAATTAAGGCTCACATTAAATACGTTGTAAGTACCTATTTTCGACTCCTGTCCGTTCCACCAATTTTCAGTTGGCTTAGTATTTCGAGTTTAATGTGAAATCCAGCTGTGATCACTAACAAGGCTTTAATTTTAATTATTTTACATTCTGATCATTATTTTGTCCATTTATGCTGTATTTTGAATCATTACCGAATAGCATCACCAAAGAACTTAATCAATTTCATTTGGAAAACAAAAAGATTTACATAAAAAAAATAATTTCAACACTGGACTCAATAAAGATCTCTGTGATAAAAAACCAGTTATTCTAGGTTTTTCAATGGTCAGATAGAAGTTAACCTGTCGAATAAAGCTCTAACTGAGGAATCAAACCTGCTACTCTGAGGGCCAGATAGGGTTCTATCTATAAGTGTGACGTTTTAGGTACGTGTTTGACGATTTCCATTCGATGGAGAGAAGTTGGCTAGCTTGAACTACGGATAGCTATTCTCTAGTTATAAGACAATTGAAAAGTTAAAAATCTTTATTCGCCTGATAAACAGACAGATAACTTTACACGCTAGATAGCTATTTGATGTAAAATCGGCCCTTAATAATTTATATTTAGTTTTTTTAACTTTCGCTTCATAATCGATATTTACTATAAGCGTCAAATGTTTTCAAAATCGTACCTCCGTAGGTATACCTAATAAGGAATAGGAGCGACCAATGCGGCTGGATTTCTTTAAACATTTTCCACAATATCACACAGGAGTCATCTCTTCAGTGTCAAGTTTTCACATCATCAGTTCATTCGATCCCCACCGACTCTTGCCTGACAAGATTTGACATCTGAATTATAACCAACTGACACTCAGAACTCAACTTTATTTAGATGCAGCTAGGGTGTAGATTCCGATGCTGCAGTCTCCCACCTGCGCAGTTCTTGGCGTACATTATTTATTTTGTAACGTATCACATTTCCGCTCGATTCCTTGGGGAGAGGATAATTGTTTCGCTTTGCATCGCGGTGCTGAAATGTAGGAAGTGTAAAGTACGGAATTCGTGTCTTGCTGTTTATTTAACAAAATTTCTCTGAGAAACTGTGGTAGGTACCCACATTATACTAGAAATAAACTTTTCTGTACAGTTGTAGGTATATTAAAAGGCAGGAGTTTTGTATCTTTATTGCTACTTTAAGATGGGTTACATAGATCTGCCATTTTTTTCTGCAGTTTTCGACATTTGTTACCATTTTTTATTGTAGTTTGGTACAATTTTTGACATTAGGTACTTGTAATTTTTTCCGTAAATTTTTGACATCACTTGTGATTTTTTCCCTGCAAGTTTAGACTACTGTAAATTTTGTCCTGTTCTTGCATCGTAAATATACAAAATATTTTTAGTCCTACCATTCGTAGACATTTCCGGTGTCGCGATCACGGTCATGAAATCAACAGAAATATGATAAAAAACTGTTTTGAGAATATAATAGATTATATGATAATTTTATAGACATAGAATTTTTGACTTTGTTAATTCTACAAACCGATACCTCAACTCATGTAACCAGGAAGACCTTGTTATGTTGCGTTGGAAACAGATCAACGGGACTTCTCTTTAAAAAAATCGAAATCATACCTTGTAATGAAAACTTTTTTCTTCTACTAATTATAATTTGTACAGGCGCACGAAATATAGTATTATTGAAATTTAATTTATTAACAAAAATGAGAAAAAAGATCAAATAGAGCGAGACTGTAAGGGTTTCGAAACCGAATTCGAAACCCTATAAACTAAAGATCTATATTATGCCCACTAGACTTATGTAAGAACGCCTCAAGTAACGTTATCGTTATTTAAAAGTTGGTGAAAAGGTAGTAACGCCAACTTTATGAAAAGGGTTGGGTAATAAGTTTGAGACTATCTGGGTGTTAACACTAAAATCACTGTATTATATAACAACATTTGGGTTGTTTTGAGTTTTCCCGTTTTCGGCATTAGTTGCATGTGCCTTAATAACGAAATAATAATGAGTATATTTTAATCATGGTAGGTGAAAAATTTTGAATTGGGTAAGAGATGAAGTAGGTAAAGAAAATGATGAAATGGGAAAATCACGTTCACGAAAGTCACGTTCCCCCCGATCGGGGCGGCGTGCAAATCTTCTCTGTTCTTTTGTACAAATCGGGCACATTAAGTACTCGCTTAACTGAATAACCGAACACCAAGCCAAAAGAGAATTTAGGACTTTTTTGTTGAGACTTTTTAACTGAGACTGACTATGGAGGATTGCTATTTAGTTGCATGTGCCTTAATAACGAAATATTTTTTTTTTAAATGTACCTGCTTCTGGCGAGAAAGTCTTTAAAGATACTAAACCATAAAGGTTTCGAAACCGAACTCGAAACCCTACAAAATATTATTATTGACTAGAGTTGCAGGCGTCCATAGGCTTTATATTCTAAGTATACCAAATAATAATATTTATTTTACTTCCGTACAGCAGCGGACGGCAACGGAATATTTAAGACAAAATTATGTAAAAAATAATACACCATAACGAAATTCTTTCACCCACCCAATTTCTGTCCGTTCCATAGTAAAAGCAATTATTTACAAACATAATATTAATTCTGTGCTGAAAATTAAAACGTCACAAGCATTAATCACAGCAACCACAATAAACTTTCATTTTGTCCGTGATTACGATGAAAACAGCTTCGATACTTGATTTAGTGTTATTAACCTGTCACCCGCCAGCGCCATGCCTTGAGGCCGCGGACAATAGTGGCCGATCATACGGATACATCATACGGATTAACTGCGTGTAAAGCGATGAAGGGTTAAAATTACCTTGTGTTGTTACAATTAATAATAATTATAATAATAAAAATACTTTATTGCACACTTAACTTATGAGTAATTAACAAATTAAATAGTCTTAAAATAAACGACAATTGGCGGTCTTATCGCTCAAGAGCGATCTCTCCCAGACAACCTTGAATGGATAAGATCGTTGGGGTAGGTAATATGTGTGTGCATTATATTATTGTATTACTACTACTTAGTAATAATAAACATTACAAATATTATATACATATATGTATAGTAATATTAAATTAATAATACAAGGTAATTTTTAGGTCAAGATAGTTTTTAGGTTTTGATAGGTCATATGGGTCTTGGGTGCTTATATTCTAGGTTATATTTATCTCCGAAGTCAGTCCGTCCATTCATCATCATTGTATCAGCCAACGCACTCCACTGCTGGACATAAGTGTCATATGAAATTAAAAAAGCGGTCTAAAGCTGCATCCCTCCATTGACTGCTTGCGGTAGCAGAAATTTATTAATCTATTTAACTATAGGGTGGTAAGACCGTTCAAATCTAATACAGAAAAAATAAATTATCGAAATACTAAGCTTGGGAAAACAGTGTACCTATTTATTAGGTATATGATATGTATTATGAGCTGGTACGTTAATACCCTGCTCGAGGTTGATAATGCCGTGCTCATACAAAATAAATATTTAAATTTATGTTATTAATATAAATTTTATGGTAAGATTTCTGTTATAATAACGATTTTTTGTCTTAGATGTACCTCTACAGTCGTTTTTTACGCTTTAATCACAATCAGCTGTTTTTTGGTCCTTAAATTAAATTTACAAAAATACAATACATTTTTGTATTGATTTATTATGTTATTATGTCTCAAATTAATTTATTTTATTTTTTTCACTGAACGATGTGAAAACACAACTTTCTGGCGCGCAGGGCCGTTTGAAGACTGCTCTACGATATTAAAGCACTCCAGTTGCTATGCGTATTTAGTTGGCATAATATTCACGCAAATATTTTCGGCCAATTTTTCTATTTACGAGTACTCCAATCAAACGAGGCAAATCTTAAGTTGTAGAAATCTATAATTCTCCACAAAATCCGTTTTAGCAGGAAGTTTCTCAAGTCCCATTTAGTTCATAAACAAGATTGATCAGGCAATCGTGCGATGGTCATCGGATTATACTTAGATCCGGTTCTATCCGCTCATATCTAGTTACTAACGCCCCGCCCTGACTTCAGGTAGAAGGGTGGTTTGATAGATATTCTTTAGTTATAGAATTCCGTAGTACAATTTTTCTTAGAACTCTATTGATTTACGCGCGCTAGCAAAGTTCCCAGTCGCCTTGACTTTTCTGAAATTTTTAACAAGCATCGTCTTAGGTATTTCTGCCTACTCCTCTACTAGGTACCTTATAAAATCACTCCGTCAATTGGCGAAACCTTATGAAAGCTCGTATCTTTTGAGTACACCACCTTCTGACGAACAGACATACATGACGGGGGTTGTTTTATAATAATGATGTAGTGATATCCGGTCGAGGAAGTTTGTAACAAGCTTTAGTTATGCTGGTCCGCAAGTTTAGTAATGCGACGTGCCTCTCAGTTCTCACTTGTTTTGGTCGGTAGCATCTCCTAGAAACTAGAAGCATCGCTTCGTAGCTAGTGCTGGATGATGCTGTGTCGATTGTCCACCATTATTTATTCAATTTATTTATTCAGTAGTAGTGCTACTAAATGTTCTACGAAATATATTTCATTAATGACAAAGAAGATATGAGTAGGTACCAGTACACGCAAATTTTTTGAAGAACTGGTAAGTTACAGTAAAGTTGTCATTATATAGAAAATTGCTTGATTTGTTTCAGAATAACAGATTTAGCCTTAATTGACCAAACTTACCGAACTAAGTGCTTGCATATCCTGCATCTTAAGTTCCAAAGATATTTTTAGAATAATTGCGATGTTTGTGGAGGCCTTTTGGTAAGTAGCGACACCACGGTGACTGCACCAAGTAGTCCCGGGCTATTAAAGTATATCACTAAATCTAATACACACAATGAAAAATAAAATTAAATAGGACATCCACAAATTCAAAAACACTCTCCTAATAATTAAATCCAAATGTCAGAGAACTTTTCAAGATGTTATGAAAGGGGTTTAATTGTGAGATTCTGTTATTTTAGCAAAACCTATAGGAATCAGAATTCTACAATTTATATCGGACAATTAATGTCGGATACTTATCCTCTCAAAATATGTGGTAGACGAAAGCGTTGATAAAAATGCGAACGTCTTTTCATGAATTTTTTAGCGCTGAAAGGACACCGACCCTGTGACTAAGATAATATGTACATATAAGTCAGTAGGTACTATATCACAGATGTACAAAGCTTTAGCTAGATTATCGAATAGCGAGGAAGCACCCGCTACTGAAAAAACACAAAAAATACAATCACTGCCAATCACAGCCTGCATTGAATGCTGGCCTTTATTTCGATCAATGAATTAGCATCGCCATCAAACGTCGCAATGCTGCCAGTATTCTGGACACCCTGCCCTATAATGATGGCTTAGATTTTTAGGGAATAGATATAGGTACTCTTATTATATAAAGTGTATAAATACTTATTAGAATTTTATATTCTATTAAGTATCTATGGTACTTTTATTTGTGAGTCAATTATATCATTAAGTCATCACTTTCAGAGTCCATCCAATAAGAAAGCACTGAAGTTAAGATGCCATAGGTTTTCTTTTTTGCACTCTTCAAAACAATTCTAAATAGTTCTGAAACCTGAACTCAATTTTATAGCAGCATTTGCTGCTATAGTAGCTATATAGCAGATGCAACATTTCTTTAGGCACGCTTTAAAGAAATGTTGCATCCTCGAAATTTTATTGTTTTTTATTCAAGACTAATTTCGAAACACCTCGTTCAAATCATTTATCAATTCCAAGAAAATTTAAAATAAAATATTTACATTGTTACACAGTTTAAGGGTTAACAGCAATCAAAAGGTCTCTGACTCTGTTTAGGCGAAAATTGAGAATAAAGGGTCTCTTGCAGGTTTTTTCGTGCAAAGCTTGTTAGGCAAATCCTAAACAAATATTATGTCTCGTCGGGGTAAGGGAGCGCCCTGATTGGGCTTTGGGAAATCGCGGCGTCAGATCGACGGGAGCTTGGCTTAGTTTTACACGAAGTGGCAAAGCTTCACTACCATCCATGTAAATGAAATAAAAAAGATTATAGAATATTATTATTTTATTGGAAGGAATCTAGAGGCTTAGGAATTACTGACAAATGTAAAATAACAGAAAGATAATTGAAGATTTTACGGATTATTATAGATTTTAAAAATTAAACTAACTAAAACCACACCAAGAGAACATTACAAACGGACTTGCTTAATGGAGGGTAGCCTTATCGCTATGAGCGATTGTAGTTATAATTGAAACAGTTGAGCTAACTACAGATTGTTGCTCTGTTTCGTCTGCTACAATATTCACGGACTGAATCAGATGGGTCCATTCATACACAATGCCTTCACATGGACGGCACGGTACATACTGACGTATATAAAACAGTTTTGATAGAAATAAAGTAGTTTTTTCTTCCAGGAAGACATAATACCAGGTAACACGTCCTGTGCTTATCTTACCTCAACAATAACACTTCGGCAAAGAGCATTGGCAACACCGGCACCGCTGCGACACGAACGTAACGTTGTAAAAGCGATCCGTGCTTTGAAACCAAATAGTGCACCTTTGCCTCTACCGCGAGACCATCGCTGTCTTCAGCGTGCCTATTGTTGGAATATCGTGATAAGCTATAGTCTTGGTCTCTCCTTCGCAGATCGTCATCCCACCTGGCTGGAGGGCGTCCTACACTACGTTTACCAAGTCGCGGTCTCCACTCAAGAACATGTGTTCTTCGCGAAATATGGCCGGCCCACTGCCACTTTGTTTTTTCATGTCTGTCTGTATTAATTAATTATTTTTGGGACAGAAAATAGTTAAACTGAGCGGAGCAGGCACGATATGTAGTAATGTTAAAACGAGTACTTTGCGAGTTAAGACTAATGGTAGGGGCAGATAGAATTGTAAATGCACCTACAGTAGTATCTTTAGTTTAATACCTCCCCGCATTCTATTCAATGTAAAATTAACTAGAATGGCTTGATTAGGTAGATATACACCAGCCCAATACGATGTGAAATGTTTGGAAAACAACCACAACTCAATATTTCTCATGTTTGGTAAGTTTAAGGGGATCTAAGATAATTCTAGCTAATTCTAAACGAGCTTATCAAGGAATGGCGGAGATTGTAACTAATCTCTGGAGGGTTTAGCACGATGAGATTTTGGCAAACTTCCGTTCTACCCAGGTTACCTAAGATTTTAATTTGCAAGTAACACAAAATAGTAACCAACCAGAACTAGTTTTTATTAAAAAATAACCTTTCGAGAGGTCAGCATCTTGCTTTACCAGGAGGTCCTTGACAAGTTGTTTCAAATGTAGTCATTTCGTCGTTTTTACTTCTACAATTTTACTACAAAGAGCCTGCTAAAACAAGCTACGTAAACAATAACTCTACATATTAATTTCGTAACTCAACAGAAATAATTTCCACGGCTATATTACAGTAATTAATCACTCGGAAGTTAATTAAAGGGAAGTTGCCGGCATCTGGCGAAGGACATAGTTCTGTTTGTTTTGTTGTGTACCGTTTAGCTAAAACGTGGCGTTTAAAGCTCATTGCCCACTGTGACACACGACACGAACACACCTGTGTCGACACCTTTCCTCAACAACTCACAAACCACACTTAGTATTATAGGTCAATAAGTGAATGCGCCCCCAAAAACAAGGGGAGTTTTGCCATAATACAACCACGCTTGGCAGAATGGTGAACGCAGTTGAGGTGTTAAACATACATAAGAAAGACACCTTATGATATTTACATTGCGGCTATTGTATCTACTACATAAATGAATTTATTGAATTTTTTTGGTACTTGAATAATAAACCTATGGCGCTCATTAGGGGAGGCCTATGTCCAGCAGTGGACAATTATATAATTGTCCACTGCTGGACATACCAGCATATGCTGGTGATGTGATGTGATGTGATGTTTGGTACTTGGTGGTTCATGTTTGACACAGCAAGCACATTAAAGATATTGTAGTCCTGTCTTCGATTTAGAGTAATTGCCTAAAGGTCTCCGTCGACTGCAACCTCAGGTTTGAAGGGACACAGTTGTCTATGAGCTGTAACTATCCATTGTGTAGGTACCTAACGAGGCCGTACCCTCGTTTCCATAGTTTGGTACAAGGTATACTGACATAAAGTATAATTACCAAGTTGGAATATTTATTAGAATTGTTTAAAAATGGCACCTTGCTCTCTGTTCAGAATATGAATGACACATCTGTTTCTTGGGTCGGTCTATGAAATGTTTGGTGGGTAAAACGGCCAGTCTACCTTCATCTTCATCAAAATTTCTCAATTTCTCGTTTTGCTTTAAGAGATTGAAGAGATCTTGCCTCTTTTCAGGAGATCTTGAAAGGAGATTAAAGAGAGGCATTATCTAGTACATTTTAATATTTTTTTAGTTAAGTTTCAATGCTCAGATCCGACTCAGGGCTCATGTTCATAAACTCTCGCTGACAATATGGAAATCCGTTACTATGGCAACATTTGATCCATTACAAATCCGATTACCAGTAGGGTTACCAACAATAGTTGTCAAAGCGGATTTCTAATTCTATCCAACTTCATCAAAATATTGTATGGAATTATTTATTAAGATAAAGATACATAATTATTGGAAACAAGGTGTAACAATACATTATATTAATGGCTCTATGTCAGATAAATTATAGTAATCATCTGTAGTTTGCAGATTAGGCTTACAATATGCGTTTATACATCAGAAATATGTTATACAATTTATTTGATTTAAATTTTCATTATTGATAAATACAGCAGTGGGAACATAGTATACGGATTTACATTTGAAAAGTAAAATACATTATGAAGAAATAATCTCCTTTTAGTAACACAGTGGATCTGGATACTGTAAAACTTAGAAGTAAGATAGAATGCATGATATAAAACATTAAAAATTTTAAAGAGGCTAAACTAGACGACCTCTGTGGCGCGGTGGGTGACGATCCGCCTGCGACGCAGGAGGTTGCGGGTTCGATTCCCGCCTCGGGACTCATATTTGTACGATCTGCAGATATTTCTTCAGGGTGTTCTGGTCGTTTTCTATGTATAATAAAAAATCTATATGTGTAATAATATTGTATTATGTATATCATTCATCTAGTACCCATAACTCAAGATCTGCTTAGCTTGGGGCTAGATGATGCTGTGTTGATTGTCCAGCATTATTTATTAAATTTGAGACCGATTTTAAATTAATAAAGAGTACCAACGACTGTGTGGACAAATGTAGCCGATTTGTCAGCTCCTTTGACACCAAGGAAATATTGCGCGCAGCGGGAAAAGCTTTTATTGGCTCGCTATTTTCCAGTATTTGACCGTTTCTGAGTGACTCAATAGTCATTTATATTATAAATGAGAAAGTTTTGATGTTTATCACTCTTTCCATAACCACTGAATGGATCTTGAACTGAAAAAAACTTCTTCTATTTACTCTGACAGAACGTGTCAAGCCACGGGCAGAAGCTAGTAAGTAATGATTTTGATTTGTTAATTTGCTTGTCATTATATCCCATGTACCACAGTCTTATTAAAGGCAACTGGACTGAAAACAAGTAATGGCAGCACAGACTATTAAAGTAGGTAGGTATTATGAGGAGTCCAATAATGTCAGTGATTTGTGGTCACTGCACGCTTCGAATGAAGAACCATACCACGAGTTTGTCACAGAAAATAGTAAAGTTGAATTTAATTTAAACTTGCTAAAATTTGAAGGCTTGACTCATACAAATACCGCATTCATCAAAAAGAGTAAGTAGGTACGGTAGACGAAGAGGTGACATCTTGTCTAAGACTAGACCGATCGGATTTCGAACGGATGATAAGCAAAAATTGCAGAAATTATAAATTTTCAGACACTATGGTTACTTTACTGTTTGTGTTTTCATAATGAACCCCAATTATGTTTAAATATTGTATAGCGTACATACGTTCATCCTTCGTTCATCAGAGATATTGGTGAAATAATTTTTCAAATCGAACCTTCTTCGTTGCAGGAGGACTTTCGACCGCCGCGCCACAGAGGTCTTGCTGTTTTTTTCTCCATAAGAAACTGCCTCTACATCAGCTGATTGGTCTTCGTCAGTGTAATATTTTCGCTGCTCATTACTTTTTTGACGTTGAATCCTTTATCTATACTAATATTATAAAGAGGAAAGATTTGATTGTTTGTTTGTTTGTATGTTTGTTTGTTTGTTTGTTTGTTTGAATTGAATAGGCTCCGAAACTACTAGACCGAGTTAAAAAATTCTTTCACCATTAGAATCCTTAATTTTCCGTGATGAACATAGGCTATATAATATTTTCAAAAAGTTAGGGATCCGCATGAAAAATTCAATAATTGAACCGTGGGCTGTATAATCAACCTCTTTTTCTATTATGGCGCGTCAAAATAGAAAAAGAGGTTGTATAGCGCACGGTGCTTGCTTTTTCTCTACGGCCAGTGTCAGTTTTGGAATGTCGAGTCAATGTCAAAAACCCCAATGCTGTTAAAAAAAGTAAAGATCCGTATGAAAACTGTGAAACCCATGGTTTTAGTGTGTATAATTTCTGAAATTTTTGTTTAATACCCGTGCGAAGCCGGGGCGGACCGCTAGTAAACATAGAAAATTACAGTCAAATAACCAAATTAGAACTAGTATTTATAATTGAAGCAATTGAGCTAGCTGCAGACTGTTGAAAACAAGCTACACGTAGCTCAACTAATCCATATATACCAGTACAAAAAATAAAAGGCAATTATTTCACTGTCTTTTGTTTTTAAATGCTAGCTGCATTAGCAGCAAGAATAGCATCTGATACTAATATTATAAAGAGGAAAGATTTGATTGTTTGTTTGTTTGAATTGAATAGGCTCCAAAACTACTGGACGATTTGAATAATTCTTTCACCATTAGAATCCTAAATTTTCTCTGATGAACATAGGCTATAGAATGTTTTCAAAACGTTAGGGATCGGCATGAAAAATTCAACAATTAAACCGTGCGCTATATATACAACTTCTTCTTTTATTATGTCTCCGCTGCTTGCAGTTCTCTACAGCCAGTGTCAGTTATGGAGTGTCAATATGGAGTGTCGAATCAATGTCGAAAACCCCAATGCTGCTAAAAAAGTAAGGGATCCGTATGAAAACTGCGAAACGTGTTAGTGTGTATAATTTCTGAAATTTTTGTTTAATACCCGTGCGAAGCCAGGACGGACCGCTAGTGCACTATAAAGACCTGAAAAGACCAGCTGGTGAGGTAGTTAGTGAAATGGGGGTCCGTGGTAGTGGTACTAAGCGAAGGGAATTATCCATGTGTCCATGACTAATGATCAGATTTCACTGGACCAAGTTTCGCGTAGGTACTTTAAAATGGCCGCTCCAGTATTTACTGCGAAAAGCAGTGTGTTATACCCACCTACCCAATTTAATGTCTTTAAAAGATAACTATCTACTTTTATTTCATTATTTTTATTTAGTTACCACATCTTATACATTACGTTTAATTTTACCTACTCTTTTTAAGATTTTGAGCACATTTTTCAGTTCTCCAATCGAATCTGAAGATACTAAATCCAGTATCTTGGAGACGCCCCGACTGGATTTGATATGGATCAGTTGAGCTAACTGCAGGCAGTTAGCGCAATTGTTTAAGTTGTCAATACTAGTTCTAATTTATTTATTTAGTTTTAATTTGTTAATTTATTTGTTAATAAAGGTTTGCCCAATAAAAATCAGGCACATTTGCTATTATTATATTGTTACTGACCTAAGATCATCTTGAGCACCCTGCAGATTCTGACAGATTGTGTTTTGCTGTGAGAAAAAAGTGTCAAGTCAATAAAGTGTACCTAACTGTTGCTTGTTTTGGTAGTTTTGTCACTTATGAACAAAAAGCAGTTACTTCAGAGATTAGGGAGTAGGTAGACACTGGTAAATTTATCGACCCATTTTGAGGGGGTAGGTCAATTTTCTGCCCTTTTGTAACCGATATCTTTCATTTCATACCACTTTTGACTTTGCAGATTCAACCGATATTGAAAACCTGAAAAGGGCGCTAGTCCAAAAAATATATAGTTACCTAACCTAGTGGTAAAATACTGAAAAGCATTAACATTTTACTACTCCACAGCCACTTAAAAAGCTCTTAAAAACGGGAATAAAACTTAAAAATCGTGAAACCATTGGCCATTATTCGACATCGCTTAATTTAAGGATAGCTCGATTGGTCGGAGGAGCCGAGCACCTATTTATCACATCCTCTCGGAAGCCAATAAAACCGCTGGAAGGTTGCACAAAATGGCTACTTGCACAGTAGAATGTTTATAGTAGGACTTCTTTAAAATATATTACACAAAAATATAATTCTTTTCCCTTTTATCCTTTGATCCATCCCATTTGTGTTGGAGCAAAATTCAACTTGTAGGAACCAAAAAAATACAGCATCCTACACTCTGTTGGGACTATTCTGGACTTGTTTTTAAGCAAAGGAGAATTATATTATGCTGCACTCAAAGAATTCCCATGATAATAGAATCCCTAAGTTTAGTTTGATTATAGAATTGTCAGACATCGGACATAAACGGTGTCATTAACATCTGGATTCTCGAAAGTCAGGGATCTGTTGTTGATTTTGTCATTTTAATGTAAGATTTTCCTACAACAATGACTTATTATGTCAAAATATAAACATTTTCCCTGGACTATTTTTATAAGATTTGAAAGTTGATCTACTGCATTTATCTACACTATGCCGGAGGTGCACTATTGCCACCTGTACCGCGGCAGCTGATTGGTACACACGACGTGAATTGTATTTCAAATTTCGAACGCCATTTTCGCATGGATTTCTCAGTTTGGTTTCGAATTTTCTATTTTCGGAGTTTCCCAGTGGATTTGCTTTTTACTTCCTTGTTTTTGACGAGCGCTTGGTGACAGCCTTTGTGGTGAAGTATGCCTATAGCCGTGCTATTGCGGTAGTACATACTATAACCAACTAACTAAAGATAAAAAAAATGTGCAGACAAAAACAAAGATGTTTCTGTTCCATCGTGGTTAAAATGGCATAAGCTAAGTAAGCCGGACGACGCCGACGGCTTAGCTTATGGTTAACCGAGAAATTAGAATTTTGCGTTTATTTATTTTATCTGATTTCAACTATTTTGCTCCAACACAAAACGATCAATGTATGTTATGCACTTTCTATTCCTGGTTAAATTCAGTGCCTTTAGGGCACTTTACCCAAAATTTTATGTAATTATGTATCTACCAAACTTCAGCAGTTATAAAAATTCTATGAAGCTGTAAGTACCTACCCTACTTAATAAAATAACATTTTATTACTCCCGAATCCGAAACGTTTTCTCGGCGTATAAGCTTGGTGAAGGTATGGTGAGATGTTGTTTGCGGTATATTCCTCCCAAACGGGTGAACCGATTTCGATAAAGTTTTTTTTAAATGAAAATCATCGCAGTCGTTTTATGTGAAGATGGTCAGGGGTTTCAATTTTAAATTAAATTAATCAAGTTATGTCTTACAAAACCTTGACATTCAACACACAAAAATCTAGAAATATGTCTTCATATTTGTTGATTGGTTTTTCATTCCTACTTTAAAATATTTTTATTCATGTTTAAAGGAGGTAGGAACAATTGGGAATATTTTCCTCCCGATTGTCCCTAGGAGTTCTTAAGAGGAACGCAAGGGCTAGGTACAATCGGGAATAGGCTCCACAAAGCTGGCCATGAGGCCATTAGCACAGTCTACAGCCCATCGAAATTTCATCAGTATAGAGTGCATAGCTTCATTAATAATACGGACGACGACGGCGAGTCTCCTGCCCTCGCGTACTTAAGCCTAGGATCACCTGCATTGTGTGCCAGTTAAATATAAACAAGAAAGAAGAAAAAAATAGTTTTTTTTTTGCCACATAAGTAAAAAAATAACCTTAAAATAATCCTTATATTATAATATCGTACATACAGCGTATGAACCAAGAAGCCTTCAGCATATTGTTGCTTGACAGGAGTCGAGACACGCTGGTTTTCTGGTAGGCTTTCGTGCGAGCGTGTCTACACGACTGACAAGCTAAAAAAGTTCAACACGGTACGGAATAAAGTTATTTTTACTTTATTCAACCTATTTGTATGGGACACATGAATTTGAGAGCAGTTATCCTGAACAGATTGAGGTGAAATTTGGTATAATTATATACATTTGGTGACACTGTAATGTCTGATGATGGAAACAGAAGGTGGCCATAGCGGTTTCTCAACGAAACGACGTAACCCGAGTTGGAGTTTGTTGAATTTGTCTGCACTTGATTCCGAGCATCTTTGGATTTTTTTTCACATATTATAAAATAATTAGTAAGCGAGGCAATGCAGCCGTTTTAGGTACACTTCCGACTGGTATTGGTATGGATCAGTTGAGATAACCGTAGTTTCAATTGATAATACTAGTTCTAATTTGGTAATTTTAATTGTTATTTAGTTTGTTAGTAAATATTTTATTATTTGTCCTACTTATCTATCTATCTTTAAAGACTATCCAGACAGCATCACATAGCCATAAGCAAGCTAAAGCAGAGCTTGTGTTATGGGTACTAGATGACTGATATACATAATATAATGTAGGTATTAAATAGATAGATATTTTGATTATATATATAAAACTACTAGAACACCCTGAACAAAATCTGCAGATCGTCCAAACATTTGTCCCGAGGTGGAAAACCGAAACCTTCTGCGTCGCAGGCAGTTTTATGATTGTTACAATACATTCGACGTCTCAAAGCACGAACCTACAGTTTACTCATTCTCTTACACATTATTCTCTCATTCCCATAATATGTGAACGACAGAATAATATTATTCCTATAGCTCATAGAAGCACTCCATAGTTCCTAGTTGCAAGAGATTCCATTCTGCACTACACAATCATCAAGATACGTTCACATCTCGGAGTCACGTAGTTCGAGTAGATTCTACCTCCGCCGGGGACTTGCCAGCTTCCTGAAGAGATTTCTGAATACTTGAGTACCAGGTTATATGCAGTAAGCTATGAGACACTATAATTACTTGTCTTTTCGAAATTTATTCTAAGCGTTATTGATTGGACATAGACACACATAGATATGCTTTTGTTCTTCTCATAGTTCAATTTGGATAATGTCCTCTATTTTGTAGTGGACAAAGGTTTTCGAAATAATTTAATTTTATGTTTAAATTCTGACTGCGACAAAGAATTTCATGATTTCCACATAACAATATTGTAAGTAGAGCACATAAGGGTGCGTGTGTGGTGAGCCCATAATTTTCTAGAATTTAGCAAATCTGCAAGTGTAAATGGTGATTTCAGATTTCAATAACTTTATTTATTTACGCCTACAAAATAAGCACTTAAACAAAAAAGCAAGCATGGACGATGGATGGATAATGTATGAGCAACACAATCTGCGTTCACAAATTAACTTTAAAGAGTGCTTACCTTTAAAATAAACTTTTACTTTTATTTACTTTACTGTTTGCTTTGGTGTTTACGTGGGCGCTTGTCTTCTATTGTCGGCTTAAAAAAAGAAGACATTGAGACTATTCACATTAGGAGTAGACACTACTACGCACAAAGCAAAAAATCTCAACTGTAGCAACACTACTTTTGTCATTCACTTACATTTGTACTGCGCCTAGTTACTACTTAGTTCTTTAACCTTTTGAACTAGTATATCGGTTTAAGGAAAGTATTTTCCCAGTACCACTTTTATAAAACTACAGTATTACTACAACTTCGTCTCTGCTGTATGTTTTACTACTCTTGCGACGTGATACATGTGAGATGAAGGTGCCATAATCCTTTTAAGATAGCCGAACGTGCCTTGTTAGCTGCAGATTGGATATGTTATTATTCTTGTTACTGGAATTTGTGCAGGGAAGTTTCGACTTTGTACCTACGTCAAAAAAATAAAGAGTATTTAAAAAAATTAAGTAAGAAAATGGGATTTTTGCTATGTTGATTATTGCTTGTTATTAGTTCCTTAACAGGAGATACATAATAAGAATATTAACGAAAGCCCCCGGCTTGCCGACAGTATTTCCCTGTTAACCTACGGATTTTATCGATACCCAAAAAAAGACATTGTTTTATAGCCTAGCTTCGCTCTAGAGAGTTCCACCTAGGACGAAACTGTACGTGTGAACGTATGATTGTTGATGAGGTGAAATTAAAGTACTAATGCCCCCGCGAAACAAGGGGATTTACAACAATTGACCTGCGCCGGCCAAGCGTGGTTGTTATGGGAAAAAGATACACAAAAGTAAAGGCTCCCCCTTTCCATTAGTCGTCTCTTACAAAATCTACGAACTGAGTTGAAGAAGTACATTCTTACGCCGGGTAAAGGCCTCAAATCACATTTATATACAAAACAAAATGAATGCGTTCTCATATTTGGGAATTCAAAGATACGAATGAACCATAAATAAACAGATAAACGAGCTTCAGTTAGATTTATACAAACGTGTCACGTCAGTTGTAAAACAATGTAGATGAATGTCCTTTTGGAATTTAGGACGCATGGAACAATTATTCTATTATTCTCCCAATTCGAAATTCAATGGAATGTTTTATTACGACACACACTTAATTTTTAATGAACATAAAAACGAGTGACCTTTGTTCCTAAAATGTTAATATTCATTCTTATACATAGACCAATTGCACCTTCAGGCGAAGATCCTGAAAAATAAAATAAAACGGTTATTTCTTCATGACGTTCAATATTTATGGAATTACGAAAACATTGATGGACAAGGAAATGAAAACGCCAACAAACTACGAACAAAAATAATCGATGCTAGGCCTGTGCCGAGTGATTTACCGGCAGCGTCCGGTAATATTTGCTGGTATCCGGTTTGATCCGGTTACGTATGGATTATATTTATCAGCTTACAATTTTTTGAACTCGTACGGTTACCGCAATCGATAATAATGTTAGATTTAGAAGATATGCTGAGGCATATTTTATACATCTACTCGTATAGGTATATTCACAGTTTAACTAAAATTCAAAGTGCTTTTCGTATTTGCTTCAGTCCTTACATAACTCTTGTACACGTCATCAATGTTGGTACCGCATTCTTGCGTTTATTATTTCATTGAAAAACATCAAAAAATTGTAAGTACGCCTGAAGGAGATCGCTTCAAAGCAATGAGGCCGCCGATTTTATTTATGGCTTTTGACTTTCGGTTATGTATTTTGTAGGTGCTCAATAAATCATTCTTCCAAAAAAGCGTCAGCATTGCAGTACAGCGCAGCGAAGCAATGCAGCCAGCATCTTGCCGGTATTTTTCAATTTCAAAAGTTCAGTATTACCTAAATATAATAATGTAGTAAAAAAATTGTATAACATAACGCATTTACAGCGTTTTATGTGCCAGGAGCTGCCTAATGCTTTTGAAGACATAGCTAACTGTTTCAATTGTAAATACTTGTTCTAATTTGTCTATACAAAGCTTTTTGGAAATAAAACGTGTTACATCTAATTTTTTTCACTACACGTTTGACGTGAAACGCTAGCTCCACATCATAAGCCGGTCATGAAATACGGTCCAACCCGCGCCGTTTCGCACAATCCGGTGAAAGGTTGACGGAATCCGTACCGGGTAATCCCTCTTAGGGAAGCTGATGCCGTAAATATTTGATGCTGGGTTCAGGGGAGTTAGCTTAGGAGGTTTAGGCTTAACTTCAGTTTTTTCTGACGGAATAATGTAAATAATGAAGATTGTAGGGTGATTTCGACCCCAAAGATTGCAACTATACCCTCCGTAGTTTAAAATGGGATTGAGAATGTCGTCATGCTGTCGCATTCGGATTGGATTTCAACTGAGAGAGTTTTGACAGGGCATGAAAAATAATGTTAGAATAGCTTTTTTCATGAGCGGTGAATATGTAGTTCTATAAACTAGAGCGAAATTTTCACTGCTTTCTGAGCCCCGAAAACCGTCCAACGAAGATTTAAAGAGTATTCAATGAAAAATGTCATAAGTTCTTCATTTTAGATGAGCTTAAGTCTAAGTTGGTAAGTAATCCTATTACAAAATGTTATTTGTTTCTAAATTAAATAAGATATCTGGAAGTTGAATCTGTATGTTAATGTCAGAAATAATATACCTAGAGCCTTTTTCCCCACTCTCAAGTAGCGTCCAGTAGGCTAAGCTGTACATAAGATTTACCTACCCGTAACTTACATGCCACGACATCTGCGGTTGATATTGATAATTTAATGATATTGTTTGTTTGTTTGTACATATTAATAACACCATTTTTTATGTAGCCTAGACGGAGGACTCTATGGAGTAAACCAAGTACTTTTTGTAAAACACTTGGTTTACTCAAAAAATGATCCCTAAATCAAAAAAGTGTAAGGTGTTTTTCCAGTATTCTAGTGATATTGAGGTATTATTTATTAAATTGAACAATTATTTTAATCAAAAATGTGAAATATAATTTGTTAATTCATTCACTGAACCAGTAAATAGCTAGGTATTCGAAGTTTTATTATATTTTGTGAAATTGAAGATAATACTCGTAGAAGTAAAACTTCTACTTACCAATTAACATAAACTAGGACTCAAAGCTTTAGTAAGAGATGGTGAATAAGTGCCTCGTCTAGTCTAACCATCCAAATTATCACTTCGACATGGTATAAAACTATACTATCGTAACTCAAAGTATCTAAGCACTAAAACATCAACTCGAACGATTAAGTTTAGTATCGTTAACGCAATATTATCGTCAACGGAACTTTAATACCGTTATTAAGTAATCGTTCTAATAAAATAACTGCACATCATCTTATTTAATATTTTTATGATATAAAATGTTAGTTATATCATAAAAATATTAAATACTAGCTGCCCGCCCCGGCTTCGCACGGGTATTAATCAAAAATTTCAGAAATTATACACACGAACATGGTGGGTTTCACAGTTTTCATACGGATCCCTTACTTTTTTTAACAGCATTGGGGTTTTTGACATTGAATCGACACTTCTTATCTGACACTGGCCGTAGAGAAAAAGCAAGCACAGTGCGCAACCTCTTTTTCTATACTGACGCGCCATAATAGAAAAAGAGGTTGAATATACAGCGCACGGTTCAATTATTGATTTTTCATGCGGATCCCTAACTTTTTTGAAAATATTATATAGCCTATGTTCATCACGGAAAATTAAGGATTCTAATGGTGAAAGAATTTTTCAAATCGGTCCAGTAGTTTCGGAGCCTATTCAATTCAAACAAACAAACAATCAAACAAACAATCAAATCTTTCCTCTTTATAATATTAGTATAGATAAGATGTTTTCCTTAATCTTCGTAAGACTACGTCTCGGCCGCATCGGTACTTACGAGTACCGTGAGCTTGCGTACACGCCGCTATTTAGACGTCCTGTATTCACTATTATCATCATCATCACCATCAGACCATATTAGTCCACTGCTGGACATAGGCCTAATTTCTGCCAATACATTGACAGGGAATTGCGAGAAATTGAAAGACAGTCGACATTTGGTCGCAAAACTTTTACGCACTTTTACGAGAACATAAAGGAAAATAGTTGAGCTACCTGTAGTTTGTTTGCAACAGTCTGCAGTTAGCTCAATCGTTTCAATTGTCAACACTTGCTCTAATTTAAGTTAGATAATTGTAATTTTCTTTGTTAATAAAGCTAATTATTTAACACTAGCGGCCCGCCCCGGCTTCGCACGGGTATTAAACAAAAATTTCAGAAATTATACACAATAACACGATGGGTTTCACAGTTTTCATACGGATCCCTTACTTTTTCTAACAGCATTGGGATTTTTGACATTGACTCGACACTCCATAACTGACACTGGCCGTAGAGAAAAAGCAAGCACAGTGCGCAACCTCTTTTTCTATACTGACGCGCCATAATAGAAAAAGAGGTTGAATATACAGCGCACGGTTCAATTATTGATTTTTCATGCGGATCCCTAACTTTTTTGAAAATATTATATAGCCTATGTTCATCACGGATAATTTAGGATTCTAATGGTGAAAGAATTTTTCAAATCGGTCCAGTAGTTTCGGAGCCTATTCAATTCAAACAAACAAACAAACAAACAAACAATCAAATCTTTCCTCTTTATAAGATTAGGAAAATAGTATTGTGTACTTTTGACAAGAAATTTATGCTCTACAAGCGTATAGACAGAGTTAATTTTTGGGTGTATCGTTAAAGAGATTTTCAATCTTTGTGTCAATTTTTTTTTGCTGGAAAATCCAAAGTTAATCTTTGCTTCTATTGTAGCAAAAGTGAAACGAATGTGTATTTATTTTATAACGATGGAAGTTCCCATTCGTTAATTGTTACCTGGTCGCTTTGGAGGGCTAAACTTACCAATTTACAGCAGCTGATACCAAGCTTTTAAAATATTAAGAATTACCGAGCAGTTGAAGTAGGAGTTAAGTAAACAAACTAAGTTATTTCAAGCTCCCATCGTTCCGTTGGTAAAACTTTGAAATCTTGCAATTTGAGGGTTTTGAATTTAACTTTGCATTGTGGAATCGCAATTTGTCTTTGAACTTGCAGAGTTCGTTAAGAGTCTTTGAACAAGGGCTTGGATAACTGTTATTGATAAATACAGTACTGTACTTTACTTATTTTCCCATCCAAATGGGCTATGTCGCTTATACCTATATATCTTTTGCACGAAACTGAAATCAGAACTTATTAGTTCTTTCGATTTTACCGAATATGGCCCTGCTGTACTTAACGAAGTTACTCGTAACTATTTATTTATTTTAGGAAAACTTACAGCTAATTACAAAGATATGAAATTTAAGTAAGGACGGCCAATTAAAAGTTTTCACAAATATTGAATGAGAACAATTGAAAAGAATAAGTGGTGGACAAACAAAGAAAGTAGATAGGTGTAATGTAGGCTTACGAATTAAAGATAATGACTACCACCAGATGCGCTAGAAGTTACTGAGAGAAGTATTATGTAATTAAGTCAACTTCTTTTGCCATTGCATTGAAGTATCTGCTCGTATGTATGAATTCCTCATAAATCGCAAATTACATCTAAGAACTTAATATATTAATATATTTAATATTTTTTTTTTTTACAATCCACACAGCATCATCTAACTCATTGAAAAGTAAGCGAGATAGCAAATATTAACGCGCAATAACTCTTAACTCTTTATTGAATGAAAGAAGCGAGTGTGAAAGTGCAATCTGTTGGTATTTGGGACACGTTAGCTCTTGCAGTTTGCAATGGACAAGGATATAGTGAAATAAAAAACAAAGGCGATGCGATTTCGTTTCGCTTTTGTTTCATTTCCAATCTCAAATGATTGAAAAGGCCTGAGATGCTAAAACTAAGCGAAATTGAGCAGCTGGTTTCGGTTTTGATTAAATTTTATAACTTTCATGTGTTTCTAAATAAGATAAAATAATACACTGATTTGAAGGTTTTTAGGGTTTCCTGATAGGTTACAAAACCTTTCTGGTTTCGCTTTTTGGAACCTTTTTTTAATCTTTAAAAAAGTAACAAATGTTTGTTGTTCTTAGTTTGTAAATGTCTAAACATATTTTGTAATTTTAGTCGGCTTCATCCTTCTGGAAATATTTTGAAAATCTCAATAAATTTACACCTACCTCCGAAGTTTGTAGAGCGTTCTATTTTAAATGTAGAAGGCGTTTGTAGATATGGATCTATTTTTTATAGGAAAAATACAATTGATTCTGTAAAAGGAAAACTTAAACATTATTTGATCATTGTCAAATAATATATTTTAAAAGTGGATATGAGAGGATTTCTTAAAGTGAGATATGATATGAAAGATTGATTTGGACATTTAAACAGTTTTGTGAAAATTGTTAACTTAATTTTTTTTTTGAAATACCTACATTGAAAAGGATTTGAAAAATTTACCTGCTTACACCCTAAATAGGAAGTAACAGATAGGTATCCTATATAATCGTATACGTAATCTAGAAAAGTTCGTTACCCTCGGCGTTCGAGTTTCAATCATACTAGAGCGATCTTGTTTTTCCACGAGCTTTTTTTTGACAGTATGTTGTAGCTGAATGAAAAAAATGAAGTTATTTTTTCGTTACCAAAATCTGTATAATAGGAATAAAATAAAATCCTACTGCCTGAACATTGTGTTATTAACCCGGCGACCGTAAGGTTGAATTGTAACAACGAGCGTAAGGTAAGGAGTATTTTCGCAATTGTTACATTGAATAGTTTTTAAAATAATATGTTTACTTGAACTTTTTTTTATGTTTCCGTTACTTTTAACCAGAAATCAAACTAATTTATTCAGTAGTGTTGCCTATTTTCTTTATAATCAACCTTTTTCATGCAAATTTCACCTATCAGCACATAACAGTCCATTTGTCATACATAACTACATAAATAAAACTTAAAAAAAATTATGGAGTTGTATCTCTATCTGATTGAAAAGTATAATACAGTTTTAAAACAATGAAGTAAATATAGGTACCGATATAATACCGGTGAATAATAGAAATGCCGAGCGTTAGGCGGTCGAAATTCTCCCGCCGAATATTTTGACACTGTCTAACTTCCTCGCCGAACGTCATTTGGCTGACCCGTCTCACTCTTCGCCTCTTTATTTCCCCCGCGCAGCTATTGAAACGACAGTTTACCGCGCAAAATAGAAAGAAAAGAAGAACAAAAATTACCAGGTGAATTTTACCCTAGAATTCCTGGTATTTTAGGCTTAACACACATTATTCCAATATTGTAGATAGCTGCTTATATAAAATCGATCGTAGCACCTAAGAACAGTATAAAATCGCTCCACTCATGACTGAGCTCACCCCGGCTGCCTCCGCCGGTGATACGACAAACAATAAACCGGCTGACTCTATCGTACCTACAGTTTGTACCTACATGGTATCAACGTGGAGTACTCGTAGGATGGTGCACCGGGTCTCTTGTGTTAAAACACAAAAAATAGAATAAATTCTACTAATACTTCTTGGGTAATGTTGTGTTTAGTTACATATCCATATGTATTTTAATAATTATTGACATGTATCTAAATTACACTAAACTTAGATTTAGATAGGCAAAAAAAACTGTATTAGACACATAAGCTATATATGAATGTACTAGTGGTTTCTTTTTCACTTCTTCCACTAGTGGACAAAAAATTGAAGTGAAGAGAAATCAATAACATATTTATTTCTTTTTTATAATAATTTATCTGTTTGAAATTTGACTTGTCTAATATAATAATAGTGCTTATTTTGTAAGCCTAAAGAAATAAAGTTATTGAATCTGAATCTGAATCTGGTAGGTATGGTAATTTTGACATTTTTCTATAAACGTATTAAAAAAAGTATGAAAGTTACATATTATTTATAAAACTGTTTTCAGAGGTACAAACCGTAATACTTACTTTTGCCTCTCTCTTAGAACTCTTAAAATCTCGACTTCAAAATTAGAAACGAAAATCTTAATATTTTTGCTTGCATGTACATTCATTCTTAGATCTAAGTGAATGGTAAGTACTTATAGTTTTTACTAGGTACATACATGCACCATGAAAAAGCGATTTCGACTATAAGTATACAAAACGTGAAATGGAATTTAGACATATGTATTTACATTAACTTAAATAATAATATAAATTTCATGAGATCTAATTGAGCTTCGTGCAAATAGAATTAACTGGATTGAACTTAGAAGCCAGAATTGTTAGTCATTGTTTCATAGGATAATGTCATTTTAATTGTCTTTAGCAAATTGGTCAACAGAATAGTAGAATTTTAGCTTTTTATAAAAAAGTTTAAAAAAAAAGTATTCCTTTATCTTATTATTATATTTCTCCTTCGATTATAGTCGATAATAATGCCCTGCTTCGTTTTATAAAAGTTTTGGAGTTGCCCTACAAATAAGGGAGCATGTATAATAGTATAAATAGATGGTAATGTCAGTATTTTGTTATTAATAAAGTGCGTCCTACAGCTATCCCGTGGTTTAGTATTGGTGAGTATTCTTATACATTTTTGCATGAAGAATAGATTTTCGAATTCTACACTCCATAAAATAATGACATAATAAAGTCAATATATTCATTATATATTGGTATACGCATTATACGCAGACAAAGCAGTCTCTTAGTTAGTATTGTCAGTAATTACCTTATTTTTTAGTTTAATATTTGTGTCATGGTTTAATATTTTTTTTCATTTTTAATCTGCGCAGGCGCACAAAATGTCTGATTATTTTAAATCTCATGTTAATAGCTGCAGTAGTTGCTGAGAAATTAAAATTTGAAAAGAGGATAGAAAAAAGCGAGACCATAAGGATTGCGAAACCGATCTCGAAACCCTAAAAATACCGTTAGCAAAACAAATTGGTATTTTAAACAAAATGTAGTAACAAGAAAAAACTACAAACTAAACTGCATCTATAAATGTCACTCTCTCCCCTAAAAACTTCCGCAAGAGACCCGGCCAGGAGTGCAGTATGTAAAGTTTCCCTGAATACGAATGTCGGTTTGAAGTTACTTAGCGGCTTGCTCCCGCGCCACTCGCGGTATGTAATATTCATACGTACACGTACCTTCAATGAAATATTGCAGGATAGTTGTTACATGTTTGAAGCATCGGAATTGGTATGAAATAGTATGAAACGTTGCACGCTTGTCCGCGCCGCAAAAATTTTCAGAATTCATTTGTTTCAATTTGATTCTTTCAAAAAAAAAATTTCAGAATTCATTTGTTTCAATTTGATTCTTTCGGTCGGCGCGAAATTAATGCTTGGCGTAATCGAGTGCGATAGTGCGATATAATAGGTCCACAATTAAGGTCCACAATAGACTTAGAAAATCGCCGTTCTGTAAGAAGAATTTGAAGAAAAATAATTTCTCAATCCAAATAGTTTTGTACTTTTTTCTTTGGAATGACAAATCCCTTTTCGGTTCATTTTTGTGTGTAAAATTGGACAACATTGTAAAAAGTATACATAGATTTAATTTCTAAATTACAAAGAATTTAAGCATTGGAAGCGAAAATACAAATAACAATACAAATAAAGTCCTAATATGTGAAATTATTTACAAAATATGTCATGAATTTGAACAACAGAAACTAATATTCTTTTATTGGAGTTGAGAAGAGCTTGTTAACAATATTTTTCAAGTATTTTAAGAAATCAGTAGTAAAAGGCTATTGCAAACTAAATGGCATGAAACATTTTTTTTATCAATGACCGTTATGGAGTGTGAGAGATTTAGGTATGATTAAAATTAACATGATATCGACTTAAAAACGATTATCAATTATTCGAAGTTTGTGTAAGCAAGCTACTTATTTGCGTGATTAATTACATCTCCTCGAAATGAATGTTTTTAAACTTAAGCGATCTGAACACATAATGATTAGTTACATAATATTAGGTCCTTACATATGAAATTGGCGTTTTTCGTACTGGCCACTTTAATCACAAATTTCTCCTCTTTGGAAGCGGATCCATCGCAAACCACGTCCGAGTTAGCTGCAGGCTGCGGTGTTAGTGATAAAACTGTTTTAATTCACTTGAAGCAAATTGGGAAGATTAAAAAGCTTGAAAGGTGGGTACCTCACGAATTGACTGAAGCAAACCGGCAAACGCGCGTCGACTGCTGCGTTACATTACTAAACCGGCACAATAATGAAGGTATTTTAAACCGAATCATTACCTGTGATGAAAAATGGGTTCTTTACGATAATCGGAAGCGCTCAGCGCAATGGTTGGATCCTGGCCAGCCAGCCAAATCCTGCCCCAAGCGAAAATTAACCCCAAAAAAGTTACTTGTAAGCGTTTGGTGGACTAGTGCCGGTATTGTTCATTACAGTTTTCTCAAATCTGGCCAGACTATTACGGCTGATGTCTATTGTCAGCAATTGCAAACCATGATGGAAAAGCTAGCGGCTAAACAACCTAGGCTGGTCAATCGCTCCACGCCACTGCTGCTTCACGACAACGCTAGACCACACACTGCGCAACAGACGGCTACTAAATTAGAAGAGCTTCAATTGGAAAGTCTAAGACATCCTCCGTACTCCCCGGACCTTGCTCCAACAGATTACCATTTTTTTCGAAATTTGGATAACTTCTTGCAAGGGAAAAAATTCAACTCCGATGGGGCAGTCCAAATCGCCTTCAAAGATTTTATTGATTCCCGTCCGACTGGTTTTTTTAGTAAAGGGATCAATGAACTACCTATAAGATGGCAAAAGTGCATAGAAAATAATGGTTCATACTTTGATTAATTAAATATATCATATTAAAAAATATTCGACTTTTTGTTCCTCCCATACAAAACGCCAATTTCATATGTAAGGACCTAATATGAACGGGTATTTATCGCGTTTTTTTTTATTTTTTTCTCTCGACGACGTTTCAACAGGTTTGCACTCTGTCGTGGTCACGAGATGACTAAAATAAAAATAAAAAAAATAAAAAAACGCGACAAATACCCGTTCATAACTAATCATTATGTGTTCAGATCGCGTAAGTTTAAAAACATTCATTTCGAGGAGATGTAATTAATCACGGAAATAAGTAGCTTGCTTATACAAACTTCGAATAAATTGATAATCGTTTTTAAGTCGATATCATGTTAATTTTAATCATTATCATTATATCTCCTCGAAAACACTTAAAATCTGCATTTTTCTTGTGACGCACCAACTTCGAAAATTACATCGCACCTACATCGTCCACGTCGGGTCCGCTTTGCTGCGTTGGTTCGTCAAAGGCACAATCAAGGGGTATTGTGTGAGGGCCTCTTTTTTTGAGTCGAATGAATGGAACCCAAATGCGAGTACAAACTGCCTGCTAGTGCAAAGAAAATGAAATTAAGAGCACTATGAATTCATTCATTCACAGTGCCAATTTCATAACAAATTTACGGCAATATTAAGGTAGTTTTCCATGAACAGCGATACCTTGGCTTTATGTCGTCGAGTTTTTTTGCAGCCTGTGACAACGTTGAGTTTGCTTTCGCTCTTGCTGCCCATAATAAATCTCCCTCTAGCGTGTTGCAATTATAAAAATTAAAGATTTACGCGATCTGCCTCGGTTTCGGTTAACGTTAGCACACGTCATCGTGACTTCGCCTTTTTCTATTGGATTCCGTGCGGTAAGCAACAATGAAACCCCACACATAAAAGCACGATAATAATTCACATATATTTATTGCATTTATTCACTTATTTAGCATTTAACAGGTTTCGACGGAACAAATTTAGGCTACATTTGTTCCCCTTCGAGTTGAGACTCTAGGTCCGTGGGGTACCAAGGCTCTCCGGATTAAAAAAAATCCGAGCGTCTGGTCGAATTGACGTGTGCCCCGAGAGCTGGGGTGTAAGGTACATTATGTGGGAAATAAAATAAAGCAATTTCATTTTTATTTTGAACAGTCTGCAGTTAGCTCAATTGCTTAAATTGTAAATGCTAGTTCTAATTTGGTTATTTGATTGCAATTTTCTTTGTTAATCAAGGTTTTAACTAAACTTTTTACATAATATTATTTATCGCGACGTTACCACAGGTATACCAATAGTGGTAATAATAACAGAGGTTCCGGTTCGATTGACTTTCATCCCGTCACCAAAGTTGTTATAAAGCACCATTGATATCCCGGCGTTATTTTCTAATGACTCTTCCCGACAGCTACCTCTATAAAGAAACGCAGCTCCATTGTTGCGTCGCACGTCGCGTGTCGCTGCGGAATATTTCCAGTAAATCTCCAAGCTTACCAAGCTCCAACGTTACATGTATTCAGGTATCGTACCGAAGCGCCTCCAGTCTGGGTATCACAGGTAAGTGCTAGTTTCGCATGCAAGGTTTATTTAGTTGCATTGCGCTGCCTAACAGAATCAGTGTGTCTATTCGAAATCCGGTGAGACAGCTTTGATTTACAATGTACAGACGAAGCACCACAGTAACTATCTCACTTAATAATAAGTTCGTCATAGAAATACACTTTGCCAAACCGTTTTAAACAGATTTGTTAGCGAGAACTCTTGTAGTTTCAAGTTAAAATGATGCCTACTTATTTTATTAAGTTGCTACAGTACTGTTTGTTTTCAAATATCAGACACAGGTTCATGTAGTATTTAGATATAAAACATTGTTGGAAAAAATATTTTTCTACAAATAAACCACAGAATTTTCCACCTTTACAGTTGTATTCCAGCATCATACCCAAATAAACCAACGTGTTGTGTACAAAGTACATTCTACGATTGTATCTATGTATTGAAGCCGCGATAAAACGCCGTGCCATATAAATTATTCATAAAAATCTTGACTTTACTATAAGCCTGTACAGACTTCGTCTCCCCCACGGCAATAAATTCCTTAATGTTCTGGAAATATGGTTTAAAACAGCTTGCAGGTTCAGTCCTGTTATTTTGCACACCTAGGGGACTTGTAGAGAATGTATGTCATACAAAACATAGTGTATTATGTAGGCATGTGATGAATAGGGTAATTCAGGCAAACATGTTTGACAATATTTGCGACGCGTTCGCTTGTTATTGTAATAGGTGCTTATTCTTTATACATTTTGATGGATCGATATAAAATATAACGTGAAATGGATGATGAAGAACCGATCCTGCCCTGGGAGGGGTCGTACGTTCGAACTCGGTTGTGACCTGCTGTTATGTTAAGAGTTAGGGTAGAGCGATATGATATTGATGGAGAGATTCGATGATGTATCAGGTACTTTGCTACACAGGTAGTACAAGATCGATCATGATGACGATCTTTGGGAATGCCGATTACCAACAAGTCTCGATCTTTTTTGACTAAACTGATGATGATATTGATTCAATAATAATAATAAAAATAAACTTTATTTAATTTCAAGAGGTTATAGGTACAAAGCAGGAACATTTTAACCTCTCCTATATTAAACTAAAAATCTACTTAAGACTAAGGACTCAGGTTATAAATTAGTTTTTTTTTCATGTTGAAATGACTTCAAATTTCCATAAATATTGATATTATTATTATATGACATACGTTAGTACGACCTATAATTTAATGTATTGTATTGAGTCTCGCGAACGACTGATATTATCACTTAGCACATCAATAAGTTCATTGCTTACACAGGAACGCTCTCTAACTCAAAAGTACTGTATCAATACTTCGGTACAAGATACCATGTATCAAATCCCATCGCTGTTTCCTCGAAAACAGAAAACAAATTGCTTGTTTCCTGTGCAATTAGATACAGTATCGTATCGCACTGAAAAACAACACAAACATCTGGCTTCTCGAAAGTTCGGTAAAGTTACCCGTAGACGACGACGCGACGAGTGAATCTTAAAAACTTTCCACTCGGATTTCGGTAACTCTTGAGTATGAGTTTCGGTATCAAACTTCTACGCAAAAAATAGTATAGCACCTACTTGCTTTAGGCCTTGGTTTTACTCTTCATAAGTATACATGTAGCTTTAAATCAAAAAGTGACGTTAGCCACTTGAGTGAAACATTAGGGGCTCTAGTGGAAATACAGCCATCCATACAGAATCCCTGATGCTTTGTATCGGACAGTACCCAATGGATCACATTTTATCCAATTAATCAGAACATTTGTATCATTATTTGCTCGAACAATTAACTAGCTAGTATGATTATTCCATTTGAAAGTTTTTTGGGTGTTGGGTAGTTATGTTACCTCGTTGTTTGTAACTTTTACCGTGTTCATTTTAATCATAACCTGTGAAAAATTGAATTATTGTTTTAAACTAAACTCCCGCAACAATTACACATGTCGGAACCTTGTGAAGAATCGGCACTGAAGTCGTAATAGCTCAATATAATTTACCAAAATCACACTGAAATTATACATGCAGAAGCTTGATCATAAAACTTTAATCAGAGCGTTTATGCCGCTATTATTTATCCCGAAACAATACAAAGCTACAACTAGACTTAGTAGATCATTATTTGAATGCTATGGAACAACATTTTCATGAATATTTCCATCAAAAGTTTCACTTCCGGCCTTCAACCACTTGCTTGTTCAACTCAGTTGAATATCTATATAGAATTACTGGTTCATACGCGTGTTACGGCTACACTCAGAAACTACAGTAGTTTTGAAGTTTAGGCTATCCTAATAGTGTTCGCTTCAGGGTCCTTAGAATAATGAATTGTAAACACATTATGTACAGATTTCGCTGATAATCTTTAGCTGTAGCTAACGAGCGGCTCCATTAACGCTCTGTACTCTGGAGCAAGTTATAAGCTTTTTGATTTGTTTTCTCACGTCAAACTCGAATATAACATAGCGTTACAGAAATCATGTAGCAAATAGGCAACACAGAAGAATTTTTAAAATTTTACTGATGAAATCACTTAGTTCCGGAAATCACTAATAACGAACTTAACAATTATGTATTATAGTTTTGAAAAAAAAAAATTATCTGTAATAAATGGCCAGTATTCATCACCACAGTGCTAAAGTAATCGGCTTTTATGACTATAATCAACACTTGGCAGGCAGATTTCTGGTCGCAATGGAGGTGTAAAACAATACACAGAAGGAAACTGCTGCATCTCTTCTGCTGTGTTCTATTATCCGACTCTTACGACCTCCGCTTATTGAGTAGCATATGTTTTTAGATACACCGCGACCACCGCACCAAGTTGGCAAGAAGTACCTAGTTGTCATGTAATCATATAAGAGTTTGTTAGCTACTTTGTTTGACGACCTCTGTGGCGCGGTGGGCGAAGGTCCGCCTGCGTCGCAGGAGGTAGCAGGTTCGATTCCCGCCTTGGGACAAATATTTGTACAATCTGCAAATATTTGTACAATCTGCAGATAGTTCAGGGCGTTCTGGTCGTTTTCTATAATATAATAAAAAATATCTATCTATGTAATCATATTGTATTATGTATATCAGTCATCTAGTACCCATAACACAATCTCTGCTTAGCTTGGGACTAGATGATGCTGTTTGGATTGTCCGGCATTATTTATTTATTAAATAAATTGGATTTTGTAGATAGTCGTATATCAGGTTCTGAAATTATTTTGAAAACTTTTGCTATCAGTTGGATAGCCCTAGCGGCAATACATGTCTAAGTCACAACAATGTGTTTTAATTGATATTTTGCACATAACACTGTAAAATTACAGCTAGGTACTTAGCAACATCCGCTATGAAAAGAACAAAAAACATTATATTGTGTGTATAGACCGAGAGGTATGTTATGTTTCCAAATAACATCTCATAACTGGTCTTTTTTAGAAGAATCAATACATTTTTAGGAGAGAAACCTTTATACTATACTGAAACAAATTATTTCCCATATCGAGTAAGGTGTGAGTTTAAGCGACAAAGATGATCCGTATCTTGATAGAATTAATCGCTTAAGCTTGTATCTCACCCAACTACAGTTTGGGTATCGGTTGAGTATTACTCTAACGAGTTTTATGAACGTTCGGCGATAGTAGCAATTATCCAGTTCAAGCTATTGCTATAGCCTTTATCAAAGCTATTGCTGTCAGCGATCAACTAGCTTTAAGGTATTGTGGACCCGGAAACTTGATAGACCGGATGTTGGAAACGGAATAAACTCTACAAAGTAACTTAAATTTAAGTGCGAATGACATTAGTAGGCAAATTTAAACATTCTCACCAGACTCTTAATAATAATTGAGTAACCAAATTAGAATGAGCATTTACAATTAAAACAATTGACTGTTGCAAACAATCTACAGGTAGCTCAGCTGATCGATACCAGTCGGAAGCGTCTCCAAGACTACAGCTTGGTTACAGCCAGGCAATAGTAAGATGAAGCTATTTTGATAATTTCGATATGATCACTTGGTAGGCAGATTGGTAATGAATTCAAATACAAAATACATTTAAGTGTGATTAACATTAATTATTAACCGTTGTGTGATAAACATAAATTAATTAATCGTTTGTGATAAGCATAATTTATTAACCTCATTATTTTAGCCAGGTTAACAAACCTGGGTGAAATAATGAGGTTACTGCGATTGATCTCGTAGCAGCTCTACGGCGTAGCACCTCTACATCGTAGCACTGCAGCATAGCGGTTACGGCGCCCTAGTACTGAAGCGCACAGACGACCGACGTAGTAAATTGTGTTTAGTAATGCATTTGGTGTGGTCTGTATTTGAGGATTTCGGGTTTATGTTGTCTTTTGAGGATATGGCTTTAATAAGGATATAGTCAATCACTAGGTCCGTGATTGACTATATTGTGTTGCCGTGTGGTGTCGGCATAGAATTTCACCACCCCATCTCTTCCCGTGGGTGTCGTAAGAGGCGACTAAAGGAAACACACCGGAGGGCGGGCAGCAGCGCCCTCTGCAGAACAACTCCACCGAACTGCGATTCCCAACCCGCATGCCCAGCGTGGGGATTATGGGCACTAACCCCCAAATGATAGTGCCATCTTTGGCGCTCATTAGGGGAGGCCTATGTCCAGCAGTGGACTATTATAGGCTGGTGATGATGATGAGGTGCGTGATTTGGTTGTGGCTTTATAGTACATTATAATAAATGTAAATATTTCCCAACCAACGGAAAGTTTGCTTCCTTGTTTGATTCTCTTTTTTTCTATAAAACTTTTCCATTGCATTATGCATTCCAGTATTGCAGTACCCTATTCAATAATTAATATCAATATCTTATATTAAAAAGAAGAGATATTTGATTGTTTATTTGTTTGGATTGAATAGGCACAGAAACTACGAAACTGATTTGAAAAATTATTTCAGCATTATAATCCTACATTATCCTTGTTGTTCATAGGCGTTAGAATATTTTCAAAACAGTAAGTGATCCGTATGAAAACTTCTTAAAGAACAATGGCAGAATTTGGTCTGGATTTTTTTTTGCGTCCATGGATCTGATGCATATGAATCAAATTTAATAAATTTTCTACGATTTTTCAATTATTCACTCCTTCTCGTAAAGGCCGGAGTTATTTTATGATATTTAAAAGCTTATCAAATGATATTCGAATTAGGTACATTCGAAATGTTACCATTTTATTAGTGGTGCGGGTACTATTATTGAATGCAATGTATCATTTGTCTTTGATTTGTCTTTGATAGTGTCATGTTGTCAGCGGTTGTCTGTCAAGACGCCACAGAATCTAGAACGTAGTGGTTTTATTCTCTTTGACAGAATCCTTCCGAGACTTCGGCGTTTTTCATTTCTGCTGTTTTGTGTTTACATTTTGGTTTTCTATTTATTTTTACCCGAATTGCGGAAGCCACAGGCGACGTATGTAACACCCGACCTGGACTGTTTATGGACTGATTGATACTGCCCTGTGTCTGGCTAGTGCGTGCCCTTACAACAACAACAACAACAACAGCCTATAATAGTCCACTGCTGGACAAAGGCCTCCCCTGATGAGCGCCATAGATGGCATTGTTCATCATTTGGGGGTTTTTGCCCATAATCCCCACGCTGGGCATGCGGGTTGGGGATCGCAGTTCGGTGTAGTTGTTCTGCAGAAGGCGCTGCTGCCCGCCCCCCGGTGTGTTTCCCTTAGTCGCCTCTTACGACACCCACGCGGCCACGGGAAGAGTTGGGGTGGTGAAATTCTATGCCGGCACCACACGGCCAGTGCGTGCCCTTAGGACTCCGATATTGTTGTTTTGGGTGTTCTGTGCATTTTCTATGTAAAATAAAAAAATATCTATTAATGTAGGTATACCTATATATATTGTTTTAAGTAAATAAGTTATCTAGTAGGAACTCATAACATAACACAACCTCTGCTTAGCTTCGGGCTAGATGATGCTGTGTGGATTGTCCAACATTATTTATTAAAACCCTCAGTTTTTTTGTATTTACGGGGCAAGTAGGTAGGTAAGTACATTTTTTTTTATACACGCCCAGCTTTCGTAAACATACGTTAAGAAGTTAAGAAGTTTAGAATTTGTTTTGCTCATTTTGTTTATCATTTCTCATTTCGAATATTTAAGGTGGCGTGGTCTAATTGATAAGACCAAACCCAAGACCAAACCACATTATCCATTTCTTTATGATTTGATTTCAATCTGCGATGTTTTATAGACAATTACTGTTTGACGTTTATTCATAACCAAACAAATAAATTCAAACACTGAAATCTTTTTTTTCCGGCTTTCCCCAAAGAAAATAGTCTCATTTATAGATTCTGGAGCTAACGCCAAATCTTTTAACATTTTTTTCATTACGGTACGCTTCAATTTGATCCCAGACAATTCTTAGTATGGAGACCTGCCATTGTTCTTTATCCAAATATTATTTGCACAAGATTACCGGTGGACCGCTAGTTGGTTACATTTGTTTGTGGCAGTAAAGTCCTAAAGAAGAAGCCAAGAAATTTATTCTTTTATGCAATACTGCAGCCCTTAAACAATGAAATTGAACAAAGGGATCCCTTTGAAGTATAGTGCGATGACTTGGTGTAAAATAAAGAAATCAATGGAATACAACAGGTTCAATTTGTCTTACAATTTTTTCCAGTGATTAGCTTGTTTCAAAATTGAGCTACTGGTTTTTATTTACTGTGTATAGAGATTCAGGAAGATAAGCCATTTATTTTGTTTTCCCTAAATTATAGCCAATTGTAACAGGTTCTATTGTTACATAAATATTGTTGTAAATCCGAAGGTATTCAACTTCCTGAGTTTCCGCTAAATTTTATGTGCACTGTTTTTAATGGTTTATAAATACATTTTATTTAATTTTGAAAGTATGTTTGTTTGGAAACAGCTTGAGTTATGATAATTTGGTCTTGAACCTAATGTATCGAAAAACACGAAGTATGCTTCAAAATATTTTACCAAATCCAACTTGAAAATAAAAACAACCAAGGTTATCAATTTATGTTAAAAAAGCACTCCTAAAAGTCATTTACATAAAAGGATTCCTAAGGTTCCCTGCGAAACAAAATAAACCCAATCGGGGAGGGTTCACGCGTGAAGGGTTCGCACACGATTTTCAATATGGCTGCTTGTGTGATTTGGGTAATATGGATATTTTCAAAGCGAAGGGTGGTTTACGGGAAAATAAGGCATTTTTGACGTGTCATCGATTTCGGGGTTTTATTTATACATATAGTAGTATAACTATACGGTATAGGCAAATTAAAGTCCGCTACACTCAGTGTTTGGCTGATGATATTTAGGCGTTTTTTGAGTGAAGGACAAAATAAACCTTAAGACCGATCTACGTGTTGTTTGACTAACAAGATGCCTGTTGGTCGGTAACGTATTTTATTTTGATTCATTTGATTTCAGATCGAATTTTAAGAAGAAAATATCTCCGAAAGTACCTACGTAACGTTCCGCAAGATTACATCAACGAGAAGTAGAATATATAGCTTGTGAAACTTTCTTACTTATTTGCAAAGCGTGCGAAAGAACTTTGGAGAAGAAATTAATACCTTTGTAATGGGAAAATTTCGTTTTACTTGATCTTTGGCGTGCACTTAACTTTAGATATGGCTAGCTCCCGCCCGCGGCTCTCGTGGTGGTGCTGGATACCACTTTATACGTGACGGTGGTAAAAAGCTGGGTACATTTGTAATGAGCTTGTATTAAACAAGTAGTTAGAGAGGTAACGATTAGTTGTCCGTGTGTTGACCTGGATCTATTGAAGAAACGTCAGACAAGTTGCGGATAGATGACCTTCTCTTTCGTGACATCGTCGGTCACTTCATCACTTTCCATTATTTCAAATTTAAATACTAGGTCTTACTGGTTTGTATTCTTTTGTTCTTTGTATTCTCGTAAGAATCCTAGCTGTAGTTCGATTCGCTTTTTCAGCTTTATAGTCTACGTTTAAGATTGAGTTCATTATCTTATTCTTTATTCTTTATTGCACGATAAAATATACAAAAAACATTGAAATATAAAAGAAATGGCAAAGGCGAGCTTAACCCTAAAAAGAGTTCTCTTCCAGCAAACCTTATTGGGAGAGAGAGATAAAGTTACAAATGTGGGTACCTACGTGTGCAAAAAAGGGATATATTATTGAATTTTAACCTACTTATTTACTTAGTTACTTATTGAAAACATTTGTTTAATTTATTATAATTGTGCGTCAATTTTTATCAACCGCAATATTACAAAGCATCGTTAAATTTAAAATACTGATGTGACACTAACAAAGCCCTTTAGAATTAATTCCTTCATTAAATATAACCATAAACGAGAAGCTCTGTGGGCAAAACGGTATTAGTTTGTGCGGTAATTAAAAGCTATCATTACATTGTACATTACATTGTGCAGTACAGCTGTACAGTTTATTGGTAAAATACAAATATTTATTGACGAACAAAAAGGATCAATTTCTTTCAATCGAATATCTTGCAATTTCTTCTCGTATGGTTTCCTTTCTGACTTTATTTCTCTTGCATACAAACAACAAAGTACAAATAAAAGAATTATGGGTCTTGAAGAAATAAGAAATCATATTCCATAGAAACTTTCTCACGTAAAGTTTCCTGTTAAAATAGAAAGAAGCGCCTTTTCATAATCTTTTCCATGACTTTTATATCCGAAGCGTGGGTTCATGTCCTGCCGCTGGCTATAAACACTTTATAAGGTTCGCCGGCGACCCATGACTCGCTTGTGCTTCTACAATCTACATGCCGTCCAATCAAAAGACTTTTGTGTTGACTTGGCCAACATGCGGACAAATTGTGTGCACAATAGTCCAAAAAGTTTTGAAGAACTTGATATTTTACCACCGCACACGTGTCAATTTGGCTATAACCCCCAAATGATGTATAATGCCATCTATGGCGCTCATTAGGGGAGGCCTTTGTCCAACAGTGGACTATTATCAGCTGGTGATGTGATGTGACGTGTCAAAGTATCGTACTGTCATAATGCAGAAAATCAAAACATTAACCCAGTGTGTAATAAACTGCTGGGTCCTTAGCCAACCGGCACTCGCTATGAAGCGATTCGATTTTGAAAATTGTTATCGCTCTAGCGATGGCCCCTCTTTGCCCACCGTACACCTCGTGAGACCACCTGGGTGTGCAGCGGGAAGTTTTTTTTTTACTACTGTTCGCCGTTGTTCACCTGGGTGTACCGTGGGAAATATAAATTTTCCACCGTCCACTTTATTATCAAAACGCTCAGGATCTTAATTTATGAATAACTCGCTGCGCTCGTGATTCAATTTTAGAATCCTTCGCTTGCTCGATTATCAAAATTGAGCACGCGGTTAAAAAGCAACTTTGCACTCTTGTATAACAAATAACTATTAACACACTTGTTCGTAAAACAGTCTTTAGGTACTTACTAACTACTTACGAGTTAAAATAAGCTATGGATTTTTACTGTTTATTAGAGTAGAGGTTATTAATATTACAACCAATGATTTAAGGTAAAATGTGATATTTGACTTATCTACATAGTACCCTCAACCAACAAATAATAATTCTTTATTGCAGGCAAAATACCCATAGCATACCTATATACTAATACAAGATTTATACTTAACAAGATGTATTGTAATTTTACGATGTTGGACGGTTTCAAAGTTTAAACCCAGGTTTTTTCAAATTGTTAGGTTCTGCTAAACATGATTTTTATTTATCCAAACAATAAAATGTAATGATTTTCTACTACACTGTACTTGTCTTCAAACCTTATCTGTCCGTCAATGTCGCAAATACAACAAAAATCCATAAATATTATAGTCGCCAGCATTGCAGTCCAAGGTGGTCCGTCACCAATATAAATTTAAAGATGTTTAGCGGTATGATTCAGAGGTGAACAGTAGTAAAAAAAAACTTCCCGCTGCACACCCAGGTGGTCTCACGAGGTGTACGGTGGGCAAAGAGGGGCGATGGCAACCTTCAAATGGATTAAACGTCAAGATTTTTGGTAGGCAATGTACGAATATTTTGATTTCACCAAACCAATTGACAACATCGAACGATCACTTCCATCAAATTCCTAGCCAAGTGGCAGTTCTGAGAAGCGACTTCACGTAGTTG
Source organism: Eupithecia pulchellata (assembly GCA_963931895.1). Lineage (NCBI taxonomy): Eukaryota > Metazoa > Arthropoda > Insecta > Lepidoptera > Geometridae > Eupithecia > Eupithecia pulchellata. The sequence continues at coordinate 11,576,941 of OZ007538.1, forward strand.
TCTATTCTCTTGATGGATACACTAGCGAACGCTAAGACCCTGTAGAAATCGAATCGAAATGGCGATTTCATAAACAGCTGTTGGAATTACGTCAAAATTTTAAGTAGCCTTGCACTAGCGTGGATGTAGCATTCACGATCGCACCCTTGTTTCCCTGTGTCCATGAGGGATTGAAAATATACTTAACAACGAAAAAAACAAGATAAAGCTTTTGCAAATGATCGGCAAAAAATCACACATTTGGCTTCTAAGGGTGAGAGTCGAAAGAAATTACAATACAAACTAAAACGTCTATTGTCAAAATGCAAAATAGTTTTGAATTTCTGTTATTTACTCCAATATTAGCGAGATGATACGAGTGTCGTAAAATATGTATTTTCTCCTAATTATTTATTTCTTCATGATTTTAAGAACTTGTTGAAAATAATTAATTAATATAATTATAAAGCTCAAAACCATTGTTATTTTCTTTCTATTGATTTTAATTACATAATAAACACTGCCATAAGTATTTCAAAAGATTGGGTAAACTTCCAAATCGAAACAATTTTTTTGTTATGTATCACGTTTGTTTACAGAAATTCTATCTGGAAGTTATAGGTAACAACCTACTTGGATTGGTACTCCTTTTTATTTGACCCGTCATTTCATGAACGGTGAACGGACGAAATTAATAAGCGAATGATTGAGTTCGATAACTATAGACTACAGACCGTACACCATAAGTTGTCCTGCCTCAGGAATTGGCAGCATTATATTGGCAGCACGATATTGCCAACATACTGAACCTTTTACCCCATTATGTAAACGTGTGTTTATGTTTTAATTTCATATTTGTATATAAATATATAAGTTGTTAGGACTAGGAAAGTTTTAAATTATGAAACAATTAAAATTTTAAATTATTTATTGAAATTGTTCTGACACTAATTATGGTCAAAAAAGAAATAATCAACACAAAAAATGCTTATAAATCGAAATCTTCAAGATCCACGACGATTTTCAGCAGAATTGACTTGTTGCAGTCAGCAATAGCTTCGCTTCTTTATATATTATTCTACTCGTGGTTTTCTCCGACATGACTGAAAATTACACATAAAATTTGTATTTGTATAATATAAAATTCTAAAATTCAATATTAGTATATATACAAATTAGGGATATCATAACAAGATAAATTAAATAACCTGAATAATTTACTTTTTTATTTCATCTTTTTATGTGAGTAAATCTTATGATCCATACTAAAGGCGGTTGATGGAATTTTCGGCGGTAGGCGCGAAAACGTCAACACTAACTGTTTAGACCAAATATTTCAAAAATTTTATAAAAATAGCTACAGGCTAAATATCTGCATTATTTATGTACTAAAGTAACAACTTGTGTACCCTACCTGCCCTCCAGTGTTTTCCCACAATTCAAACAAACAATTCTCCAAATACAACATACAAAACAGACCACCACTAACCTAAAACTGTCAACATGGACCCTCAAGCCATTCAGAGCTCAATGTCACAGCTGAGCAACATATTCACCGACACCATGGCTGAATTTGAAGAAAAGCTGCAGAAGTCGAAATCACCTATTGGTGATGTGGCAGGCCTTGCCAAAGAGTTTTCTCTCTTCAAGTCCTTTATCATCAAGTCACTGAATGCACTCCAGAATCAAGTGGTGATGCTTGCTGGTGAGATTGATAGGCTTGAGATGCGTGGTAGACGCAAAATACTCTTGATTCATGGAGTTCCAGAAGCCAGCCAAGAAGTTGTTGAGGATGTAGCGGTAAGAACTTTTATCGACAAACTTAAAGTCTCAAGTATTGAAAAGTCGGATATCAGCCGCTGCCATCGTATGGGGCGCTCCACGGTTAGGGTGTCGCAAAAAGGGTCCCACACTTAGAAAAATTTTCATCGATTTTGTATGGGGCTGGGACTTAGAAAAATTTTGATATATTTTTTTATATATATATAACATATATTTTTTCTTATGCCATCGTAAAGAGGGTCACTAGGGGTGCAACTTTGGTTCAGCTGATTGACCCCAAAGTTCTATGACCTCGGCGCTAGAGGTCAAAGTGTGTCGTTCAGTTTCAAGGCGAAAAAGACTTAGAAAATTTTCAACATGTATTTTTTTATATATATATAACATATATTTTTTCTTATGCCATCGTAAAGAGGGTCACTAGGGGTGCAACTTTGGTTCAGCTGATTGACCCCAAAGTTCTATGACCTCGGCGCTAGAGTTCAAACTGTGTCCGATACAGATACAGATACCGATACAGAGCATTCCGATAAGAGTTGATTAGGTTCAATTTGAGTGGCGGATCCGACACAGAGTACCCCGACTCCACGTGGTCTTGTGCGTGGCGCCCCTAGAGTGTATATAATAAGCCGGAGGCGCGAAGGGAGTGCAGCCTCCGCCAGCCGTAATAAGGGACAGGCACCGCGCGAGCCGCAGCGGCTGAGGCTGGTCGCCGAAGGCGACCAAAAAGCCGAAGCTGCGGAGGTGAGCAGTGGTGCCTGTCCCTTGTTACGCAATGGCGGAGAGGCTGCACTTCCCGCAGCGCCGGAGCTATCGCGAACGCGATTCTTTACACTCGTCGTCGGGGACAGTTAGGCATCGATCAAAATTTTTCTAAGTCTCAGCCCCATACAAAATCGATAAATTTTTCTAAGTCTAAAATAAAATCTAAAATATTTTTTTTAGTTTTTCCTGAAAATTTCGGCTATCTCTTTTGTAACTATTACAATATTACTAATTTAAAAAAAAAAAAAAAAAAAAAAAAATGTATGGGACCCTCTTTGCGACACCCCGACCCGCTCCACCACCGACAGACCTCGCCCCATACTTTGCAAGTTGCGAGAAGTGTCCCTACGCGACAAGCTGTGGGCCTCCAAAACCTCGCTGAAAGAGACTGGGATAACTCTCTCTGAGTTCCTTACTAAAGCCCGTCACGACACTTTTATGGAGGCACGTAGGCGCTTTGGTGTAACCAAATGTTGGACGAGACAAGGCTTCGTGTTCGTGGTCGGTGCTGATGGAACGCGGCATCGGGTATCCAGCATAGCGGAATTGTCGTCGATCACTGTGCTTATAAGATCAGTGCCTGCACCGGCGCCTACTAAAGATACTGCAGGCCCCTCGAAAAGTCGTCGAGCAGCCAATTCCAAAAAGTAAATTGCATCGCGTCGTTCAAACATTCATTTTTTCATCTTTTCGACTCTTGTGGTGATCCGATCGGTTGTAAAATGTAACTTTCCTGTGCAACACAATGTAGGTAGACAGACATTAACTGCTGTTATTGTACAATACTTTCTAAAATGTACCCGAAATGTAAAAATCTGTGAGAAGAGAATCTGGTGTTTTTTGCTGAGTTATTTATTATGATTGTTTTGCGATTGCGAATGAATCTGCCATGAAAGTTTGACAGTAAAAAGCGACGACATTTCTGACACTAATGATTGAAACAAAGTTTGTTTTCGTGCGTCCATTGATTGAAGCTTTAGATTATTAATGTTGCCACCCCTAGCAAGTGTGATACGGTCGGATCATCAACATTCATTATTATTTTGTGGTTCAGTTTGTTTGTAGTTTTTGTTTAAGTTTATTATTATGTTGTTTGTTAGTTTCTTTCATAATGTTAACTGGCAGGTGGACACAAGCAGGTAGCGCACACGCGTACTTAATTAAATAAGTATATAGTATACGTAGGCATTAGTTTAAGTTATATTATTTATATTATTATTATTTTTTTAAGATAGTAGATACATACCCATATTCTTAAATTATGATTGAAAGTGATGATGACGACTTTTTGTCGTGTTCGTCAGTCAGATCTGGCGTCAGTGATGATGACAGTTTTATGAGCATTCCTACTCTTTCTGAAACATTGGAGTCTACTTTTTCCAGTGTCCCTAAAAACTTTAATGTGGTTCACATCAACGCACAAAGCATCCCGGCCCATTTTACCGATATGCTGGCGTCATTTAACTTGGCTAATATCCACGCGATCCTTGTTTCCGAGTCCTGGTTAAAAGCTTGTTTACCTTCAACCCTTTACTCCCTTCCTGGTTTCGATCTTATCCGCAACGACCGAACTGGCTCTGTAGGTGGGGGTGTGGCCATATACATCCGTTCACATATTCCTTACACTGTTATAGATATGTCTGCACAACCACCTCCATCCAGCGCTGGTGAACATCTTTTTATTCAGATCCTGCTCTCTCACCGTAAAATCCTTCTCGGTGTCTATTACTGTCCTTCTCTCCGCATCAACTTTTTCCCTTCCTTTGAAAAGCTCCTTAACGACCTCACTCCCATGTTTGATCACACTATTATAATGGGTGATTTTAATACATGTTTGTTGAAACAAAATTTTCGTGCAACTACGCTCGAACGTCTTGTTAATGCCAACAACCTGTCCATTCTTCCTTTAAATCCCACCCATAATCTTCCGAACTGCAACCCTTCCCTTTTGGATCTCATATTCGTGTCTTCCCTATCCCATGTTGCTAAACATGGTCAGTGCTCAGCTGACGCCTTCTCGTACCACGACCTGATCTTCCTCTCTTACAAAATTTGTCCTCCAAAATCCAAGCCTAAAATCCTCCTACAGCGTAATTTTGGTGGTATAGTCGTCGAATCCTTGCGCAAAGATGCGCGAGAGGCTGACTGGGCAAATGTCATAGATGCAGCTGATATCGACAGTAAAATCGTACAATTTAATAGGATTTTAACCGGTTTGTATGACGTGCATGCCCCTGTCAGGGCGGTAAAAATAAAACATCATCCTGCACCGTGGCTAACACCTGAGATTCGAAACGAACTTCACAAAAAACTCACAGCCAAAGCTCGGTATAAACGCTCGCCTACTGTTGAAAACTGGGATTCTTATACTAAGTCACGTAATCACTGCAATAAGGTGTGTAGGGATGCACAACGCCGATACATCCATAAATCTGTAGAGAATAATGATCCTGCTAAGGTGTGGAAGTTTCTTAAATCATTAGGAGTTGGTAAATCGCAGCATAATGATTCTTCCAATGACCTGGATATAAATTCTCGAATCAACATTTCTCTGCTTCTTCTAAGTTTGAGGGAACTCTAAAAGCCCAAACTCTTAACTCTCTTTCTAATATCAAAACTCCTGATTTTCCTCCTTTCACTTTTCGTGAATTTACTGATGGTGAGGTTACAAAGTGCATTTCCTCCATCTCATCCAATGCGGTAGGTACTGATTCCATAAGTAAGAAAATGATTACACCCATCCTCGATGATATTGTCCCTGTGATCACATACCTGCTTAACTTTTCCGTAAACAGCGAAATTTTTCCTAGTGTGTGGAAAGAAGCACAGGTAATACCACTACCCAAAAAATCTAAGCCCTCTTCCTTTTCCGATTTCCGACCTATATCCATACTTCCGTTCCTTTCCAAAGTCCTGGAACGTCTTGTTCACCATCAGCTCAACCTCTTCCTTAATACCAACAACCTCCTTAACCCCTTCCAGTCCGGTTTTCGTCCAGGCCACAGTACCACCACTGCTCTGGTTAAGATCAGCGATGACCTACGAGATGGTATAGAGAATCGCCTTGTGACTGTCCTCTCTCTACTAGACTTTAGTAGTGCCTTCAACAACGTCGACTTCGATGTTTTGTTAGGTATCCTGCGCTCACTTAACTTATCTCCATCAGTAGTTCACTGGTTTCGTAGTTACCTTTTCGGTCGCCGGCAACGCGTTACTATTAACGACAAATCATCTTCTTGGTGTCAACTGAGTGCCGGTGTACCACAGGGCGGCGTTTTATCTCCTCTTCTTTTTTCTATCTTCATCAACTCTATCTCCAAACAGCTATCCTCTTCCTACCACCTTTACGCAGATGACTTACAAATTTATACTCAAGCTCCTGTAGAAAGGTTAAGTGAAGCCATCGAAAAGACCAACTCCGACCTGAAAACTATTCTCGAGTGGAGTAGTTCGCATGGTTTGAAGGTAAACCCCTCAAAAACTCAAGTCATTATAATTGGTAGTTCAAGAATGATAACAAGGGTAGATTGGCTAAACCTTCCGCAAGTTCTTTTTGATAGCACTCCAATCCCAATTAGCAAGAGCGTCAAAAATCTGGGCATCATCATGGACAGGCAATTCTCGTGGGATACTCAATTGACAGAAATAAGCCGTAAGATTTTCGCATCGGCTGCTTCCCTGAAGCGGTTACGTAACTTCCTGCCAACGTCTACCAAAATTACGCTCGCCCAGTCACTGCTGCTTCCTATCCTCGACTACGCCGACGCCAGCTATCCCGATCTTACCCAAATGCAGCTTGACAAGCTTGAGCGGCTTCAAAACTTCTGCATACGCTTCATCTTCGGTCTACGCAAGTACGACCACATTACTGAGTACCGCAATAAGCTTAAATGGCTGCCAATCCGCCTTCGCCGGGATGCACACTTCCTTTCCCTTCTGTACTCCATTCTTTTCATCCCTAATACTCCGCGTTACCTCAAGGAACGATTTGAGTACGTCCACCAAACCCATTCCCGTTCACTTCGTTCCACCGACACCCTCGAATTGACAACCCGCTCCCGCCAACTCCATGGCTCTTCCTTCTCCGTGCGTGCCACAAAGCTCTGGAATGCCCTACCTACTAATATTAGACACGCAAAATCGCTCCCTATTTTTAAGAGTATGGTCTATGAACACTATCTTTCTCAGTCATAATTTAGTATTTTTTTTTTTCGATTTATTTATTTTTTTATTTTGTATGTATTAGATAGTTGTACATATTATGTATTATTACTATTATTACTATTATATGTATTTAATGGTTATTTATGTATGTACTGTATATATAATTTATATTAAATATAAAACATATATATCATATAGATTTTTAATATTACGCCACCGTCTTTTATTACTGCTGCTTCGTGTCCATCCCAAGGTTGTCTGGAAGAGATCGCTCTCAGCGATAAGACCGCCCATTGTGCAACTAAGTTAAGTTTTATTTTCCTGTTTTTGTAAATTTGTTTTTTTTTTGGTGTGCAATAAAGTGTATTGTATTGTATTGTATTGTAAAGGTATCGTGTATAAAGCTGGTATCCCTATTTTACTTACCAGTTGCATTGATGGTGCAACGCGAGATCGCACTAGATTTAATGGATTTAACTGGGCATGGTCTGCCTTTTCTTCCTCACAAAAGGCACGCACCTTCAACACAATCTTTTTTGCACTGCTTTTAAAAGGCTTTGGCATGAATAATTCGAAAAATATTTATTAATAACACAAATACGAGCGCAATACTTCAATCAAACTATGACAGTCTAACAACAAAAGATTGACAACCAATTGTGCCAACTTATCGGCATTTAGCGATCAGGATCAGACGTATAGACAAGGCGATACCTACGCGAAGGTTACTTTGTCTACCAATTGAACTTCGCCATCATTCGAGCTATGATGATTGTCGTTGCGATGCGTGATATCGAAGGAATATGTCAAATCCATACATTTTTGTACTTTTCTACCATCGCTTTCGCTAATCAAATGTTACTTTGTCTAGAGCCTGGATCGTCTTTATTCTATTAAATTCGGCAACGAATCGCTAGTCGCCGAATTATTTTTTGGTACTGTAGTACCCACGGACGTTCAAGTGGATAAGGTGATAAAATGGTGATAAATTTATGAAAGGAAACAAATAATTTATTGTTTTCTAAAACTAAACAAAAGCGTTAAGGCGCTGTATTAAGAAAAATTTAGATATTTCAGGGGGTGAAGCAGGGGAAGTGGTGCACGTAGCTCCGCCCCTACGCGTTGACAGCAGCGCGTAGCCTTATTCTGGTGCGGCATCCGTATTCTGTTCACCGAATGGGAAAACCCGGGATGAAAGACCGGGATTTCAAAATAAATTTTGCATTTGAGTGACATCACTCAAATGCAAATCACTCAATGTAAATTAAAGAGAAAATAATTATTTATGCTAGCACTACAAATCTTAATATATAAAGGAACAAGCGATTTTCTGGCGACAACGCCCAGCCTAAACCGCTGAAGTTAGAAAGCTGAAATTTGGAAGGTAGGTTCCTTTTACAACACAAGCACCCGCTAAGAAGGGATTTTTGGAAATTCCACCCCTAAGGGGGTGAAAAGGGGGATGGAAGTTTTTTTGGTCATTTTTCTAACTCTGTAACCGGTAGCCCGATTTTCTTGAAATTTACAGGGAATACTAAACATACAAAAATATTGAACACGTGTTTCAGCATTTTTCAAAATATTCCTGAAAATAGGGTGAAATGGGTCATTCAAGTTTGAGATTCGTATTTTGGCTCCATATTGAAATGTCTATAACTTTTTGATATAGCATACTAATGACTTGAAACTTACAGTATGTATTGAAAAAACTATAAATCAAACCACGTGTTTCAGGATTTTTCGAAAATGTTACTATATAAGTTTAAAAAGGAAGTCGAATTACTTAAGATTTTTGAGATTTTTTTTTAACAAATGACCCAACATGAAACTTACTCAGAATACTAAACAAACAAAAATATTGAACACGTATTTCAGGATTTTTTCAAATATTCCTGAAAAAACATCAAAATATAAAGAAACAAGCGATTTCCTACCGACAACGCCCAGCCTAAACCGCTGAAGCTAGAAAGCTGAAATTTAGAAGGTAGGTTCCTTTTACAACACAAGCACCCGCTAAGAAGGGATTATCTTAATATATAAAGGAACAAGCGATTTTCTGGCGACAACGCCCAGCCTAAACCGCTGAAGTTAGAAAGCTGAAATTTGGAAGGTAGGTTCCTTTTACAACACAAGCACCCGCTAAGAAGGGATTTTTGGAAATTCCACCCCTAAGGGGGTGAAAAGGGGGATGGAAGTTTTTTTGGTCTTTTTTCTAACTCTGTATACGGTAGCCCGATTTTTATGATTACTTACAGGCTAAAATAGGATTAGGAAATTTACAAACAAATTGGGCTATAGTAGAATGTCCACCGTGTCATTAGATTCTCTATAAAAAATACAGTAAATGATTATTAAAAAAAAAAACTCATTATAATGGGCTTATACATGATATTAAAAGCGGGTTTCAATTTCCGACTCTTAAAATAGGGTATTAGCTGATTTCGTCAAGAAGTTTTACCCTATAGTCCACGCAAATGAAATTGCGAGCGGGTCAGCTAGTTTATAATAAAACAACTTTCGTTTAGTAAGAGTAATAATAATGTAATGATTCTTGTAATTTTAGATTTTTATTAAAATAATTTGCTGTTGATCAATATAACATATGCAATAATATACATTTGTTTTAATTTAAACTTAACACTACAAGCGGGATCCGTTTTCAAAACTATTTTAGGTAATTTTTTGTAGTTACGGATACCGGGATCAGTCGATAAAAATATTTATCGACTGATCCCGTCATCGTTTTTCATTGGAAAACGATCCCGGTGTCAGTGGCCAATTAAATCTGATCCCGGGATCCGTGGACACAAACCCGAATTTTTTATGTGCGAAGCAGGGCGGACCGCTAGTATTAAATGTTTATTATTTTGTGTTTTTTATTGTTTCATATATTGATTGGGTTTTCTGGTCTAATCAACATATGAAATACAAATCAATAAACAATTCAAATATATGAACAACTAAATAAAACCAAGGAAATACAGATCGTTACACGAAAGCTGATTTGAGGCCTCCTTTAAAAATGGGTTAGCTGCTATGCTACTGCTGTTCCTGAGATGAGAATATCCTAGCAAGAATAACCAATATCACTTTTTTATAACTTTTGTAAATGCGGCCGTACTATTAAATATACAATCATACATAAATATGATCCAATCAAACTAAAGGCAATTTACTAGAACATACAACGGAAAATATTAAAAATAAAAAACGTTAGCAGTAATAACTTATTTTATAATTTGTCGGCACGTTATAATAATCCGTCCATACTCACAATCAAGATAAACAGTGAAACGATTATTTAGAGTTTATGTACGCTACATAAACTCTAAATAATTGGTTCTCACTGTAACTTCACATAGGTAAACGTTTCAATAAAGGAAATAAACTAACATTTAGCAGGTTGAATGCGTGACACACATAAAATGAGAATTAAAAGCAATGATTTCATTTTGACAGTTCACACGTCCATTGCGGTATTTACGTTGTTGTTGTTGTTGTTGAGCAGACGAATTTTTCAAACCTATGAAGAAATGGTAGCCATATCCTTCGGAACTCCCAGATTATGATTGAAGTAGTAATTTAAAATTAAGTAGTAATAATTATTATATTACTACCTAACTTTTAAAAAGTTAGCTGTCTGCTACAATAGGGCATGTTTTGTTCATTGACATTTGCAGAAAGAAATTTAAATAAGAGTAAGAGGTATTTATTAGTATTATGTTATCTGTGACAAGAGGTAATTTTTCGTTAGGAAGGTATGGAAGCAACTGCTGAAAATATTTTATTTGAAAATAAAATCCCGGGATTACGGCATTATATCTAATACATAATCTAGAAAAATGATTCCGTGATTCTCAACAAAGATCACTCAATCCTGGAATCGCTAAATTTTTCCGATACAAAAATACCTAGGTTTATAAGTCAAAACCTAAAGATTAGGTCAATATTAGCATCCGATTATAATCGGAAAAGATCAAAACCTAAACTTTAGGTCAATATTAGCATCCGATTATAATCGGATGATGTTTTGACTTATATACTCGTACCTAGTCAAAGTCGCTCGCTTAACTCTCGCGCGGCGTAAACTAGTGCGGTGTTTTCACACTCGACGTATTGAGGAGCGAGGTTCTGAACACCATTCGGTATTTTTGTATCGGAAAAATGTAGCGATTCCAGGATCGAGTGATCTTTGTATTATTTATCCGATCTCCGCTATTACCCAGTATATTATTTACTACACACATACAAAGCTTCATTATATTCCAGTGTGAGATGATCTCTCGTTGGTAAGGCTTTCTGTACAATCAGAGGTCAACTTATACTGGAAATTTATATATTAGCACACACGCAGGACACAAATGTCAAAAATAAACAAAGTAACGTGACCTATCTCTGTAACAGCTCGCGGCTGACTGGCGTGATACTGCCAAACGCGTGACAGTAGTTCTTTGCGCAAGACAAATAAAGTTGAAAATGGCGTTGCGTTTGATTTTAGTTGAATCTCTTGTTCGACAATGTGAAAATTATTTATCGGTTTTAATTTAATTTAAAAATAAATACACCAGTTAGTTAAAATCTTTATACATATTTCTCTAGATGATAAAATTACCTTTCTTACAGTAACAAAATTATAAAATGTTATCACTCAAAATATTGAGCAATTCGAGACGAAAAAGTATTTTCGTGTTCTTTCTTGCGATTTGTTTTTCAAGTTCCTAGATGATTTTTATGAAATATTTTTGTATAAGTCTTTGGTCCATACACTTGACTATACACTGTATTTTTTTTGGGCTTGTAATATGTCGCAGTAAGCCTAACTGAGCGACGAAAAAGTGGACGTTTTATGACTTCTGTCTTAGGATAGCGCCTTAAGTAAAAAATTCGATCAATAATAGCAATGATATTGATTTCATCTAATAGTACTCTTCATAGAAACAATATTATCAATCGCTTTGTATTGTATTGACCGTCATTTCACTAATTTTAAAAGCAAACTCTAAAATATAAAAATAGACCAGCAGCGCCAAGTCTAGTTGCCCTATAAAAGATCTTCACAGCCTGTTTTTACATAAATGTTCTTACCTTTTCTTTAATCCACCAACATAGCTTGACACTTAACACCCCTTTTCGCAAGCTGAATTGAGGTGAGTCTGAAGAGTTGAATACAAAGCTAGGGATCAGCCACCGTTGGTCGCTTGAGGTTCCTGTAAAAATATAAAATGGTTTTTATAACAACCTCAACAAGAGAATGTTCATAACTTGTTTATACTGCGATGAAGGTACTGAATAGTTAGAAGGGTACTTGCGCGTACTGAAGTTTGAAAAACGCTAGTTGCGGTTGCGGCTGCGGTTTGAGTAGCAACCAATTAGCAAACATTAATGACAAAATATGTATTTTTAAAACTATTTATGCATGTATAAGCTCATAAGTATCTCATTACCACATCACACTAACCCAACTTCTACGCGTGACGTCGTTGGCGTCTTTTAGGTCTTAAGTTGACCACTTTTCCAAAATCAGCTTCTCTTAAGGAATTTTGATGTATTTCAGACATGTAGGTTTGTTGTTGTTCGCTTTCAGAAACATAGTATTTTGCATTAGGTTATTTACAGGAGGATTATTAAATACGTTTGCTAAGGGAAAGTGGTAAAGATATATCATGGAATAATGGCCGGAAGAAGAAACGGGAGATTATTATCACTATTTATTGATATCTATTGGAATTCCATCGTCACTGGAAGATATTACCATTTGAAAGGTGAAACTTTGGCTCTCAAATATCAATTATGAAAGTGCTAGCTAGAATTTAGGGTTGTCAGGTCGGTTGAGTCTGACTGTTCTGTGCTGGACCAATTACCTAACTTCGGCTGAGGCGCAGCGTGCCATGAAATTTCAGCTGAATCACGGTTCTACTTTGAAACTATACACCTTATCTATTGTAGTTTGATATTTTATGATCGTTTGAATAAATTTGCAGGCACGAGTTAGTTTCCAAGTTTTTTGGCAGCTTTTATAAGAAATTTATTAGGTTTATTTACTTAAAAACATCATTAATATACTAAAAATATCACAATATATGTAATAGGTACGAATCCTACTACTTACGAACTTTGCGCATGGTAAATGAAAATAGTACAATATTTTTAGAGGATAGATGCCCTCGAGTATCTATCAGTGAATGTAATCCCCTGCTGGAAACTTTAGTACATCATTCTTTCCATTCCGTGAAAGTTCAAATAATGTAATATTCTCTCAGATGTAATATTATAGAGAACCACCGGGTTATTTACAAATGAGAAACCTAAATGAAACAGCTATTGACTGGAACCGACGAGGGACCACAATGTGGCAAAACCACTAAACTGCGTTTACCTACTGAACGCGCTCATTAACATACGACACTTGTGGTTCTATGTAAATAAATAGGATTTGAATAATAAAACAAACCAAGGCCTTTGACGTATTACGAGACTTATTTCTGCACGTCGTCGCGTCATTCAGGCGTTGTTCTGGAAAAAAAAACCGTAGTCATTGAGATATCAGCATTTCATGCGATCGGAACCTAAACCATGCTAACTCGGGTCGGCACATCATGTATATTGGGTTACTCTTTCCTCTATCTATATAATCTGCGTTCTTATACGCCTGACTATCTTTTAGTATTAAGCCTTTTAGAATTAGATATGGCTTCCTTTGGAGTTAAAAGTTAAGATTGTTAAGCAGTAAAGTACTATTCGAAGTATATTCTAGAAGCATTAGGCTTCTTATTTCTGGAAGGTATCCTTTGTTATTCTCCGGACTATGATTTATCTAAAAACAGTACGTCGGATGTGAGTTTGTAAAATACCAAAAAGTAATAAGTTTTTGAGAACGTGACGGCTTATTATAGATACCTACTTGTTATAAATTGTTCTCTTACTAAGAAGTTTTTTTTAACGGGCATAAGCCTTTATTAACAAATAAAATTACAATGATTTAACTAAATTCCATATCTCTCAAAATTATTGAAAACTATGATCTATGAAACTATTGGATCGTCATCATGCTACAAGCTGTTTTTAAGTATTCGGTAGGTACGCTGCATTGTGCTTATAGGTGTAGAAGAAAACGTCAACTAATAAAGCTTTAAAAATAATAAAATTGATTTAGTTAGCATCTCACCTACCCTAAAAACAGTTCCACGTGAGTTCCGATAGAAAGACTTTCGTTACTTTCGCAAAGTGTTGTGTTTTCACAGTAGTCATCTGGCTGACGACTAACCGCGCTCCAAGGACCAAGCTGCAGTTTGAATTGAAATATATCGTTTGATGGTTTTGGCAGACGATATCATTTGCATCGCGTCGTTTTGTTTGTTAAGTATAACCGTGATCAAAATCGGTCAGATAATTGTACACTTTTGATGGTTTGCGAGAGTGAGGATGGGAGAAGTTTTTGTACAGTTTGTTTATGTTCATTTTAATATAAAAATTAACAATTTAAACTATGTTTTATACATTTTTGAGGTGCTGTTTATACTAATATTATGAAGTGGAAGAATTTGATTGTTTGTTAGGATTGCATAGGCCCGGAAACTGCTGGACCGATTAGGAAAATTCTTTTACCATTTGAATTCCAGGAAAACATAGAATATTTTTTTAAAAGGAGGGATTCATATGAAATGTCGATAATATAATAAAACGTGTGTGTTTAAAAATATATTGTTTCTAACCTATCTATAACACGCGTGCGAAGCCGGCGCGGACCGCTAGTGTTATTTTAGGTTGAATAGAACAAGTGAATCTGAAACCAATTAGTGCACGCAATTTTTATTAACAACTGTCTGAGCGGGACTGCTTAGGAGAGTCATTATAATTTCACGAAAGTATTGAAACTACCTATTGTACTAAGACAAAAAAGATGGCGTCATTCTTTATCTTTATTCATTGAGTGCTGTTTATGACAGACAGTGAGTAAAGCTGTGCGTCCACGGGATCGGAAATGGAGCATACGTAGCCTACGCGTCGTCGTCGGCGGTATTTACCAATGCATCGGTATTTTATCGGCAGATATGCCGATCAAGTGACGTTGTACCATATAAATAAATATAGATCAACAAATTACTAGTATTATGTTATCTGTGCTTACGGTAAGCTTTACAGTCGAACAACCTTACCTACCCATTACGAAACCACACACACAGTATTATATAATATATGACATGTTACCACAAAAGCACCTAATGAATACTAACAGTAACATAATGAAGTACCTACCTACTGAGAGTTACTGGGTACGTAGCTGTGTAAAGGTATTGTTGTAAATCTAGTTTGTAAAGATTGTAAAACCACAATTTTAAAAGACGAATGACAACTTCATGATCATCATCATCAGCCTATAAAAGTCCACTGCTTGACATAGGCCTCCCCTAATGAGCGCCATAGATGGCATTATTTATCATTTGGGGGTGATTGCCCATAATCCCCACGCTGGGCATGCGGGGAACTTGCTTTGTACAAATTCAAAAGGACGCTCTTGGTCCTGCATTCCATAAAAAAATCTAGAATCTTAGATCTAACAACATTATCAATTAAAACTGTAAAAAAAATCTATAAAAATAACTACAAAGTACAAATACGTAAACAAAAACTAAGTGACGACAGTATTTTTTATTTTATAATACCTTATGGTGTACTTAACTTGACTCGTCTAAGTGTTTATTACCAAAAAAAGCCTAAAGAAATAAAAAGTTATTGAAATCTGAATTCAGAAACAAAGGTTCTCAATGGGTCGCACACGCTCTGCGAATAAGGTTCAAATTACAGTACGAAAACGGACGTGAGCCGAATGAAATCTGTCGAAACAAAAAAATGTTGCGAACTTCTGCGATTCGCTCCGATGATACAAGTGTTGCGAAGTATTGCCCAGCTTTACTTTTGATTTTGTATCCTGTTGTTTGCAAAATCATCTAGGATTCTATAACCCAGTATTTTAATTTTCTCTGGCTTACAATAAGTTGTTCCCTAAGACCCTCATTTAAGTATAAGAAAACTTGTGTTTGAGGATCTCCCTCTTCTATAAAAAACGTTACAGATGACAATATTAATGAACCAAATTAGCAAAGAAAAAATCTTATGATCTAACATCTATTCTAAGTTATTTTAGTGTACATATATATATCACTCTAATATAAGAAGACAAGTCTCAGTATAATGTGATTGCAGGAGTAAGTTTCGACGACAGCGTTCCATTCTGTTTCGTTTCTTTAAGATAAGATACGCGGGTATCGGGTCGCGGTGCAACCTGCACCTTGTTACTCTCAAAGCTTTGTGACGCAGGCTTAGAGAGACTGAAAGTGACTTACTATATAAATCAAAAGAGGAGAGATTACATTACAATCCGTGTTTCGGTGAGCGAAATCTTCTTTCATCTATTATACATAGTTATGAATAGTATTGTGTACGGTTAATTACTCTATTGAAATAAAATAGATCAAATCTATTATATTTTCATCAAAGGATTAGGATTAGCTATTGTAAAATATTTAGTATTCCTCTGAGTAGGGTTGACTGAACTGAGAGGCAATACTCAAAACAAGTGGACAATATGCAATAATTGTAAAAGAAAACTACTGATTCCTTTTTAGTAATTACTGCTGTAAGATCCAATAAAAAATAAGTTTAAAGAACATTAAAAAAAAGATTTTACTTAACTAAAAAAACATCTTAAAGTAAATATATGTATTACATAAATAAAACTTCGAGCAACCAAACAACTTCTAGTATACTTTAAGCCTTAAGTATTCAATTAAAATTAATAATATGATGTTGGTTTTAATAAGTTTACAATTAAAATTGAGATCGTTACAATAAAACTCCTGATAATTATAAAATGTATAACTTAAACAAAAACTTCTAAATTAAACAGCAGATTCAAAAACAAAACGAGCGAGACATCACAGAAACTGATAAAAGCTGGTTTGTTTGTGTACCGCGTGATCTGATGAAACAACTTCCCCCACACGTATGGGTAATGCGAGACGTTGCTAAGCCGTGGCTTCTAGCCACCTTAATCCACGTAGTACGCCTTTGCCTCAATCTGGCGTGAAAATCCGCACTCTTTCCATTCCGCGCGAGGTGCTCAAAACATCCACATAAGCTTTTTAGCGGCGCACGGCACGTTCAGGTTTCGCTGCTTTATGTAGGTTTGATGGGTTGTGGTGAGGCTAGCAGCCAATCAATGAATTTTCATTTCAAAGATCTTTATTTTCTCATTTACAACAAATGTGTAATGTAAATATACATGAGAAACTTAAGCTAAGTTATATTATGTTATTTTCATCTTTATAATTTAGTCTATTATATATATCATCACGGATATATATCTGTACAATTTTGTTACAGTTTATTATTATTATTTATTTTATTATTATTATTCGAAACCACACACACAGTATTATATAATATATGACATGTTACCACAAAAGCCACACCTAATGAATACTAACAGTATTATTATTATTATACCACTTCATTTAATTATTTATCTCGTTAAAAAATACATTTTTTACTATAGAAAATACAACAAAATTATTATAAAATAACTCTACAGTAAAAAATATATCAAAACGGTGGATCACCGACCGCGAAGCTAGGCTCAAGCAGTCGGTGACTAGGGCTGCAGAGAGAGGAACTTCCTGACGATACGCGCAGAGTCCAGGAGTACCGCCTTTTGGATCTGACCCTTGATCCAACTTCCTAACGAGAGTCTCTTGAGATATTGGTCGAGACTCTTCGCTATTACACCATTAACTGAAACAACTATCGGGACGATGGTCGCTGAATCAACATCCCACATGCCGACAACCTCATTAGCTAAGTCAAGATATTTGCTAAGTTTATCTTTCTCAGCTTTAACGAGGTTACCATCATGTGGTATGGTGACATCAGCGAGCACCGCCTTCCGTTCTAACCGATCTATCAATACAATATCAGGCTTATTCGCGAGAATAGTCCTGTCAGTAATGATAGATCGGTCCCAATAGAGCGTGGCACGGCTATTTTCGAGAACTGGCGCAGGTATATACTTATAGTACGGGACTTCCGGACCAGTAAGGCCGTATCGGAGAGCAAGTTGCTGGTGTATAATTTTGGCTACTTGGTTGTGTCTATGCAAGTATTGAGAATTAGCAAGATGCGAACAACCCGAAAGTATATGACGTAGGGTCTCCCCAGGGAGATGACACGCTCGACAAATATCGATTGTGCCATCTTTAATGATATACTTTCGGTAGTTGTTGGTCTTTACTACCTCATCCATAATTGCAAAGACAAAACCTTCAGTTTCCCCAAAGAGGTCACCGAAGCGTAGCCAGTTTACCGAACTTAGGAGATCTACATCAGGTCCTGTGAGGACCTTATAAAATCTCCCATGCAATTCTTTGCTCTCCCATATTGCTTTCCTGTCCTGAACGCTCATCACCATAGGTTTCCGCCAGTTCTCGTTAGACAAGGAGAGGGGGGTTAGGTTCTTATCAACTGCAACCACATCGCGATGCATTTGGTATTCGGCATGAAGGAAATGATTTCTGAGATTGCATACTTCACGGTTGTGTAGGGTTTTGGCGTTTAGAAAACCACGACCACCACATTTCCGTGGTATATACAATCTCATTACCGAAGACCGCGGGTGATGCATGCGATGAATGGTTAAGAGTTGACGAACTCTACAGTCCAAGGCATCTAGTTCAGTCTGAGTCCATCTCAGTATGCCAAAAGTATAAGTAAGTAGTGGCATAACCCAAGCGTTAAAGGCACGCACTTTGTTGCCTCCTGACAAAAGGCTATTTAACACTGTTTTAAGGCGACAAAAGAAGCGCTCCTTCACCGATTGTTTTATGTCCACGTCTACTATACCTAACCCTTCTGGCATACCAAGGTACTTGTATGTATCACCCTCCGAAAGAGATTTGAGGGACATTATCTCTGAAAGCTGTAAATTACAAGAATTTACAACCTTCCCTCGCAGTATTTGTATGACCGCACACTTATCAACACCGAATTCCATTTTAATAGCACTACTGAATATTTGCGTAATATTCAGGAGGGCCATTAACTTTGTCTTATTCGGCGAGAATAGTTTGAGGTCATCCATATACAACAAGTGAGAAATGACTTCACCACCTCTCCGGAGGGAATAGCCTATTCCTGAATCTTTCAGTAGAGTACTGAGTGGATTCAGAGCTAAGCAGAACCACAAGGGACTCAGACTGTCGCCCTGGAATATACCCCGCTCTATCCTTATCAGATCATTGGTAGTAGGCGGATCTGTTCGGCTACCTGGATGACGAAGAACTGTGGTCCACTGCCTCATACAAGAACCCAAGAATGATCTTAGAGTAGTATCTATTTTATACAACTCTAAGACCCTCTCAAGCCAAGTATGAGGTACCGAATCATAGGCCTTCTTATAGTCTATCCATGCAGCCGACAAGTTCCCTCTCCCACGTTTGACCTGTTGATTAATCGCCATGTCAATGAGGAGGAGCTCCTTAGTACCACGGGACCCAACCCTACACCCATTCTGAGAAGGTGCCAAAATATTATTCCTAACAATATGTGTGTTAATTTTTGTAGTCAGAATGGATGTAAGCAGCTTGTAGATAGTGGGTAAGCATGTTATGGGTCTGTAATTCTTTGGTTCCGTAGTACTACCAGACTTATGGAGCAGGAAAGTTATACCATTCGTCATAAAATGTGGGAGTGACCCCATCTCAATTGCTTCTTGGAATTGTGCGGCTAGAACCGAGTGTGAGCATCGAAACCATTTTAACCAAAAGTTATGCAATCCGTCTAGGCCAGGACTTTTCCAGTTTTGGGTCAAACGGACTGCATTACTTACATCTATTGTAAAGATGGTTATAGGGTCCATGGTTTCGATGTTTTCACACTCAGCATTTACCACATTCATCCAATCCGCTTCCGTGTGCTCGACAGGTATTGACCAGATATCTTGCCAAAAATTATTTCCGGTTTCGACATCTGGTACTTGACCGTCCGACACACGTAGAGTGGGTTTCTCCCAATCGCGGTAAACTTTCCTTTGGTCACTTTGAAAGATGCGATTCTGCCAAAATCTGTCAACTCGCTTTTTATACCTTTTTATTCGGCTTGCCCAAGCATAGACTTTTTGCTTTAGGTAGTCTATGCGCTCTGTGCTACAGGCTAAATAGTCCTGAGGTTGTACTTCAGTACCCTCAAAAGCCTGGGTCACAAAGCGCATAACCCGAGGTCTATGGTTGCCCTCCCTAAAGCAAATGAGCTTAGCTATAATGGTTCTGAACCTACTGATACGCCTCTCTATTCTTTGTTGCCAAGAGGGGGTGTTGCTAGCTTGACGCGGAGCACGGGTATTGTCCGGAAACTTTACTTGCGCTATGCGGCAAGCTGCTATAGCCCCACAATAAAGAATAGAGTGCGTATCAGTAAGATCACTACTAGTCAGTAGATAGGGGGCTAGTAGTGGGTTCAAAGCCCCCACTATAGCTAAAGCACGTCTATGGGTGGGGAAGCGAGGGAGACGTGGCCTAACATTCGAATTCCGATAATTTAGAATCGCATCATCCAAAATCCTCCTCATTTGCTCATTATTTTGGGTACTTACCTCAATGTTCTCGTGGTTGACCTCTTCCACAGCGTAATCAGGTTGGGATATTATATTAACTTGTTGTTGGTTTGTTATTTGTCGCTGTGGCGATGTAACACGCTGGTTACACTGTGAATGGTCCACCACGGGAGCACTGAGCACCTCACGTCGGAGCTGATCAAGTACGGTATCATCTAACATTTTTGAACGTTGGATGACCCGTATCTGATCTGATAGTCGTTGCACGTTGACGTCGAGTGTAGGTTCAAGGGCCTGAAACAATGGCAGTATCTTAGAGCGGTACGCGGTCAGGTTAGTTCCACCTTCTGTTGCCCTATAATATGCGCGCATGACGTTCTTATTGTTTTCTTGAGTCCATCGCATGCGCCGCACTCTTCCATCAGCGACGGGGGCCGGTCGTGGGGCTGTGCGCCCTGTAGGTCCCAAGCCAGCTGACAGAGGGGGTCGGCCTCGCCGTACAGGTGTTCGCGGCGGTCGAGGCGACTTCTGCAGTTCGTTTTCGCTGCTCAACACATCACTCGTCTCTGGCGGCGTTTGAAAATCCTCTTCATCTGAGGACGAGGATGTGGAGCTAGCAGAGGCGAACTGCGGTGGTGGTGATTTGAGCGCTCTTTGTGCCGCCCTTGCTCGTGCTCTTGTAAGCATTTATTTTATTTATTTACATGGTTATTACTGTTTTTTTTTCATAAAAACGTAAATAAATTGAAAAAATCCTTATAAAGACGTTTGTCATCGGCTTATTATTATTATTATTATTATAAACGCCAAAACTTCCAGCACCTTTAATGTCTTCAGGTAGGTTTTCATTCTAATATCAAAGTGTTTTATGTCCTTTAGACCTTAAAGGACTTTTGGATTCGCCACAAAATACAAAGTGCCTAAGTAAAACTGGAAAATAATGTGATCACTTTGATTTTTTTTCATTTCAATAGTTAGTCATAATATCCACGATGGATGGTTCAGTTCCGGGGTTAACTTATTTCATCATCATCAGCCCATATTAGTCCACTGCTGGACATAGGCTTCCCCTAATGAGCGCCATAGCGCCCTGTCTTCAACTTATTTATGTGGTATAAAATCATACATAAATATTTTAATACTTTTGTTGTCATCAGCGGCGTCGGTCGCCGGTCCGTTCTGTGAGTGTGGCTCGGTTAGTCAGGCCGGACCAATTACGCCACGTCTACCATAAATTACCGATGCAAAGACCACCTATAGAAAAAAAAACTACGAGTTACATTATGGGACTCATGAGTGAAAAGCAAACACTAAATCTAAATGGCCGATATCCATGAACTCAACGCTAATAGATGGCAAGAAATAGCTCAGGACAAAGATGCCTGGAGAAGTCTTATGTCACAGGCCAATCTACTTTACGTTGTTGAGCCACATAAGTAAATGGCCAGTAGCCTCAACTCCGAACCCATTGGATGCTTCGGTACATACTATAATGTTATAAAAAGCACATAAGTTTCTAGTGTTACAGAAAATAAGAATTTTGCTCGTTGCTGAAGTTTATTTGTGTTTGCGAGTATTAGAACTAAGATGTAGTGTAAAGAAACTTTGAGAATAACTCTTTGTGGCGAGCAGAGTTTGTAAAACATGCAATAGTTGTACGTGTCTGGAATTTGTAGCGCGAAAATGATAATTTTAAAGGATATTCTGTGAAAACTAGATTTTTGTGGGGAAAATAATGAATAGAATTTAGTAGGGCTTGCTAGTGTAGTGTTAGAGAAAAACGGGATTCATAAAATGTTGCATGAATTCTCATTTTGTTATAACGTGTAGAATATAGTGCAGTTTAAATTGGTGGATTTTCCTATGATATTTTGATAACTAAAGTTTGTTATATTAGAAGTGTTTTTCAGATTATTCTATTAAGAATTAAAGTACATGATGATGTAGCTTACCTATCCGTAATAGAATTGATGGTAAAATCAATATAGGACGGTATATGGATAGCTCAGACGACTTCATTTAAGCCATGTCTTAGAACAGCAAAACCACCGAGTTACACTAGGTATGTTGTTTATCACTATAAGGTGATAGAGATATACAAACAATGAAACATATTGAAACTAACAATGATTGAGTTAAAACATATAATTATTTTGATAACACTAATTGATTTAATTATTATTTTATAGGAAAGATTACAACAGGCAGATTTTGAATTTGGCATTCTGAAGACAGTGCTATGTCTCTCATCTATAATTTTTACTGAGTAATAAAGCTATGTTTTTAACAGTTGTCTTGGGACTCGATGATACTGTGCACTACCCAGCATTATTATTATTATCTACTACGTGAAGTACTAGTGATACACGAATACAAAACAAAAGGTTTGAAATACAGCCGTTGCTTGAACACACAAAGCCCGAACTGAACAAGTTACAGCGGAATAAACCCGACGACGTTGAGGTTTCAATTAAAACTTTACATTCAAGTTTCTCTACTTATAGGCCAAACTTTATACTTTGTTAATGGGTATATTTCTAGGGACTTAGTAAATTATATTGAAAGTTCCTTTGTTTTCTCCAGAGGCGCAAATATGCAGGTCGGACAGAGTCTACGCATTAACTATATCTTCACTGATCCGCTGAGTGTGGGACAGCCATAACAGTAGGTAACCTGAGATAGCTGATATTCTATCATCGCCGCTATGGGCTTATCTGGTTCGGAGAGTGATCCCGGCAAACGATTCTTTGACATGCTATTGATTATAATAAATAATATAAGTCAATAGGTTTTTTTTATATGTTTAGTGTAATCAGGTACTAACCCTTTTACAATTTTTATTATATCTGTGTGCTTACTAACCAAGTCCACCAAGATCTATACTTAAGGCGAAGACAGTTCATGTGTTCTTTAGGATATCACTTATACACACATACACTCTTATTATCACTACACTAACTCAAAAGGTTTTGTTCTTTTGAGCCTTCTCACTATGTCCGTGTTGTCGAGGAGCTGGATCGCCTCGACGTTCACATGATGATGAAGCCTCTGTTCGTGGGCCTCTGCGTATTTTTGTATTATAGCTTGGACAAATGCAATATTCAGGTCCCGATGAATATTCTTATTTCTTACGTAAGTACCAAGGAGCATTTACAATAGACCTGAGTACTTTGTTTTGGAATCTTTGTTTTATTGCTACGTTTGCCTTTTTTGTACAGCCCCAGAGCTGTATTCCATAGGTAATAGGAGTTATTGTTTACTGCTAAAGTAGAATTTATCCCAATCAGCCAGTACATACCCTATAAAATTAATGGCATATATTTATCGAAGCAATCTTAGTGTTACCTACAAAATATATACTTTGGGTACCGCGTCCGTTCCCCCGGATATGAACTATTTCTCGTACGGTCAGAGAACTAATCACAATGGGCATAAATACCTACCACGCTTCAGGGAGTTCCAATAAAGTGATAGTGCCTGTATCCATTCGATAGATGATTAACTCACACTAAAGGTAAAAAAAGTTAACTAATACACTCGAGAGCAATGAATCCGGGTCACTCAAAGAATCCAAAAAATCTCGGAAAGTAAGAATGCTAGGTTAATGCAATAAATTGTATTTAATAGACAATTTAATACTCCTTAAATGAAAGTTAAAAAAATATCACCATACATTTTATTTACACAAAATTACATAAAGAAAAAAAACTGCTGATCTCTCCTTAAAACAAAAATAGGAAACATGAAATTTTTGAACTTTATGACGATTTTCTTGAATTTCAATACTTCGTATTACCTCCTCGTGCTTCCATTACTGCGTTTACGCGGTTTGGCATGCTGTACACCAAGTTCCTTATACGATTTTGGGGAATATTCTCCCATTCCTCTGTGAGAGCAATTTTGAGCTCAGGAAGCGTGATTGGGGGAGGGTTTCGTTGTTTTACGCATCTCCCTAGCTCGTCCCAAGCATGCTCGATCGGGTTGATATCCGGGCTGCGCGCTGGCCACTCCATACAAGTAATGTTCATCTCTTGAAGGTAGTCATTCACAATCCTACCTGTATGAGGTCGGGCATTGTCATGCATAAATATAGCATCCTCACCCAAATTGACCATAAATGGACCAACGTGTTCGTTGAGGATTTCTTCCACATATCTTACGCTAGTTAAAGAGCCGTTTTCTATGATCACCAGCTCTGTGCGACTTTCAGAGGAAATTCCGGCCCACACAAGTACAGACCCACCACCGTAGGCTACTTTTTCTTCGATGCATGCTTGCTTGAATCTTTCCCCTGGTCTTCTATACACTCTGTGTCTTCCATCGTGCTTGTAGAGCATAAATTTTGATTCGTCGGAGAACAATTTATTGCATTAACCTAGCATTCTTACTTTCCGAGATTTTTTGGATTATTTGAGTGACCCGGCCCGGACCCGCCGTGTGGTGCCGGCATAGAATTTCACCACCCCAACTCTTCCCGTGGGTGTCGTAAGAGGCGACTAAGGGAAACACAGCGGGGGGCGGGCAGCAGCGCCTTCTGCAGAACAACTACACCGAACTGCGATCCCCAACCCGCATGCCCAGCGTGGGGATTATGGGCAATAACCCCCAAATAATGATGCCATCTATGGCGCTCATTAGGGGAGGCCTATGTCCAGCAGTGGACTATTATAGGCTGGTGATGGTGATGATGATGATGATGAGTGACCCGGATTCATTGCTCTCGAGTGTATAATGATAGGAAAGTTCTTCAAAACCACAAAAGAGTTTAATAGAGTAAGTAAGATTCGACAATTAATAATCTGTATATTTAATTGTTTAATCAATCAACTTTGATTAAAAATATGAGTAAAGAAATTAAAATCATGTTTTTTATATATTTAATATTCAGGAATGCACACTCTATAATTATGAAGTGATTTGGGTTTCGAAAGCTAATTAAAATTTCCACGAAAAGCAACTGAAAGTTATTGGATAAATTTTAAGGTAATTAGGTAATTATTATGGAAAGGTTATAATTATACATTTTGAAACGATGACACTACCGAAGCTTATATTAATTGCCTTTATTTTACTTGTAAAAATGTACCTATTTTTTTTCGGCAGAGGGTGAGCGGTAAAGGAGATTCAAAAGCCGGTGAAACTACATTTTAATATTTTGATGTTTGTATTTTGTAACAAAAATGTATAGACATTTTGCTTGTAGATGTAATTTAAATTCCATTTTATCGCAAATCCTTTTTAAATACCGAAAAGCACCTCAACGTCCCATTCCAATCCAATCTGAGGCTCAAAGTACAAAGTAAACATGAGATCGATACATCGCAGTTTTATTTGACAACGGTCATCAAGTACCCAGAATTGGAAACGTGCCCGCTCGCCGGTGAAAAATTGAATCCAGTGATAGACAATTTATTCTTATTTGATTTAAGGTGGTAACTGGGGGTGGTTTTAGTACAAAAGCAGTTTTGGTTTTGTTTGTTTGATTTTTTATTGAGTATGCGTACCTACTAAAAATCAAAGAAAGACGTGATACTGTAAAATAATTAAATTGGGTGGATGTGAAGGTAGTTTATACAGAACCAACATTATCTTTACCCTACTCATTACTGTCTTCGAGAAAAAGATGACTCACATAATGTTAGTAGGCATTAATTACTACAATCAGTAGGAGTAGTAGTAGTAGTAGTAGTTATCCTACACCGCATTTAGTCAACCCTTAAAAAGGTTGACAAACTTTCTAATGCGTTTATAACTGTGACCCGGCTCTAGAATGCGTTGACGGATCGTTTCGGGTTCTGATCGGGTTGTCACGAATTCATGGGTTTTTAAATAAATAAATAAATAATTCCGAATCCACACAGAATCATCTAGCCCCAAGCTAAGTAGAGCTTGTGTTATGGGTAGTACCCATGTGACGATGACTGATATACATAATACAATATTATTACAAATATAGATATTTTTTTATTATACATAGAAAACAACCAGAACTCCCTGAACAAATATCTGCAGATCGTAAAATATTTCTCCCGAAGCGGGGACCGAACCAGCAACCTCCTGCGTCGTAGGCGGACCTTCGCCCACCGCACCACAGAGGTCGTCAAATTTGCCATTCACAATTCATGGTGTCTATTTGAACCACTTACCTATACCTTGTAATTAGTTCATACCGTCACAGTAGAATATATTGTATATAGTTAGGTTAGGTTAGGTTAGGTTGGAGTACTCCTTTTTCCGCATTTGGACTCGTTTTGGTCCTGTATGCGTGGTTTGGATGCTAGCAGAGCCAGCCTAACTCCGTCCAGAAGCGCAGAATCTTCCTGGGGTCTTCGCAGGCTTCACGGAGTGACCTCGGCAAGTTGAGGATTTCTGTACGTTGTGCTGCTACTCCTTCGCATTCCAGGACTACGTGGGCAGCTGATTCGTCGTCGCTGAGGCATCCCCTGCAGAGAGGGCTGTCTGTCGCTCCGATGGTGAATAGGTGTTTGTTCAGTGGGCAATGCCCTGTTAATGTACCTACTAGAATACGTAGGTCCCGTCGATTTAGGTTCATTAAGCGTTTAGTTAGCTTCCTTGATATTGATGGGAGCGCCTCTCTAGTTTGTCTACACTCAGATAGGCGTGTCCATCGTTCGTCATGTATCTTCCTAGTTGCGAGCCTAATCCATGTTTGGAGTAATGAGAATGGCAAGGGGAGGAAGGGTAGTGGACCTTCTATGGTTGTTTCCGATCCTCGCCGTGCCAGTTCATCAGCGGCGTCGTTTCCTAGTGATCCGCTATGTCCTTTTATCCATTGGAGGGTAATCTTGTTGTTTGTTGATATTGTTTCTAAAGCCAGATGGCATTCGTACACTAGCTTGGAGTTGCAGCTGCTCCCCTCCAAGGCTTTGAGTATGGCAGCACTATCGGAGAGAATGCGAATGCATTGGTCAGTTATTGCTCTCTTTTGTACAGCTGTGGCCGCCTGAGTTATTGCTACACATTCACATTGAAATATAGAGCTGTGCTTTCCTAGTGTTACTGAGATGTTAATGTTTAGGTCCAGTGAGTGGACTCCGGCACCCGTGCCTGTATCCGTTTTGGAGCCATCTGTGTAGATTCTGACTTCATGCGTGTCAGATTCATCTTTCTGATGCTCGTGTAGTTGTACTTGGTAGTGCTTGTTTAGCATTGGTTTGCTGGGTATTCTATCACATGGGGCAGCTATTAGGGGTTCGTAGTTTATAGCCCTGTCCATGATCTGGGCGTGTGTGCTGTTCGTAGCTCCCCAGAGACCCATGTTACGTAGTCTTAGGGCCGACATTGTAGCCTCTTGTTGTATATAAAGGTCTAGTGGTTCTAGGTCTAGAATGATGTCTAGAGCAGCGCCGGGAGTGGTTCTCATGCAGCCTGTTATGGCTGAGCAAGCCATTCTTTGGAACCGTTGTAGTTTAGCGATCACGGTGCTTAACTCCGTTCTAGTCCACCAGACTATCGCTCCGTAGGTTAGTGTTGGTCTGATGATGGCGGTGTAGAGCCACATGGTTATTTTTGGTGAGATTCCCCATGTTTTGCCAAGCATTCTGCTGCATTGGTAGAGGGTGGTCGTAGCACGTTGGAGTTTGCTGTCGAGATGTTTGTTCCACAGCAGTTTGCTATCTAGTATAACAGCAAGGTACTTGACTTCGGTTTTAAGCTTGATCTCTGTATTGAATAATTTTGGGAGTTTTATGTTCCCCAGGTGTCGCTTGTTTGTGAACATTATTAGTTCCGTTTTAGTTGGATTAACTGAGAGTTCATGGTCGTTGCACCATGATTCGATGGTTCTGAAGGCAAGTTTCATCAGGTCACATAGTGTGTTCTCGAAACAGCCGGTCGCCAAGATCGCGAGGTCGTCCGCATATCCTATTGTGACCAGTCCGCGTCCGTTGAGGTCACGGATTAGTTCGTCAACAACTATGTTCCATAGAAGGGGCGATAAGACGCCGCCTTGGGGGCAGCCCCTGGCAACTATACCTCTGGTGGTTTTGTTTATTGTCACTTGTATCGCTCTGTTTTTGAGCATGTTGTTTATCCACCCAGCCAACGTTGGCTCGACACCGTATCTGGTGAGAGCTCTGTGTATGCTGGTGAAGTTGGTCTTATCGAAGGCTCCTTCTATATCAATAAAGGCTGCCAGTGTTGGTTGTTTGGACGTCAATCCACCTCCTATGCGTGAGACTACGTTATGTAGAGCGGATTCTGTGGATTTGCCTTTGCTGTATGCATGTTGCTGTTGGTGTAGTGGTCTGTGAGAGAGTATGTTTTCCCTTATCTCTTTGTCACAGAGTCTTTCAAGAGTTTTTAGAAGAAATGACGTAAGGCTTATGGGCCTGAAGGATTTTGGTTGGGTGTAGTCACTTCTTCCTGGTTTTGGTATGAAAATTACTTTCACTTCCCTCCATTTCTGGGGTATGTACTTATGGGCGATACATGCTCTAAATATTCTGACCAAGTGTTCGGCTAGAATGTCGCTGCACCATCTAAGCATACCTGGAAAGATTCCATCCAGTCCTGGTGTTTTGAAGGGAAGGAAGCTGTTTATTGCCCATAGTACCTTCTCGCGGTTTATCATGTTGTGTGCTATTGTCCAGTCTAGGTCGGTGGGCGCTAGCTCTGGTATATCATCCCATGTGCAAGTGTCTGAAACCTGACAGCCTGGGAAGTGTGAGTTCAGTAGCACTTCGCTGGTTTCTGCATCTGATTTGGTGTATGTATTATCAGGTTTAATCAGGAACCCGAGCGTGTTTTCCGGCCCGTTTGCTAGTATCGTTCTGAGACGGGTAGCTTGGCTGTTATTTTCAATGTTGGTGCAGAATCTCTCCCAACATTCAGTTCTCTTAAGGCGAATTACTTTCTTATATTTCCTCTTCGCATTGTAGTAATTCACCCAGTCCTCGTCTTGTCTAGTGTTCATGGCTCTATTGAACAGTTTCCTGACTTTGCAACGGAGCTTTTGCAGTTCAGGACCC
Organism: Eupithecia pulchellata; assembly: GCA_963931895.1. Classification (NCBI taxonomy): domain Eukaryota; kingdom Metazoa; phylum Arthropoda; class Insecta; order Lepidoptera; family Geometridae; genus Eupithecia; species Eupithecia pulchellata. The sequence goes on from OZ007538.1 coordinate 11,606,221, forward strand.
CACCATCGACTGTCCGTCCTCTGTTTGGGAGTTGTTAACGGGCAGGATTGTTCAAAGCTGTTGATGAGAGTTTGTGTTAGTTGATTCGTGTGTTTGTCAATATCAGCTATGGTTGTATAGTTCGATTGGTTAGGTTTGTCGGTAAGTTCTAATTTGACTAATTGGAAGAATTTAGTCCGATTGGTCTTACGTGGGACGCGCCTAGGTTGTGGTTTCGGTAGTGACAGTTCCAGGTTGAACCTAATCCATCTGTGATCTGAACATGAGGCCTCGTTTGAGACATGCCAGTCCTTGACGGCGTAGGAAACCTGAGCTGTCGTAAGTGTTAAGTCTATGATGGTTTGGGCTCTGGATGTTACAAAAGTGGGTTCTGAGCCCTTGTTTAGTAGTAGGAGGTTAGTGGAGATAAGATAATTTACCAATTCTTCTCCTCGGTCGTTACACCTGTATATAGTACACTTTACACCAATATTAGTGCTCATAACAAAAACAGGTACCTAGTAGGAATAGCACGTACTTAGTTTACAGTTACTAAATAATTCAATAATTAGTCTGCCTATTGTTTCAACTAAACTATTAATTGTTCACAAGACAAGAAATTAATTATTAGGTACTAATTATTCTTGTAATCTACTAGTTGATGTTTCGTTGGTAAAACGGGTACATCTATACACCAGCCAAACTTGACGTGGAATGTTTGTAAACAAATCACCCACAGTTAACCTAAAATTCACTCATGTTATCGTGTCTTTTTATATTGAATTTACTTTACCTATCGATTTTTTACCAGTGCTTAAATATTAATGATTACAATTAACCGAAAATCCACGTAATGGACACGATTTTAGGTTTTATGTCGTGGTTCGTTTACCATTCAGTTTAGCTAATGTACCTATGTATAGTTCTGTCAGCTAGACTTATTAAATTGTAATAGTTACTAAATTGTTCTGCTGTCATAAAAATAAAGTTAAATAATGAGTCAAACAGAATTTAAAAAAATATAATGAGATCTTGTCCTTGTTTAAAAAAGAAATATTTATAACAATATGCATCACCATTGACAACAAATTATCAAAAGAAATAATAGTTTAATGGAAATATCTTAGGGATAAACTGTAACAGTAATAAGTGGATCAAACAATGTTTTTATAAACTAAAGAGTATTTTGAAATTCAAATTTATATCTGGATTATACTATAAAATACTCTTCTATTACATGACTCACAAAATATTTGCGTGAAAATATTTGCGATGGTGGAGTTTAAAGGGAGGCAGTTGCATTGATTGTCTTTGTATGGAGCGGGGTAGTAGCTGTAACTCCTTGGAGGTCAGGGGGAGACGATCTCTTTAGAATTGAGATGACAAAGGCAAATTAAACGTTCTTCCTGTTATATTGTCCGATCTCATTCAGGGATTAGAAGAGACACTTTTAGGGTTCTTAACATAAGAATTAAATGGTCAGTCCATAAGCTTACACATTTTATTAAGAAAATTATGAAAATGCGATAGTTTGGAAGTATATAGCCCTCCACGCCAAAATTAATCATCGTATCGCATTGAATTTTAATTCTCCTCGGCTCTTTTAGGTTAACTCTTTATATAGGAAGCACTTGTGTGAAGCTGCGTGCCGAACTTTGATATTTTACCCCCGAATACTGTTACAGTGATCGGAATACTGGCTTTCATTTGGAACAAAGAATCAGCATCGCCATGCAACGTGGCAATGCTGCCAGGATTCTGGGCACTCTGGTGACGAATTCGTTTTTCAGGTAATAAATTAATGTACTCAATTAATGACGAATATTTGCTATGTTTTTATGAAAAGCTGTCAATAAATTTGAGATAATTCGCGCTTCAGTATGAGGGGAGCAGAGGACCGTTTTTTAACTCCCAAAGAGTAATTAGGGAGTTAAAAAATTAAATGAAAGCAAAAAAAAGGCAACTTATTACACCGCTCAGGGGACACCCGCGTTTGAATCTACCGATCTGCAGTCGGTATCTTTACCACTGAGCTCTAAGATTTAATGCTCTAAGACTGGGTTACATCCCCTACGATTAAATTGTTAAAATTACAGGACAAATAGAAAAAGTCACTGAAACAGAATCGACTGAAAAAAAAAAAACATTTCCTATCGTGGTTTGAAAGCAGAGAAGACTAAATTGATTGAGCTTTTTATTAGTTATATGATTTAAGCTTTGTTTTAAAAGCAACTTTGGTCATTAAGAACTTTCAAACCATTTTAACTTTGAGCTACCTATTAAAATGATAGAATTAAATTGAATTTCGTTTGTTTTGAACTCAGTTAGGTACGACAAAAATTGCTGAGCATTTTTATTTAAACATTACGTCTATCGGCAGATTTAGTCACAGACATTCCAAATAAGTATGTGCAGCTACTTTTATTGTGACTTTAATGCACGAAATACAGGGTGGATAATTGAGATGGGAGTGGAGGGCACATTCGAAACATGAAAGTTAGATAATAGTCGTGAAAGAAGTCTTACGAGAAAATAAAAAAAACAGCTTAGGTATTTTTTATGCGTATAGAATTTTTATTGAGGATAAAACCCATCAAAATATATTCACCTAAGTATCCTATTGATGCTAGTTACGGTGGCTAGTAGCGCACCACGAAACAAATATTTAAAATTTAAATTTTGATGAGTAATATTAAAACAATTTTTTGTAATAATAAGTTATTTCCTGTCATTTTCAATAATAAATTTCTTTATAATGATTGATCCTTATCCTTTTTTTATGACATACATATTGTATCTTTAAAAATACAATATGTATGTCATATTTTATTACCGTTTCGATTTCATTCAGAAGCAAAATATTCAATATGCAGAGCATGATGAATGTTTTCTAACTCTCTGGGTTTCTAATTTGACCTTCGACTCGCATCTTATAAAGCCATCCTGTATAAAACTTAATAGAGATCTAAAGAAACTAGGAGTTCCTATGTTCAAAATAGAGGAGACGACTAATTGTGTAATTTTGAGCTAAAATTGGAGAATAAAATAACTTTGAGTACCTATTAAAATGATAGAATTAAATTGAATATAAATTATTAAATTAATTTTCGTTGGACCTTTAGCTAAGTATTTAAAGTATTTAAAACAAAGCAATGCCTGAAAATATCACAATACATAATAAACCACATCGCACAAATTATTTAATCATAATAGATTGAATCCCAAAGGTTCTTATTCCGCAGGTACAGTGTCAGGGCGTCTTATAAAATTACTGTTTAATTAGCAGGTTCCGGCATTACTTTACTGCTGACATCCTCCCCCCTGGGGGAATCTGCGCCTTTTATATGTAGAACGGGGAAATTACTACCTATTTAAAATATAACTCGTTGGATCAGACCATCATCAGCACGTTATACATGGAGTTTTTCAAAAAGGGTCTTCTAAGACACATAAAGGGTCAGCAATGCGCCTGTAATGTCCCTGATCTTGCAGGCGTAGGCTATGGTAACCGCTTCCCATTGGCGCGGAAGGCCGTATGCTTGTTTGCACCCTTGATGAAATGAAAAAAAGAAGCTTGATCGATGCTGGACATAGAAATCTGACACGGGGCACCATAGCGCCTTCTCATCATGCCGGGTTAAACATCTGCCAGCAGATGGTGGAAATCTAGGCGCAAGTCTAAATAATTTTAGCAAGTCGCTCACTTAATTTAATTTTGATCAATTATTAGGGTAATGCTTTTGTGTTGACATACCATACTTAAAACTTGCAGACTCTTCTTAACTTTGTAGGTGTGGAAAGTTGCGCCTTAGTCACTCAAAACAATGGTGAAATTAGCACATCTCTATTATCTCTTAGCCAGAAATCTATACAGGTAATATATTGTTATGCTGTATGTTTAGATCTTTACAAACATTATGCGCATAAATATAAATCTAATAAGGTAAGTTATTCTATGCTAAAAGCTGCAGGAAAATCGTTACGGCATCTCAAAGCTTATTCAATTCCCTGCTTAGCGCTGCACTCCTGGTACCTCCAACACACGGATTCTGACAAAACCTATTGTAATTCAATATTTCACATACATTCTGCAAGCCCCGCTGGAAACCCGAACCAAATCGAAACTGCACCTTATTGCCTCAACATATAGTTTAACGATTATTCCCAATATAAATAACGTAACTGGAGTTGGCGTAACCGTCTTTTCCATTTTAACATGCTCTAAAGAAACTAGAGTTCCTATGTTCGACTGATAGATAGATAGATATGATCATATCATATAATCTCATATAATCAGTCGAATAATGTCGACTGATTGTATTTCTCCGTCAAAGTCATGCACCGATTTTGCCACGAATTTAGTTTTAAGAAATACTATTGCATTATAGTTATTATGAAGCAGGAACAAGTCTGACCAACGATTGTTGTCTTCTCTTTTGTATAATATGCGAGAAAGCACATCAAATACAAAACAGTGTAGTGACGTGACTTGAGCCACGATACTTTTAAGACAGACTATTGCTTTACTAAAATAATGGAGACATAGTCAGTACTTATCTTTTCATACTTTCATTTGATAGTAGACAAAAGAATCGTTTTAGTTTTAAGACTTTATTATTGTCTATGAGAGTCTGTCTTAAAACAGTCGTGACTCCAATATGCGCTCGGCCTACACATACTCGTTTTTTTTCACCTTAATTTTTTGTGACTTGAAACGAGGCTTTTCCTATAATTATCCAATATATAAGTGCCGTCTGAATGAATACTTAATTCCAACATTTACAAAAATGTATGTGATCTTTAATTAAATTTGAATTAAACCGTACAATAGCCGTATTGTTTACAGAAATTCCTTGCAGGAAACCTTATTAATAAATTAGAGTTAATTTAGAAGAACACGATAACAGGAAAACAGAAAAACAGTTCTATCATTATGATGATAAATCTATATTTCTTTAAAATATTATAATGAGGAAAGATTTGATGGTTTATTTGTTTGTATGTTTGTTTGTCTGAATTAAATAGGCTCCGATACTACTGGGCCGATTTGAAAACTTTTTCATCATTAGAATCCAAAATTTTCCGAACAAAGACTATAGATAATATTAAAAAAATTGGTGCTCTGTATTAAAAGTTAAACTGTTGTTAAATACCCGTGCGAAGCCTCGGCGGACCGCTAGTACAATACAAATACAAAAATAAATATGTATACCAGATATCTAGTACCCACAACACAAGTAAACATGGTACCTAAACGAAATTAGAAACAAAACAAAATAATAATGCTGCTATCCCCTGAAAGAACCCTTAATTTTATTACAGTGTAATAGGCGAGATCGAAACATGGTTCTTAAAACACGCCTTGGTTAATTTTGGCTAAAATACCTGAAACTTTTTTTATATCTAACTTATAGGTTCCTCTTGCATAATAGTTATGTATGATAGTACGCAACCCTTTGTGTGCAAATCGACGAGGACTTGGCCGCTTTCATTTAAAGACATCATTCACGAATTACATAGTTAATCACAGGGTATGTTCTGGTAGATTTAAGAGTCGACGTGAGCGTTCTATGAAGAAACGAAACTCGATCGCGGCAGCCTGCGATCGCGGCAGCCTGGAATAATTGAGCGATACCTTTATCCCCTAGTGACAAGAATTCGATGGAATCTGAGCTTTATTGCTTTGCCTTGTGTTGAGATTTTGAATACTTCATCTTGCCTTTCATCTCGTTCAAGTTATCAGGTTTATCATTAGAACTAAGCAGTTCTTTTGAAATATAGTAGAACTGGCAATCCCCCCGGCTTTGCAAGGGTATTTAGCAAACTTCATTATTCATAATCATTATCGATGATACGTATTATAAGAGGTTTTGTGTTTCTACCAATTATATACCTATACCTACTTTCAATATTCCTATGAATTAAGGGTAAGGCTACAGAGATTTTAATAATTAAAAATAGCCTTCGTTATAAATGACATATTTATTATCTTTTTGCGAATAAAATCAACCTGATACTCATTTTCCGAAAACAACCTTTGAGGCGCCCACACAAATATCAAATTACAACTTATCGACACAGACATTCAAATTCCCAGACTATACAGGTAGTCACTTCAAAATAACATAATCACTTGAATTATCAACCCCAAAAATAACCCCTAAATTAATTTAATTCAATGTAAGCCGTAAAATAAAGGGGTAGAGTTTAAATTTAACCTCCCTGTCAGTAATTTGTATGCAGCCGATGTAACTGTTATTGCACAATTGGGTAACGCGTGAATGGCGATGTGACGAGGGGGTTGTTAATAATTTACAGAGCGCTTGTTGATGGCAACATTAAGAGAAATATACTGATGGTGTGTAGGGTGGCTTTACAGACGTAGCGTTTGTACCTGTGGAGTTCCACTGTTACTCTTTCTAGGCCGTATTTATTTTCATCATCACCATCAGCGCATGTTAGTCCACTGCTGGACATAGGATCTCCCTTAATCAGCACCATAGCGCCCTGTCTTCTACTTTCTGTCTTCCCTGTCTCTGTATTTATTTTAATTGGACTCAGAGGTCGTCTGAGGCGCGGTGGGCGAAGGTCCGCCTGCGACGCAGGAGGTTGCGGGTTCGATTCCCACCTCGGGACAAATGTTTGTACGATGTGCAGATATTTGTTTAGGGTGTTCTGAACGTTATTCTATGCATAATAAAAAATATCTATATATGTAATAATATTGTATTATGTATATCAGTCATCTAGTACCCATAACACAAGCTCTAAGCTTGGGGCTAGATGATGCTGTGTGGATTGTCCGGCATTATTTATTATTATTATTTATTATTATGTAATGTATTGCATTACGCACATTAGCCATCTAGTAATTATAACGCATGCTCTGTTTAGCTTATGTAAGTCTAAATGACCCATCTGTGCTCATTGCTGGGTACAGCTGGGCCTCCCAAGTTATGTGTCACACCACACGATCCTGCGCCAATCTCAAAATAAACTAAATAATATAAATTTGTTTTGTCCAGCCGTTTGCCCAACCCGTGAGAGACAGTCTTTTCTAGACCTTTTAAGTGGAGTGTAACAAAAAAATCAATTTAAGATAGAAACTAAAACAATATTAGAATGAGAGACGCAATAGGAGCCTACTTTGATCCGTCGTCTGCAGACATTGAACACTTGAGAGAGTTATCTAAGGGCTAGATTACAAGAGCGTACTTGTATAAGTCCGATTCTCATATGGGCCCAGTTATATTATGTTCAGCGAGTCATAACAAGTCTAATTTATGATAAGATTTGACAGTTTTGTAATAGTTTAGCCTCAAAATCATTCGGTGTGTGGATGGATCATTCAATGTAGAACTTTTTAGTGTTGGAAAATGTTCAGAAGTTTCTACTATTTTCAAAAAAATATCCTAATACTGGGATAAGGTTTGGTGCTAGCTAGCGAAACCTTAAAATTTCAGTCTCATGCTATGTTACTAAATACAGTAAGTCTTTGCGTATAGCTCAAGTAAAATCAAATCAAAACACATTTATTTCAGATATACCTATATCTGAAATAAATGTGTTTTGATTTGACATACACAGTTCATATTTTTAAATTAAATTTAAACAAAGAAAACATTAAGATTACTAAATTATCGCAGCAGCAAAATGACTTGCCGATGTTATTGTATTCATGACGTCACGTCTTTCATTGTCTACAGACTGTCAAAGGAATATCAGGAAAACAATGAAGTATAGAAAATCGTGACGTCATGTCTTTGTCTTAAGCAGGTCACCAGGGTAGCTACGATAGGCGCCGCGACAAAATTCTGTCCTCGCCTTGTCGTGCATTTGTTTTGTTTAGGCCCGAAATATAATTTTATGACAAAAAAAATATCACATCACATCATCACCAGCCTATAACAGTCCACTGCTGGACATAGGCCTACCCTAATGAGCGCCATAGATAAAAAAAAATCACTCATCTTAAAATAAAAAGTTTTCTCTTGCAGCAGTTACGTTACGCGTAGCAGTGCTGGGCCTTATTCTCTATGAAATAGAACATTCTATGCCCAAACCGTGTGACGTCACAATATGTTCTAAATACGATTTTGTTGGATTCCACGCCGCTATTTTGTCATATCTGTGAAACACGTTTAGATCGGCAATAGTGAATAAAGGCCCAGATGAATGTATTGGCAAGGATTGGGAAATCACAGCTTTAGGTAGATCTTTTATCTTTTGCAACGCGTTTCCCGGGATAGTCGTGGCCTTTTTTTTTTGGCCCAGCGGGCGCGCAAAATATCAGTCTGGATCTGGCGTTGCATCGTGACAGATTACATGCATCCTTACTTTCTTTTAATATCAAACTTTCACCTTTAAAGTAATGTAAAGTAGGTACCTATTTAATTGGCAGCCATGACTAGTTTCTCTTTCATGTGAACACCCCCTATGGCACTGAGGATTAAATAATATAATAAAATGCGAGACGTTGTTTTTTGTATTGAAAATGTAAGCAATATTTATTGTGTTCTTAACTTTATTTATGATTCAAATCGTAGTGAAAGTAATAAGCTGGGTGTTGTGAAAAATTATGTTAAAATTTCCATTATAATTTGAATAAAGCTTTTAGTGAAGTGCTACGTAGAGAGCCAAAAATCCAAAAAATGGGCGTTATGAATAAATTTATTCAACATTTAAAAACATACTTTCAAAAACAGCTCGGTTTTGTAATCTATTTTGAACTCATATTTCCTTTGATAAGGAAAAAAAACAAGGTCGATGACAAGGAGTAATTAATAATACAATTCGTTTTATTCTCATTTTAAGCAGTAAACAACAAAGGAACGTTTAAGTACCTCATTAAAGAATCTTCACTTAATTTTATTGATATAACATAATGTAAATAAGTCGAAATTATTGATAAGATTGTTTAAAGCCCTTGCCAAGCGAAATTAGCCTAAAATAACCGAACAATTCAAGCGCAAAAGGTCCAAATTTCCATTTAGAATTTTCTTCAGTGAGCTAAAACGAAATCACTTAACATTTCCCTAATAATAACAAAAGTTTGTTTGCCGACTGTGCCTCCAAGATAAGGCAGTACAAACATACGATTTTTTGGGGTTCCGCCGCCCATAGGCTGGAACTGTTTGGATACAATATTTGCCTTTGTTGTTCACTCGTGAATTGTCGAGACACCCTTTTAAGCTAGAAACAGACTGAGCCCACGTCACGCAACGTACGCGCGTTATTATTTTATCTGAAATAAATGAATACAATACAATTATGAAATCTGGGGCTTGAGTATGACGACATACATAGATACACAAATTGGTTAGATAGCATATTTTGGGAATGGCTCAACAGTTCATTTATTGTAAAAGAATATGTAAAATTTATTTTTTCTGCTGCATTGACGCTCTTCGGCGCGGTGGGCAAAGGTTCGCCTGCGACGCAGGAGGTTGCGGGTTCGATTCCCGCCTCGGGACAAATATTTATACGATCTCCAGATATTTGTTCAGGGTGTTCTAATCGTTTTCTATGTACCTACCTATAATTAAAAATATATAAGTAATAATATTGTATTATGTATATCAGTCATCTAGTACCCATAACACGAGCTATGTTTAGCTTGGGGCTAGATGATGCTGTGTGGATTGTCGGGCATTATTCATTTATTTATTATTTATGTGTGGGCCATATAAATAAATAAATAATAAATATCTGTAATCTAAATCATTATTAAATATCTGTACCTACCTCATTATGCCACCAGTAGGTAGTTCATGGCCGCCTGCAGGATGGTAGCTTCAATGGTAGGTGATAAAACAAACGTTCGAATATATACGGGATCGCTGTAGCCGAGCCCATGTAGCAAACTGCCATCTGATATTTGACTTTAGGCTCTTAGTCACGTGCCTAGCGATGGTTGTCACAGGTCTGGTCACCTTTGCCGCACAACACAATTTTATTTATTTCAATATGGACAATATTTAAATGTGACTGCTTTAGATAACAGACATCGGCCATTTTCTGGCTGTATAATTTATATAAAGATTACGAGTTTAAGCTCGTATTTGATACATAATGTAGCGCCGTGCGGTAGCGGTGCTGGATGAATGTGCTAAGTATGTACAACCATGCCTATGTTATCTTTACTGATGTAGGCTATAAATAAAAAGCCAGAAGAGATCATCTATAATAACATGCAAAGTGGAACCCTCATGCGCGTCTTCACACGTTCAAACATATTTTCGTTTTGTTTGTGTGTAAACAAAAGTCGAGCGTCCGATAATAATATGTTTGCTTACTTTACGATAACTGTGTATCGTTCTCAAGACAATATATTCAACAGATTGGTCAGTTTATCATAGGTTTGTTATTCATGAATTGATAAAATATAAGTTTTCGTTATTTAGTCCATTGTTAAACGAAAAAAGACGACACGAAAAGAAAAATAAGAGATATTCTAGGCGCGTCGATCAGACTTTACCAGGATTACGACCAGTAATCCTGGCCAGACTCATCTAGACCTTGGCGGTATTTGCTATATATAGGTAGGTAACGAAACCCGTGATGCGGTGATTCCTGTGTCATTAGTACACTCAACCAAATACCGTGGGTCGCCATTTCAAGCAGAATTTACCACTGCCGCTCTTGACAGCGTAAGTCTCAATAGATCTAGGATTAGGATCAGAGAAATCCGAGATAAAAGAACTTTAATTTATTCTTTTAGGATGAAGAGGTAAAAACGCTAGGACTCTTTTCACTTTAGGTGTGTAATTACGCTAAAATCTCTCATGCCCATTGAGTGGGCCATCCGGGGAGACTGATTAAACGATTTTGATTGCCATTATTACTTAAAGCTATATATAGTATACTGTAAATTGTGGAAACCTGGTAGGATGAAGCCGAACGATAACGACGGAGATTTTAATGTCATCGTGAAGATACCCTATGTCAAAGTCAACTGCCACACTGGACTATTTTTTGCTTAATTAAAGTAGGGTTATAAATAATGCTGGACAATCCACACAGCATCATCTAGCCCCAAGCTAAGCAGAGCTGAGTCTGTGCGTTTGTCGCCCAAATTACAGATGATGTTGAAATTTGGCACAGACTTTGTCTTTACCGGGGAATTGACATAGGATACTTCTCCTCCTCTATCCCGGTATCATGTTCCCGGGGATAGTACACAGACACGATTTCTACTCCTACACGGACGAAGTTGCAAGCAAAAGCTAGTTCTTTATATAGTAAAGAAACGATCTATGTTTATCGGAACATTATATATCAATCACAAGCTCGGCTCACGCTTGGACTAAACTAAACGATGCTGTGGGTGATGGTAGACCTTATTAATTTCAAGAGAACGCAGCGGACCATCCGAATACCAGCATTATGACGGTCGCCAGAGCAGATACTGGGGATTAAATCATCATCATCACCAGCCTATAATAGTCCACTGCTGGACATAGGCCTCCCATAATGAGCGCCATAGATGGCATCATTATTTGGGAGTTATTGCCCATAATCCCCACGCTGGGCATGCGGGTTGGGGATCGCAGTTCGGTGTAGTTGTTCTACAGAGGGCGCTGCTGCCCGCCCCCCGCTGTGTTTCCCTTAGTGCCTCTTACGACACCCACGGGAAGAGATGGGGTGGTGAAATTCTATGCCGACACCACACGGCGTGGGGGGATTAAATAAATTAAGACAATCCACACACCATCATCTAGCCCCAAGCTAAGCAAAGCTTGTATTATGGGTACTAGAAAACTGATATATACAATACTATTAAATATAAAATATTTTTTATTATACATAGAAAACGACCTGAACACCCTGAACTATCTGCAGATAGTACAAACATTTGTCCCGAGGCGGGAATCGAACCCGCAACCTCCTGCGTCGCAGGCGGACCTTCGCCCACTGCGCCATAGAGGTCGTCAATTAACACTCCTGTTTGAATTCGTAGATTACATGTAGAGTTCTAGCTGATAGGGCATAAACAAAACCGGTAATGGCCTCCGAGTGAGTGAGTTCTGCTGTGCGGGATTCTAGCTATCTAGAGAGTTGTCTATGGTTGAAAATTACTTCTGGAACGTTCTATTACTCTATTCTATGTTTATTTGGTCGAAATTACTCTCAGCTCAAATGATATTGTCTATTCCATTTTCAACATTGTTTTTTTATCATATAACTTAAAACACAAACTCATTGTTAAAATATATCTTTTTTTGACACAATCTTTATATGGAAAAAGAAAATACTATTAAATAACCAAATAAGAAGATTTTTTTAAAAACTATAATTCCAAACAAACTTCAAATTATGATTCCTACTATGTCTACCATTAATTATTAATACTATTAATATTATGAATCAATATTATACACAAACAAATTCTGTTTGTGTGCATGTCGACTGCTTATCCAATGTGTCATTTTAAAATCCAATCAATATCCTTTCTATTTATTTACATATTTGCCTTTTTGAGATCGGAAAGTTATCTCAGGCCGTGTACCCAGCTTCCAACACAGGGATTAGTTTCGGTCGAGTGCTCTAAACCTAGTGCATGAGTAATAACTACCTTCCATAACTAGGGACTACCATGGTGATAATATTCATCTGAATTCGTGATATTCTATATACTGAACAGTTTGTGATTCCTCGTTTGGAAAATCCTCTTTGAAAGGTAAAGAGGATTATGCCACTAGCTTTATGAATGTCCACTTTCAGTAATAGTTAAAAGGAATAAGTTTATGACATGGTTGTAGCGGTTAAGGACTTTAAAGCATTTTAATTAATAGTTTCACCTCTAAGGTTTAGACACAGTGTACACTTTCGATACTGTCCATATGTATGTGTACTGTGGTTTAGACGACCTCTGTGGCGCTGTGGGCGAAGGTCCGCCTGCGACGCAGGAAGCCTCCTGCGGGTTCAATTCCCGCCTCCATGAGCTTACATTTGGATGGAGTTGCTAAAATTATTTAATAGCCAAGTAGCTAATATTTTGAATTTATAAATTTTTCGATAAAGCTAATGTACTTGTATATTAAAATTTAGTTTTCTCTCTGTTTTGTTTTTAAGTAAATAACCGTTTATTTTTACTAATAAGTTTGTTCTTACCAGTTTTAGATATTTATAGATATTGGATAAATGTAATGTGTCGTGTCAAATAAATTATATTATATCATTACATTTATAAAATTATATCATTTCATACACAATTCTACCCTAAACAACAAATGGCGTCATTGACCTAGGTTTACAAAAGCTTTGGAAGTTTAAAATGCACTGGCACACAATCTCCGTCATTTTTCAGCGCGAGTTAATTCGCGAGTTATTCGTATGCGGACTGAATTGCCATGATTTAAAAAAACGTGACATCACAACCAAAAGGGAATCGTAAAACCAGTTACACCAAAAACGTTCGTGGATAACGGGACTACTACCGTGGTCCGGATAAAAGATTTTCCGTATTAGTTGATAGGGACAATCTTTTTCTTAATACGCCTTGATTAGTAAATTTATTGAATCGTATAAGTAGTGTAAAAACTTTATCAACATAGATAGTAACAAATATTTAAATATTTTTCGTATTAGTTGATAGGGTAAATCTTTTTCTTAATACGCCTTGATTAGTAAATTTATTGAATCGTATAAGCAGTGTAAAATCTTTATTAACATAGATAAAATAAATAACTAGATTAGAACTAGTATTAACAATTGAGCTAACTACAGTTGCACACAAATATGCCCAGGACGTACGTCCCGGCAACGCAAGATTATTATTTTTTAAACACTTTTACATTTTGGCTTACATTATTGAAGTTTACATACGGATCCCTAACTTTTTACAAAATATTCTATGCGGATACGGAGCCTATGTTCATCAAGGATAATGTTGCATTGTAATGGTGAAATAATTTTTCAAATCGGTCTTCTAATTTCGGAGCCTATTCAATCAACTATAAAATCTGTCCTCTCTATAATATTATAATATAGATGAAAAACACTGAAATTTTTCAATTTTTTTACGAAATGAAGTCAATAACGATGCATAAAAAATATCGTCAAATTTTTCAATATTAAGTCCCATACCACGGTGAACAGCCTACAGTAGATGCCTTCGGTCCTGGATCACGCTTGTCTGAAACAAAGCAGACTGAAACGTTAAAGAACGTGTGCAGTGTTATAAAGTAAAGCGGTTACAGCGCTGAATTGTTCATATTCGATATAGTAGCTTGTGCTTGTGTGTTTGTGTGCGTGTATGTGGCGTGGGTGGTCATGAATGTCATGAAGGCAGGTCAATCAAAGTAATCTATACTAATGTTATAAAGAGGAAAGATTTGATTGTTTGTTTGTTTGTATGTTTGTTTGTTTGTTTGAATTGAATAGGCTCCGAAACTACTGGACCAATTTGAAAAATTCTTTCACCATTAGAATCCTAAATTTTCCATGATGAACATAGGCTATATAACATTTTCAAACAAGTTAGGGATTTGCATGAAAAATTCAATAATTGAACCGCGCGCTGTATATTAAACCTCTTTTTCTATTATGGCGCGTCATAATACAAAAAGAGGTTGAATATATATGGAGTATCGAGTCAATGTCAAAAACCCCAATGCTTTTAAAAAAAGTAAGGGGTCCGTATGAAAACTGTGAAACCCATCGTGTTAGAGTGTATAATTTCTGAAATTTTTGTTTAATACCCGTGCGAAGCCGGGGCGGACCGCTAGTTTTCTATAAATATATAAAATATACTATACTATATTATAACGAGGAAAGATTTGATGTTGTGTTTGTTTGAGTTTAATAAGTTATGAAGCTATTGGAGCGATTTGAAAAATCATATCTCTATTATAATCCAAGATTATCCTAGATGAACATAGAGTATAGAATATTATCAAAAAAGTTATCCGTAGTGATCCGTATGAACATTTTAATGATTTTACCCAATACCGGTGCGAAGCCGCTGAAATAAGCTCATAGACAAATTAAATTATAAATTACCTTAATAAAGGGTGATTCTCTACACTTTAATACACATAAAATGAGCTTGTGCATGTGTGTTTGTATGTCGGGTGTGTGTGTTTGTGTTTGCCTATGTGTGGAGTGTGTGTGTGCGCGTTTGTGTTTTGATGTCCAAAGTATATATTTTTTATAAACATTTTATATTTTATGACCTATAAATCTAATTATTATAGATAATTTCTCAAGAACCATGGTTAGAACTAAATATTTTAAAAAAACATTCTACGTGAAAAGAATCAAACCAGCACCGTAAAACCTCCAACTTCAACGCAAATGCAGTTTAAACACTCACAAAAGTAACAATGAAAACGTTTTAACAAACTTTTTTTGAAGTTCCAAACTCTGATAAAAGCTCTTTTGTTGCAAATACAAAAGTACCCCAGTCCTACTACAATACCGTTCCGGTGAGCTGTAATTATGGAGCCTAGAAAATGGTCGCTTAGACCTGACTACTTTTTTCATACTCATGGCTCTTTTTAGAAAGATTTTAACAATAAATGTGAAACCGATGCTATACAAGCCTATCACAAAATTTGTTCAATCAGGTTTTGGCTTTGATTTGTATAAAATCGGTTTCCCCGAAGTGCACAAGATGTACCTATTTGGTATTCTATAGACTGTTTTTACTCATTACTTATCTTTCTTCTCTACTTTATTGAACACTGGCCTTTCAGCGTCTCGTTCAAATAATTGAAAAAAATTACATGAGAAATGTATTCTATGAAAGAAATTTATTCATCTTCTACAATAAAAAAACCGACATCAAATTGGATCGCCTGTTATTAAAGCAAAAAATACTATAGTTTTAATATATAGGTATTCTACCAACAGGATAGAAAACAAAAGATGCATAATAAACATACAAAATAAAACTAAAAAAAACCTTTTAAAAGTTTTAACGTGGATTTAAAAACAAAATGTGACCTAAGAACTTTGAACCCGCAATTTAAGACCGTCATCATATTCAACAGCGTCACAGTCTCGTAAGATGGCGGCGTCGTGTGCAAGCACGCACGTCGCAGATTGCGAAGGGGGTAGAAAGTAAATAGAAATGTCAAAGTCGTGCGTGCCCAGCCTCGGCGACAGACATGTTTCATTAGACATTGCAGAACGAACCCCTACCACTTTCACTATTCTACAGACGACTCTGCCGAATCGAAGGCCGAAAACCGTCTTTTATAATAATTAGCGGTCCCTTGCACAGGTATTAACCAAAAAATTATTTTTCATTTGAAAATCTAAATTTTGTAAATATTCTATAGCCTATGTTCATAACGAAAAATTTTGAATTCTACTGGTGAAAAGATTTTTCAAATCGGTCTAGTAGTTTTGGAGCCTATTCAATTCAAACAAACAAAGAAACAATCAAATCTTACCTCTTTATAATATTAGTATACATAATTGTAGTGTATGTGCATTATAAAATGTATGTCGCAAACCACCCGTTTGCGACCGCCAGTTGATTGTCGGCCATTACAGAGTTTTTCAGTTATCCTTATTCCCTCAAATACTCAATGTAACCGCTTGGCCAGGGAGCTGCTATTGGAGAATATGTTCTACATTGGGTACAACACCATTCTGGAGCTTGAATTTTTTTGTTTTGATAAAATATGAGAGTCTTGTGAAAACTCATAGTAGGGCACAAAGGTTTGTCTGGATGGTTTGTCTGAGAAAATGCTCATAAAAACAAGATTACTAAAGGAAGAATTTTTTCGTTTTTGTGTTAGAACGGTGCTGGATTTTTCTTTGTAATTTCGCTTTGGCAGCAATTTAACTCACAAACTCTTTATTGGTTTGTATAACAAATTATATAAACTCTTAAAAACAGGGAAATAATAATCTAAATAAATTAATGCCAGACTTTCTGGCCAGGCCTACTAAAGTTCTGTGAACTCTATGAAAGTTTCAGCATGTTTTATATTATGGTCGGGCAAATAAGCTTTGCTTATTTTCGAACTTTCTCTCACCGGGGATATAGCTCAGTGGTAGAGCAACCGACTGCAGATCGGTAGGTCCCCGGTTCAAACCCGGGTGTCCCCTATGTTAATTGTATTTTTGTGTCGTTAATTGTATCTATTTATGTGAAGCTCTTGTTATTTTGTCGACTTTTTGTACGTCGACAGTACCTTTTTTGCGTTTTCAGTGCGGGTTTATTTATGTTTTCAATTAACCTAAAATAAATAATCAACTGATTTTTTCTGATTCTTGGGCATGAGCAAAAACTATCGCCCATAGATTTAAAAATCCTCTAATCAAACGACATTTCTCTCAATTCTTAAGAAATGGGAGCTCGAATTACTAATAATTTACTACTCTAGACCGCTTGCCGTCTAATAGTTTTAGAAGGAACTTAGAAAGAGGGAAATAGACTGGCTATTTCCCTCGCTGTAACAAAAAAACTTAAGTTCTCTAAAATAAATGAACTACAAGTCAGATTATAAAAGTTTTAAAGATCTCTAGAGCTTGTTTTTTATCGTTGGCCGGAGCTTCCTGTTGCAAGAATAATTGTTACTTACATAAAGTTATTCTTCCAAGTAGTGGTAGTTTTTAATTGTTTTATTCTGAGTAGGTACTTTAACGGTGCGACTTAACTTTTCGAATATAAGTTACACATTAATTCAAGCCGATTTTTGAATTTATTTAAAAAAAGTGTGCTGCGCTTAGATCGACGTCAAAAACTAAAACTCTTCTGTTTATATGTTTTGGTGTTTTAAACGGGCAACTTAATTTGTCTGTGAAGATAAATTCTATAAGCCACTAACTACACTCGAGAGCAATGAATCCGGGTCACTCAAAGAAAAAAAAAATCTCGGAAAGTAACCCTTAGTTGTGTATATCAACAGCTTCTTCTTACATTAAATTCTTGCAAATCATATAAATCTTTAGGTAATCTAAGATGAACTGTTAAAAAAACCATGCATTAAATAGACTCAAAAGTAGAATTTAAACGCAACATTTTCTAAATGAAATCAAATACAACAAAATAGTAATTTTAAATGTGAGAGATTGATGTAAAATCATTCTTGAATCCCATATTTGTATAAAATCTATAAATCTTTTTATCAGGTCTCGACAAAGACTACGAATTTGCTCCCCTTGGAGACTAGTAGGGTACCGACCGAGGTTCTCCGGGTTTTCGAAAAATTTTCTGAGCATCTGGTCTGGTCATACAAACTGGATTTAATGTTGCCCGTCTAGGCAACCCCTTATGAACGTACCAGGCAATCATAAAGTACAGAGAGCCGTTCGCCAATATGTCCGTGGTATGAATGGTGCATGCCAGCGGATTCAACAAACTCAGATAAAATGCAGGAAGTTTTGTATGAGATTTCAAATGTTTAAGTTATTGGCAACTGTGATTTTATTGAACTGGTTGTGAGTTTGCCAAACACATTTTGTTTTATTCACCAGGGTATAGGGAATACATAAGTTTAACGGTTAGGGTAGGTAATTAGGGGTAAAGCTAAACCGCTGGCGCTTAGTTTTACCCCTGGGGCTTCCAAGCGGAATTCCGTGATTCGTTTTGGCCAATTTGTGTACCGAATTAGAGTCACAATTTGCACTAGAAATGAAATAATAGATTTGGAGAATCAAAATAGACACAAGTATTTTCCAACAGGATCCTTTCGCTTTTTTGTGGCCCGGTCTGGCGGTTACCGTATAAGTAGTTTCCCGCGACCAGGTCGCTCCATGATTTTGATTGATTTTGATTTTGACATGTATTGGTATAAACCCCCATTATAAGCCTCCAACTAGAACATAGTCACTAATCAAAAGCCTTAAAGCTCCACTCCACCACCATCGGTTCTAAAAGAGAGAGAACATTTTTATACGGCTCAATGGAGACACATACAGTTAACAAGACAAGACACAATGTGCAAGCTATTTTGATGCGTAACGACATGGAAATAACGGTGTGAAATAAATTTACTTGAACAAGGACAATACACCCCAAAACTCCAGTACAGCACAAATTATCCGATCCTGACAGACGATCCATCAGCATGCCTTCAGTGATCGAGTGAATAATCCACAAAGCTTCAATACCTAATGACCTGTCTGGCTAGCTAGACGGAATTATCTCTATGGAAGAAAAAGGAGTGAAAAGTTGATTAGGTGATTATAAAATTGCTAAGATCGAAAGGAGAAAAGGAGATCAATATCTCCTTTTTATAGCCTAGCACCTGCTCGGTATAAACCTATCCTTGTTTTAAAGGCACTTAGGTCAATCTTCATAAATCACTGTTTCATATTTTACTATGTTCGTCGTTTGTCGACAGAGACATGAAATAATTTCATACGATGTTTTCTGAGTCGAGCCCATAAAAGGTAACTGTACCAATATTTTATCACTCTCTGGCTACGGCTTCGTACACGTAGTAAAAACTAGATGAAAAAATGCTTTGCTTTTACCTAAGGATAAAGATATTTGGAGCAGCGTAGTTCACCGGGCGAAAGGTCCGCCTGCGACGCAAAGGGTTGCGGGTTCGATTCGCGCCTCAGGACCTATCGACAGGTTCTGGTGGTTCTGGATGTTTTATTTTTGTTATAATTATTTATTTATCTGTATTTAATATATCACGTATTAATAGATAATGCTGAGTTGCTGGTTGTCCACCACTATTTATTATTATTCTACTCCATATTCTAAATATGTTCTGATAAATTCATAAAAATTATATTGGACTGATATTCATTATGTTAGCGGGTCAACTACAAACTTATTTTCTTTTGGTGTCAATTTATAAAAAGTTCATAGCTAGCCCGCTAACATATTCATAATGAATTCTTCAAACTAAAATTATTTTTTATAGTAAAATGGACTGTAATTACCTGTCGTTAGTCTCTTATGTTATTTCCAAAAGCGACTACAGTAAGTTATTTACCACAAAACACACAAACTAAGCTTGAACGCTTGTCCCACCTGCAAATGAGCGCTGCCTGGAAAGGAAGGCAATAATTTAGCACTAATGTTGTTTTAATTTAGTGTCATTGACCTTAATGCTTAGCTTATTACTTACAGTGGTAATGATACCACTGTATATTTACTTCCCTTCATTGTATAAAACAAAAGTCGCTTCCTGTCGCTGTATGTCTGTTTGTCCCTATGTATGCTTAGATCTTTAAAAGGAAGCACCGCGTTTTGATGCGATTCATTAATATCAATGAATGAATAGCCCACGCTTCACACAAGACAATGGCACAATGACCATGTAACCTCTAAATAAATCAGTATTAACAAGACTAAATACATCAGTATTTAAAGGTTACATAATGTCATTGTAGTAATCAGTGTCTTATCATATTTTTTAAGTGACGCTGTTATATATAAATAGATTAAATAGATTCAGGCGTTACAATCTCTGACGAGGCGATGCCTATGACCAATAAAATATGACCAAGGAGTCATAGACTCCTTGGTCATATTTATTAGTGAAACACAGTCAGTGTCTCGACTTTGGATTCTATTAGGTCTCATGATGATGTCAACAATGATATTATTATGCAACCCAGTAGTTGACTGAACCCTGTATTTATCGCGTACAATGTTTTTTTTTTTTAATTTTACATTTGATGGATGGAAACGTCATGAAATAAAAGCAAAGGAAATAAAAATACAAGACTACAGCCTTGATAAGTTTCTTCTGACTAATTTGTTACGATATAGTCGGAATTATGTTAAAAAGAGTTTATTATTATATGCTTTAAATTTAAAATACATTAATATAAGTCTAGTTATAGATGTAGGGGGAGACTCTTTGTTATAATCACGACAAACAAGCGAGTCAGTAGTGAACAAGGGAGTCGATTTAGCGTCAATAAATGCGTTGTGACTTAACACTTAGCACATGACAAAGATCTGTTACACGAGATATAGCACGAAAATGAAAAGAGAATCTTTTGGTAACGCAAAAACTTTGTCCTCGAGAAGCACGAACATCGTAGTGATTTCGTTATTTTTTCCCGCGAAGTCTCAGTAATTTGCTACAGAATATGAATGATGCTTCATTTTGACTTGGATTGAGGTAAGGTACGAGTATTGAAACTTTGATCTCAGAGTTTATGAGAACTAAGTAATAATAATAAATAAATAATGTTCGACAATCGACACAGCATCATCTAGCCCCAAGCTAAGCAGAGCTTGTGTTATGGGTACTAGATGACTGATATGCATTATACAATAATATATTATTACATAGATAGATATTTTTTATCATACAAAGAACACGACCAGAACACCCTGAACAAATATCTGCAGATCGTATAAATATTTGTCCCGAGGCGGCAATCGAACCCGGAGGTTGCCTCCTGCGTCGCAGGTGGACCTTCGCCCACCGCGCTACAGAGGTCGTCAAAAAAAAAGTCGTAAGTGAATGAATTCGAAAATTAAAATGTGTTCTTACATTCTGCAACCTATTTTAATTCTCCAACACGAAAATCGTGTAACGTTTCGGGCAAGTGATGTACTGTAGAATAGCATATTGCAGCATATGGAGTAACAATTTAAAATAGACAAAAATAAGAGACGAACCAACGATTTCTTATTTTGGAGAGTTGAAATAAAATAAAGGCTTTCCATTGATTGCTCAAAAGAGAAAAAAATTATTTAGTTCTCATGTAACAGCTCCAAAAACATAAGCCAATGTTATAAGTGCCTGTATCAATAAATCGATAGTTAAACTATAAAAAAAACAAAACCATTTCAATTTATAGGATTAAGATAACAGAAAAAATTGGACGAATGTTTACAATTGCAACAATTGAGCTACTTGCAGACTGTTGCAAACAATCCACAGGTTGCTCAACTGATTCATAATGATAAAGAAGAAAATCGAAAGAAAGAAAATCGTTTATTTTGGCTCACACAAGAAAATATGATGATGATTATATTATCTATTTTGTAACTTTTACCCGACTCCCAAAAGAGGTTCACACAGTATCAATCAGGAAAAAGGTAAATAAGGATACATATAGTTCAAACAAAAACGTTCACTGTGCTCATCATTTTGTTTTGATACTTGTACGTAGTTTGAATACTTAGAAAGACCTCCGACTAACTGAGTATCAAAAGAAAATGATAAGGACAGTCGATGAACGCTATATTAAAACTATACGTAGTCAGGTTTTAGTTTTAACTATATTTTTCGTCGTTAATAAAGACAAATATCCTAATAGTACTCATTTATTGGACTGGAAATAATAATATTTACAAAAATACCCTGAAATGTAGGTCACATAATAATTGAGAGTATTTGAAAATATACAACTTAATCTCAACCTAGAAAACACAACATAGCTAATCATCGCTGACAAGCAAAATGATGTTCCTGTAAACCAAAAAACGCAACGGCATCCAACACTATAAACTTCAATTGGACCTGATTCCAAATGTTGCTCGTTTGGCAGGCTAATTGGCCTAGCATTGAGGCATCGGGAATTAGGCCGCTACGCCCAGACTACGCTTGCAAAAAGGTGAATACCGCGATAAAATGCAAGCAAGAATCTGGCGAATGACGTCATTGAAGCGGGGAATATTGCAATGCGGTTTAGAGTTTACGACGCGTAGTGAGTGTTCCTTTCGAATATTTCAAAATTGATTCGTTTATTCCATTTTACATTATATGGCAATGCTGCCAACACAAGGCACTCTGCCTTCTGGAAGCAGCTTCGAACTTTAGGAATTATATAAGTGAATAAATTTGATGTAAGTGTAAACTAGTCGTAATTTGACATTTACTTGTTTTTGTGTCTTTTTGGGAAGATAATTAGCCCATGATAGTAATATAATTTTGATAAAAATTAAGCATAATTTGATAATGTCTGTCCTTCCGATACAGATGAAACTTTTAGAAATGTTTAATTAATTAGTAAAAGTACGCATGTAAATATAATATAATGCATATAGAATAATAATGTCGCTGGCTGAAGCTAGTAGCTGTCAACTGTAATCATATAATGAATCTCGGGACTTATAACAATTAATTATAACTAGCTTTTAGGATGTAGTCTATTTCGCCGTAAGTCGTGTCGGTTTTGAAAATGATTTGTAAATATTCGATGTTGTTTTGTAGCGCATTGAAAAACCTGTCAGTTCCAAAGACCGTACTGTAACTACTGAATGAATAGAACAGGTTTCAGCCGCATTCAAAAAAGGAAGTGAACATATTCTGTTTTCAAATTCTGAAATATTTTTCCAAAGATTTATAAGCTGTTGGCAGTATGAAGTACAGAAAAAGTTCTCTATTTTATTTGAAAGAACGATAGATCGTAAAATTTATTGAAAAAGATGCCTATGCCGATGATGGTTCCTATACTTACAAGTTTATTTCTAAATGTACTAAAAACAACTTACTATTTTGACAGTTCAAAGAAACATAAAACAGCTAACGGTCCTTAAAAGTGGTAATAAATAATCCATTAGTTCTTTCATCATTTACAAATAAATATGAATAAATCAAAAATGTTGGACCACTTGTTCTAAAAATGATAACAAGCTATGCAATGTTTTTGAGCGAGTTAAGCTACTTTCGGCAGCGCAAAGTGATTCAGTATGTCAAACAATCTGTAAAAACCCGGGCTCGGTTCAGGAAGTTATTTGACGTACAAAGCCGCGTAACTCCGGAATTCGTTAATTAAATAGGTGCTGACGAGTTTTTTTACCGATCAGCGGAAGGCGGCGGCGGTTAATATTGGCGGTTAATAGATCGTTTTTGTTGAAAGGAAATACCTAATGCATTCGATGAAAACTGTTTAATCATTTCTGTTAACTTTTACAGAAGTTCATACATACTAGTTAAATTAGGTGTCACTCCGCCTAATCTTAACATTATAGCTAATTGTCATTTTTAGTTTTGGAGATAAGAGTTAAAACGCATTCGTTGGTATAGCTCAACATACTTACTCAACAAAAATTAATGTAAAATTACCGCAGACCCTAATGTAAAGAAACGTTTTCACAACTTTTTACTCATGTTTATTTCATATGGCCTCAAAACTTATTTTGATTGGACTATAACAAAAGTGGTAAAATACGTACATGACAGCATTACTCTCTTTAATATATACCTACCCCATCGTATTTTTGATTTGTTATAGTGAACAGACGGTTTAAAGTAAAATTGTGTTTATCTTTCATTTCTGCATATTACACGGTAGGTCGCCTTCCGCAATAAAACTGAAAACTGCCCTATAACTTACAACACTTTATATACAAAAGTTGAAAAATAACGCAATAAAATTAGGAAGTGCTTATATTAAGGTGGAACACTAGTGCTAGCACAAAAACACAAAGAAGACTGGCGAAGCTATTTGAATCTCTGCCCCAACTGTTTATGTCGCGTTCATGAACGAAATAACCCACATTCGTACAACTTAGCAAGACAAAATGATACTAGAATTTACCTTCCTAAAGTTAGGATAAAAGATATTTATTATAAGGACCATTAATGAGGATATGGAGGCTGACATTTTAATTGTAATTTTATTTGACTATTAATGATTTTTCTTTTTTAGTGAATTTTATGTTATATTGTTAGACTTTAACTGAATTTATTTGATAATGTTTTTATGTGTAAAACATAATTTATTATTATTATTATTTTTTATTTTATGACATGTAACCGATGTAAGAATTGTTACGAATAAAGAACTTGAACTTGAACTTGAACTTGAGGATATTGGTATGTTATTGTGGACAATAAACATCAAAAAACAATTTTATGACCACTCCCAAGACTTGACACGTGAGGCATTTTCAGTAAAGTAATGCTGGTAATGCTTTACAATGCCCTACAGTTATCTAAAATAATGAAATCAATTACTTTTCTCTTGCTCTTCATGAAAAAGCAGTAGGTACCTACTATTTATAGACTAGGTATTTTGGTTCATGCATCTTTCACGTTCGCTACTATATTTTAGAATATGTAAATAATACATGATTCCCTACTTTAAAAATTCTGAGTTTTTAGAATAAAAGCCCTCTAATTATGAACGGATAAAACATAGAAGCATTCCTAGAAATTAATTAATATTTCATATATCTGACCAAGTAAGATTGCTGATACTTATAAGTACCATTTAGGAACGCCAGTCTTCTTTGTGGCGTTCGTATCATATTTTTTTCATCATCACCATCGACAACAGTATCTGAATTATATAGGCCATAGACCCGTCCACAATCTTTATAAAACAATCTACATTAAAACCTATATAATTTAATAAATTTAATTGATTTTATTTAACTGGTTACACGATTTTTCCCATACAATTGGGTACCATATACCTTATTAATATTAATAAACAAATTCATAAAATCAAAAGACCGTAAGGATATAGTATGCTTATCCATGGAAAGCCACATTGAAGTAGCATGTGTAGAGTTGGAGCAAATTATTGTAGTAAGTGTATACAGCCCACCTTCAGCTTCTTTTGTAATATTTGAAAATGTTATGGAGGATATTTTATATAAATTATTAAAATCAAATAAAACTCTCTTGGTATGTGGAGACTTTAATATTGACCTTTTAGAAATTAATTCCTTGAGTACTCGATTGACTAATTTATTTAATTCTTATAATCTTAGACCATTATTTAACGAACCTACTAGAATAACTGAAACTTCAGCAAAATGTATAGATAATGTATTTGTTTGCCAAAGTGGAAAAATTGTTTCTAAAAATATAATAAGCAATTTAAAATCAGACCACTTAGGTCAATTACTCAAATTACAAATTGAAGTTAAAAATAATAATGTAAAGAAAAAAATAACATACATACCTGTGACTACAAGTCGATTTGAGCGGTTGAAATTGAATTGGGATTCTAAACCACCACCTTGTCACTCATATAATAACCCCAATGAGTCATATTGCAGTTTTTTTAACAAATTCACCATTGCATTCAATTCAATATTCACACCCAAATCGATCATGGTCTCAGAAAAACTTAGCTTTAGTGAGTGAGCAACAGTAGGTATACATAAGAGTAGACAAAAGTTGTATGAACTGTATAGTGAGAAACAATACAATTTTAGCCAGGAGTTCAAAGAAAAAGTTCAAAATTACTCAAAAATGTTTAGAAAAGTTTGCCAAATAGCAAAGTCGAATTATATTAGCTCAAAAATTAAAAATAGTGAAAATGTAATCAAATCTACATGGAAAATTATAAATAGTGAGACTGGAAAGGTCAGTACCCACGTTAATGATCACAATTTAAAAGTTAATGATTGCTTAATCAAAAATGATACAGAAGTAGCTCAAGCTTTTGAAAATTTTTTTACTGGCATTCCAATCTCTACTACAAAATGTCTTAACTCTTCTAAAGTAATCGCTGAATCGCTACTGATTGAAAATGTACCTAAATGTAATTATAAATTTAATTTTAACTATATTAATGAAAAAGATATAAAAAAGTCGTTTCAACTTTTAAATATAAAGAAAACTGCAGATCTCTGGGGCATTTCCGTTAGAATTATTAAACCATTGATCGATACTATAGCACCAGATCTTGCATATATTTTTAATGAATCTATTGATTGTGGCGTATTTCCTGATCTAATGAAGCATAGTAAAATAATTCCATTGTTCAAATCGGGTAGTAGGTCTGACCCTACTAACTTTAGACCAATATCAGTACTGCCGACATTCAGCAAAGTTTTTGAGAAACTTATATTAAATTAATTGCTTAGACATTTCAATGGCAATGACCTGCTGCATTGTAAGCAATTCGGGTTTACTCGCGGTAGGTCAACTACTGATGCCGGTGTAGAGTTAGTATCGCATATATTTGATGCTTGGGAGAAGTCGCAAGATGCTTTAGGCGTTTTTTGCGACTTGTCAAAAGCGTTCGATTGTGTACACCATGAAACATTAATCAGGAAATTACATCACTATGGAATAAGTGACACCTCTTTGGATCTTCTTACATCTTATTTGAGTGATAGGATACAAAGAGTTGACATCAATGGGAAACGGTCTTCGGGGTCTGTAGTTACAATGGGCGTACCACAGGGATCTATTCTTGGTCCTTTCCTATTTTTAGTTTACATTAACGATCTGCCCCATCTTGTTGAGAAAAATCACGAGATTGTATTGTTTGCTGATGATACTTCATTAATTTTTAAAATGAAATGACAACAAAGTAATTTTGACGATGTGAATAATGCAATCTCAAAAGTAGTCAATTGGTTTAGTGTCAATAATCTCCTGCTTAACGAAAACAAAACAAAATGTATTTGATTTATACTACCTAATGTCAAACAAGTTCAGGCTGATGTTAAGGTGAAAGGAGAGTCGTTAGACATTGTAGAAACTACTGTATTCTTAGGAATAACCTTAGATAGTAAACTTCAATGGGGCCCACACATAGATAAGCTATCGAAGGGACTAAGTTCTGCAGCGTATGCAGTCAAAAAAATCCGTCATCTTACAGACGTTGATACTTCTAGACTAGTCTATTTCAGCTACTTCCATAGTATTATGTCTTATGGCATACTGCTGTGGGGGAACGCTGCGGATATTAACACCGTATTTGTGCTGCAGAAGAGGGCTGTTCGTGCTATCTATAATATGGGTCCCAGAGAATCCCTACGTGATAAATTCAAAGAAATAAACATAATGACAGTACCATGTCAGTATATTTATGAAAACTTGATGTACACTCATAAAAATATCAATAAATTCGTCAAAAATAGCGATATCCATAATATAAATACTAGAAATAAGAATAAACTTACTGTAACCACTACTAGGCTACAAAAGATTAATGCATCTTTTAAAGGGCAATGTATACGCTTCTACAACAAAACTCCAAATGAGTTGCAAAAATTATCTTTAAATAAATTCAAACGTATTGTCAAAAATATTCTTTGCAAAAAGGCTTACTATAAAATATCAGATTATCTAGATGACAAAAAAGTTTGGGACGAGTTTTGCTCCAACTCGAAAACTAACAAGCTAACAAGGTAAAGGTTTCTTGTTCGCTTCTTTACTTTACCTTAAAAAGATTGAAGTGAACAATGAATCAAAGTGATCACTTTATCCCATTTTTCCCATTTTTATTATTTAAGCAACTTGTATTTTGTGACGTGTCCAAGAGTCCTGGTCTAAAGGAAATAAAGCACTTTGATTTTGATTTTGATTAAGCACCTTTCAGTCACAATAAAATCTGATAAATTAATTTTAATATTACGCTGTCATTAATTTGAATTGAGTAGAGTGCTAGCGCTAGATTACAACCTTGTTCGGTTCGCTGGCCGTGCATCCAATCTAAGCAAAAACTCCTCGCTTCCCTACAATTTTAATATAAAGCTTCGATAATATTTTCAGCAATATAACGGTATCGCCTCTATACAAACTCAATGACCTGAAAAAGCCGAGAAAAGGGGATAGTTTTTTTAACGACGGCGTTCTTGTAGCTGCAGCATGAGTTTTTAAGATCTACGACCTAATTGAAATTTTCTCGTGTTATAGATGTTAGGTGTCGGATTATATGTATTATAGTCAAAGGAGACCATTACCGATTCATACATTGTTGGGTCAAAAGTAGAGGTGCAACGCAAAAAAAAAGTTTATACAGGGTGGAATTTTGTAATGCCACCCGGAGGGAAAGTACTCTTAATACTGTAGTTAGAAAATTGTACTCAAAGAAAACATTCCTTTAATTTTGAAAAGAAAGAAAACTGCATTCAAAGATTTTCGAAAATTCGCTTGCTACACCCGGGAATCGAACCGACTAACATCTGTAAAAATTACACCCTGTACTTTTATTGCATAGATCGTTAGGGTCAATAATAAGGATGAAATCTTTCAAACAAACTTAATAAATTAAATGAAAGGAAAACCATGAAATCTTAATTTATTTTAACTATTTACAATAAAAAGTCAACTAACTAATTAGTTGCTCGAAATGGGCTCCATTTTCT
This sequence comes from Eupithecia pulchellata, assembly GCA_963931895.1. Taxonomy (NCBI): domain Eukaryota; kingdom Metazoa; phylum Arthropoda; class Insecta; order Lepidoptera; family Geometridae; genus Eupithecia; species Eupithecia pulchellata. Next base: position 11,635,145 of record OZ007538.1, read on the forward strand.
TGGATACACAAATTTATTCTTCTAACGAATACATTTCTAGTAACTTTTAATAACGTGTTGTGGTGAATATTATAAATCGTATTCTGAACTTCAACTCTCAACTCGTTTACATTCCCATAAGATTTCATGTAAATTAGATTTTTTACATATCCCCACAAAAAAAATCTAAAGGGGTGAGATCTGGTGATCTCGCAGGCCATCTGATTGTGCCCTTGGTACCAATCCAGGTATTAAAATAGTTATTAATGTAGGCAGTAGTGATTCTGCTGTTATGGGCTGGAGCACCATCTTGCTGTAGAATTATTTGGTTTCGCTCTGCCTCGGGGAAACCATTTAACTAATTTCTTAAGAGATCCAGTATTTCAAGATACTTGACAGTGTTTAAATGACCTTCGTACACATGGACTCTAAATATTAATTCGTAATTTTTAATGGATAAATGACGACAATGATAATTATTAATTACTGACACAAGTAAACAGATGGATCTTTAAGTTAAAGTGCTTAACTTGACCCATTCAATTTATAATTTAAGATTTCATAGTTTTCTTTTCATTTAATTTATTAAGTTTGTTAGAGAGATTTCATCCTTATTATTGACCCTAACGATCTATGCCATTAAAGTACAGGGTGTAATTTTTACAGATTTTAGTCGGTTCGATTCCCGGGTGTGGCAAGCGAATTTTCGAAAATCTTTGAATGCAGTTTTCTTTCTTTTCAAAATTAAAGGAATGTTTTCTTTGAGTACAATTTTCTATCTACAGTATTAAGAGTACTTTCCCTCCGGGTGGCATTACAAAATTCCACCCTGTATACTGTTGCACACCTTGCCCTGATCATTTGTTACTATGGCCGTACACCTGTGGAATGTCTATTTTACCTGCTATCAACATCTAAAATATTCATTCCACAGCAGCAAGCAGCTATATATAATTGTGATTGTTTAGTTAGTTTCCTTTATCCATGGGACACAATATACATGTTGCATTTGCTGCATGATTCTTTCTGTTTAACAACAATTTTTGTTTGAGCCAGGTATAATCACAATAATGTTGTTCATTATTGAAATCGGTCTACCTGACCAGCTACTTTTTGACTGCTTAGAAACGCGTTTCTTGTTTTGTATATCTAATAAATATACATATTTGTGAAGCCGGGGCGAATCGCTATTGTATAGTAATTCACATCACACTAAAGACAAGTGTTAAGTTTGGATTGATGTAAGTCAGTACTTTCGACCAAAACTAAAAATTTATTCGACTCATTTCACTCATGCAGGCTCATTTAATTCTTTAAATATAATTAAAAATATTTCTAGGCTACATGACTGTTCACAGATCTTATGCTAAGCCTTCAAGATTATAGTGATTTTTATACGTGGCAGTTCCTATACCATTCGTTTACTCAACGCAGTCTAAAATCATGAGGCAGAATAATAGTTCTTTACCCTTCGGTGCACAAACATACACATAAAATACAAAGAAAGACTCAATAGCTAGTTAATTTCCGTGACTTCGTTTTCGTAATATTGTTAGTATCTCTCACAAACAATGTCTAAAAAGAAAGTCTGTGTTAGAAAACAATCTAATCAAATTTAGTTTTGCCTTTTATATCCAACATAGGTATTAATAGGGGAGGCCTTTGTCCAGCTGTGGACTAACGTAGGCTGATGATGATGATGATGATGATAGGTATTAATGATATTGTGCAAAGATTTATGAGTTGCTTTTTTTCAATCAGTTATTTGACTAATAGTTAGTCATAAAGAACTAACCAGACACAAGATCAACCTGTTTCCGTGACCTGTTTCCAACTGACTTCCGTGCTTTTTACCCCCAAGGCAGATAACGTTTTCACCATTCATAGATTTTGACTGAAGTTATTGGATACCTATCTAAAATACAGTGCTTCCACACTATTTCAGCTCGCTTCCACCTCGAATCGGGCGTACCCTGGTGTACCACATGTTGTAAACGCGCCGACAGCTGTCAAAAATCTTTCTGTCAGTGTCAAATCACAAACACGTATGAACTCTTGCTTTAAGCGAGTGAAACACGCGCATACGGGCTTGAAGCACGGCAAAAATGAACAAGTGGCTAAGTTGCGGTAAATATCATGCTGCTATGTTAAAAGTGTGCCTAAAGCTTATGAGTCAAACTCCATATTTCAACGCCCATTTTGATCTCAGATGAGCTACGTCATTTGGCAATATTTCCATAGAAATCTATAGAAAATCCGCATTCGCTACATCTCCGCTTACTAAAGCGCTACCTAATACATTGTTAGAACTAATTACACATCTTTGTTAAGTAACACACGAGTACATACGTCTTATGTTCTCTAGGTACGTGTTGATTTATGTAAGTTGTGCCTACGAGTTCTAGCTCGCCTACAAATTAATGTTAAAATTCATTAGAGACCCCGCCGGGCTTAGGCAAATGTTCATCGTCATGCGTTAAGGAATATACAGAGGTATTCTTATACATTCCATACAATATCTTATACAAATATTTATTTGATTTAACTATAATTTTGAATTACTATAATAAAAGTACCTATGCTTTGTTATTATTTTTATTCGAGGTCAATGCTATTTTTTTTAACCCGTCCCTATTTTTGTATCGATGTAGCCGATATCTATATTCCCACGTACAACAACACCCACGTTACCAATGAGACAAATAGCAGGGTCGAAGTAAGGTTTGTATAAAGTTAATAAAAGATAATAAATATGCTCTATTATATATTATTCTCTACTATTTCTCTACTATTATATTATCGGATATCGGGCCTTACAATGAAGCCCACAAGGGCATCATTGTAAGGCCCTAATCCGATAATTTTAAAACAATTTCCCAGAGTTAAATAATGTTTTCTTTTTCTAGATGAAAGTTGTAGCTAAATACTAAAAAATGAAAAAACGTGAAAAAACTTATGTTAAAAAGTAAATCGTAAGTTCAACTTACGTTACTTAGCGTTGTCCGACTATCTTATCATTTCCTTTGGATACTGAGGTAGGCCGAGGCACCCACACCTTATATTCTTTGGTATACTAGTAGGATTGAAAAGCCTCCGACATAAGTATCAAAAGGAAAGATAAGGAGAGTCGTTGAACGATAGTTAACGACTTTTACGTATTGGGGTATTAGTTTCTAAGTAAATTATTTTTTCAAATTACATAGACCAATACAATGGGCGGTTATTGCTAAAGAGTGAATCTATTTTGAGAAACCTTTAGTCGGAAAAATATATTATTTTCTATGATTGTATAATAACTATTTTTTATAAAAATCGTCTTCGAATCTTGAACATAAAATCGAAAAACCTACCTGCCTAGAGAATAACAGAAAATCCATATTCTCTTACAAAATATTTTGTGTATTCCCTCAGCCTAAAAGAATGTTGCGAACTATGCATCACTAAAGCCATTAAGAAAATATATATGACTTTATCACACAACGTAACTCTCTGAATAGCATTGATTGGTCCTCCGTGGCCATTCTGTAGTTTGGGCTCAGTAGTGGCATCCAGAGAAACCTTACACTGTCATCCTAAATCAAGATGGCGTGTGTTACGGCTGGGTTGAAGCACACTTAACTACTTGGATATGGAGCATCGCCACCTCAGCGTGCGCTTCTATAATAAGCTTCCATCTGAAGCAACTGAGCTCCCTATTCGTAAATTTAAACAATACATAAAACAAAACCTTATTAAGAAAGCATTTTACTCGATAGATGATTACGTTAATGATACTAATGCTTGGCCAGATGTCGCTCCATTCCACACCAACAATAGCATGTAAGAAACTGAATGTTGTGCTTAGTTTTTGGTACCAATTTAAATAATTATTGACATGTATCTAAATCACATTAAACTAGATTTAGATAGGCAAAACAAAAATTGTATTAGACACATAAGTTATAATATGAATGTACTAGTGGTTTCTTTTTCACTTCTTCCACTAGTGGACAAAAAATTGAAGTGAAGAGAAATCAAAAACCAATTATTTCTTATTTTAATAATTGTCTGTTTGAAATTTGACTTGTCTAAGTGCTTATTTTGTAAGCCTAAAGAAATAAAGTTATTGAATCTGAATCTGAATCTTAGAGAGAAGGTCAGTATAAAGCGGTTCCCAAAAAATAATAATTGCCTAAAACTCTATAGGGATAAAATTTGATTATTAGCTTATAATAATAATCGTTGCTTTCGATGGCTATAAGGCTTTAAGGTTGTTCTATAGGTATAAGACAACCTTACTGTACTGATACAAAAACACGACGGATACTTACTTTACTTTACTACTTTTTAAAATATATTTTATAAGTAAATACTTTACTGATTAATATTTTACAATAATTATATACATATTTTAATTAACATAGAATACATTGAAAATTACTAACAAAAAGTTTGTACAGACATTTGACAAGTGGCATAAATCGAACATGGAACCTTCGGCGTCGTCGAAGGTGGACCTTCGCAGCGCCATGAATGTCGTCATTGAGCCACCGAGGTTGCTTCCGCTTGTCTATGCCACGACGGAGGCAACCTGATACGCGTCGGGTTGATATGTGTTCTCCAGCGCTCCGGTGATTGCGCACTGCGACTTATATTCATCCGCATCCGTTTTCAGCAAGAATACAGATTGATGCAAGGCATTTTATGTCCAAATGTGTCCTCGAATACTTATGATAATGCATGGGGGTTTCTTTATAATAGGGCCTATAATTGCTTACCAATTGCTACACTACAATCGTCACGTAGAATAGTTAGATTAAAGAAATTCCAGATACAGCGCTCGGTGCCATTTGGATGGACATATTGATAGAAAGATATTAAACCCTTCTGAAGTGTGTCCTCAATCTATAGTTTATTTTATCTAAAACAAGATTTTTCCCGGGACTTCAGTAATCTTATGGTTCTAAGCTACCTCCCACCAATTTTCAGCATATTGGTTCAACGGTTCTTGAGTTGTAAATAGTGTAACTAACACTACTTTCATATAAATAGAAAATAGATAGATAAAATACCAAAATGTGTACCTACCTAATTCTGTGATGATCACTGTCATGGCGGAGCTATCTACCTACTCCAATTTCTGTATTATCTAATCTAACCTTTGTAAAACATGATACCACGAGTCCCATGTAAGGGTTTAATTTGATACCGAAGTAAATCGATTAATAGTCACCAAAACAAAATTAGCCTCAACTATCCTGTTTCCACAAACTCAGACTAGATTATTTCTGTTACCGGTTACTAGATGGCTCTCTAATAAATATTTTATACGTCGAAAACAAAACTTTCATTTCTCGAAAAAAAAGTTTGCCGTGCTAACAACAAAAATCATGAACAAAAATATAAAAAAGTCCGTCACTCTGTTAGAACAGGCGCGTGAGTTTGTTTACAATGTAAAAATTTTGTGCCAAAACAACATGGAGTAAACAAAAGCATAACTTTTTTACAAATGATTTGTCATAAAGTGATGCTTACGAAATATGATTACAACATTTCCAAAGGTTGAAATGGAATAATGACACTTAAACAGGTGACCATGTAATGCGGATTTTTTTCAAATCATCACATTTACCTATAAGTATATTTTATACATTTATTCAAAAAGAACCCTTTTATAGAAAATTTAAAATTAAAAAAAAAAACACCGCATTTATAAATTACCTATGTTCGTTCTTCTTCACCCCAAATGTAATAAAGGGATCGGGCTGAAGTTTGGCATAGGTGAAGATTTACACATAGAATAACGTAAGCTAATATTTATCGCATAAATCAGTTCCCATGGGATATAATATAAATAACCTTAGAACGAAACAAAACGAGTGAAACCGGGCAGACAATAGTGTACTTCAACTACTTTAGACATTTAAAACACGGATTCGGAACGGATCCGTATTGCAGTTTGTAAAATCTGTTAGCATATTCAACATCTCGTTCTGATTTACATGAGCTTTTGTTACTATTCAGTAGATGTAACCATTTCTATTCATAGGGTCTTGGAATTAGCCTTTACATCGCTATAAGCTGGGTACTCACTAACTGTAACCGTAACCAAACCGATACAGTTGCGAGTTTCTCGTTTGTGAAAGGATTAGGTTATCTCATGCCATGTGGTGCCGGCATTGAATTGCACCACCCCAACTCTTCCCGTGGGTGTCGTAAGAGGCGACTAAGGGAAACACACCGAGAGCGGGCAGCAGCGCCCTCTGAAGAACAATTCCACCTAATTGCGATCCTCAACCCGCATGCCCAGCGTGGGGATTATGGGCAATAACCCCCAAATGATGAATAATGCCACATATGGCGCTCATTAGGGGAGGCCTATGTCCAGCAGTGGACTATATAGGCTGATGTTGTTGTTGTTGACGTCAATCGAGCACCCAGGTTAGTATTACAATATTTTTTCTATGACACGCGGCCTCATTCATAATAGTAGGAACACACACACTCGATTTTGATTATCTTCATTTTTTTTTCATCTTATCTGGCCGCTACTCTTTATTTGAGGTGTTACTGAAAAGATTAAAACATAGTTTTGTCAGACATAGTTTTGCACATGATATTCATAGCACAGCAAAAGCTCTTAGATTCACGTCGAAATCAGAAAACAAATTCAGCTTTAAATTACTTGGACACATACAAACAAAAACAAACACTGCAGGTACATTCGCTGATTAATGTGCGGATGCTGCAAGCTATTCGCTGTAGTGTCGCGAGTGGTCTGCAGCATTCATATTAAATATTACTATTTAATAGTTACAATAAAACTAGCGATCTGTACGCGTGCGGAGGTTACAGTTACTGCTCGCTTGTGAGAACCAAGCCTTACATCTTGATTGTAAGACTGTAACTAGCTTTATGACGGTTGCTAGACGCACCCTTGAAATGTTTAGATTGTTTTTCTAATTTGATTCATAAGTTTTGGGTTATTCATTACGTAGAGAAAATAAATTTATTATCAGATCAACTGACTAGAACGGGAACATTTTCATTAAACTTCCCATCCACACCGTCCGTTTATTGATTAATTTATATACTAGTCGATACCTAGGATTTGTTCGGCGTTTATTTTTATAGATTTAATTGAGTTATTTATTGTAAGTTAGTACACAAGTTACAGCTATCTCCTCGCCAAATTACACTAAGGATGGTCCCTACGGTTGCGGAAGGGTAACAAACAGACAAAGATCCACTTTAGGTTTGATTATTATCCAACTACCTACATAAATTGATCCCATGTGTTTGATTTTAACATAAATTTCGATGTCGAAACTGTTGAAAGTGTTTAAACTAAGTGAAAATCTGCCTGACTCTTAAAACACATTTTATAACATTACGTGTTAGTAATTAGGTTTATTTTATGTATGTTAGATTAAGGTATATATGTATTTTATAGTAGTTTTTAATTATTTTCCATCCTTTACTAGATTAATTTTGCCTGAAATAAATTAATTATTATTATAAACCACCGCTACCGTACAGCACGCGCCTCGCAACCGTCTCTAATCAGGCAGCAAGCTCGCGTACTACGTCTACGTGATATCTGCTATGTATGCTGTAGAATGTTCCTAGTGGTAAAGAATTCAAACCATATTAAAAGGTGCATTCAAATTCGAGCTTTAATTCATTCCTTTGCGAAACATTTTAAAGTGACAGTATTATATTTATTTTGTTCTGTGCGGTGTGATACTAAGCTCTATCTCAGAATAACTATGTATGGTATAGTACTGACGTGCTATATTGATTTCAGAGAGTTTTAATAAGACACTTGGGAATCATTTTTTTTAATTAGTCAGTCATACACTTTCAAGTATTTACATAAATCCCTGTCGACGGCGTGAGTAGGTAGGTAGGTACACACCGAACAATAGAACGAAACAGTCGATCCATCTTCGTCAGATACGATGAAGTTTCGGCATGCAAATTAGCATTGTGATAAAGAGACAACTTGAGTCGAATTTAAATTGAGCAATTTCCTAATGTGCTCGGTGGTAACAGTTTACTGGCTTTGTAGAGACGAATCTCTTATTAGGGCACTTTGATTGGCTTCGGTCTTCATGCAAACGAAGTTTGTTGTTTCTAACCCTCACAGATAAGTACTTTTCGGATTAGCGCTTAGATTTGAAGTTCGAAAATCTTGAAGATCATAAAGGACATTTATTAATGTAAATAAAAAGAAATATTTTGGAAAAAGGATTTTAGAAAACAAGAGAATCCCCACGTGTGCGCAGGTGGATAGGTGATTTGATTACTATGGTGGTGTTACAATATAAAGAAGGAAGCTGTTGCCTTCCTCGTATAGGTTCCTTGAGTCGACTCCTCTCTTACGACATTCACATGCTTACCATGAGAGGTCGATTTGAAGTATTTATAATAGTATAGTATAATTCCGCGACCACCACGGCCAACTTTTGAGTTCCATAAAATTGCAGGATTTATAGATTTTTATTTAAAAAATCTCCTTAACCTTTCCCGTAGTGTTTCATTATGGATTCTTAGATTAAAAATTTATGTGTTTTTAGACTTCACAATTTTTAATTGAGTCCGCATTTTTTAGCGCATACTATACCTGCAGGCGACGGCATATTTTATGAAGCCATCCAGGATATTGAATCGCAATATGATCGAGAGATTCGGTTTTTTCACCGAAACCTTGTGTTCAATAGTAGACCGTTTCCATTATATTATGAAACAAAACAAAAAGAAACAAATTTTAAAAACAAACATATACCTAAGGATATTAGGTTTTTGACAAATGGTTCGATCAGTTACCGGCTTGGCCAGCATGAGTATTACGGCATTACGGCTTGAAATTCAGAGCTGATAAGGCACAAACACGCCTTTTTTGATAACAATGGAAGCCTTTGTCCACCATTGATTTGAGTCGTTGTGTCTGATGGGTGATGATATTGCAGATATTTGGAATAAGGGCTGATCCCACGACTTATTCGTCAATTCGATTGCTTGAAACTCGCGAGCGCGAATTCGCACCTTCTGATTTTTACCTATTTTTATTGTCCTCAACTCGCGCGACCATTATAAACGCGGTTTTGTACAGTCAGATAAATAAACTAAAAGTGACAAGAAAGACGACAATATTTTAACAGAGTAAGTATTTTTCACTTTTTTTTTCAATCACTTTTAATACTTTTTTCCATTTATTTTTTTACATTGCAAATGACGACAATTTTATATCCATTGCAGCCAAATGGGTCTTGTCATATTTGACTTTATTGATATTAAAACAAAACTACATTTATATGGAGCCAAGCATCGGAAAGTCATCTAAGCTGCCGACGGATAAACTAATCTCTAAGGAACAATTAAGTTAAGGAAATTTGTTGTTTTTCCTTAAGAATGTCAGGCATGTTGTCCTTAAATTACTTTGATATGTACTTACGCATAAAATAGCCACTCTTATAAATTCCAGATTAAAGAAATACAAAAACAGCCGACATGTATGTATCTAAATCACATTAAAATTAGTTTTCGATAGGCAAAACAAACATGTTACACCTATGTCACTATTGGACAAACAATTGAAGTTAGGAAAAAATCAATAACACCTCATTTTTCATTTTGTATTAGTATACTACTGTATGAAATTTGACTTGGCTAAGTGCTTATTTTGTAAGCCTTAAGAAATAAAATAATTGAAATCTGAAATCTGAGCAATATTGTTTGAAACTGAAGATTTGTGTCGGACTGGTCTTAAAAATTTAGTTTTCGAATTGCATGTAATATTAAATTTATTCCGTTGTATAAGATTTGATTGTGGATTTTTTTTTCAATATTGTACCTACGAAAATGTGGTAATGCCGATATAAACGTTAAATTTGAAATCAAAGTTAAATAACAGCCCAAAAATTTATGATTTTGGCGGTACTCGGGGCGACTAGTCTGGTACTTGATTTCGTAAAGCAGTTGGGCAGCGCGTCCCTTACTGAGGATCGCGGGTTCAAGTCCCGCCAGTATTTTTTTTAGATATTATTTAATTTATTATAGATAATTACCCTGAGTGCGAGAACTATAGCAACACATTTTTGATATCAAAGTTATACAATTTACCGTGCATAGCGTCTTAAATCCTAAATAATATTTATCATAATTATGCTTTACCTGTAATTTCCATTGATGGTTTATTTATTAAATAAGGAATGAAGTTATGACAGGCCCGCGTGCCAAATAACTTGATATATTTAGTTTTTGATTGTGATGGTTGTGGCTTCGGCGTAGCACCCCTTTTGCTACGCCGTAGCACGCTGTAGACACCATCTTGCTACGCGGTAGCGAAACCGTAGCACAAACTCAACCGATCTCAAAAACTCTAAGGTACCTCCTTTCAAAAGCCTAACGCAATTCGATGGACTCGTTACGGAGTTTTATCAAACTGCCTCCAAACTGAGTTATCCGAATTTGAAACTTGCGCTGTCGGCATAGAATCCAAACGGGTGTATTTTGAAGTTGGTAATTCCGTTACAGGTTGTTTTCAATAGCTTGAATGCAATGCAAAGTGAACTCTACAGTACTTGCTTTTTCGTCATTATTGTGAAAGACTGAATGCATAGAATATGTAGCAGTGGCTGTCGCGGCGAAAGAATCCATCCCAGATAATTTTAGAGTCGACTAGGGGAACTAACGTAGGTAGGAGCTTCTTTTTGTGTATATCAAAACCTCTACGGCGATGACTAATGTCCTCAGCAAGCCTGGTGATTTTAGCAAAGTTTGCGAGAGGCATGTTCAGCAATGAACGTCTGAATGTTTACTAGGATCGAATGTGTTGCCATCTTTTTGTATATTTATTATTACGAACCCGACATTTCGTAGTAGAACAAAGTATCATTGTTCTACTACGAAATTTCGGGATTTTAGATTAAATTTCGCATAATAACTGTTATGCATCGATGCGAAATTTAATCTAAAATTTCGAAAACGGAAATTGAAGAATTTAGACACTGCTGATTGTTCAAAGGATCCATTATGAAGCAACTAGCATTCGTACTCAATCATTAATTGCATTCTATAGCAGTACAGAGGTGCTTATAATCTAGCTTCCGCGCGCCACTTCCTTTGTTCTTTAAAGTCATAAAAGGATTCTCCTTTTAATTGATATTTATTTATGTATTAATATGCATGTATCTTTATCCTTACGGGTAATAGAGTACCTACCTTAAATTCTCTTCTAATATTATTATATTAAAATTAGGAAGTCCTTAAACATACTACATAATATAATCAGACCGTAGAAAAAAAATCGTATGTCATAGATAAATACAACAATAATTTGTCATGACATGACTCATGCATAAATAATGTCATAGTAATATGAGTTACAAAACTTCACTAAACATTATTAATATTTAAAATATAATTGTGTCAAAGTTGTCTGTGCCCTAATTAAAATGAAGAATTTTATTAAATCTCTTGACAACTCTATTATCTCAGCGATGTTTGTGACGTACGTAATTTCCAGTTTAAATTGAATCCTGTTCTACAACTACATGTCTGCAAATTTTAACGAAATTTATTCCGAAGTTTTGTATTGAAACCTCTGCAAATTTTATTGTGATGCAAAATTTTTAGCTTGCATCGTGCAGTTTTGGCATGAAAGAGTTGCTAACAGATATTTTTGCCTTAAAGCAAAAAGGTTGCATTTTATTTTTCTTTGCTTTCGAATAATTGATTGCTTTAAAAATACGAAACATGGACTTCAAATATATAAATATTTACAGCACTATATATTTAAAATTTTACATAACACAAACTTGTGTAGCAATTATTTATTAGACGATTTAGTCATCATTCTTTAGTAAAACAATAATTAGAAACGATTTACAATTATCGGAGAAGAGGGCATATTCAGCGAAATATAGAACCTGCCTTATTAAGTCGATTAAAATGGGAGATTGTAAGATTTTCATCTAAAAAAACGCACTATCTAATGAAACACATTCCAATAAATCTCAAAAACGATTGAGTTGGCTCTTCACATGTCAAGCAACAGAACATCATTAGATATTTCCACAAAAGGCCCTCCATCAAAAGCTGTTCCACACTCGAGCAAAGTGTTCAATCTTTCATTCGTTTTGAATGTAAACATTACGTTGTTCGTAGATTCATTTCCTGTGAACGAAGGCAAAGGGCTGGAGGACCCTCAAAGGGGGGGGGAGGACCCTCAAAGGATGTAAACAAATGTGATAAAAAGAAAAACTTATGTAGGTAACTTTGCTGAAAATATAATAAAGTCTAGCTTCTGCTGCTTTTTTGACATAAAATGTCATGAATTATATTATAAATATGAAAGTTTGGTATATAGTGAGAATTATCTATTTGCGTGCGTATTTATGACCGTGTCGCGCTGCAGTAAGATGTAGGTTCGATTCTCACTTCGTACAATTCTGTAGATTACTTTTTCCAGGAATTCTGAACGTTTTCTATGTATAATAAAAGATTTATGTATTAATATACGGTATTATTAGTCATCTCGTAGGTACCTATTTATGCACAGGTATAGACGCAAAAGTTATAAGCAACCATTCAGTAATGTGGATTCATTTTCACTTTCGGAGTTGCCCAATTATTATTATAATTAAAACAATCCGAATTTCCCTACTTGTAAATGGTAATCCTATGCCAGTATCCATTTGCTTTGGAGGACCCCATATATCATCATCATCATCATCATCAGCCTATGTTAGTCCACTGTTGGACATAGGCCTCCCCCAATGAGCGCCATAGCGCCCTGTCTTCGGCTTGTCGCATCCAGCATCTGCCAGCAGTCTTTCGCAGATCGTCATCCCACCTGGCCGGAGGGCGTCCTACACTACGTTTACCGAGTCGCGGTCTCCACTCAAGAACACGTTTACCCCAGCGGTTATCGGTTCTTCGCGAAATATGGCCGGCCCACTGCCACTTCAGTTGGCTAATTCTCTGAGCTATGTCGATGACTTTAGTTCTCTGTCGGATGAATTCGTTACGAATCCTATCCTTCAGAGAAACTCCGAGCATAGCTCTTTCCATAGCGCGCTGAGCGACTTTGAACTGGTGGACCAACCCTGTCGTGAGTGTCCACGTCTCAGCTCCGTAGGTCTTGACTGGTAGGACGCACTGATTAAAAACTTTCGTTTTCAAACATTGCGGTATGGATGACGAGAAGACTCGACGTAGTTTTCCGAACGCTGCCCAGCCTAGCTGGATCCTCCTCTTGGCTTCCTTCTCGAAATTGTTTTTACCCAACTGCAAAATCTGCCCGAGGTAAGTGTACTCAGAAACAATTTCGAGAAGGTGGCCATGTACGATCACCGGTCTTGGATCATGACTTTGGTTTTATCCAAATTCATCCCAAGACCGATACATCGGGAGGCTGAAGCTAGACTGTCCAGCATCCGGTTCAGCTCCTCTAGCGACTCCGCCATTAAGACTATGTCATCAGCGAATCGCAGGTGTGAGATGTAGTCGCCGTTTATGTTGATGCCCTTGTCTTTCCAGTCCAGCGTCTTAAACATATCTTCCAACGCGCTCGTGAACAGTTTCGGGGATATGACATCCCCCTGCCTCACTCCTCTGCGCAGTTGGATCGGTTTAGTCTGCTGGTCCTGTACTCGGACACTCATCGTAGCGGCTTCATAGAGACATCTCAGCACCTCGATATAACGATAGTCTACTTGGCATCGCTGTAAGGATTGTAGAACAGCCCAGGTTTCAACGGAGTCAAAGGCCTTCTCATAGTCCACAAAAACCAGACACAGGGGCTGATTATACTCTTCGGACTTCTGTATAATCTGCCTCACTGTGTGAATGTGGTCTATGGTACCATATCCTCCGCGAAACCCAGCCTGCTCCGGTGGCTGAAACTCGTCGAGTCTCCTGGCGAGACGGTTCGATGTAACTCGTGAGAAAAGCTTATAGACGTGACTTAGGAGCGAGATGGGTCTATAATTTTTAAGAAGGGTTTTATCTCCCTTCTTAAAAAAGAGCACCACCAAACTCCCACTCCACGCCTTTGGAGTTCTCCCACTGTGAAGGACGGCGTTGAAGAGGCTCTGTAACTCCTGTATAACAGGGTAACCTCCAGCTTTCAAAAGCTCTGATGTTATTCCGTCCTCACCGGGGCTTTTCCATTTTTAAGCTGCCTCAGAGCTAACACGATCTCGTCTGGACTGATGTCTGGCAGTTCGTCGGTATAGTGGCGTATCAAGGTGGCTCTAGAATCTTGGTCGTCTCGTTGGGAACGGGGAGCATGTGCAGCGTATAAACGGCCATAAAAGTCCTCTATCTCGGCCGATATCTCCGGCTTCGACAATACGGTCCTTCCGTCGTGCGTTGAAAGCTTCGTCAGGTGGCTCCTTCCAAGCTGCTGAGTGAATACTTTGGACCCTCGGTTTCGCTCTATCGCCTCTTCAATGAGGCGTGTATTAGAGCTCCGAAGTTCGCGTCGTACCATCTTCGCAATTCGCTTGTTCAGGTCTGACCTCTCTGACGAAGTCGCTTGGGAGGTTTCCCGTCTTTTTGTCATCAGCCCAAGAGTCTCATCCGAGAGTTTGGACTTCTTACCAGTACGCTGCTTTTTGCAAAACTTGATGCCCTCGTCCCTCAGCGTTTCTACCAGATTGTGTAGGGTCTCGTCAGCGTCATCAGTGGGTTCCAAGGCAGCGAATCTATCCCCGAGAAGCTGCTGAAACTTCTCGGTGCCCGCCATGATTTGGATTGGGTTCGGTCGGAGCGTGGACTTCATCAGACGGTTTCTTTCAAGCTTCAAATTTATATTCAGAGAGCCTCGAAGGAGTCGGTGATCAGATCCGGTATTAAACCTGTTGATCACTGAGACATCTCTGAATATATGCTTGCTATCCGTCATGATGAAGTCGATCTCATTTTTAGTCACAGAATCGGGACTCCGCCATGTCCACTTCCTTTGGGGCCGTTTCTTAAAGAAAGAGTTCATTAAGAACAGCCCCTCTTTCTCCAGGAAGTTGACGAGCATTTGTCCCCTGTGATTTCGAACTCCAAAACCATGCGGGCCTATTCGGGATTCACTGCCAGTCTGGGTTCCCACCTTGCCGTTAAAGTCCCCCATAACAACGTTGAAGTGAGCCTTGGTGGTGTGATGTAAGGCTTTGGATATGTCTTCGTACATATCCTCCACTTCATCATCCGAGTGTGCCGAGGTCGGCGCGTAGACCTGAATAACCTTCAAGCTGTAGCGCTTAGACAGCCGAAGGATCAGGTACGCTACCCTGGTCGACACACTGGAGATTTCTTCGACGTTGTTAGAGAGGGCCTTATTGACGAGGAAACCTACGCCACCCTGGGATGTTTTATCACCCTCGCGAAAGTAGAGAAGATGGCCCGAGTCTAAGGTTACAGTGTCCTCCCCCTCTCTACGGACTTCACATAACCCTAGAACATGCCACTTAATGTTCTCTAACTCCAATTCCAACTGCGCTAGATGGTGATCAAGCCTCAGAGTGCGTCCGTTAAACGTTGCCAGGGTCAGTGTGTGTGGGGTGTGGTAGCCTAATGTAGCCCGGAGATTCCTAGCACCCCCTGCCCCGCCGTTACCGTGGCCGCTACCATGGCCAGGAATAGCGAGGCGGCCGGGAACTGGGGGCCATTTTTTGGCGGTTCTTGTCATTGGGGGGGTATTGCCCATAATCCCCACGCTGGGCATGCGGGTTGGGGATCGCAGTTTAGTGGAGTAGTTCTGCAGAGGGCGCTGCTGCCCGCCCCCCGGTGTGTTTCCCTTAGTCGCCTCTTACGACACCCACGGGAAGAGTTGGGGTGGTGAAATTCTTTGTTATGCTGTCACCACACGACACCCCATATATAACACAACTCATTCAATAATGTACAATATAGGTATGTTTAGTGGAAGTCGCCGTGTACTTACATATAAATACCTCCAACCACTTTTACGTTGCGTCTACTACTAAGTTCATTTTACAGATAATCGAGCTAAGGAAATCTAAATGCAATCTAGACCAAGGTTTAGAGAGGTACAGCCTTACGGGCGAAGCTAGCCGCGGGGGCGCGTCGGCCTGCGCCCTTATAGCTTTTACATCTGACTCCGTTGCCTCATCCATTGCAGCCCACCAAACGTACCTTGTCTAAATGATTCAGAAATCAAATGAAATGAAATGAAATATTATTTATTTGCTTAAATATAGGTTAACAGTAGGTCTTAAAATAAGTAAGTATCACTATATTTGACTTAATAGTCGTGCAAATATTTGATATTGTAACACCCACCCTCATATATTTTTTTCCGCCTATATAACTATTTATAATTTCTAACCACTACCTACTACCTTCCTTAATCTCCTCTATATACATATTATATACCTAAGACTCTTAATCTAATAAATGTAGAATTAATTAAGATCTTAATCAAAACTTTTATTGCTTAGTTAATATTCTTTAAATAGATAGTATAAATCTGTCCAAGAAAAGAATATTTAAAACCTAACCGGAAAGGCCGCCATAGCCAACCCCAACACTTGGAACCAATAGAGTTCATTGCTCCTTTATATCTAGGAACTTAAAAGTGTTAAGTACAAAATCATTAGATCCTAATATTTTTAATTTCATATTCTTAAATATTCTTAAAGGCAACATCCTCCAGTAATTCCAAATGTGCCTTTCCCCAAACCACCAATGAAGACGACGCTTCAGCTAGTAAAATATATTCTAATAACAGGTGTTATAAGTAGTAATTAAATTCGATATGAAAATATAATACTTAGAACTTCCAGGGCTACCTTAATTAAAGTTTACGCCCAAAAGTCTACAGCTTTTAATTGCAATAATAATCATAAATATCAGCTTCTCCTTTGAGGTATTATACTCAAGATGAAATATAATAATTCATCTAGGAGGGGCCTCTTTACATAGAGATTATGCCCAAAAGTCTACAGCTTTAATTGTAAAATAATCATAAATATTTGGTTTCCATTTGAGATATTACACTCAAGATGAAAATATAATAATTCATGTAGGACCTCTTTACATAGAGATTATGTCCAAAAGTCTACAACTTTTAAAAGTAGTTATAGTTCTTATTTCAGGTTTTATTTCTAGATTTAAATGATTTATAAAATAGTTATACGATATAGTCAGTGATTCATCCAACTGAGATATTTCTCATAGCTTACTAGGACTCCCTCACAACCGGAGGAATTATCCAGGGTGACATTCGCACCAAGCTATTGTAGTTAGATTAGTCACAATAATTATATGGTATGGTCTCTCTACTGGAGACAACTGAAAATACAGTTACATTATAATGTAAATATATACCTGAAATCAGAGTATATAACTGTGCGAGTTTTATTAAATTTTAGCATTTATTTGTATTTACTATTAATATCAATTATATGTAAAAACACAATGAAATAAATAATAGGCTCAGACATTGAGCATATTATTTATTTTATTATTTTATTCGGCACCATCCGTTAAGACATTGCAATAATAATCGATAAAAGGTAAAAATACGTATGATTCAAATCTGTATTATAATTGATTTTTATGTGAATTCTTTAACCTTTGGCTAAGAAACCAATACTTAGTAACTTATTAGAATTTTAACAAATATCAGACGTATTTTTAGTGATAAAAATCATGCGACTTAGCTATATCAGGAAACTGCCCAGGAGCACACTGATTTTAATTTTAACTCACTTATTTAATCAAAGCAAACACTGGCTCGAATCTAATTTCTTAAAATGTAAAATACTATTAAATTTTAACACTAATTTTATCTAACAAATTAAAATGAAATAATTTTTATAAAAATTAACACAGACTTTAACAAATCTTCTAAACAGATTCTACAATAAACACTGAATTTATTCAACTAATTCAATCTTAAAATATCGATTCTTAATGCTTGGGAACAGTAACCCGGACCCGCAATACCGAACTGTTCTCCATCCAGACTCGAACTCCCATCTCCAGGCTCCAAACCCAAATCCTCTAACACATACATGGGCGACGCCTACGCGGGTTTGTGTCCACGGATCCCGGGATCAGATTTAATTGGCCACTGATACCGCCAAGTTTTATCCACCGATACCGGGATCGGTTTCCAATGAAAAACTAATAAATATTTTTATCCACTGATCCCGGTATCCGTGGATACAAAAAATTACTTAAAATAATTTTGGAAACGGATCCTGCTTGTAGTGTTTAGAAGTTTAAATTAAAACAAATGTGTATTATTGAATATGTTATATTGATCAACAGTTTATTATCTTAATAAAATCTTAAATCATAGGAATCATCACATAATTATTACTCTTACTAATCGAGAATTGTTTTATTATATTTATAACTTTGTATTGCTAGCATAAATATTTTTTTTTCTTATAATTTAATACTAAGTCATTTATTTTTAATGAAATGGGACTCTAGTTTAACGTCACTTAATATAAAGTAAGTCTTTATTATTAATCGGTAGTCATCATTATCACACATCAACAAATACGTTACAAACACATTGTTTTTTTAATAAATCAAAAGAAAGTAAATGATTGATTTATTTTTGGTTTTTGAGACAGTACTTTATTTTTATATTATCTTCTTAATTTTTCAAAACACCATCCGACTTGAATTGATTTATTTTCCAGTTTTTCTAACACATACGATATCCATCTGTTTCCTGATATATACTTGGTTGGCTTAGACGTACCAGTATTTTGTATTATTTTTTCAATGCCTGCTTACTATCTCGTTCTAATACCAAGTAACATCATCAGAGTTGGCTGTTTCCGAATTATTAATTTATTTAGTCGTCCATTCCAGGCTTCAGTTACATTATTTGTTCTATGTAAATTTTTGTTAACATTCCACATTTGAATCCAGTCTTCCGTTGTAATCCAATGATTCGTCATGTAATTGATAAATCTCTTTTTTTTTTCTTCTGTTGTTATTGCTGCGTTTTTAGCAATGTTTTTTCAAGCTTCATTCAAATCAGCAGCAATGGTATCATTATGCTGAGAGCAACAGTCCTCTTGGTTTCACTGCATTTAGTGAGTTTTAATTATTTTCCCCTTCTTGCTTGGGTAAAATGGAAATAACTTAGGAGCTTAGAATGCGATTATTTATATGATAGTTTCTCAAATTTTCCAAGCTAATATTATAAATGCGAAAGTATGTTTGTTTATTTGTTTGTTTCCTTCATTCACTCTATAAATAAGCAACCAATCGACTTGATTTTTGGGATAGAGTTAGTCGAAAAGATGGAGAGAAAACCGTGGGGAACGATGATTGATTAATAATAATGACTTATTTTATATTAGAGTCCCATTTCATTAAAAATAAATGTCTTAGTATTAAATTATAAGAGATAATAATTATTTGTGCTAGCAATACAATGTTATAATAAAACAATTCTCGATTAGTAAGAGTAATAATTATGTGATGATTACTGTGATTTTAGATTTTACTAAGATAATAAACTGTTGATCAATATAACATATTCAATAATATACATTTGTTTTAATTTAAACTTCTAAACACTACACGCGGGATCCGTTTCCAAAATTATTTTAAGTAATATTTTGTATCCACGGATACCGGGATCAGTGGATAAAAATATTTATTAGTTTTTCACTGGAAACCGATCCCGGTATCGGTGGATAAAACTTGGCGGTATCAGTGGCCAATTAAATCTGATCCCGGGATCCGTGGACACAAACCCGCCTACGCACATAAGGTCTAAATTATCCCTAATTATTTTGAATATTTTACCTATAGTGGACCGTTGTTTTCAAGAGTTCTATTATTTTTTGTTTATAAAAGGGCCTAATTTATGGCTGTGGGAAAGATATCTGAAGTATCGACTCACAAAGAACCACTTGAAGAACGCCATAAATCTCGTTACTTTATTACCATACCTACTTAGATAATGACTAGTAATTATATTTATATTTGCAGTAACAGGCAGGTTGAGATCTGACCTGTTACAATATTAACTTAGACATTTAGTTATAGCAATTTTCAGTACTCTTATATTTAATTAAAATATAGACAGACAGACTTTACTATACCCACACCCTGACACCTTATCCTTAAAGGGTGATGGAATTATCATCCTACATGACACCAGATTACACTCCATAGTTCTTCAAACAGTTTAATTTTTTCTAAAAATATGGTTTCATTCCAATTATGTCACAAATAAGCAATCCCCAATAAACCGTAACAACCTACTTAAAATTAGATCCTTTATGTTATTTCTTTTTATCTCGTTATAATCTAGGAGACAGCTTCCTGAGCAAAATGCAAATACGTCTGTTCTGCAAGTACCCGCGAGACGGTGGCTTATCACGCAGAGTCAGCATTTTAAGCTAGTCTGCGTTGTACACGTCCGTTCTTACATCTATACTTATATTATAAAGAGGAAATATTTTAGTGTTTGAATTAAATAGGCTACGAAACAACTGAAATGAAAAATTAATTTACCTTAAGAATCTTACATTATCCCTAAAGGCTATAAAATATTTTCAAAAAAATAGGGTTCCGCATGCAAAATTGTTTTTTTGTTAAATAACCGTGCGAAGCCGGGGTGGACCGTTAGTATTCAATATTATTCAAAATTATATACAAAGTAAAAATAGTCCACCGTTGCATGCGGCAATGCATTAGGAAGCTAGTACCTAGCCCAGAAGTTAGTTTAAATCTACACATAATACATAGTATATTAAATCAAACCGAAACACACTGAAAAAATATTACACTCATGAAATTTCGCAATGTTTTTCTACAATTTTCATCAAATTTTCCCCGTAAACAAATCCTATTATACTTGCCACACTTCCCAGTATTGCCCGTATCAAAATACCTGACTTTTGCAAAGTAGAAACCAGGCAATGAAATAAATAAACTCGTAATTTTCTTTCACAAACTCCGTTATCCACTCTAATTTTTTCGTCAGCAAGAGTGAATTTTCCGAGAATTTTCAAAAGGTAATAGGTATATACTTTATAAAGCTTAATGTCCAATGATGTATACGTACGAAGGCGAATTTGCAGAATATCCCAAGACTAATAAAACGTTCACTAGCTTTTTCGGGGAACAGCAGAAGCTAAGTTCTGACAGTTCTCGATGCAAATTATTACCCGCTGCATGCGATATCTCCCTTGAATGTCTTAAAAATTGCTTACAATCGAGTTAAACAATCCTCTGTACCTGAATAGATTTGAATCAATAGATTTCAGTGCTATCACGCCAGTGCTATTAGTTCTCAGAGTGCGTACTCATTCGTAAGCTGCAGTCGGCCAGCACCTTAATGCAGGAACCTGTTCCCTTTGTCACAGAAGTTAAGATGGTAGGTATATTTAGTTTGCGCGAGTTTGAACAAAATGGTAGAACAGTGGTAAGTTATAGTCAACTTTGAAAACATTCAGTTACTAATGAAGCGAAAAATCTTTAATAACGAAGAGAAAAATATTTTTACACTAGTTTTCAGATTGGAGAAGTTTTTTAAAAGTTGATGCAGAATCGACGACCGATGTTACTTGGAGGGCGCTGTATGTGACAGTAGGATTATGGCTTTGATACTCACCCGCCTTGGAACAAATGTTACGATCTTCAAGTATGTACTCGTATTTGTTCTGGGTATTTTCTATGTGTTTTAAGTCATCATCATCATCATCATCATCAGCCTATGTTAGTCCACTGTTGGACATAGGCCTCCCCTAATGAGCGCCATAGCGCCCTGTTTTCGGCTTGTCGCATCCAGCATCTGCCAGCAGTCTTTCGCAGATCGTCATCCCACCTGGCCGGAGGGCGTCCTACACTACGTTTACCGAGTCGCGGTCTCCACTCAAGAACACGTTTACCCCAGCGGTTATCGGTTCTTCGCGATATATGGCCGGCCCACTGCCACTTCAGTTTGCTAATTCTCTGAGCTATGTCGATGACTTTGGTTCTCTGTCGGATGTATTCGTTACGAATTCTATCCTTCAGAGAAACTCCGAGCATAGCTCTTTCCATAGCTCGCTGAGCGACTTTGAACTGGTGGACCAACCCTATCGTGAGTGTCCACGTCTCAGCTCCGTAGGTCATAACTGGTAGGACGCACTGATTAAAAACTTTCGTTTTCAAACATTGCGGTATGGATGACGAGAAGACTCGACGTAGTTTTCCGAACGCTGCCCAGCCTAGCTTGATCCTCCTCTTGGCTTCCTTCTCGTAATTGTTTTTACCCAACTGCAAAATCTGCCCGAGGTAAGTGTACTCAGAAACAATTTCGAGGAGGTGGCCATATACGATCACCGGTCTTGGATCAATGTGGCCATTGATCATGATTTTGGTTTTATCCAAATTCATGCCAAGACCGATACATCGGGAGGCGGAAGCTAGACTGTCCAGCATCCGGTTCAGCTCCTCTAGCGACTCCGCCATTAGATTCAGATTCAGATTCAATAACTTTATTTCTTTAGGCTTACAAAATAAGCACTTAGACAATTAGGACAATTAGACAATTAGGACTATGTCATCAGCGAATTGCAGGTGTGAGATGTAGTCGCCGCTTATGTTGATGCCCTTGTCTTTCCAGTCCAGCGTCTTAAACATATCTTCCAACGCGCTCGTGAACAGTTTCGGGGATATGACATCCCCTGCCTCACTCCTCTGCGCAGTTGGATTGGTTTAGTCTGCTGGTCCTGTACTCGGACACTCATAGTGGCGGCTTCGTAAAGACATCTCAGCACCTCGATATAACGATAGTCTACTTGGCATCGCTGTAAGGATTGTAGAACAGCCCAGGTTTCAACGGAGTCAAAGGCCTTCTCATAGTCCACAAAAGCCAGACACAGGGGCTGATTATACTCTTCGGACTTCTGTATAATCTGCCTCACTGTGTGAATGTGGTCTATGGTACCATATCCTCCGCGAAACCCATCCTGCTCCGGCGGCTGAAACTCGTCGAGTCTCCTGGCGAGACGGTTCGATATAACTCGTGAGAAAAGCTTATAGACGTGACTTAGGAGCGAGATGGGTCTATAGTTTTTAAGGAGGGTTTTATCTCCCTTCTTAAAAAAGAGCACCACCAAACTCCCACTCCACGCCTTTGGAGTTCTCCCACTGTGAAGGACGGTGTTGAAGAGGCTCTGTAGCTCCTGTATTACAGGGTATCCGCCAGCTTTCAAAAGCTCTGATGTAATTCCGTCCTCACCGGGGGCTTTTCCATCTTTAAGCTGCCTCAGAGCTAACACGATCTCGTCTTGACTGATGTCTGGCAGTTCGTCGGTATAGTGGCGTATCAAGGTGTTTAAGTCATATCTGTAATGTATTAAGTATATCAGTCATCTAGTACACATAAAGTTAGTGCACTACATAGATGCCTCTGCTTAGTTTGGGCCTAGATGAAAATGTGTAGATTGTCCCGTATTATTTTTTTTATCTTAGTATATTAACCACACTGTACCGCCAAGAAGTATCCCATTCCATTATTTTTACATGCCAAGGCACCTACAGACACTTTCTAGATCACGATCTAGATTATCTAAAAAACATTTTTAAATATTATTCATTTGAGGAATTAAGATAAATTACCGACTTTCTTGAAAATGCGAGTAGATATTTTGTATTTTTAGCATGGAATCTTATTTTTGTCTTGAAGCAATATTAGTGACGTTTAAAATACGTGAGGCTTAACACGTATTACATCGTTGTCGGTTGAAATGATGAATGAAAAATGAAAAGGAGTAAAAGATATTTAAAAATATGATGAATATTTATTTGTAACAAAATATCGTACATAACAAAATAACATTCATCGTAAATATTAATTGTATATTGAACAGATAAATGTTGTTTTACGCTGAACATTTTATTTCAACTTGCGGTTGAAAATTACATAACACGGCACAACAAAAGAGAGTTTTTGTTAGAGTTTTAAACTAAAAAACGAAATACCCGATACAATCTGGTCAAGAGAATTTATTCAGAAACAATAGGTTCCGATGCGTCCAAATTGCTTTTTTGATTTGTTATTTTAGTCTATTTGGTTTTTTTGTGTTTGAAATCACTGCGACCTTGCTAATCCTATTGTGATCGCCACTTGTATTGGTTCAACGTTCACCCCTAAATCTGCGGCGTTCATAGTTCACCTATTCACTACTAACCCTTGTGTCCCCCCACCTATGCAGGAACTGTAGGATTTTTCCTAAGGGTCAGGTTTCTTAGCTCATCTGTTGAACAGTTGAAGAGGCCTTCCCGAAAGATTACCTTCGTTATAAGTTTTGACATAGTTATTGAGCTTTATATCAACAGACCAATATTAATATTTGTTTTTGTTTAGTTAAATTTATTGTATGATATCTTAGTTTAACGATCTTAATGTTTATAATTTCTATAACTAGTTAATCCTTAAAAAATATCACGCACTCGTGCGAGTTATGCTGCTGTACTGCCTTATTCCATCAAGTACAATGTCTTGTTTGATATTTTTGAATTACTTCTCCTTCTACTCTGTAGAACTTTAAACATCAATCAAATCAGTAGGTATAATGTATTTGGTATCTATAGTTCACACGAAACCATTCGTAATATACGATGTCTACCTGGTGTACCATGATCAGCATGAATATAGATTTATAGATATAGTGTGAAGATTGCGCGTTGAGATGAACTGGCCCACGAAAACCAAGCTCATGTAAATTGTTAAAGTCCTTTGAACTAATGCTGTGCCACATTCAACTTGTTGAATCGGTGCTATCAATAACAAACTGGCACTCAAAGAAAGTTATTCATCATCTTATTATGTATCTATTATAGTTATTTAGCAAAATTAAAACGCTCGCACTACTTCACATGGGTTTAAGAAACCTGCTCTAGATGAAGGCGTGCTTTTATCGCTTCGCTTGATGTAGATTAGAAGATTCTGAGAGTTCCAGTGTGTCACTATTTCTGACCAACAAAGCTGTAAAATTCCAACGAACAAGTAAAAGATAAACACGTTTTGTCACGTCTTGCGGAACCCTAAAACAGTGGGGGAACTCGCATTCATAAAGTTGAGTCAGTTAAAAGTTTTGATGGACAATATTTTGGTTTTGTTGAAATATTTATATAATTGTGATTTTTTTGTAGCATTTGTTTATACCTTGATTTACATAGGTATGTGATGATTATGCTTTATTGGATTCAGGGAAAACATGATTATACGTTATTTACATAGATACGACTCAAAATTTTCTAATAAATATCTAGATTAAATCAATATACGGCCGACCCTTTTTGAAGTAGGAAAATTTAGCTGTGTTATATTTATATTTTAGTAGGCACCGAGTCCATTACAAATGTAAGCGCTAGTCAACCTACATAAATACATGGTTTCATTTTGTGTCGGAATGCACGCAGGACTAGAACCGCACTCTTCCTGAAAACATCCCTCGATAGTAAGGGAAAACGTTGCTTTTCTTCCAACGCGTGGGTAACTATAATATCTTCAAGCTACCAAAGTTTTTATTGTAAAATAGGTACCAAGTCCTTTTCGAAGAACTAAAATAAAGTAAGAACTTATAAGAATCAAAAACGTTCTACTCTTGTACAGGAACTTTCAAGAACCGAGAACAGTAAATGTCACAATAAGCAAAATAATCGTTCCGCAGCATTCAATGTAGTCTGCAGTTAGCTCGATTGTTTCAAATGTAAATACTAGCTTTTATTAGATAAATAACTGTAATTTTCTTCCATAATAAAGGCTTTTCTGCCGTAAAATAAAAAATATATGAATGGCTGAATATTGTAATGAGTTTCAGGATATCTTTTGGGTTTCATTATCTCACAGAACGTGTTTGACCAAATTATCAGTAAGCAAAAACGATGTATGTTTGAAGCACATCGTATGACAAAATGAACTTCGAATTCACTATTACCCAAAAGTCCACCCAAATTTGCGAGCTGGTCAGCAATTCCGTTTATATAATAATAGCATTTTTCACATACATTTTTCATAAATATCCTAAACAAGTTTACATTTAAATCTTTGTAGCTACTT
This sequence comes from Eupithecia pulchellata, assembly GCA_963931895.1. Lineage (NCBI taxonomy): Eukaryota > Metazoa > Arthropoda > Insecta > Lepidoptera > Geometridae > Eupithecia > Eupithecia pulchellata. The sequence goes on from OZ007538.1 coordinate 11,661,165, forward strand.
GTTATTTCAATGTTAATTATGGGTTCCACGCACACTCCTTCTTAACATGACGTCAGGCAGGCTGTCTCTATGGCCCTTAATTACAGGAAGCAAATGTAAGAGTTAATTAAAATACTACCCTTCAATTACGAACATGTGAGTTTTCTTTATTTACAACCGTCTACCGTGCGATGTTACTGACGCGGTATCAACGCAACCCTTTACTTTTAGACTCAAGAAATGGTGGGTGGAAAACATTGTTTAATTTTACACTTTATTTGTCGATATAATTTAATTTAAAATAATTTTAATATCTGACATTTTAATTTATACAATTTTATTTTGTTTGAAGCGTATGAGCACTTGAGCACTCATAATTCGTATGAATATTCAATTTAAATTGTTACTTTACTTGCAAAATATTGATTTTAATAGTTTATTTCGCATTGAATCCCGTTTGTTACCAATACAGAATTTGAGACATGTTTTGTCACTTAACCTGGAAAAATTGGAACACGTATTTAATTTATGAATTCGGGAATTCAACACTGGTAAGTCATCAGTAGATGAAGTACCTATACAGGCCTATTTTGTCCGATCATTCTGATATGAAGTTGTGTATCAAGGAGCGCATTGCATGTTTGTTTATTAAAATCTTATAAAATAAGGTAATGATCTAGTCGAATTGAATCGATATTATTATCAAAAACCGACCAGAAACTCGTTCATCAATTAAGATCGGAAAAAAATATTTGGATAAAACTAATAGTACTCTTATATATTATTAAACATTGTATAAAAGTCGTTTCAAGTCAAGAAAATTCACAATCAATGTGTAAGTTATGTATCTACATCTACACTGTTCTATGCATATGCATTGATCTATCTAGCCCAATGCACATTCAATGCACCAGTGTACACACACACACTAGTGCGCACATATATAATCTCTGTTAGAACTGGCCACATAACGTCCGAAATACAATCAAGTAAGACATTTTTAAAAACGATTTATCGGATATTTATCGTTTACCTTTTATTTTCCCCTATGTTTCCCTCGCGTTGCAGCGATCGTGGTCACGGGGCGACTGGATGTTCCTCGAATTACAGCCAAGAATTGAGGCCAGTATCCACGACTACCCTGAATTCGTCTTCAGAATCAGGAATGTTCACGTTCACATTACGACACCCTACACTGACTTGAGAAGGAGATTAACATTGACGACCTCTGTGGCACGGTGGGCGAAGGTCCGTCTGCGACGCAGGAGGTTGCGGGTTCGATTCCCGCCTCGGGACAAATATTTGTACGATCTGCAGATATTTGTTCAGGATGTTCTGGTCGTTTTCTATGTATAATAAAAACTTTCTTTCTATGTAATAATATTGTATTATGGTTATCAGTCATCTAGTACCCATAACAAAAGCTCTGCTTAGCTTGAGGCTAGATGATGCTGTGTGGATTATCCGGCATTATTTATTGATTACTACTAACCAGTGTACATCAGCGCCATTTTCTATTATATTTATCATTATTCTGTAGGTCATTTATAACTCAGCTGAAAGCCAACAAAGTCTGCAGCAAACCTCATGATACTTAGAGTTTCAGTTCAAACCGCTAATTATATAACAGCACTGTTTCAGTTTCAGGGCTTGGATAAATCGACACTAAGCTGTAACATTATGTTTATAGCAACAAAGTCACGTCAGTTGCGTCTGTCTGTTTGTCCGCTAATATTTCAGAATATTTTTCGTTGTTTTTTATGCTTACAAAAAAAGCACGTAGTCTTATCATATTTCATACAATAATCTAAACGAAATAAAAAATATTATTTTTAGTGTTATTGATTTTCTTTTTACTTTTAATTTTATCTTTTGCTATGTAGGGCTCTAAAAAAAACACTAAGGGTAAGTTTCATCTACATCATCAATACAAGCCTATGTTAGTCCACGGCTGGACATTAACCTCTCTTAATGATTCGCAGAGTGTTTTGTCTTCAGCTTTCTACAAGCTTGACGTTGGCTGAAGACAGGTTTTATGGCGAAATTGGCTTTAATAATGATGGTGACTAGACCCCTCTGGTATTCACTGAAAATCAGCGCTGGGTGGACACATCAGTGTGCACCCAGCATAACGCTGTGTGACGACCATATTTGCCTTATTAAAAAACCTACTTTATACCTTAATTTTAAGATTGCCGTGTATATTATTGTGTTGTTTGATTAAGGTAAATAAAAATATTTTCTTTCTTTCTTTCTTTTCTCTTTCTGGTAATGACGTCATAGAAATCATGATGATGAGCTTTGGTTTCGTGCGTTATTGTTACACAAGTGAAACCGGGGCAGGACGCTAGATGTGTATAAGCAGCTTTCATACATGATACGTAGTCACAGATAATCATAACAGTTTGTTAGAAACTCTTTCATCAAATATATTGTTAATAGTAAAAAAACTAACCGGGGTTTAGGGGGGATTAACTTTAGGCTATGTAAATGCCTTAGCCCGTAATGATTTCTTGATTTTGTTTAACTTTTTTCACTCTGTACCGCATAACTGAATTTGTTTAAACTAACGCTCTTATGGCCTACAATACATATTATCTATCTGAAAGAAAGAAAATACTTTTACTAAACTAAATTTCACAACTAAATAACTTAAGACTAAATTAATACTAAGCTACTACGCCCTCGCGGATAGCACCACAGTGAATGTGATAAGTTCAAGAGTTTAAGTAAAAGAATATCAGTCACAATCATAGTTATATATATTACAACAATATGTACTTCCATCTGAGTACACGGAACGGATTGACCTGCGACAGGAATCTAACCCGCCATCTTGGTTGGACTTTCATTCACTGCGCCACATAGATCGTCATTTGACAGCGCGTGCCAGTGGTAGATTTTTATCGAGATTTTTGAAGGACCTATATGACCAAATATACAACCAAATATACCTATATACCAAATTATCATCTAATGCATAGTAAGCTTTTATATTACGAGCCCTAGAATGATATAACATGTGCGTCTTATTTCCTATTCATATGCGAATGGTTTTCGTTTCTCTTTTCGATTTTAGCTTCAAAGTGAAGAAGGTAGTTGAGCGTTACTATTCCTCTGCTGTGACGGCTGCGTTTTTTCTTCTATTGATGTAGCTTTATTTTTACTGATAACACTGACGTCAAGTTTGCAAGGTAGCAAAGTTTTGATACCCGTGATGAGGTTTTGGTAAAATTACTCAAGTTATTTTGTGTATCTTAATGAGAAAATTTGCAGAGTCTGTACTGTAAAGTTTTGAAGACGTTTACATCGTGGGTGGGCGCCATTTTGATAGCTTGCAATTGGTGAGTTTAAATGAAAAGGACATTGGCGTGGTGATATGAGACTATTGACCGAACAAGTCATGCGTTTTTTTATGGACTATGGTGAATTCTTTTACTTATACGAGTATGTAAATAACTAAAATAAATGTTTTAATTATTGAAAAGTTTTTACTGGTTTAATCATGAAGTGAAGCTATGGACAAAAATAGTTTCATAAACAGATTAGTAGCTAGGTACCTACCAACAGCTTTTCGAAATAGGATATTATTTCCCCCAATATCATATTCCATTTTCATCCCATATTCAATAGCGTAACATGCCGCTGAATTACTAACGCGCTTCAATGAAAATCACCCCACAAACCAGCATTAACACGCCAATTCATTTCGAAACATTCCCGTTATTTCCTCCGACGCCCCTTATTAAAATCACACGAACTAAGCGTCGAGTGTAGAACAAACAATGAAAAAATTCTCTCGTATATCGCTGTGGAAAAAATACCCACGGAATAGAATGGCTGCCGAGTCGGTTCCGCTATAAAAACCTACCCGAGCAAACTCTGTAATTCCCTTCTCGTCCCAACCGATATAAAATATGAAAGACTGAACGAAATTCGCGCGCCACCCCGAGCTCGGCTTCGGGTTTTTCCGGCAGACATCGGGTGTGTTCGTACCGACGGAGCGGCAGTACCGAGGTCTACGTCAGCCCTAACGCGCATCTACAAAGTCTGTGACTAAAAAAACCCGTGTATATGTGTGTTCTTAGTGCATTTCTATGTGACTGATTATATTTTGTGTACTGGCATCATGTGGTTTGTGTGTAGGAGCGGACTGGATTTCCCTTGGCTCGTTTGATGATCCGGAAAAATGGTAGGTCTGGTTTTTGACGATGCGTTGATGATTTGAACACGTTTAAATGTCTGGAGTTTTGATTTTAACGCGGTTTTTCAAGGTTAAACATAATTTTAGTATGAAAACATTCTAGGGTTAAACCTTATAATTTATTATTGTATTTACGGTACCTAATTAGAAAGAAAACTTAGAATAATTGTGGAGGATATTTAAGACTTGCGAAATTCAGGTTTCGGAAAATCTATTCCGATAATAAAATGATCCACGAATTTTGATTCTCAAGCGCTGGAAGGTGTTTTATTAATAAAAATCGGAGGAAAATCTAAGAATGGGTTTTTACCAGAAAATAATAAAGTATGTCACAATAACTCAACTGTTAGACGAATTATTAATATCTCATCTAATATTTTTCTTATCCTATATATCTTCGTATCCTATTGGAAACCTTAAATCAAAGCTAGGTAATTTACAAGCCTAAAATGGGATTTTATTTAGAAATTTCATCTTGAGTTTTCAATAGATTTTTTGCGCTACATGAGTGTCAAAAACAAAATATTAATTAATGAGATCATTGAAATAATTTATTATAGAAACTACAGTATTTCTACATATTATATGGATGAAATATTTAGTGCTGGCTTATTACGAACATTAATTTTGTATTCGTTCAAATGTCGTCCATACACATGGAATATAATAATATTAATAATACGCTATTGTCAAATAATCGGAAGTTTAATGCAATTCCGATAAGTACTTGTAATCAACTTCACGGTATCTACTTAAGTGGCATATTCACTATACATAATATAGTCTAATACGTGCGAACCCGAATGTGGGTTTATTTTTTTTCTTTTTCACTTATTTCACTTGTGGACCAAAAATTTAAGTGAAGAGAAAATCATTAGCACCCTAATTCTTATTTTTAAGCCTAAATTAATAAAGTTATTGAAGTCTGTAAATTATTTATGTAGCTCTGCGGATCGTCACATTTCTATGATGTTTGGCATACGTGCCGCACTACTGAAACTTCATAATCATTATCATACCTACTATGTATAAACGTGCACGTTATAGGTTGGACATAGATCTAACCTAAGCCACTGCAGTTTGGGCCCGTCCCCTTCCGTGAATAAACCTAGATATCTACTAGAAATCGCAATTCTGCAGCACAAGTAGCACCCGTGAGCATTCATACATGTTGCTGAACGAACCTCCTCAAACAAGAAAGTTTTGCCATAACACCACGCTAGGTGGATTGGTGATCCTGATCACAGTGGAGTAGGTCTTAGAACTACACAGAAAAACTAAACTAAAAAATAAAATAAAATTGTATATCTTTAACTTAATCTATTACTTTGGAAATCCCCTTTTAAGTATGGAGATACTTGTGTTAGGGTTTTCGCTTTTTGCCTTATGGAAAATCACACATAAAGACTCTATTGAATTCTACTTAAGATTCAATAAAATATGAATATGAGCTATTATTTCTCTGGAGGGTTCCCTCAGTCAGCTCCGCGGGATGTAGGTACATGTGGATTTTTTTATTACCTGAAATCGAGTTCCCAGAAATTGATTTGTTCAATTGACATCGAATGATGATTTTGTATGTTTTTATGATATTTTTTTGTTTAGAAGATACTATCAGGCCGCCCTGGTTTCGCACAGGTATTTAACAAAAATTGCATTTTTCATACGGAACCCTAACTTTTTTGATACTATTTAACATTCTTAATACTATGTTGCCTATGTTAATCAGTGAAAATCTAGGATTCTAAAAGTGTCAAAATTTTTAAAATCGGTCTATTAGTTTCGGAGCCTATTAAATTCACACAAACAAACAATCAAATCTTTCCTCTATGTTATATTATTAGTATAGATATAGATAAAGAAATTGTTCTCAAGACTAAAACGATGGAATGGTGTTCAAAACCTCGCTCCTCAATACGTCGAGTGTGAAAACACCGCGCTAGTTTACGCCGCGCGAGAGATAAGCGAGTGACTTTGAATCGAGCTGGACTTAACCGCGTCCTCATCAAAGTGAGGCTTGGAACGGCGCGCTATTTGAAGTCGAGTCTGAGAACGTCGCGCCAGTCGAAGGCGCCTGCAGTTGCTGCGACACTGAGTGACATATTTTGTAGAAGCGCTGTTCTTTAAAAACCTAAAATAACGGGGAGGGTGATGCAACCTAGGCGCTATATTACTGTTATTGAAACGTCCCGTTTATTATGAACCTATAATTTCCCTACTTACTTTTGTACAACTAACGTTATTGACACTTTACTTAAATTATAGGTTCATAATAAAGGGGACGTTTCAATAAAAGTAATATAGCGCCTAAGTTGCATCACCCTCCCCGTAATTTTAGGTTTTTAAAGAACAGCGCTTCTACAAAATATGTCGCTCAGTGTCGCAGCAACTGCAGGCGCCTTCGACTGGCGCGACGTTCTCAGACTCGACTTCAAATAGCGCGCCGTTCCAAGCCTCACTTTTATGAGCACGCGGTTAAGTCCAGCTCGAATCAAAGTCGCTCGCTTATCTCTCGCGCGGCGTAAACCAGCGCGGTGTTTTCACACTCGACGTATTGAGGAGCGAGGTTCTGAACACCATTCAAACGATGTGTCCTCTGAGCCCTGATCTTCAGTTTGGTACATCTTCAAGGACTCTTTTCAATAAGAACTTGTTAATCTTGTAATGCAAACCGAATAAAATATAAATCATCGTTAGCCAGCGCTCAAATAGAACAACTAATCGAGTTACCTTCGATACCAGACCTGTCAAGGTGAACGTACATTTGTTACTGAATTTAGCTTTTTTCAATACACGTTACTACTACTACGTAAGCACGTAGAAGTACAGAGGCGTTCATTATTTGCTTACCCCTTCCTAATACGCATACCAGCAATTAGGGGTATAGCAAATAGTGAACGCTACCGTACGTCAAGTTGTGATAATGAGCGGCTTTTGAAGCCTTTTTCAGATGTTTTTCAAAAAAAGCAAAAATACCCAATTTGGACATGATGATAGATGACGATGATTTTTCGCGCAAGAATAGCGGTTGTTACTGGGATGTCAAGCAAATATGGGTCATATCCAAGTACGGACCATGCCCGACGTTGATTTTTTGATATTATTAATATATTGAAAATATGATTTGTATTCAATGTAGAATGGACGGTGGCTCCTTTAATTATCAAATTTGAAGTGACCATACACACCCTGTACATACTCTGTTAAAATGTTTACTTTTATACGGTTCAAGATACATAGCAATTATTAAAGTCGAGATAAAACGCCAATCAATTCAACATTATTTTGAATGGAATCCCCTTTAATCTTGATAATTACACATTTTACATAGTCCACTGCTGGACAATCATAGGCCTCCCCTAATGAGCGCCAAAGATGGCATTATCACTAGGGGTTTAATGCCCATAATCCCCACGCTGGGCATGCGGGTTGGGGATCGCAGTTCGGTGGAGTTGTTCTGCAGAGGGCGCTGCTGCCCGCCCCCGCTGTGTTTCCCGTAGTCGCCTCTTACGACACCCACGGGAAGAGATGGGCTGGTGAAATTCTATGCCGGCACTACCTAAACGACCTAAAAGAAATTTATTTTACAGAAATTTTCAACTGTTTACCTTTTTAAGTTACCCTGAAGTCAAGATAAGTTAAGGTACTGACAGTCAGACAGACAGTCCGCGGCCGTTCTGTAGTAGGGACCGGTTGGCACGCTTTGTACGGAACGTTAAACAGTTTTAAAAAGGCTTTATAGATATTTCCATACTTATATCCATAATTGAATCCACAGTCTCCATTGAGTTAGAACTTCTAGAACAAACTATTCGCACAATGAAATTAATAAGGGACAGGGCTCGCCACAGAGGCGTAAAGCCGAACTGTCCTAGCCTAGACTAGGTTATGACAGTTCGGTGGACCGTGTCAGAAGTTTTTTTTTAAGTTTATAAAGCGGTGTGCAACATTAAAAATTTTATGACTTTTTCCAAATACAAAAACGGATTTAAAATTTCTGAATATTGACACTATTTCGGGAATCTGAAAACGATATTTGGATGTATTTACTTTTTTATGTTTGTTGCCTCTTCAATCTTCATGCCAATGCAATTAACCGGTTTGGGCTGAATTTTCGCATAATGTCGTTCAAAACCTTTTTGTTTTTGAAAAACTAACAACTTGTTTGCAACGGTGGGCGAAAGTCCGCCCGTAGGGACGTATGAGGTTGCGGTTTCGATTCCCACCTCGGGGCAAATGTTTATATGATCTGCAGATATTTGTTCCATGGATATTGGTCGTTTAATATAACGTATAATATAACATCTACCTTTGTCATACTATTATTTTATTAAATAAATCAGTTGTTTGTCCAGCATTATTTAGTGTCGAATGAGTTTTAAATGGAATATTATTCTACGGTACCAGATTATTCTCAGTATTGTTATTTAGATGCAACAAATAATGTTAGGGGAGGCCTATGTCCAGCAGTGGACTATTATAGGCTGGTGATGATGATGATGATGATGAAATAATGTAAAAACGCGTCTCATAACTTGACTAACTTTTTATTAAAAACCTACTTACAATTGAACTTGTCAAAGTAAAGCAATTTCCAAAGTTAAGTACAACCTAAATATTTCCGCGATTCAGAGAATCATTTAATGACTTTAATTAATGTAATAAATACCTAGATACAACTCGGTGAGTTTGAAACGGGACAAAAGGCGGTCTTATCACTGGAATCAATCTATTCTAAACGTTCAAAGGAAGTTGCGAACAAAACGGCCCATAAGGTCTGTAGCCGTTGTGTAACGGAAGTGGGTAGGTACCTCTGCCTACTTTGTTGGATCTAGGCCGAGTTGACGATCTCTGTTAGCAGATTTTCCTTAATATTTTGTTAGTATATATAAAATATAATACTATACGGATGTAGGAAGCAAAAATAATGATGTATGAAAATGATTGAACTAAAACAACCGACAAAATCACATTTTCCTAACATAACATTTCTGTAGGTAGCTCAAAACTAGTCAGATGGTTAAGTAATCTATTGTGATGGAGTCACGACGTTGAAGACAGTTGTTGAGATGTCGGGAATAACTGCCAAAATGGTTTACAAAAATGAGTGGTAAGATTAATCTCATACAATCTCATTCATAATTTTCTGCGTGTGGAAGCGGTTAGAATCAATCCTCTCAAAACAAATCTAACTAAAGCTGCAAACTTCTCTGCGACTCGGACGTTCCGGACCTTTGACACATTAATTTCGTCTAAGAATCAGTGGCAGTCTCTCTGCGTCTACGAAGTATTCTCGCACATTTAATTTTTATTTTTGGTCAAATGACAAACCGTTATCTAGCACCAAAGCTAGTCGCAATGGTAACCTCCTGCGTCGCAGGCCTTTGTTTTATCGATTAAAGAAAACCCACAGCTCTCATGAAGAAAATAGGTAACAAAAATATCACTTACAGCAAATAACATGTTTTAAAAACTTCGTCATTTATGAAATTGTTATGCGGTAAACCTACAATCGGTTTAAATAACAAAGCAAGTAACTAGTAATTTGAGTGAGTTAGTTATCTGTTATTACCTATGTACAAGTACCCGCACGAGACCCTTTGATCAGCCGTCGCCTGTTAGTTTAGGATCTCACAATTACCAGTCCGACGAAATTCACGATAAATATTCATTGGTTCTCGTAATATTCGTTCGTTATACCGACTGACTTCGTTGATTCGGCTGGATTTCATATAAATGTATATTGTGCAAAATATGGGATCGAAACAAAAAATATTAATGCTGAGTGCCCTATATAAATACAATTTATGTTTTTAGGTACTCTCTAAGCAACCTAAATTTAATCGTGAGAGTAGTTTTTTACTTTTATTTATTTATCTTTCACGGTAAGTGTGTACTTATTTTAATCTATAGCTAATTTAAATTCTTATTCCGTTATGTAATGAATAAAGTCGAAGGTATCATAAATTCAAATTCGAATCTTCTTCTTATTAATTAAAAACTATTGTAGTCGATTTCATAAAACGGACTTCCATTGCATGAAATCGACTCCAATAGTGACAGCCTTAGTGACAGCTACGTGCATTATTTTAAGGATAAAGTGTCCCTCAACATTTCAAAAAATATTGAGTCAAAACTTCTACTCTCTACATAGTAAGTACGTACGAAGAGCTAATGTAATATGTATTAGCTAAGCACGCGTCGCGCATGCAGCTAAATGACCTCTGTGGCGCAGCGGTTTGCGGGTTCGATTCCCGCTGGGAAAATGTTAGTACGATCTGCTGATATCCTATTCCGGGTTGTCCAGCTATATTCTATGTACATTATGTTTACCTAAAATCTATTAATTTTACTTATCTGTATAATCTATTATTCATCACTTAAGAAAATTACAATAAGATAACCAAATTAAATCTAGTATTTACAATTCAAACAATTGACCTAATTGCAGACTGTTACAATCGATCTACATATAGCTCAACAGATCATTAATACTAGTCAAAAGCGTCCCCAAGACGCTGGCTGCATTGCCTGCAATGCTGATGCGCTGTGCCAGATACTCACCAACTCTCCGGTCACACGTCGTCGCTACGACGAGACCGTCGCTTCGACCAGAACACAATACCAGACGCTTAGTTAGGTATCTAGTTACCGCGGGTGAGTTGTGATCGAGCTTACTGCCAGCTATCTATCTCCTTGTGGACAGCACGTGTTCTTCCGGTTCGAGGCGGATTGCGGAGGCGTTGTCTGTACGACTGACAGAAGTACAATGTAGTCAGTACTAGCGATTAGAATCAATCCTAACAAAGCAAATCTAATCTTCTCTAACTCAGACGATACAAACTTAATATTGATGTGCGAGCATTATAGTCTTTGAAGTTAAATGCAGATGTTGATGAACAAGTTATTGCCTTTGACATGACTGGATGTAAGTTTAATACGAACACGTCTATCAGAAAGTATTTGATGTTTGAAGTTTCAGATAAATTTGGGTTACTGACTGATGCCGGTGGGTTTGTTCATGTGTAGTTTGCCACATCATTATCTAGCCCCAATCCAAGCTAAGCAGAACTGGAGAATGCAAAAGTTTTGAGTACCCATCATTTAGAGATATTAGCTTACTGTTGGTGCCATCGGTATCATTTGTCTTTCATTTCCAGTCTATTCTGGTCGCTAGTAGCATGGTTGCCTGGGAGAGATCATAACAATAATCCCCACTTTGTAGGTCTTAATGTATTTTCTTTTTTAAGAAAATAGATATTTAATAACCAAATAAGACTCCTTGCTGCTGACCAAATAACCGGTTTTTACAATTTAAACAGTAGAGGTAACTGCAGACTGTTTGCAATCAATCTACAGGTAGCACATCTGACGCACCGGAAACAGACGCTGGCCAACCAATAAAAGAATCTGAATCTGATGCAGATGATGATTAAACTTGGATCGGAAACCGTCGGAGAATTCTACAAAAAGTAAAGTGTCAGACCAACTAAATGTTTCTACGTTATATTTAGAAAGGTGTACATGAACATCTCAAGGTGAACCCTCGTTTGTGAAACCAATTTTCACTCAACGAGCGTTATTAATTTGCTCAATATTTTTAGATATATTTTCTTCTGAAATAAAGCTTTTGATCACAAAAAACATCATTCGCTAACTTACTTTGATAAAAATAAACCAACCGTATTTATCTATACGTGTTAAAGTGTATTAAAATAATATCAGAACTAACGATCACCCTTTACATACCCTCGGAGGGTGTTTGTGGTCTAATGATCACAAACAGTACATTAGTCCATAAAACACAATATTGACAGGATAAAATAAATTACAACTAGAGGTATCTTTGAGCGGGTCAAACGAAAAAGGTTTAAACATTTGGTACTAGATTAATATTACTTATTTAATTATTATCTTTAATGAGAAACTGTGTATGTTTAGATGATAGAATCTTTTAAGCCAGAATTACTGAATGGATCAGAATAAATAACCATAGATTAGTCTAGGCCTGGATAAACATGATAATAATATAGGCCATCCGATATATAGGTTTCAGCCGCAATCAGAAGCTGGCAGGTAATATACTATGTACATACCTAATATATATTGTATTATGTATATCAGTCATCAGTATTAATAAGCCAAGCTCTGCTTAGCTTAAGGCTAAATGATGTTGTGGATTGTTTCTGTGATTATTATATTATATTACCTATATAAATTCTTAAAATATCACCGTCAGTAGCCAACCAATAACCACTACTACCAACTGGTTGGACAAATGGACCGACCTTCATGTTAAAATTTCTCTTGTTAAATCTTCAAAGTTTATATACACTTGCGAGCTATAAACTGGAATCACTTCATCGCTGGTTTCTGCAGACCATATTTTACAGTTACGAATACCAGCTCCGTTTTAGCTTCAATTGAAATCCCCGCCCACATCATACAAGACCCACCCCCATATGCCACTGTTTCCGCTATACATAGTGCATTGTGCGTATCGCTCTCCCTGTCTCCTGCAGACTCTCCGTCGACGGTCGCTGCCGTGCAGGCACATCCTAGTCTCGTCCGCGAACAAAACTCGGCTCCATTGCAATCTAAGTGATCACGAGCAAACTGAAGTCGGGCTTGTCGGTGGGCTGTAGACAATTTGGGTCCCGTTGCTGGCCTTTTTGGGGTCAAGTTAGCTCCTTTGAGTCTTCGCCTCACTGTCCACTCGCTGACAGTTCTCCCTCGAACTTCTCCGAGCTCCCGCTGGACGTCAACGCCGGTTAGATGTCGATTTCGGAGAGAAGTGCTGACAATAAATCGGTCATCTCTCGCCGAAGTGCATCGCTGTCGTCCAGATCCTGGTCTTCGGACTAAGTTTCCAGTCTCTCTAAACCTCTTGTGTACTTTGTAGACACAGGACTGGCTCAGATGAAGCTGTCAAGCGATAGTACGCTGAGAGAACCCTTGCTGGATTAGGGTGACGATTTGAGCGGCTTCTATTGGTGTGGTTTCCATTTTCTTGTAATTCCAGTATTTTGAGTGACGTGATATATTAGACTGATGACAAAATTGCATAAATTCCCAGTTTTTATAGGGATTAAGGAGTTTGAAAAAATTGATGTTTCGTTCCAAAAAATTATGTCTTTTGTTTTCACGTTCCATGACATATGATGAACATTTTTTTCGCTATGATATCGAAAGAGTTTGAAAGCTAATAAAATTATCTTTAAAATAATATACCACAACCTACAGTTTATTGCATGGAAAATGTAAAATATGGTCTGCAAAAACCAGCGATGAAGTGATTCCAGTTTATAGCTCGCAAGTGTAGTTCTACAAGAAAATGTCCAAATCAAAATACAGTAGATAGCTGGTGACATACTGGTGTCGATTCTGTTGTTTTAGAATTACCTAAAATTAGCTAAAATTAGGATTTAGGATTTAGGAATGTCAAATAGACAAAAGCTATGTTTTAAAAATTAGACTGACAGATTTCAAATTAGAACGACAGATCTAAAACAACTCAACATAGGTAAATTAACTAAAACCCTATTCTTTGCATCACATTTTTAACTAAGATAAGAAACGTCAACCTAATTTTAGGAAGCATCTAATTAGACTGACAGATTTCAAATTAGAACGACAGATCTAAAACAACTCAACATAGGTAAATTAACTAAAACCCTATTCTTTGCATCACATTTTTAACTAAGATAAGAAACGTCGACCTAATTTTAGAAAGCATCTAATTAGCTCATGATTAAAATTTATACTTATTAAAAAATATTTTTTGGCACAGATCTAGTGAAAAACGGGAAGATTATTTTGTGAAAAGTGGAAAATGGATTTGTTGTAGCTGCAGTGGTAAATTCGAGGGAAAGGTGTGTATTATTTGCCACTTCCTCGTTTGGTACCTTTTTTTTTTTTTTTTTTTATTGTGAGGAAATCCATCATGGATATCTTCCATCCCCGGTGGAAGATTATGTCAGACTCCTACTGACTAAAACCTCACGAATTTCTCCGGACACATATGCTAGGGATCGCGGGGACTTTCGAGAATACTTCCGCGAACCCCAACAGTGATGTTCCACTTGTGGAACCCTTCAGAGATGGGGAGCACTTGGTTATTTCGCGTGTGATGCACGCGCATCGCCTATGACCAGCAGCGAGGTCGTTTTTAAGGCTGAACAAGGGCACCAAAGGCCCTTCTTCTCCGCCCGTTCCGCCTTCGGCGAATTGGGTCAGTGGAGGAATCTTCCCTTTCCCTTTCCGCCGCTTCCTTCTGTAGGAGGACTTCTTCGCAGAACACAGCCATTGTCCGCCAACTTTCCTGATTCTCAACCATAGATTTCGCTATGGTTGACAAGGAAAGTTCCTCGCCTACTGCAGCCACCAGGATTTGCCGCTGCTGTTCCCACGCGGGACATGACTCAAGCGTATGCTGAGCTGTGTCTTCGGGATTGTCACAGTGATGACATCTCTCTGTTTCTTCCCTTTTGGCGACACGGCACAGGTACCTCCCAAAACATCATTTCGGATAACCATGTCCGGAGAGGACCTGCGTTATCCGAAAGGTCAGTGTTCCGTGTTGTCTTCCTAACCACTGCAGCAGCACTGGTCGGATCGCCTCCACGGTTTTATGTCCGGCACTTGGATGTAATAGTCTATTCTGCCACACCTCTACCATCTCCTCATGAAGCTCTGCCCGTCGTGCTTCAATTTCCCTCTGTGCTGGGCGCTGACCCCGTTCAAGTTCCTCCTCCCTCCAGTAATAAATTCCCGCGAGAGTCTCAGCGTCCAAGTCCCAGGGTAGGCAACCTGCCAAGATGCATGCCGCCTCGCAAGAGATCGTGCGATATCCTCTGATCACTCTGATTGCCATCGCCCTTTGTGGTTTTCGCAAAAGAAGATTATTTTGTGAAAAGTGGAAAATGGATTTGTTGTAGCTGCAGTGGTAAATTCGAGGGAAAGGTGTGTATTATTTGCCACTTCCTCGTTTGGTACCTAACCTAGCCATATCTTCATGGATTTCATCCAGCATGCGTAAAGTTTTAGCAGGTAGCACCTAGGTACCTATCAAAAACCAACATTGGCTAACCTAACCTAACTTAGAAAACCTAAAATTTAAGTTAGGAATCCTAAACAACAGAATCGACACCACTGAATGCATACAGAAATTGTTTACGTTTGAAAACATCACTATCAAGAAATCTCATTCAGATGACGGAGTGAGATAATTCTTTGTATTGCAAATTTGACACTTAAAATACTGGGTAGTGGTGAGTGGTGATTTTTTCAGACATAATCAACAATTTGGCGATAGTGAAATTTTGCCAGAATACAAATTGCAATTTTCCGACCAGTTGCCTAGCGCCCCAACCGTGGGTGGGTAAAGGATTATCCATTCATTTGCCACGCCACACCCTGAGGGTATATGTATAACATACCTAAGCCTGGTAAAAAGTAAAATTCTAAAGATTTAATTTACTTTGAAATTATTGTGAAATGGGTATCTCATTCGTTATTATTCCAATTCACGGTGAAGTTAATCTGTTTAATGAATATAATATTATACTGCACATTATTTACATAATGATTTTAACATAGGACAGATTTCAGCAATTTGTACTTTTACCAATTTATATTAATATAACTCGCTTCCGGATATTTAAACTGAATTGGTGAGGAATTTACAAGTTGTCTAGAATAAAATATGGCGACAAGTAGTTAAATATAAATAGTCTGTCCACTAATTTATTTATATATTTGAGGCAATGATAGATTTACTTTTTTATTACTACTACTAAACTACTTAATAAACGGTGCAGCGGTGGTGCGGAGCAGAAGGTTAGTATTTTTTTATATAATTTTCCAATCCCTTTTATGGTCTGAATCCTTACTTCACCCCGACATATTATTCTTTTTGAAGTATACTTACTACTACAACTCGCTCGCTCGTCCACACAGCTACCGTCACCAAAATCGGCTTAGTCGCCATACTGTTGAGTGTTCAAATTTGTTGGTTTGAATTAAATTGGTGGGTTAGAATCGAAATCGAGTGGAATACCGCAATCAAGGCATGATTGTCCGGCAGCAGGCAGCGAGGACGAAGACGTTGATCGATCGCTCGAAGCGAACTGATTAATAAGAGAAAGGAGTTATTGCTTTTTTGTTGATTAATTCCGGTTCCGTTAGTCCCGTTCATTGCCCAATGAGTAAAATAAATACTGTCATGTTAATACTTTGACCTATTTTTCGTTTATTTTTATCATCGTTATTTAACGAAAAAAATATTTTTCATGCGGAACCCTAAATTTTTTGATAATATTCTATAGCCTATGTTCATTACGGAAAATTTAGGATTTGAATGGTGAAATAATTTTTCTAATCAGTTCTGAAGTTTCGGAGCCTATTCAATTCAAACAAACCAAAACAATCAAATCTTTCCTCTTTATAATATTAGTATAGATATAGTGAAGTTGTTTTCTCTGTACCTATACACAGTTTTGGTAGATTCAGTTTTTCGGTGGAGGAGCGCTGAGATTTCAGTGGAAAACTGTCAAAAACCCAGACAAAATTTTACTTCCTATTAGCTTGTTGGTCCACTTTAGAAAAATAATTTACTTTGTAACCATGGACCAGTAGCTCCAAAAACCCTTTTACGTCCCTTTTATTAGTAAGGGTTTTTGGCCTTCATTTGACCACATCAATCTCACCTCATGATAATATGTGGCTATATTTACGAATGCGACCGGGAGACAGATTCATATATTTACTCGTAAATTTAATTATTCTGCCGAGCAGGCTGCTCTATTCCCCGTCCACACTTCACGGTCCAGAGCGGTTGTCGAGCAATCCTTGTCAGATAAATCTGGCACGTTCCACCATCTTTGCCCGAGGGACAACACACTCACTAAAATAACAACACTGAAAATGGGACTTAAGGGGGTATACAACCTCAACTCTGTGCGAAAAGGCTAGACATATGATTTTGCGTTCTTAAGAGCGGGACAGGGCATTGCAACGTAAGTCCAAAAATCAAGTTTTAGCTTATTATCTATTAATTAGGACATTATTTGAAAAATCCGCAACATATAACATTTTTATTATACTTAATTCTATTACCACGCTTATTGTCAAGATCTGAACTTCTGTATTTATTGAGAAATTTAGGTTTTAGTAAAAATTTAGAGGTAACTTTGCGATTTTTTTCTATCGAGAAAATTTTATGGAATCGTGTTTTCGAAACATATGATCGATAGATTAAGTCCTGAACTTTACCATATATCAATTTCAAAGTTAAATATTCAGTAGTTTAGACGATATGGACATCCGGCGGAGTTGAAAATTAGCAGTTTGAGGTAGTATACACCCTTAATTGATCCTCGTAAGCTCAACAGTGGGAAGAAGCGTCACAAAGCGTTCAAAGTATTTTTAAATATTATAGTATTTACAAAAGTATTTTTGTGTTATTTTTTTCTACTACTATATATATTATAATATTATAAGTATATACTATAAGTATTTACAAAAGTATAAGAAAAAAATAATTCTAGAAGCTCTAAAAACATTAGTTATTTTTATACTTCATTATCTGAAAACTATTTGGTAGATGCATAATACTTTGGTTACAATCCAGTTTAGGATCCAATTTGAATAAATATTTCTGTAACCTTTAAAAGTTCTAAAAATCCTCTAAAATAAATTAGCACGTTTTGCAAATAAATCATCTTATAAAATTATAATTTATCAATTGGAGAACTTTGCCCCCATTACGGCATATTGTAGACTTATCCAAATTACTGTTGCGAAGTTAGGGCACGGAATATACGAGACTGATCTAACAGAACGAAGCTCGGTAACTTATATAAAAACGTTCTAAATATTATCGAGCACTAATGCATGCCCAATTAGGACGGCTGATATAGTCGTATGGTTGTATTAGGACATAACTCATTTGGCTTCTATAAAAAGTAAAAATATTTCAGTTTTATCGGGAAATCCAGTCGATCGCCGCTGAAGCCCTCAAAGCGAGTTTAACTCGCACTTGTTCGTTTTAATGACAGAATGAATTAATATAGGTGAATTACACATGTTGACCCCATGATACCCTTTATTTACTAATATAAAAGCAGTTTTGCTATCTAAGCCCTTTTTTTAATGCATAGGTATTATAAATAAATAAATAAATAATGCTGGACTATCCACACAGCATCATCTAGCCCCAAGCTAAGCAGAGCTTGTGTTATGGGTACTAGATGACTGTTTATTGTGTTGTGTTATCTTTTTAAACTATAGTTTCAAAGAACGCTAAAAAGCGTAAAATACTCAAACTTTTATGGTTAAGAAAAAATTTATTTCTGTTAATGTGGTACTTAGTTTTGCAGGCCAGTGTAGTCCTGCGCATTTTGCAAACTAGCATCTGTCCTTCGTCGACCAATGTCATTCGTCTTGGGTATTGTTTACTTACCTAATAAACTTGTTTAACACCCGTTCCGCCGCCGTTTAGTGTGAATAGGTAACAGACAAACTGATAGAATTAAATAAATAAATAAATAATGCTGGACAATCCACACAACATCATCTAGCCCCAAGCTAAGCAGAGCTTGTGTTATGGGTACTAGATGACTGATATACGTAATACATAGAGGTATTATTAAATAGATAGATATTTTTTATTATACATAGAAAACGACCAGAACCCCTGAACAAATATCTGCAGATCGTACAAATATTTGTCCTGAGGCGGGAATCGAACCCGCAACCTCCTGCGTCACAGGCGGACCTTCGCCCACCGCGCCACAGTGGTCGTCAGAATAAGGAATATCGAAGTTGTAAAATAACATTAAAGTCTCATCCATTCAAACTCTAAGCCCAGGGATCAAGATACGCGCCGATAACAATAGAGCCTTCGCAATCCAAGTTAGTCGTAGTTCGCGAACACAGAATTCTCTTTGAACCCATCTCGACGTGTGTACACTCGAACTTAGAACCTCTCAAACTTGCTAAATAGTTTAGCCGTGTGTGGAGGATGTTGTCCCCTCATTTAGATTAATGTATTTTTCAGGAAATGTTATTAGATTCTCATACTCATATTCATTTTATTGGTAGTAAAATATTACTCGTAAATATTATACACTGAAGTACAAAACAGGTACACAATATTCTTGTGATAAGATTATTAACTGCATAGGCTACTAATGTGACTTGTTCTGAGATAGAACTGTTTATATTTTAAATAAACTATTTGTCAATTAACTTAAGAGATAGGTACAAAAGCTTAGAATAACATCTTATTACTCTAAATACAAAAGTAGCTATAACAGTAAGGATTAGGTTGTAACTGCCCTGTATAGGGCAAACAAACAAAAATATAAAAAAAAATCCAATCCAATTAATAATTTCTGTAAATGTATTTTAGAATCTTAGTTTCGAAAACTGTTCCAATGTTTAAAAACTTGTGACCCTCAAATATAAATGTTATTTATCGGTAACTTACTGTTCAGAGCAAAGATAAATTAGCCACATCTCCCAAAGAAACGATAACATTTGGAACGTGTTAACTTTTGAGTGCAGACCACGACTCCTCAAACGCAGTTAAATAAGCCCTGTGGCCAGGTTGGATGACGATCTTCAATAGACTGCTGGTAGATGCATGTGGCAAGCCGATTATAGAACGCTATTCCATTTCCGCTCAAGATATCCTTGTCTACTGGGCTAGCATGGAATGGTAATGATATAATGAAGTGCAAAGAATCGACTACATTTGGCAAAAATAAACAAACTTAAAATACGATCAGTCTTTAATACCAAACTTTGCAGGTTACGCTTTCTGATATATTCCTTCAAAGCCAAGCTTACCGTTAACGCAGTTAAAACGAGTCAAACGTTCAAAGTTTGCGTTAAAAAATACCAGATAACTTTTCACTAAAGTAAAAGTGCCAACCCTGGAAGTTTATAACACACAAACAAGGTTGTTCTACGCGCTCTTTTTGAGTAAAACTAGGGTTGTCATGTATTTTCCTTACAGTTTCTTTCTTTTTTATTATGTTTTTAACTTATTTGGGTTTTGAAGAATTAACTTCTCATGTCACAGATCATTTTGACTATTTTATGGACCACCGTGTGTAAAGTAGTTGCTCATGCGTTCTTTCGCTGATCTATTGATTATTTTGTCAGAGTAGTTACATCTTCATATTATTGGATCCTCCTTCAATATTTCATTAAAACTAGCTTGTACCCTGCAGTTCAATAAATAAACAAGTTTAAATGAGGTTTATGTAAATAATGAAACAATTATAATGAAACTTAATAATTTTTCTTATAAAAATAGGGATCATAATTTTTTGTATTTGGCTCAGGTATGTCAATGTACTTAAAAATCAAAATTACCTAACACCGTACACCTATTTGAAACAAATACTGGGAAATACCGGGTTGAATCAGTTTATTTTGGACTAAACTGATGTTTGTAGCATCTACGTAGAATCGCCTTAGAACAGAATTGGGCGCCCAGTTTGTACAAAAATTAATGGTATGTAATTGGTTGAATAATTTTATATCATTCGCATGTTACAAGGTAATTCGTAGCAATTCTGCGACGCGTAGCAACACACAGGATACCGTTATCAAAGGTTATTGGTCTCCACTAATAGTTCTATTGTTTTTTTTAATTCTCAAGCATGTTTGAGTCTACTTCGTCATTTCTAACTCTACAAAAAAATGTAAACAAAATTACATTGCGATATATTGGGATATTTCCATATACTGTCAAGTTGGTCAAATTCGAATCTTATCGTTGCGTTGGCAGGGCATACTTTGTATGCTTAATTCACTGAACATGTTACAAAAGGTAAGTTTTAGCGTGGCAGCCCTCGGTAAAGTTCAGTATTAATTCACCGTAAACGCAGCATGGCGAGGGAAACAATAGCTGGTATTTAGTTTCTACCTTATCAGATAATTAAGCTATTTTGAGTTTATTTTCATAATATAAAAAAAAATAAAAATATCTTTATTACTAAAGAAACAGTTTTAAGTTAAATTACATTGGCTAAACAAATTATCACTGTATAAGTAGAGATGATTTAAAAATTTACTGTAGTGACAATTATTAGGAAAGAAAATAACACACATTAGATTTTTTTTTTATTAAAAACAGTCATTTACTGAAGGTGTCCTATGAATTTTTTTGAATTCTACACAATATTCTCTAGCTACCTGAACAATTCATAGGGCGACAAAATGAACGTTCAACCCTGCAAGGGTTGGACGTAAATTTGGTGTTGATTCAGCGTAAAAGCTTCTAATGGCCATCGCGATGAAGACAATAGACGTTATTAGAGTTCAGCTGCTCGTGTTATTAAATTGGTAACGTAGTGAGTATCTCATTTGAATTATGGTATAGTTTATACAATTTATAATTTAATAATAATATTCTAAATAGGGGTGTAGAGGGGAGGTAGATATTTGATCCGCAGATCGACCGGAACAAGTAAAATTATTTATTTATGCAATCCTAATACAATGTAGGGGTTTCACAAGTTTGTCATATGAGACCCCTACAGGTTAGGGCCTCGTGCATCTTAGTAGTTAATTAGGTCTATATAGAAATTAATATCCCTAAGGTAGCAAACTAGATAACTGCTTTACTTAATACGATAGGATTTAGCCTTAATCTACGCTGGTAGGTGTATGGTGACTGGGAACACAATACCTTGAACTTTATATCAAATACTAGCTTATCCATTCAATAGTTTTGGCGTTATCTTTGTCCAAACATACACAAACAACGGCATTGCTAACAAACTTCCGCCTTTATAATAATAATAATAGAATCACCATGATGTTTGTAGCCCAAACATATAAGTCACTGTTATAGCTTTACCGAAGCTTCCGTGTTACACAAACAAATAAGTCTATTTATTCTGACACTATCACATTTACATATCCACTTATTGACTTGGTAAAGTCAATATAATTTGACAATGTTTACCCTCAGCCCCTTACACGTGCTCTTTTGATCACATTATCTAAAGGAAGTCTTTTTGAAACTACCTTCCTCAAATAGCATTAAAAAGACGGGTGAATTTCCTATAAAAACGTTGTACCAACATGATTTGTAATATGAGCATATTTTCACTATGATCTGATATTATTTAATTTTGTATTCAAATAGTATTTGTCTGGGTTCCTGCCACAAATTTTTTTCAAAATATTTTTCTAAAATGATATCAATTAAATTTTTCATAAAAGAAGACAAGTTTTCTTAGTATTTGTATTAATAAGTATCTTCAAAAAAGCTTCGGGCACTAACCTAAATAAATGAATGAATGGTATATTTATGAATGAATGGGTAGTTTTCTTGCAAAAGATAATTCCTACAGAATATGCCTAAACTTGATTTATAGCTAGTTATCTTGTTTTGCAAGAGACTGGTGCGTAAAATAAATACTATTCTATTACAAATAATAGAATCCCAAAGTGAAAAATATTCTCAAATTACAAATCATTTTGATACGCTTGCATGGGAAATTCGTCGGTCAACGGACTCTTAATATGTAGTATAGGACCAAGCTGGTAGAATTTTCCCGTAACTCTTTCACGAAAATCAAAAAGTACGAAGGCTTAAGAAAGATAGGGCGTTGAAAGCGAGTTACGAGAGATAGAGAGGGAGATAGGAGTTGAAAGATGAGATCAGAGGGATGTCAGAAAATATGAATGCTTAATCTAAAAGGAAGCCTATGAGTTTTACATGCATGATTTCTAGCATTGACCCGGGTTCTAAATTCTATAGAAAGTATGGTCTTCTGAGAGGTCTGGAATAACTCCACTTCGGCTTATTTCACTCACTTTTTCACTTTGTTTAGGTCGCACTTTCTATACGAGTCCCCATTTCATAGAGCACCTACATAAACATTACCACTAACGTCACGACAATCGTACGCAATCAAGCTAATACCCGCAGCTACCGTACTTGAGCTATCCGTGCCGGGTCACGTATACCCGGATAGTCCGACATGAAAATTAGGTTTTATTTGATTCCCGACACTTACGACACCTCGGCACAGCTTGACAGAAAATAAAGGGGTGATTGCGGGGTGAGGCGTGCTGGCACCGGGTGGAGCGGGGTGAGGCGTGCTGGCACCGGGTGGAGCGGGGTGAATGCGAGGTTTTTCGTTACCTTTTCTTTAACAGTCATTTTCGGGGAGATTGCTCTCGAGACTATGGTTTGGGGTTGGTGTTACAAGGGTTGCTGATGATTTTCAGTTTTTGGAATCGGCTTTGCGTTTTTGTGGATATTATTCGGTTTATTTTAAGTACAATATGTTTCGTTTGCTTTGTTGTAGCTTCAGTCGAAATAATTTTTATATTTTATAAAGCAATAAAATAATACGTATACCTAATTATACTTTCGATTTCCCAAAAAATATTGTTTGCTATTTAAAAAAAAAAAAACAATATATTGGTTAGTGTTATTCTTTAATATAACGAAACAATCACCTCCAATGTTTTTGCTTCATAAAAATATCACAAAGAATAAAAAAAAGGTGCCTGTAATTTTAAATTTTAATGGGTTTTGGTGCCATAGTTTGGTAAAATATAAAACACTAGTTTAACTTCTTTTTGTTCGCAAATGAGTTGGAAAGACATCGGTGTAATGGACTGGAACTTAAAGTTTCGTAAGTATGGTTCTTGTAATCAATCATCATTGCCGACCTCTGTGACGCGGTGGCCGAAGGTCCGCCTGCGACGCCATGTGGATTGTCCAGCATTATTTATTTACACAGAAATTTTATTTTGCATATAATACAAAAAATATTCTTGAAGATATATATTTTTTGTATTATGCAGCACTGGATCGAGTTACTGCCTAGAATTGACCACTATCCACGATTAATCTGAATTATTTTTCAGAAAACCAACAAACTACTAAAACTACCAACAAACACTTACATCAGAAATCCTGATAACTTGCTCTAAAGCAATAATTATCAAAATACTTAACAAATTGCGAAAGTTTCAAATGATTTTGAAATTTTCTTTTGGGAGTCACGCTGACCGTCGGCGCTGAAGCCTACGCGCGTAGCTCTCACGCGTAGATGTCTGCGGCAACTCGTTTTAGTGTCGTGCTGAACGTCGTGGAGTACAGACATGCACAATCTTATGAGCGTTCGAGTTGCTGCCGTGTATTTTTTATGGAAAAAGAAAAGACTTCAACAACAACGAAGAAAAAGACAAGTTCATCCACTTATTTCTCAAAGATTGCTAGTGGGGGCATTTGTTACATTGTTCAATCGACGAAATCAAATTCTTTAACTACTTTCGCATGTCATCACGAACTTTCGACGAGTTACTGGCAAAGCTACATGATAAGTTACTACGTTGCAGTTACAGGCGTTTAACTATATCACCAGCTGAACGTTTGATGGTTACTTTAAGGTAAGAAAAAACCAAGTTGTTTACATTTTATTTTAATTAAATTGACACTTTTATTTAGTACCTTGACATTTATTATTATTATTCAGACACATATTATTTGTCTCCATATTGTTATTCAGTATATAATAATATCGCGATTCATTGTTGCGCTCGTCTGTCCCCGTCGGCGCGCGCGTTTTATGTAACACTGTAACGATAACGGAGTTCGGAAGCGCGTCAGCGCCGCGTGCTCAGCGGCGCCGACGCGTGGCGCGTACGCGCGCGTACGGCCCAGCGCTGACAGTGCTCAGCGCTGAGTCGTCGGTGTTACTCTAAAACGCTTCATAAGTAATCATACATATTGGCCTGTCAGCGCCGACGGTCAGCGTGACTCTAAAACCAGCCTTTGAGTATGATAATTTCTCATCTTCTAAAATGACATTAGAATCATATTATACTCTTTTTTTCATAATTAGAACTTTTGGGCACGGGACTTAGAATAAAATAGAATTTATATTTATTTTGTCAGTTTACACAAAGCTTAACAATATTGCACAATTCAATTTCACCAGTTTGTTTTGGTCCTCACACTCGTCTTTAACGTGATACGTAATATACTATAGGGGAGACCCGTTCAAAACCGTACACCGGGGTAAAACCGTATAGTAGCTCTATTCACGTCAATCATTCAAATTTCCCGCGCCTAAGCCGCTCACTGAAGTCGTCCAATCAGAGCGTTTTGTCAACAAAAACTGATAGCGACAGGGTCGCGCGATATGAAAATATTGGATTTATTTGTTTTTTGGTGGTTCCAATGTAATTTTTATGAAAACTCAAGCAATTGTCGTTAAGTTTACGTAAACTGCAGGTAAGACGCTCTTTAACTATTTTAAAGGTTGTATATTTACACGTAATTTATGATATCTGTACCGGCGGCGATACCCTATTATGTACGAATGTATGTACGAATTACTTGACAAACATAGCTGTGGGTCAAAACCGTACGGGGTAAAACCGGCTGTATACGATTTTGACCTGAGTGGATGAAAATTTAATTTATTTCATTCTTTAATTCATTTTGTTTGCAGGAAACCCAAGTTAAATCTAAAAGTGTCTGTTCAAAAGAAAAAATCAGAAAAAGTTATCAATGATAATAACATATGCTTGTAATGCCTTGAAGAATATGGTACAAGTCGCATAGATGAAGGTTGGGTGCAATGTATGGGTTGCAAGGGCTGGGCTCATGAAGGCTGTACAGGCTACAATTCAGAGGAGCTGGATGATTTTACATGCCGAGGATGTATTGCTGAAAGATAGTTTCGGGGGCAATATCGTATATAGTATACGGTTTTACCCAGGTATTGGGGCAAAACCGCAAATAGTAGAAGTTTTCTATTTTTCTGTTATTTTTTTTTAATGTCTTAGTATAAGTAATAAGTGTACGTAATTGGGTACCTAGATAGATATACTAATAAAAAATGTTGATTTGATACATTTGTGTTTAAAAATGAACAATCTACAGGCCTTAATCCTTAGATATACGGCCTTGCCCCGGTCTCCCCTACTGAAAAAAGTCATTGTATTTGGATCATTTCTTATAATCTACGAGACATAGACACTCGGGTTCCATAATTCAATTAGTTAATTTCTTAAAGTTATTAATATCTAACCCAACCAACTGAAAACTGTCTATAGTGATGATAATGTCGACATAATTTTATCTTAAAATTATCGTTTATCCAACTAAAAAACCTCGCCCCACAATTAATTACGAAATTGTTTTACCTTTCAAGCGACACAAGCAAACTAAACCTTTAAAGCTTTTATCCGTAAATATCATCTGAATGTAAAACTAGCTTTTGCCCGCATTTGGGTCGATTTATTTAGGACGCTTTCGTGTAACTTTGTGGAGTTTATACTCGTTTAGTTTGCTCTAAACTTACAATAACTCGCCGGTTGCAAGGCATCTGGCGATAGTTACGACCTCAGGTCGAAGGTCTGCTATGCACCAGGGTGATTGGGGCTGGATAGGAAGTGCTGTGTAAATTGTCCAGTGTAATTCATACTATGTTTATGCATATTATTCTTGTGACTTAGCTCTTAGTTGGTAGGTAGACTATCTCTTTCGTAGGAGTCAGCCGATTTATTGCGAAATTCAAGGGACTTGAAGGCAAATACCGACCCACGTATTTAACTACTAGAAGAGCAGTTTTAGGGCTGGACGGTGGACGTATCTCCCTAGGTACCTACGTACTCCAGTTTGTTTTAATATCTTCATTGTGTTATAATTTCTTAAATCTGTAGATAGTGTAACTTGCAAACCTTTTAATTAACACATCAACAAACTGAGAACTTAATGAAGTAAATAAAAATAACACTATGATGATGTACGAAAAAAAACACTTGCGTGGTAACCCCGTTCCGGTGGCAACAAAGAAGTTTCAAGGGCAGCACAATATTTTCAACTCATTACTCCGCGTTATTATGTAGTTCGTTCTACGAGGTACGTACTAGTGAACTACACACTTCACGCAACGAGTTCCGGTGTTTTTGTGTAATACATACCTACCTGCTACCACGCCACGCCTTCCCCTTCTCCCATTCAACCGAACAGAGTTGTTACTCATATAGCTACGTGTAGATGACTATTACAGTACAGTCAAACGATGAGGACAAGAACAGTGAATAGTCAGCCCGGGGAATAACAAACGTATTTTGAGGTTTTATTCAAAGAAAGCGTTGAAAGCAACTGTTGTACGCGTATATTGATTGCAAAGCGTGATTGTTGTTAAACCTCATACCACAAACAGAGTGTTCCTCAAAAGTTTGGTGTTACCAAGTCAATGATATCGAGTCTCTCTCAACCAATAAGGGGCTGCCAACTCAATTGTATCCAAAAATTTGTGAAAAAGAAAAGAAAACGGTAATACGATTCATATTTCTTGCCACAACTCTCAACCAATACGGGGGATGCCTAAACAATTCTATCCAAAATTTAGTTTAAAAGAACAGCATACAGCAGAAATACAATTCATATTTCAAGGCACAAAACTTCTACCGACTGCACTTAGTTTCTCCCCCGGGCTTCGTCTCTCGGGTAACTTTTAATTCAGTTAGGTACAACGTTTAGCTGTATACACGGTGTGTGGTGCCTTTGCAACTATAGTCCCAGACCTAACGAAAAATATGTAGTAGCAAACTTTTTAGATGAAGGCTGATGTGGTTTACTGGGCTACGATTCATCTGCGACAAAGGAGGCTGGTTCGATTATCGCCTTTGGACAAACATTTGTACGATTAGCAAATACTTGTTAGAAGTGCTGGGTATTTCTATGTGTCCATAAATAATTAAACATAATCAATGTATTGTATTAATTTATCAGTCATCTTATAAAACTGATATAAATATTTAGGGTATTTGCTGTCCATAATTTACAAAAACTATATTCATTTTTTTATTAAAGCGAAAGATCTGTAAGTATGCTGCAAATATTAAAAGAGAATTGATACTTAGGATATTTCGGTTCAAGTCTCACCAAAATCGAAAACTTTTGAAGTATTGTTTAATTTCTTAGAAACATTAAAGGTATTTTCTAAGTTAACGGGTGGTAAGCAGTAGGTACATTATTTTAATCAGCGAAGAGAGTCGAAGGTATTTCAGACAATTTTACACCAAATATCCACGCAGTCAGCACAAATACCTATTTCGACAAATAGTACCATTTATTGTACTAGCAACTTCTATGTTTCAGTGTTAATAAAGTTAGCAAGTTCCTTTCACACGAACACATTTTGGTTCACCCTATAGCGTCCCTGATGCTTATCAAAGGTAAAGAAATACTCATCCTAAGCTGTTTCGACGATCAGTTTATTGATTCTATAGAGGTTTCAATAGACTTTCAAAAATACTAGGTAGGTACGGTACAGTTGGCTAAACAAGTTGCTTTCACTAAGAAGCAAATCCTAATACTAAAGATTGATAATTATGGATCGGTTGAGCTACCACAAGATTGTCAGCAACAGCCTGCGGTAAGCTGAGTTGTTTCAATTGTAAATATTAGTTCTAATTTGTCAGTACTATATCATGCTATAAAAACACTAATATATTTCAGGTATAACAGGAACGTTCAGGAACCTGGAAAATATCGATTTAAAATGTGTTGTGAATTTCCGATAGGTAGATAACAATTTCAGGCACATAACTTTATTTCGATAGCAAAACCCAATCAAATTCTCATGTATTCTCTCGCGTATTGTCTATAAAATACACCTGTTTTCACAATAAGAATAAATAGGTGTATTGAGGGCCTAAAAACAATAATGCAAATAAAACAATATATTTTTCAATTATTGGACTGAATGAATAGGAAATGCTAAAAACTTTGTACATTCTACAGATTTGTTCCGAGGGTTCTGGTGGTTTTCTTCGTATGATAAATATCTTCTATTTATGTAATATATTGTATATCAGTCATACAGTAGCCATAAAACAAGTTCTGCTAAGCTTGGGGCTGGATGACGCTTTGTTGTTTGTCCATCATTATTTATTTATTTATGTTAATATTATGTTATTTACCTTTTGGATAATGTAATAAGGAAGAGCGAAACCTCCTAGTACATACCAGTATTCTATACCTACTTAAAAGGAGGCTTCTAAATATAAACATTATATCGATACTAGTCCACGGCTAATGTCCAGCTGTGGATTGTTGATGATGAAAATGAACGAGTATTTAATTTGCATTTTTAATGGATAAACGATATTTTACAAGAATGAAATCTACGTACAATTGAATCGCGAATCATATTTAAAATAATTGGGAATATTTTGAACAACAATGGGCTTAAATACAAATAAAAAAAAAACTTCCTTATTAGGGGAGTCCTATATCCAGCTGTGGACTAATATAGGCTATGATGATGATGATAACTTGAAATACTTAAACCATTTTATTAAGTACAAAAATCAACCGACCGTATCAACAAGGAAGAAATGTCAAGTGATTATTAAACAATGGATGAAATTAATACCTTGATGTTTTTAAAACGAAAAACAACAAACTTCCCGAATTCCTTTATTATTTTCATTGGAAGAAGGTTTTCCGAAACCAATAGTAATCCTTCGGGAAAAAACATATTTAGGACCTTCATTTGACGTCATTTGGCGACATCATTTTCTGTAAATACAAACAAACAAAAAATCTAAAAGATGGGCCCACAGCCTCCTATTTTCGAAATCAGTTAAAAATTGTTAATTTGGTGGTTTTTGTGTTATATTTCGACGTAGAAATAATTCTTTCACCATTATTGGAATCCTACATCACCCGTGATGAACATAGAGAATATTTTCAAAAATGTTAGAGATCTGTATGAAAACTTCAATGGTGTAACCTATCGTGTAAGTAATTTTTAAACTTTTAGCACGTAATATACCCCAATTTTGATCTAACAATCCCTAAAATTAAAAATTACGATGCGTCCGATGGCATATAGATCAACATTTACAATGTTCTCAGTGTACATACATACCTTCGGAGATAACTAAGATGAGGTGCCATTAAGGATATAATCAAATTTGTTAATCTCGGATTAGAATCGGTTCTATTTTATCTTGAATACGCTTCGATTGGATTGGATTGGGGTTCTCCTTTGTAAGTTCCTTAGTAAATACTCGTACTTATGTTAATCAAAGGACTGATGATGAATGGAGTTCTGAAGAAAGAAATGACGTTGAGATGCAGAATGTTGAGGGTTTAATTCCCGCGTCTGTAAGTGTGTATTTAAAAGTAATTAACTTTTGCCCTCGACTTAGTCCGCGTTTCCATGTACTATCCAGAGGAGCTTGACACTGGGAGTATCCGTCTCCTGGTTCTAAGCTACCTCGTCACAAATTTTTAGCCAAATCCGTTCAGCCGTTCTTGAGTTTTAAATAGTGTAACTAACACGACTTTTAAACATAGTTTAGGAAGTGGTTAGGCATAATAATAAATGTAATAAGCGTCAGCCATCAAGATCTGCTCAGGAGGTTACCGTAAAATACTATGATAATGTCATATTTGATGATATAACAGTCAAACAGAACCACAGCACAGAGCTACAAGGTAGTTACGGATCATACAAAACTTTCAGGCGCTCTTGACTATTCCTCTGTTAACATAGCTTTCTCTGAATACAACGGAACCTTTTTAAATATAAAGTAAGTACCTAGCCTAACCTAAATTCATAGTTAAAAGGCCCTTTAAGCTGTTACAGAATCGTTTAATAATGCCCAGTCGAATGTTTTAATAATAAATCCTTTAGGCTGAATTTTAAATATATTAGAGTTTGTAAATGAGATTTTACTAAGTAAAATCTGGATTTATGCCCCAGGATAATTCGTGCCCTACTCAATTTCTGAGTCTCCGAGGAAAAAACATCGCTGCCACGGTATCCGTACGAGGGGAAACTGACACAAGGACAAGAGAAATATGCAGCATCTTGAAGTTAATCATATTGACCCATGTTGCAGTAATCTTTCTTTAAAAGGATTATTGCATAAAAATAACGAGACGCAGACAAAGCGTCTGCCAAGTCCATATCTATATAAGCTAGGTAGTATACAATATACTGACCTAAGTCGAAAAACTCATTCCTTTGTTTCATGTGTCCTTATACGGATTTCGTTCTGGGTAATGACGAGGAGTAACATAACTTGAAACATTTCTGTTATAATATTTTGTGAGTCGTATTTCTTTTTATTTTTACTTTCATATTCAAAACTGTTGGAAAATATAAACGTTGGTCTTAGGGCCTCCTTAAAATGATCTGTCATTTGTAGTTTATGGTGAGTGTTTGCGAGTAAAACACCGCGCCACATTGTAATGCCATTCTTATAAAGAGATACCTTGTTAGGTTAGTTAATGAGCTTATTCCATGTAGGTAAATCCAATATTCAACATGCCTTCCCCAAACAAAGGTTTTACCATAGCCACCAACACCACGCTCGGTAGGCAGATTAGTGATCGCAGTGAAGGTGTTAAAGTACGCTGAAAGTACCCTGTCCCAGAGCGTCTGTCATTGACGTATAGCAGACAATGTATCAGAGAACAGATGAAAGTTCTTTGCCGTAGTAAATTACTTAATGTTCCAAAAATAAACGGTTTGAGGGGAGGTCGCGTGTTCAAGTCCCGTCGAAATCGTAAATTTTTGGGACAATACCTATTTAATTTCTTAGAGATTACCGCGAGTGCGAGGGCTTAAGCTCTCTCATACATTGGGATAATCTGTGAGGTCACTAAACGGACAATATAAATAGGTAGAAAACAACTCGACCCCACTGTGGACAAAACGTGAGGACGAGCGGGAATAACCCACAAAAGTTTATTGCCAAAAGTCTAGGACCAAAGTGCCGAACCCATAACAACTGTAAAAAGGAAATAAATCTGAATAGGTCATCTATTTTCTAACAGCACTACGATTCCGTTATGCAGGTCATTTCATTGCAAATACTGCGTGCAAGTACTTGCGATGAAATGACGTCGCTCAATCTTTTGTTGTTTAGTCCATCCATATGAGCTCGTGGTATTACGGTTTTATCTTTGTTTCAACGGGGCTTATCGCTCGTTCAATGAGACAAAGAACAGACCAGAGGAAAGTGGAAAAGGGGACGGTCTACCCTCATCGTGCAAACGTATTTTTGCATGTGCGTAAATATTATGTTAAATTATTACAGATTTTTTAATCTAAGGCCCAAGATTTTCATTGTAATTGAAAAAAACAATAAATGGATTTTCTATCAAGTGTACATTT
The DNA here is from genome assembly GCA_963931895.1 of Eupithecia pulchellata. Classification (NCBI taxonomy): domain Eukaryota; kingdom Metazoa; phylum Arthropoda; class Insecta; order Lepidoptera; family Geometridae; genus Eupithecia; species Eupithecia pulchellata. The sequence continues at coordinate 11,693,544 of OZ007538.1, forward strand.
AGATAAATCATTTTCTAATCATTAATGATGTAAGAAAATGCATACTTTGTTATCGACTGCAGTAATTGCTGGTATAAATAATATTTAGGCTGTTGAACAAATTTAACTATTAATATTTATCTGCATTCAGCGTTTGGTATTTAACAAACCTCATTTCACACTAGTTTGTTAAAATATTTAATGTACATTCTAATTCCTGCAATGTTCATGTCAAGTTCCCGGTAAGCTGAAAAACAATATGTTAAAATTTATCGGACTATTTCTAGGAAATTTCCAGTTTATTTTTAATATTTTTAAAAGTTATTTTGCCATAATATTTTATATATTATTATGAAGCTCAATCTGTTTATTTAAAATGTTCGCTGCCGATTCATTAAACTATGTTCATTCTACAGCGAGATAATCTTTCAATGACGTGTTTATTCAAAGAACTACGATGTTCATCTACAAATTGCTTTCACTCACTATCTACGTTTACCGATAGAAATATTCAATTCCTCGAATAAAACAATTTAATGAAACGTTCCTAGTCAGCCGCAGTATTGGCACCCGTATTACGTCGGATCTCGCAAACTCAGGGAAAATGAAATAAAACAGAACTTTCATTATATCTAGGTATAACAGACAAGTAGACAGAGCGGAGAAATAGCTAGTAAGGTATAGGCTAGTAAGGAAATAGCTAGTAAGCTGCGAAAGTGGAACAAAGTTTTTGGTAACAGTTAACGGTTAGTTTCTGTGCAGTTTAATTTTGTTTCAAGTGTGTTTTTCGTGTATGTTTTGTGTGGATGGAAAAGTGAGTTTGGTTGTTTTTGTGAAATAGAAAGGTATATATATATTATACATAATATTTAGGTACTTTTTTATTTCACACATAAATAGAATGTGAATATGTGATTTTATTCACTTTGAGGAAAAAAAAAGCAAAAAGAAAATATGTAAAAAAAATCATATCCCGAAAACTACAATAATCGCGGGACATGCATGGGGGTCCAATCGATAGGTATTTGAGTCCACATACTACAGACCTTCTCTGGTACAGGTTGTATGCAGACCCTGTATATCATCCAGTCATCAAGATAGGGCCAGCACAAAACCATGGCAGATTGATGGCACAAAGTTTGGGAGGCGTGGATAAAATTAAAAAGGTACACAAGATCATTTATTTTATATAGAACAGTTGAGCTACTTCGAGAAGCTCCGCATCAGTCTGCAGTTCGCTCAACTATTTCAATTTTAAATACAATTTTTCATTATTTTCAGTTATGCAGCTGTATGTTCATTGCTATCTATGTACACTTTTGAGTTTGATATTATTTTGACACTCAAGGCGTAACTTTTTCTAATTATCTTCGCTTTATTTTATTTCACTTTTGTCATCGTATGTACTTGGTTGTTACGAAACCGGTTTGTATAGGAAGATGGTGCTGGGAACAAGTGGGTTAGCAATTTAGGGTTTTATTTAATATTTTCTTGCATAAATTTCTATTTACAATAAAACATCCTTGTTTTGTGGAAAAATAAGGCCTCAATCAATTAATCACAGCCTGTGTGACAGGCGTAAGTCGGTCTGATGAACAGGGATGTGAGTTTGATTCCGCGAGACATTTAGGCTATGAGAAAAGTGGAAGAAGGACTTCTCTATCAATTACGGGCCGATTTTTATAACCTTTGGTTTTGTATAAAAACACATGACATAGCCAAAACCATCTTTCAAATATATGTACAGAGTGGAATTTTATAATGCCACCTGGAGGGAAAGTACTCTTAATACTGTGGATAGAAAATTGTACTAAAAGAAAACATTCCTTTAATTTTGAAAAGAAAGAAAACTGCATTCACAGTTGACTTTTTACTATAAACAATTAAAATAATTTCATGGTTTGTTAGAGAGATTTCATCCTTATTATTGACCCTAACGATCTATGCAATAAAAGTACAGGGTGTAATTTTTACAAATTTTAGTCGGTTCGATTCCCGGGTGTGGCTAGCGAATTTTCGAAAATCTTTGAAAGTAGTTTTCTTTCTTTTCAAAATTAAAGGAATGTTTTCTTTGAGTACAATTTTCTAACTACAGTATTAAGAGTACTTTCCCTCCAGGTGGCATTACAAAATTCCACCCTGTATATTCGTACTAGCGGTCTGCCCCGGCTTCGCACGGGCATTAAATAAAAATTTCAGAAATTGTCCACTAACACATTGGGTTTCACAGTTTTCTAACGGATCCCTAACCTTTTTAGCAGCATTGGGGTTTTTGACATTGACTCGACACTCTATAACTGACAATGGCCGTAAAGAAAAAGCAAGCAGCGGAGCCATAATAAAAAAAGAAGTTGAATATATAGAGCACGTTACGCGTCACGCGGTTAAATTATTGAATTTTTCATGCAGATCCTTAACTTTTTTAACCTTTAACTGGTGACGTGGTTTATGAGTAACGTTAGTGGTGACGTTAGGCCTGACAGGCCTCGGATGAATATAAGCATAATTCACGATGTACATAAGTTAATGACTGTAGCCTACCTATTTGTTTTCATATGAATATTGAGGTTTTCAATAAAACGATTTTGTGTAATCTAATTATCATTTTTATTTAAGAATAGACATATCAAAATTAGCTCTCGAATTATCATAAAAAAACGACGTGAGATCAACATTTGGTCATAAAATACAAAAATCAACATTCTTATTGATAATAATATTTTTAAATCTTAGTATAGACTTCAATCATCTTATAAAATAACATAAATCTCTTATCAAATTTGTAACCACAAAACTGACAATGGGTAAACTTCACAAATTTTTACTGATTTGATTTGGCTGTGGTTAAAGCTCCTCATTATCAGATGCGCTTTCTTCAGTGTCTGAGTTCTGGTCAATTTATTCTGGAACATAGTTTTCTCCTAAATCATCAACTTTCGAACCACTAAATCTTCACACCCCAACAATTCTTCGATTTGTTGATCGACATTTGAACTGGTTCCCGGTATAATTTGTCTACTAGTACTTGGTATTGAATTTCTCTGCTCCAGTACTCTACGCCATTTTCTAGGCAGTTCTGTATCATCCATCCTTTATGTTTGCAGGTACACGCTATATTATAGCGTGTAACTGCAAACATAACAATTTAACAACACTGACAAAAAAGTTACGTAAGTGGTGACATAGGGCCTGAGAGGCCTCAGTAAAACTTTAAATACGCATATCTCACCGATTTTGCTCCTGCCAACACTATTATCCCTGTCCACGGCGTGGGCGCAACTAAACTCGAAGCTACTGAGACGCACAAACCCGGGACGCGCGGGGAAAGGGGTGAAATAACGTTTCGTTAGTGCTCTCGGGCCTGTGAGGCCCGACGTCACCAGTTAAAGGTTAAAAATATTATATAGTCTATGTTCATCACGGAAAATTTAGGAATCTAAGGGTGAAAGAATTTTTCAAATTGGTCCAGTAGTTTGGAGCCTATTCAATTCGAACAAACAAACAATAAAATCTTTCCTCTTTATAATATTAGTATAAAATAGGAATTTGAAAAAGTACTTATTATTGATTTGCATTGTTTTAAAAAAAATGTAATTCCTTTATAGACCACCACAGTGCCACACACGTAATGACCCGCGCCACGCGTGACTTCTAGGTGACATTTTTATAGACTGTAATTCCAAATATGAGTAGTGTAGTAATGAACACTTTGCGCAGAGTTAATTTTATTTTATTGCAAGCAATAAAATGTAATCTTTTAGTTGCCATCATTAAAAACAAGGCTTTGTTTATGTAATTTTTCTTGCGTAACACTGAATATTATTCATGCCAAAAAATTGTATTGGTTTTTGTAAGGGAAACCATTTTAACTCAAAGGAAGGGATTATTGAAGAATATGAAAATAAAAAGAATAATACAGTATTTGCCTTTTATGTAGTATGTTGAATTTGATGTAATATAGTATACCTACATAGTTTTCCTGATATAGTTAAAATAGGCAATGAAAAAATTTGCAAAAGACCTATTCTTTCCAATATTTTTTATTTCCTAATATAAAGCCACGTCTTTTCTCCTATCCAATCCTATTGAGTACGAGCCTGTATTTATATTTTTAGAATAAAAATAAATGTTTCGTAATCGAAATACTTACGTAAATAAATTGAAGAATATCGGGATTAATTTAGTAAGTATATGCATTTCGAGATTATGAGACATATATACATACTAAGCTATCGTTCTAGCGTGTATTACGTCATTTGGTACTTAAAAACTCTACCTATTCCGATCCCTGCTTATTACTCATATAGATGAGTATCAGTGTAGATATAGTATAATAATATAAAGGAAAGATTTTGATTGTTTATTTGTTTGTTTGAATAGAATAGGCTCCGAAACAACTGGACCGATTTGAAGAATTGAGAAACCATTAAAATCCTACATTTGCCCTGATGAACATAAGCTATATAAAATTCTCTGGAGGACTGCGAGTTATAATAATAAATAACAACGATATATTCGGAACCATTGGTTTGACTTCAAATAATATTTCACTAACAGACAGTCACATTATCTTTAAGTGTCACGAAACTACATTCTAACCGGGTAGCCCGTATCCGAACTCACGGGAAGAGCCTAGTACAAAAATACTCTCGTAACTTGATACACGTTAACGTAGACATAACGTTACAGAAACGTAGACCGTAACGTAAAGTTACCGTAACGTTACGGTCCGTTATTGAATGCAAATCATGGGCAAGCGTGACTTAAAACAACCCTCTGCGTCGATGGCTCAACAACACAGTAGTGTATCGATCCGGAATGCTTTCACATTATACAATTATGTCTGTATTCCCCAGCCGTGGCCCTTTAATTATCACTTTATTATTTAAAAGCGTGCCAATACGCCATCGAATTACTTTGTGGCACGACATCAGGGTTATAAATAAGTACGGTACATACTTAACGAAAAGTTTAGATGTTACTTTTTATTATTTGTGAACTCGGTTTTTTTTTTTAAACTGAATTTGTAAAGGAGGAATTTGATTCGGCTTTATGTGTTCTTTAATGTTTCCTTTATGTTATCTATGCTATTATAAAATCAGAATACTCTTTATCGTAGGTACAGTTGTACAACCACACCAAAACACAAGTACCTCATTTTTGCGAAAATACCAAGAATCGCGCGAGTCGAAGAATTGTGTCAATATCGAATTATTTGTGAATTCATTTATTATCACCTAAATATTTACGAAAAGAAGTCACTGAATATCGAGGTGATTGGGTTTGTTCACCTGAATCTATTAGAATATCGTTAAAATCCAGTACTGAGGTACTTCAAATATAAACATCTCAGAGAAACAGAATCATCAGAATAATCTTTAATCATACGAAATATATATTTTTATTCATAATAGAAAAAGATCACATAAACATAAATGACACTTTTTTATTACACTGCACTTCAATATCTATGAAAGCGAACTATTGAAAAAAAACCGAAGCGAATGGAAATACCTATTTTTTACTCAAAGACGTCGACCCTAAGTTAATTTTCCCCAAGTCCCCGTGAATTTCACCACGGTCTCAGATTCGAAGTACGACATAATGTATACTGAATAGTTGGATAAATCACCCCAGCGCGAGGTATTTGGGTTAAAGGCGTAGCCTCAGAGAAACTAGCGCCACCACAATGTTTATTAAAACTGCGATGGATATGTATAGATAGCAATTTATAAAAAGGTGAAATTTTATTTAAAAAATATGTTAACTTAAATTATAAACATATTTACTTCAGCAAATAATACAAAATAAGTACAGATAAACTTCTTAAAAATCAAGTGGTTCGTAAGCGAATTTCAGCAGCACCAACAGAAACTGATACATGTAAGCATAAACAAAAACGTATATTGTTTGAATCATTTCTGCAGAATTACTTTCAAACCTATTGCAATGCAATGTAGTTTTTTGTAGAAATGATCTAGACGACTATTTTTGATCTATAAAATATATATCCAATTGATAAAAAAATATAACCACTAGAACATTTGAAAATAATTGGATTTATTGATATAAATCCAATTACTTTCAAATTGATATAGATTTAGATTCAGATTCAATAACTTTATTTCTTTAGGCTTACAAAATGAATACTTAGACAAGTCAAATTTTAAACAGATAATTATTATAGTAGTAATAATAATATAGGGTATAAATAATAATATAGTTATAGTAATAATATAGGGAAAATAATGTCTAAACCTTTGTCAATTAATATCTGTTTGGTTTATCTGTGGCTTGGAACATAGGCTCAGCATAGGTAATAATGTTAATGTAAGTTTTTGATGTAAGTGTGAAAAAATCTGATGATAATCAAATAAGAATATAGAAACATGTTTAGCTTGGATTTTAGCACATGGTGGTGTTACGTTCATGCTCGCTGCGGATTTCCCCGCAAACGTAATCTGCACCCGGCTTTTGTACAGAAACAAAGAAATATACCCTTTTGTTTAGAAAAAATATCTAAAATTCTTGAACGGAGGATATTTTTATGACTAAATCTATCCAATACGTATTCAATACACATAAGGTGAGCTATACAACAGCCAATCAGATCAAAAACCACGAAATATTACTACAATAAAAGATAGAGAAATATTATATATTTTACGATTATTTGCACAATGTTTCCATGGAAGTCTATAGCAGGTTTATGGGGTATTTTATTGGTTTATACATCCGGATCCCATTGATTTTAACGACTGTTTTGCTTGTTTGTTTGCTGTAATTTGAATTACAAGTTAAACTATTTATTATTTTTTTCCTTTATTCATTAAATCAATAAAGGAATAATTAATTAAACACATTATCATATTTATCATTTAAAAAGTAAATATCAGTCTGAGTTGAGAGAGATCATTTTTTAAGAATAGGTAAATAGGCTACTGCAGTAGCTGTGTTTGCAGCCCATGCATCACCATGCATACAATACATGCTGCACAAAGATTTACTGAATTCTGAAAGCATCTGGGTCGTCACAATCGTCTTCAAATAACTGTTAACTATTCTAGTTGTAGTATTGCATTAGTTCTGTTAAAATCATGAAATCAAATTAAAACAAAATCTAGAGAAATTGATTATAACCGGGCCTTTCGAAAGTAAGACTACTATGATTAATCCTCAATAATGAAAAAAACATGTCAATCCCCTCCTGTCTAAGAACTTGTCTGAGCTAGACATTCATTATTTCCTGGCAGTAATAAGGAATCAACATAATTTCGTAGCGTGTCTACGTCGTAGCGGCTCGTAGCACTGACGTCACTTGACATGCCAGTCCAAGATATAAACAGGTCAGCGAGGAGGTATAATATCAGTAAGCGCTCTTAGATACTACTTTCTTTGCACAAAATTGAACCTTAACTTCATAGAGATAAAAATTTGCCATGCTAAACCGAAGGACCAATGTCCATGCCGATATTAGAAAGAATATTAGGCCATCCAGTTTTATATCCTCGTATACTCATAATTACGTTTCCTATGGAGTTTTGTTTAGGGATTTATGGGAGGTATCTGTTTGTACGGTTTTGGTGATAAAAGCGGATTGGTTGACCGGCACAATCTTACTAGGACGACGTTGTGAAACTATTCAAAAATAGGTTGTAGGGTTGGTGCCAACGAATACGAATTAAAAATTGCCGGTTTTCGTCAAAGCACAGATGAAGGATGTTTTATACTATATGGATGCCGAATTATATTAAATTGTACATATAATATTAGTCCATACTAATAGTATAGGGTTATTCCCATCTGATCATATGATCAGATTGTGGTTGCATCTGATCAAATAAAAAGTTCCCGATGGATCATTGATCAGATGCAACTACTTTTTTTAATTAAATTTTGTGCCAACGGATCATAATTATATTTTTGGCGTGTAATATTACTATGCAACTAACAACCTTTTTCTATACGACTTTTTTGTACTTATTCACTACCTATTTTTATAGTTCCTGTTGGGTTGAGAAAAATAAAAAAAAACTGATTTTGATTAAAAAATAAGTCTTATAATTGCAAAAATACTTAAAACTTTAATTAAACAAAATCTACAATAAACAATTCTTAAAACAGATATGTCTGTAAGACTTGTATCCTGTTCGTTCAACGGAACTCTATAAAACTTAGCAATAATATTCCAGAGAAAGCGATACAGTTAACTAAATAATTATATTATTATTATTAACGTTAATTATAATTAAAATAATAATTATAATATAATTATATTAATAATTATTTATTTAGTATATTAAAATATTTATTATATTATTATTATTATTAACGTTTAGACTTAAAAGTAAACTTTCTGTTTGGCCAAAAAATCTAAAATCGGATCACCAATGAACTGCAAATTTCAGTAGCCGAATTTAAATTGCCGATTTAAAAAACTAAAGTCGTTTCCGCTAAGCAATTACGAACAAACAGAGTCAAACCAATTACCTACCAATGTCCGACTGTTTGTCATGCATGAAAGGTGGTCATTTTCGTAAATTCAGCATTCGTGTCTGCAATTTATTGATTTGATTGTCCTTCAACAATCGATCGTCGTCTACTGTCTGCTTTTGTTACAAATAATTTATGTTGTGGTGCAAATAATTATTTAGATCATAATCTATAAAAAAAAATTAATTTTAATCCACTAATCAGTATAACTACCGTACCTCTAGATTGTTTGCAACACTCTGTAAGTAGCTCTATTATATTAAATGTAAATACAATATCTTATTTGTTTTATTCGATTTCTATAATAGTGTAGTCTATTCACTAGTAAAAATATAGTTACGTATGAACGTTCTGTTATTTTTCTCTGTTTGAAACTTAGAAATGAGGTTTTATATACGAGGACTAAATAATCTTGTACCTTCAAACACTTGTACGCAGCAAAATAAAATTAGTTCGTGACGTATTTAATTAGAAAATCAAAACTGGAATTTAATTTCATATGGTGTCAATCTTGTTCAATATGTCAATCTCAAATGACTTAACAAATTCCCTGTCAAAATGTGCCTCAATCAGAGAATCATTATCCAAGTTCATCGTCCTTTACGCAAACGAGCATTCTAACCAATAACTGCACACAAACCTGAATTACAGTCTAGCACAAAGTAGAAACTACATAGAAATTCTGTATTTTATCTACGCCAAAAAACACAAAATATCTACTTTTTTACAAAAACTTGTATTGTTTGCTTCATAAAAGAGTTTTCGGACCCTTTTTAATGAAGGAGGCCCTGAGATTCCGATGACCTCGGGGACTCGCCTAATGTACAAACATTTGAACTTCAAATTACTTTTGTTATATTAAAGTTTTGATGAAATAATATTAGAAACATTGAGCAAACAGGTATGATTTTTTATTGCGGCCCCAAAGTTGGATTAAAGAATGTAATTTTCGGAGTAACACTCGTTTATCGCTATATTGCAACCGTTTGAAACTTTTTAACTGAGCGAAAAAGACTACAGCTTTATTCCTACTGAATTTCAAAATAATTCTATAGCATAATGCTGGCAATTGAAAGAAAGTAACAAAAGTTCTTTCTTTCAATAAATAATTAAAGGAAACTGAATTTAGGCCGCGGAGTATTGCCCTCCTAACTCTAGTACTGCATTTAGTTCGCAAACAAAACGCAAGACCCAATATTCAAGATATTGAATAAACTTTAAAAACAATTCATACTCATTGGTTCTGTTTGCAGCTAAAATGGCTATGTTTGCTTTTGGCTATGTTTGCTTTGTGTCAGAATCATTTGAACCGTACACGGAACGCATCGGTTCATTTATTTTGTCGAACACATTTCATCGGAATCGCTGGGAACGCAAATATCTGGTCACACGAAGGGGTTGTTCATTGTGTAACTCGCTTGTCTAGAGCTAAGAGCCAACTACTGCGTTTGAACCCGCACGAACTTGTGTAATAATAGTTTTAAAACAAGTTCTATTTAACATAACCACACCCTACCACACTTTATACATCTCGTAAATTATATTGATTATAATGATGACAATGTCTTATAACAAAGTAAAAGAGATCGCCTTGTACAAAGAAATGTGAGAAAATTGCATCATTTCACCAAAGAATAACACCAATAATATTCCGTACTACTCGTTTTCGAATTACTAAACATTTTTTTATCCCAATACATAAGAAATAAAATTTAAGTGTGAGCTTATTAAACGACCTTGCCTCGCCTAAGTACAGTAACCAGGCTATCAATTTCAAAAATGTTATATTTTGTACCTAACTGCAGTTCTGATCCAAATGCGATGTGTGGGGCGCAGGAGATCTGCACATATTAAGCTGTACATTGTTCCCCTTGCTGTTGATTGTGTACGGATTATATCCGGGCGCCGCAGTGGGTTAGCACATCAGCCGTCAGATAGACAGTCGATAGGCCAGATAACTTGCTGCTCCAAATACCGAGGAGAACTGGTTGAACTACAATATCCTCAGATTCTCTTATATTGTTAAATTGAGGTTTTTATGTTTAATAGGCATCGCAATACCGAGCGTTTCATGCGTCCTATTTCTAGGTACCATTTTTTAAGGAAAAAAAAATTGTGATTTACTCCTCATTTTAATCCTCGTTTTTGAGGTTTATACATTTTTTTACAACAAAGATCAATCATTAAACAAAAATACATTTTAAAGGTTTAGCTGCAATTCACACAGAATTAGTATTTTTCAGTAGAAGATGACATTTAAAACTACAGGGCTCTCTCAAAAGAAATCAATCGTAATACTCCCCGATGACTCCGTAGATAGATATCTAAAGGTTCTTATTGCTAAGCGCCCAGTTTCCAAAGCCAAAGCCAACCGAATTTAAAGCTACTTCTCCATTGTGGTATGAGAGACACTGAGCGAAAGTTTTAAAATGAGTAGATTTTGTTTTGAGAGATGTAAATGATATAAAGATATTAAAACTGCTTAGTACACTACCACAATTATTATTATTATTATTCACAATGAATTAATTAATTTAAATGATAATCTTATTGGCTATTCTTTACAAATTTTTATTTAAAAATCTTAGGAACGTTTTTAACATAGAATGGGATTTTACGTCTGATTTTCTAATTTTAACACATTTACTTTTTCTTTATTTTTTACATTTTTTTATTTTCTTTTTGCACATTAGTTTTTAGGCTATTGTTAAGTAAAGCCATAGTAAATCTACCAGGCACTGTAAATAACTAGACAATCGTCAATTCAAACATGTGTTTTTAACTATGTCTCCCGCTCATTACGTCTTGCAGTGGAGAGTAGCCGTAAGCGTTCTTCCGATAAAAGATCCTTTTGTGTTGGACTCAATAGAAGTTGGAGGGTCTAGTTTTCCCTGTTTAATACCTTGTATTGAAAGTTATCCGACTAATAAAATGCGAAAGTTGATTGCTTTTAACTGACTTAATACCGGTTTCCAGATCGGAGTCCTTGTTTTTTTAAGTGATTTTTATAACAAATATTTTTTTTATATTTTATAGACTTTTCTAGATCTTTGAGGGCAAGATTATGATTTAGTAAGAGGATGGCTTGGTGAGCCTTATTTGCTCTATTTTTGCAAAAAGGCTGTCAAATTGACTAAAAGCATTGCATGTAATAAGGTAAGAATAGATTGTATGTAATGACTTTACCGATATGGGCTTATAGTCATAAGCCATAGGAGGAGAGCTGTTACCAACGCGACTAGAAAACACTGCCATGTCTATGTCTATATGATAGTAGATATTGGTTGTCATCAAAACTGTTTCAACGCAAGCATGATTATGCAAAATTTACATAAAAAATATAAATGATCACGTTCAAAAACAAAAGTAAAATCTTATTGTCCCAAAACGCTTCCGTATTTTAAATTCGTAAACAATGCTTGTAGCGTTATCCAAAACGGAAAACGCTCATCGAATCGCCCACCGAAAAGAGACGGCCGGAAAAGCAAATAAATCTCTGCTCAAATCTTGCTCGGAATAATCTTTTCTTCATAAATTCGGAACAATTGAAACAAAAGTAAATTATACAGCCGCCGGCAGTGGAAATTATGAATTTGGTTGGTAAGTAGGAGTAGTAAAACTCAGTGTTCGGGTTTTACATTCGAACAATGCTGAAAAAAATTGCAGGTTGTACGATTAAAGCACAAGAATTTGTTTTTAAAGGATGAAATGAATCATTTCCTAAATAGTTGATTTTTTCGTTTTATTTTGATTTGCACAGCGAACACTCACGACAGCATGAAATCTAAAAATACGAAGTACAAAAGGAGCCTTCATTTGCTCATTTTCTCGCTGATATTTAAAAGTTTTCTTGAACTTATGTTAAGGTAACTAACAAAAACCATTACACGAATCATTTGCTTTTCATAAAACATATTCTGCTGCTCCACTTTTAGCATGATGACGTGTGACAATTATTTTATTTGGGAAAAAACTGCTAACTGTCAAATGCTAAAAATCAAACAAAAATACATGGGATTTTTTTATTTTGCGAATCTAAGTACAATTTGAAAGGGTTGCCTAATTATTTCATCATCTTTCAACCGCTTATTTAGCTTTGACATTCAAGTAAACAATGTTTGAACTGTAGAGTCCTTAATTGAATGGAAATCAGTCCAAGTCCAACTTTTGACAAACTTTTTGGAGATTAGAAACTCAGTCGTATTTACAAAGAGTTTGTAATCGCTAAATCTACTGAGTCGTAGAATATTTCAAGATGTATCTTTCAGCCTGTCGGATTAAATAAAGTTATGAATGGAGTCGTTGATTTTTCGGATCATTTATGAAGAGAAAACTTTATACCTTCCACCAAAACGAAGTTATGTAAAATCTTAAATAACATCTACGGAATTCAGAAATCATATAGATGTATATAATATTTTACATCACTCAGCAGTCAGGTTGATCCTTGATTCGCTGAGAATTTCACCCTGTGATGTTGTTACCTGTGTGGTTGCAACTGACTGTCAAATTAAAATAAAATTACAACTTGGTCAATATTTGAATGCAATGCATAGCAATATTGTTTCGTTCCTATTTATGGACTTCTCAGCCCGTACCAAAACCTAAAGTTATCGAACATACTTTTCAATGACCATGTTTATGGCCCTAGGTTTCGTTTTCCAAAAGAAAAACCAAACCCTAAAACGTAAGGTACGTATGTTTTCATTACCGATATTGATTGCTTTCTAAAAAATATTCATTGACGCAAATAAAACACTTATACCACTGCTGATTACATCATTCCGAGCAGGTAAAGAGAAGACAGTAAAATAAAGTGAGGTCGGAGGTCAAATTAAAGTGGGTCATAAAAAACTGTTGAAGGGAAACCGCTATTCCTTGACCCTCCGGCGTTCGGACAATTCGGTAATTTACGGGTTTAACGAGGTCTACAGAAGAAATATATTTTTAATTTCAAGTGTCGAGGGAGTGAAAAGGGTGGAGTGTCGGAATTACTGACTTTATCTATTGAATGAGTTGCTGTGGAAGACTCTTTCCTACCTACGAAAGCAGCTTACAGAGTGTTTAATAACACCGCTATGAGATGGATTTAGAGCGGAATGACAAGATATGGTTTTCTCGTGAGCGGAAGTATAGAGCGATAGCCGCGCAGCGTATTTTTTACCAAGTTTTACGATTTTGAACTACAAAATTGCAACGATCATTTTGCAAGGGAATACAGTGGGTTATATAACGGAGCTCTCATTCCTAATCAATCCTCAATGTCCTGTGTCAATGGCAGTCAATCGATCCCACAAATGCGATAAAATATCCATATCCATCCAAAAAATTGCAACACAGGAGTACATACATACGTTCCCATACCAATTTAAAACGTCTATTGATTCGTAGCCATGCAAACACCGTCCGGAAACGCTAAAAAAACAATGGTGCGAAAATAAATTCGTTCAGTAAACAAATCGCCAGGGAACTCAAACTGATGGGAATCCGAATATGGGAGATCGCAATTAAAAAAAAAATGGCGACTTCCGCGATAAAATGGTCGACATAATGTCATGTATATTATTTTGTTAATATTCTTTTTATGAATCAGCGGAAATCATTATCATTTTTGGTCCTTTATTCCAAGGCGGTCGGTCGGCACCACTTTTTTCATTCTCCTCTGTCAGCGATCATCTTTGAACTCACATTTTTTTGAATCAGTGGTGTCATGTAGCCCCAATTGCTATAATACCTTTACTTATACCTAAAATAAATTTATCTTTTTGCAGTAGGTGAAATTTAATAATGAAAAATGGTCTTAATCTTAGAATACGTCTTATTACTCTAAGGTCTTAATATTATTTAACCAAACACGTGTGAACATAAATGCTAAACAGAAACTGCAGCTTTGACGCTGACAGCGACGGATTTTGTATACAAAATTGTCTGAAGAAATATGGTGCGGGAGTCTGGTCCCGTTGAAATACGTGCACAACTGAATATGTATACCTAGTATACACCAGAAATAAATTTAATTGTGTACCTATTGCAGATCTACATGAATAAACGAGAACAATTATTCAACTTGGAGCATCTACTACTTAGTGTATTTATTGCGATGGATTCTACACAACAATTGGACAACACCACCAACACAGCGGCGCCGGCGGGTTGGATGTTTTCAGCTTGGTTGACATGTTCGCGGCTTTTCACCTAGGTTTGTTGAACAGCGAAGCCGTCGTATTGTGTCGCTGGGTCACATTGTCCGCGAAATCAGTCAACGTTTTATAATTTCAGAGTGCTTGAACGTGCCAATGTAAAAACCATTAAAACTTTACATTATCTCTGTACCTACGAGTAAGTTCACTATAGTCTCATAGAGAATTAATAGCAGATTTTGCCCTCAATATACTAGCACCATGTTAAGGCATGCCAGAGGGGAAATCAAACATAAAATAATTTTTGGTATCTCCATTTGAAGAAAGGAATACAACGAGACAGGTAAAGGTTGCCTAAGTTTACTTAATTATGAGATATTTTTAGAAGCGTCCAGCATTATAAATATTTTTGGGAACCTGATTTATAACCTAAGAGGTTTCTATAGCGACCACAATATTATGTTTTTTAGTAGATTTTCCTTTTCCTGTTCAATTTATGTTACTCCAACAAAAGAATTCATCTCATAAAATCTCTTCGCATTCAATTCGTTTGTCAAATCAATCATACAAACAGACCAACTAACACGTTGCCTTATTACTAAACTCATCCATCAAGTTGATCCTTCATTGATTTGTGCGCCTTATTTCCTACGACTTAAAGTGTAAAAGAAGGACGTCAGTTGTTGTCACTCATTTCATTTGTAGAACAGGATTTACATTCGCTTTCTCATTCGGGAGAAGTGGCGACCTCCATCATGGTACCTATGTGGTATCTAACCTACCTATTCGTTTGGCAAACAACCAAAAGGCTCAGTTTAGTGAGTCAATTGGGACGAGACCTTTCATTTTAATCTGTGTCTGGTACTTACTTATGGAACATCGCTCCATGTGCCGCTCAGTAAGTAAGTATCAAACACGTTCGTTCGTTATCATACTTAGCACCACGTGCTAAGTATGATATGATAACGAACGAACATTTTAACAACACAAATTTTGGACAATGGCTTGTGTATTTAAATATCCTCTAAACAAGGGAATTTTACGTTTTCGAGACGATACCACCGCCATCACTTGAGGGTCATAGGTCGGTCAGTCAGTAAGTCGTTCTAAATGTCAAATTAAATTGAATAAGAATTAACTTGTTTCTGAAAAAAGCCTATAGTAATAGTAATTTCTATGTAGCTATTCCAAAAAAAAAATTGTAATTCGTTCTTGAATAAATGACGATGACGATGAATAAATACGTCACAACATGGCTACAACTTTCTTTTTTTGCACTTGAATGCACATAAACGGATGCCCGAAATTTTTCCTGAAGAAGAAATCGATATAATCTGATGATGTATTTATGGTTCTGATAAATATGCTTTTTATTTTCTTCTTTAAACTAACAATAACAATAGAAACAGTAAACCATGTTGATGGTGTCTCTTGACAAACCCGATCTAATTCAAACGTTACTTTAAGTCAATGCGGGCGCCACCGCTCTCTGCTAAAAGTCTTAGGCTTTCTTTTGTTATCTGATGAAAATGTGACAATGTTCGTCTTAAATCCAATGCTTTTCCATCTACCTACTGCATTCTTTGAAATTGTTCTATTTATTTCCAATATTCCAAGGGACCGATTTAGTATAATAAATCAAACGCTTGTTATAATACATCAACAACATCAACAGCCTATAATAGTCCACTGCTGGACATAGGCCTTCCTTGATGAGCGCCATAGATGGCATTATTCATCATTTGGGGGTTTTTGCCCATAATCCCCACGCTGGGCATGCGGGTTGGGGATCGCAGTTTGGTTGAGTTGTTCTGCAGAGGGCGCTGCTGCCCGCCCCCCGGTGTTTTTCCCTAAGTCGCCTCTTACGACACCCACGGGAAGAGTTGGGGTGGTGAAATTCTATGCCGGCACCACACGGCCAGTTGTTATAATAAAAAGCTTTTAAATCAGAACTCCTGTTTTTTATTTGTCATTAGTTGGAATTCATATGTTTCAATTTGTATTCTTTGGCGGTTCGTTAGCAGGTGATGGATTAGTAAAAGGCATATACTAGAACGACGTATTTATTTTGTGTTATTATATTACTTTGACTCGATTCTAGAATTTTAATAATATAATTATATGTGCAAAACAAAATTATTTTAAAACCGAAGATATATTGGTAGAAAATGTTTTACGACACTGGATATCATCAATCGGAGCACAAGATGACCTAAAAATGTTTTGCTAAGCTTTCATTCGTTTCTCGTAGGTGTATGTTCGGTTTGAACCTTTTTCGCTGCGCGTTTACAATTAATTGTGCGAAGTTAAAGTCATTGTTTTAGTGAATCACTTGAAGTTATGATATGCCCCTGCTAAGCTTTTTATTCTTTCTCTTTTTACCTTTATTACAAAAATACATTTATAAAGATTCGTTCAGACAACATTTATTTCAAAAAAGCAGTTACAATGGATCAATGATCCATTAGAAACTTTTTATTTGATCAGTTACACTATTGCTATGATCTATGCTATAACTATTATCTATGTTCGGATGGGAATATATTATACCACATTTTTTTTATTCAAGAGAGGTATTTTTATTTAATGTCCCTATGATAACAAACATAACCGATGAACATTACTTTTGTTTGTCTTGACTTTTGTACTTAGAATAATTTTTTATTTATTGACAAAACACCTACGATCATCAATCAAGTGCGAGAAAATGATCGGCTATTATGGGTTACGTAAAAATATTGTTCGAAAGTTACAATTGTAAGTTCTTTTATCAATTTGTTGGATTCCGTTATTTTATTTAAGGTGCTGAGAAGTAAAAAAAAATCGGTAAACAATACGGAATTATCAGAAATTACTAATCACCTATCATTTCCATTTATTAAAATGGAATGCATGATAAATAATAAATCTCTCATACATAAATAGTCCGGTAACTTTAAGCATTGCTATTTCTCAGTCCGTCTTTTTCTAGAGACATAAATCAGAGTGAGAAACAACATTAAGCATCTAAGCAGATATTATGCTGAGAATTATGAAGGATGTTTAACCAGCTCCTTAGAAAAAGAGCCGTTCACCTTCACTACGCAATTTACGAAACCCTAAAGATACGAAAAATGAAAAATACACGACGCTACACGTCAACTATGATTAATCAAAAACACGAAAATATGTTTTTTAACTTTCCGAAAATGGAATTCAAACGACATTGTACTTTTGTTGCCGAAAAGTTGTAATGGATGGTAGAATGCTGAATATTTAAATAATGGTAGAGAATAAATGTTTGGAAGTTTTTATGGCTCAATAACAGAAGATGGATCATTAATCTTGGGTATTATAGTTTAGTCCCCTTATCGAATGTTACCTGGGGAGGTTTTTATTAATGGATGTGGTGGTAGCTGGCTCAGGGATTCGTTTGCTCATTTTGTGGGTAACGAAATGCTGAACAGTAGGCTCCTAGACTAAAGACTAAAGTCATATAATGATGGGATTTTTACCATGATATGAGTTTTGAGTTTTTCAAAAAGTTTTATCTAGCTCTAGAGTTTGAAGGTGAATATTATCGTCTATACGAGTTCTACTCTCTGTGAAAATGAAACAAGATATTAGTTAAAATTTATTTTATTTTATTATTTGTAGGTACCTAACAATAATACACTTATATCAGTCATCTAGTACCCATAACACAAGCTCGAGCTTGGGGCTAGATGATGCTTGTGGATTGTCCAGCATTATTTATTTATTAAGGTACGAATTTTCAAAGGATTAATTTAATTGTAGTTTTCATATAAGTAAATAATATGTAAGTACAAAAATACTGTGGCAACAATTAGAACTCGTTGATTAATTTTAATGAGTCATTATTATCATATTCTAAAATAAATGATCATTTAACACAACAAATAAAATTACAACTAAATTAAAGAACCAAATCAGAATCGGTTTTTACAATTGAAACAGTTGAGCTAACTGCAGGCTATTGCAAAAAATCTACAAGTAGCTCACCTGTTCCTTAACAATACCAGTCGGAAGCGTCCCCAAGACGATGTATAAATGCATTAAAATGAAACTGAAAACATAAAATTTCATCCTTTTGTGTCTTGGACAAGATCTTTGCAACTTTGTGCATGCGTGTGCTGTCCTAGTGGTAAAAGGACACCAGTTGAAATGGAAACCCAACAAGTCGTATTATGTTCTGACAGTTTCAGTAGCACCTTGTAAATCTATGGCGGCCGGCGGATACCTTGAACGATATTAGAAAACTGCTTTTCCTATTAGATTATCTAATATTTTCCTTTATACGTAACAGAAAGCCATGATAAAATTCCAATTTTCCTTGTTTATATATTCGTACATTGAGTGCCCATGACGTAAATAGAGACGAAGACGTTACCGCTACAGTTATAAGTCCTCCGTGGCAGCACACCAAATATGGATCTGGACATCAAAAACTCGACATGAACTTCTCTCCGTCGCAAAAAACCTTACACGTATAGATAGTCATACATACGCGTATAGGTGCTCATACAAATATCTCTTGTTTCAGGTAAGCTGAACTCATCATCACCCGGGTATAAAACCAGTCAAGCAAGCCTTCCGAACGTCGTCGTAAAAGATTTCATCCAGAGTACACGCCAGGCATAACCTTAAACAACGGTAAACACCATCTTGTATGTAGGTAACACCGTAAAAATGTCACTCAGAATATTTTGCGAGTTGCAATAAATTTTTTCTACCGCTCTCGAAGTCGGTTATGTGACACAGTGAAAAAGAAAAAATTATACAGCTGGTGAGCTATACTATTGAAACAGCATCATATAGACGGATTACGTAGGAGACGTTTCGTTAAGTTGACCATATAGCTTAACGTAAGAGACTGTTTTAAGGAACTATTAACTTCCCTAACCGGTACCAGGTTACTGGTAAATGTTCAGCTACTGCGATATTCGCTACCAAAGCGGTAGCAAATCCTAGTAGATGCAAATTTCCTACTGCTGCAATATAAGAATTTACGCAATACCGCGGAAACTTACTGCTGTCGCTCTGGGTAGGGAATACCGCGTAGATCTATCGGTACAGGTCTTTAAAGAAGTAGGTAGCTAATTATTAGTAGCTAATATCGTTTGTGTGTTTTGTTATCTTTACTGATATTGTAAAGAGAAAAGATTTGATTGTTTGAATTAAATAGGCTCCGAATCGCCTGGTTCGATTTGAAAAATTCTTTCATCATTAGAATCCTAAATATTTTCCCGATAAACATAGGTTATAGAATATTTTAATTTAATTGTCAGTAAATACCCGCGTTAAGCCAGGGCGGGCCGTCCGCAAGTGTCTTTGCTTCTTATCTATAAACTTATAGTTTTTTGTCGGTTCACAGCTTTTCCTAAAATTGTTTCATTCTCACTGTTCTTTCTCGACAGCTTGACTATAGTGACTTAGAAATGGTATGCACCTGCAGCGCTGCAGAGATAAGCTTGATGTAACTCAACATGTTATAAATGTTTCTCACACTTCCTTTCAAATAATTTAGAATAGTGATACTCCATAACCATTTACTCCATATTCTATGGACCTGCTTCTCTCCCATGAGAGCTAAACGAGGGAAACTTGAAGGAGAAATAAAAAATACAGCCTCTTGTCATATATTTCGACAAAAGTATCACTGGTACATGGATATGAAATCTTGACAAAGTTTATTCCCCAAAGAATAATAGAATTTTCTTTTTGTATTATTCAATGATGTCGTTTTGGGACATTATGTTGAGATAAAGTTCTTGGATAATAATTTATGATAAATTAATTTTTCGTTTAAATTTATTCGGTAGTCGATAAAAATTATAAATTTGAATCGCTATCATTTAAAACAGTACTTAGCTTACTAAGCGTATTTATTTTAGTTATTTTAAACAAAGCATAGTTTTTATATAAAATAAAAAAGGACTACTAATTAAATCATTGATCTATTCCTTTCAATTATCAAAAAACGAATATCAATGATATTTGTTTGTTTATTGACTTCATTAAATTCTCTAGCCCTAAGGTATTTTGTATAAATCATTTTTTAATAACAGCATAATGTATCGAGCAAATCAGAGGTAGAGGTATATCGACAGATCCATATCAATACCAAAGCGCTTAATACGTTTTTGGAAAAAGGACAGAATATTAAAGCAATTCCCTTTGCAGCCACGCTTTATCAGGTTACCATCATAAAAAGAGGACCAAATGATGTCATATAAATAAATTTATATCTTAACCTGATTTATTTAGGTTCTATAGTCAGATAACGTGGTCGGTTGGCCATGAAAGAGAGCATTCACGCGTTGCCCTTTCAATTCTGCAACATTTCTCCCGGATTTGGGTGAAATTCGCCCTTTTTAGGGTCCTTAATGCAAAATTGTGACCTCGGCTCGCTCAAGGGGCTTCTTTATAGTGAGATGACGTCCAAATTCAATGAAGGTGTGGAATTCCTTGAGTGAAACTATAAAACCCCTGAACAAATCTTGTTGCGATCTTGGGCTAACTTTTATATGCTGATAGTATCCTTCCGAACGCTGCTTAAAATTGAGATGAATAATAACGAAACAAATTATGACTCACCTCTGTCTAAACATATTATCAGATTGAGGCTTACACTTATTTGATCTACTTACACACGAGCCACCTACGCGAACGAGGGTGAGTTTATTTTAAAATAAATAATCTAGGCTTGCAAAAATTAACTTATGAATAAATTTACCACATGACATGTAAATAGATCTTCTCTTTACACTTTTCATCTGAGGTTGCGCCTCACCAAATTTGTTTTTCTATATTATTAGTACGGTAAACGTAATGTAGGACCTTTCTGCCACGTAGGATGACGATCTGCGAAAGACTGCTGGCAGATGCTGGATGGGACAAGCTGAAGACAGGGCGCTATGGCGCTCATTAGGGGAGGCCTATGTCCAGCTGTGGACTAACATAGGCTGATGATGATAAGCATCGTGGTATGCGAGAGGAGGTCTCACTCGGATCCACGATATTGTTGCAACCGCGGGGAGTCACTCCCATATTTAATACTAGCGGTCCGCCCCGGCTTCGCACGGGTATTAAACAAAAATTTCAGAAATTATACACACTAAAACGATGGGTTTCACAGTTTTCATACGGATCTTTACTTTTTTTAACAGCATTGGGGTTTTTGACATTGACTCGACATTCCAAAACTGACACTGGCCGTAGAGAAAAAGCAAGCACCGTGCGCTATACAACCTCTTTTTCTATTCTGACGCGCCATAATAGAAAAAGAGGTTGAATATACAGCCCACGGTTCAATTATTGAGTTTTTCATGCGGATCCCTAACTTTTTTGAAAATATTATATAGCCTATGTTCATCACGGAAAATTAAGGATTCTAATGGTGAAAGAATTTTTTAACTCGGTCCAGTAGTTTCGGAGCCTATTCAATTCAAACAAACAAACAAACAAACATACAAACAAACAATCAAATCTTTCCTCTTTATAATATTAGTATAGATTGGAGCACAGGCTTAAGCTCTCTTGATTTAACAAAAATCAATACAGGAGAACTCAATTTTAACTTTGATCCCATTTTATGTCTCGTCCTTACCACATTGTTAGATTTAATCATTTTTCATGGTAAGAAAATTTGTTAAGTAAAAAGATGACTAATAGTTATAATAAGTACCCATATTATATTTTTGTGCATATATGTATTCTATTTATTTACGCAATATATCAAATTGTTTTAAATAAATAATGCTGAACATTGGGGACAACATCATTATATCCCCAAGCTAAGCATTGCACACCAGTAGGTACATAAATACCCGATGACTGTATGATGTATATACTGATATACATATTATAATATATAGATATTTTATTATACCTTTAAAACACCCAGAACACTCGTGACAAACATCTACACATCGTACAGACATTTGTCCCAAGGCAGAAATCAAACCTTTCCTCCGCAGGCGGATCTTCGCCCACCGCGCCACTCATCCAGTGGCGTCAAATTATAATTAGTATATCAGTTATCTAGTACCCATAACGCAAGCTCTGCTAAACTTATGAGTAGATGATGCTGTGAATTATCCAACATTATTTATTTATTATAGTCAAACCCAACCCTAGATTCAAAGTATTTGCAACGCTGGAATCGAACCCGCTTCTGTGTTTCAGGCATGTGAAACGAGGCTTTTAAATACCTAAAAACAGATATTCTGACCGTAGGTGGGTAGCATTGAAATACCTTGTGAGGCAGAAAGTAGGCCACCCGCCACAGAGTAGAAATAAACAATGCAGAGCCTCGTCCAATGTTAATGTTGGTGGAGCTCTGGGTGGGTAGAGCAAGCGAAGCATTTAAGGCAGCAATATAAGGTATATTTTAGATACAGTTTGAGTGTTTGTACCTTAGATAGCATAATATGTTTTATTTGCCTCACCGCTACCACATAGCAAAATAATAAGGAATCAGAAATGGTCTTCAACTTGTCATGTTATACATTTTACGGTGACATAATCGCTTACCACTGTATCGCAGGCAGACTTTGCCTGAAGCACAGAGGTCTTTATGATCCTCAAGCTTAGAGTTCTCGTCAAGTTCGTGTTCATACTAAATACAGTTCACAGCCTCAGCCTGATCTTACAGCTCTTAGGACCGACACCGTATACTAGAATACACGTAGTGTATACAGGGATGCTTTGTCGTGAGAAATTTACAGGCAGCGGAATGTTTACCTTACTTTTTTATAAAGGCGCTGCTACAATAGCTTATTCTAACTTAGGATAAAGGCCTGCACAGCTAAGGGTGTGTTTTGAGTGGACAGGGACAGCGAGTGAATGTCTGGCATTTTTAATAGAACTGTTACCATTGCGCAACATTTCCACGTGTTAGCAAATTTAACCAACATTAATTTAAAATAGACTGAAAATAGATGACATTAGAGTTAACATTAGAACGACTGCACCAAATTTCTACAAACATTGTTCTCTAACATTTCAATAGGAGCCAGCATCTTGGGGATCCTTCTGGACCACCTGTACTTTAATAGTAGGTACTAAGATAAAGTAGCATAGGTACTTACGTTTGCGTAATTGTAACGTGCGTTTTGGTTTTTATTTTGATGGTCGGTGTTTCTTTTATTAGTTTTGTCTCTGCATTTGGTTTGATACAATCATGATACATAATAATTCTGCAAATGTTTTTTTAAATGCATTTATGAACGAATATATTCTTCATAAATTTTCCGACAGTCTATGAAGTTATTCAACTTCAACTTCTTGATTTATGGCACCGCTTACTTTTCGCTACGACTCAACGGTGTTTGTGTCGGAGTGTCAAAAGCTTCTAAATCAGAATGTGTACGGTTTTAAGAAATAAAATACCAATACCTTATAATTTGTTAAATATAGAATGATACGCGGTATATATTGACTGCATAAAAAATTTAAATTTCTAGAGCTGGGATAGTGGTGGAAAAAATCTATTAACGATTTATTGTATAATACGTATAAATGTAGTTGCGAATAGGAACGGAATTAAAATTATCAATTTCTGTCACCTGAAGCGTAAAACTGTAGCTCGTCCCAAAGAAAAAACAACCCTAGAAGTGCCAATGCAAGAAAGGGTCCGCCATTATGGTTCACGCCCGGGCGACGGGGACGTCTTAACTTTTTAAATAATTAAGTAGTTACATCACATTAATTTACACGATTTTTACATTTTCATAATCGATAAAATAAAGTTGGTGGTTAAGATGACGAAGTGAATACCGCTACTTTAATGTCACCAATAAAGTATTGTTTGCGTATATTTTGACAGAATAAAAATACAGAACTTCATGGGCGTGATAATGTATGACAACGTCCCGCGTATCGACCTAAATATAACAAAATATAATTTTCAAAAAACTGTTGAAAGTCCGCTATCGCTGTCGCTGCCCACAAACAACGACCCCTTCTTCTTTAAGACATTTTAGATAGACATTGAAATGTCTCCTTCTCTCTGTAAAATATATTCTCGAACCAAAGTTCTAAGAAAAAGGTTTTATTGTTTGAATTCCAGAGACTAGTCCCGTGAGGGTTTTCCAGAATATTTGCTTAGAAAACCCTCGCTGGCTTCTCTTCAAAAGTAAGCCATGTTTCACACTTTCTAAATCGTAGGTACCTTTAAATACTAAAACCAATAAGGTATTAAGAGTATAAATTAGAGTGCAAAGTATCTACCTTGGTTTATGTGTTTCAAATCAATATAACAGCCGATTCGCTGTTTGTTCATGGTTGCAAAAAGAAGGCTTCATAGATATGGTAAGATTTGATAACTCCCCAGGTAGATTTGGATTCATTTGTTTCAATTAGCCTAGTGTGTCCCACTGCCCGGCAAAAGACTCCCTAGACCTTATGCAAGTATTGCCTGAACTAGCTGCACGTTTAAATAATGTAATCTTTAAATAATGTAATCTTCAAGTCGTGAGTTATATTTTGTCACTATGGATTATAAGAAAACGGCTTCTTATTCCTGTACCTATCAGAATATATTTTCTACCAAAGCTTTATCATAGTTTGCATTTGGTCACTTGATCGATTCCTCGTTCTGCCGAGGCACCTTTCGCTGTTGGCATGTCATCCCTAAGTAATTATTTATTTTTTATTTCATTTATTTCACAACAAAAAAATATTACAACTTCTCATTAACACACTGACATGAATTTCCTACAAATGCAAGCAACGGATAAATGCTGGCATCATTCTGCAATGCATTAATCTGCAATTTTTCATAAAAACATAACAAAGATCGTATGCTATCACTTTGTCAACGTTTGGGCGAACCTTCAAAAAATTAATATTATTACATAGCTAGATGAACCACTGGAAAAAATGAAAATATAATTTTATGACAATAACGTTGATAGTTTGATTAGGCCAAAGTGAAATCGCGTACCTGCCAAAGAGCATCCAACCCTCACGTCGAGCGATACCATTTTACCGAGCCTGTATCTGGGAGATAGAGGCTCGGATATTTCTATAATAAGGGTATTTTAGTCCCAACATATTCCCCTTATCCTTGTCATATCTTTGCAATAATCTATGTAACGTAATAACTAGGGTCCGTAGATATATATTTAACATCAAAGGAGAACGGTGATTCTGGAATAAGCGTTTGTTTTGGGTAGGATAAAACGGATAAGTTGTTTTAGGTATTTGTCACAAATCGCTTGACGTTTGTTTGAGAGTTACTATCGATACAAGTTTTCTTTTTTATGTCCGTTATTTGGGTGAGCGTTACTTAGGGCGTTTGTTTTAGAATGAATTCCTAAAGACTACCCTTTTCTCGAGAGAGTACTTATGTCTGGGTTTTTCCTGTTATTTTGAGTCAAGACTCGTTAAGATCTGTTCTTTGTATAATGCTTTGGAATTAACGTTAATTTCATAAAAAATCCTCTAACCGACGATCACTTTGATGAGTTCGAAGAGTGCATTATCATCTGTTTAAGAGTAGCTTGTAAAGACTAGCTCTGGCTGCGTTTTTGGGGACCAACCGTTAACAAATTTTTGACAACTGCACTGGAGAATAAAATTATATATTCAAGGTCATTTTCGTTTTAGAATGATAAAAATAAAAAAATAAATTAAATAAATTAAATAATTATTCGTCCGAAATGTTTATTTTCATTCAAATTACTCCGGTTACTAAGTAACTCGGTCTACGCAATCTAAACGAAAATGAACATATTCAGAGCTAAAATCCCAAAAAACCGTTCTATGTAGCAATAGCTCCTATTAAATCAATTGTGAACTATCAAGGATCCTTAAGCTCTCAAAGCCTCCCCTGACGAAGGCTTCAAGGAGGGAAATTGTTGGCATTTACTCGGACGATCGCTAGAAAACCTTTTACCGGCCTTAACGCTACTTCTAAACAATGCTTGCGAAATCATAGAGTAGACATTTGTAAAACTTAGTTAGGGGAGAAACGGTGGTTAAAAATAAAGGGTTCGTAACGGGTAAAAATTACTTGGAGATTAGTAACGCTTGGTGAGTTTGTTTTAGAGTAAAACTTTTTTGTAAAAGGATTTCTTCCACGGCAGAATCTACGACTTGCTCGTTTAATATAGTTTTTTTTTTGTATTTTGTGTTTATTTCTACGGGCATGTGTATTTATTTATGCGATAAAAAATAACCTTTGTTAAAAATTACTTGTGTATAAAGTTGTAGCCTGAACCGTTCCGTTTGGCGTGAGAAAGTAAGAAATAATACATCCGATCCCTCCATCTGTTCATGCATGTTAAGAATCTACGTATTTAATTAAATTTATTTACTAATTATACATCTCCTTTGATTTAATAATATTAACTAGGTACAATGGATATTGTATCAATAGATTTTTATTTAGGTTGACACACAATTCTGCTACTAGATAATCACCAGTGCTCAGACCACGCGTCGCTTCAACCCATCTTCAACCAAACGCAATATTGTGGTCTAAGCGATGCTCTTCAAAATCTCGGAGAGCCTCGCTACAAGGTACCACAGGGACCTACGGTTTCTACTTCGCGTCTTAGATTAAGATCAAGTACGAATGTGTGATGTATGTCACGTATGTCATATGTTATGTTGGCGGACAATAAGCTTTGCAGCGTTACCTGGTACGTTGTGTTCAATTTCCTTTCTTCCGTGACCTACGAAGTAAGATGCAAAAAATATTAAGATTACTTGCTATTTCTGTTCCTATTCAATGTATTTCTGTTTTGTACAAATTAAATGAGACTTTCAGCAGTAAAATAATAAAAGCTACATTCGTTTGCAAGCGATACCTATTTAATTTTAAAGAGAGAAAGTAGGTTATTTCGAACTGCATTACCCTAAACTGACCTTAATTTTTATACTTCTCATTACGCTTTGAAAAAGGCAATTAAAACGAAGACTTAATTAGTGCCTTAATCTTACTAACAGTGGGTTGTTATTCCATTGGGTTCCTAATTACGCTTGGTTTGAGAGAGTTGATTGAAACAGAAGTAGGACACAAAGAAAAGGATAACAAGAATCGTATTTTTGGATTATTAATTAAATTCAATAGTAATGATAGTTGTTTCTTGGTACGTGTGCACAACATGACAAATAAAGAATCAATAAATTGTGTGGTCAAACACACAACACACAACTATTAAAATGTATCACATTAGTGTATCACTTATAGGTACTATTTTCACCGTTTATTGGTTTATTTTATTTTATTATTCGCATTATGAAAATGCAACCCGTGAGAAGGGAACATAATAGTGATAGGTAGTTCAATAACTAATACGTCATAAAGACCAACTGGCCATAAGACCAGTGCCAGACTTCGAGCACTTGCTTGTTTCTCGCCGCGTATTGTGACATCTGGGGTTAATTCAATAAATACGAATGAGACAGTTACGAAATAATACAAACAAAACATCGAACACCATCGGTGTCTATTTATCAAAATAATGACACACGCCATGCATTTAGAATGCAAACCGACATCGCTATCGGCGGGGCGGCCGGCGGCGCGGCGGCGGCGGGTCTAACCACTGTCAGTCCAATACTAACCACAAAAATGCTCCAATAATTTGAAATTTTTTCTTCTTCTAATTCCTTTAAAATTATTATACCTACCTACCGTAAGTACTTTTTTGATTCAGCGGGACGGAACACGAATTCATTATAAATACGAGACCATCTCGAACACATGCTCCATACAAATCTTTGAAAAATTAAAAAAAAGAGTACTACATCGTTCTTACTACAAAATTTCAATATCTAGTTTTTATCATAAAAAATTTAAGTGACGTTGTTTTTTAACTGTGCTTTTTTATTCTAATTGTTTTTATGTAATTTATAGTTTTATTTCACTTAAATAAAATCAAAAATTTAATTATGTTATGATACTAATTGTATATTTAGTACGTTTCATCCATAATAATGTAACACATTTATGACTATTATTTGCGTACCTACTAAACTAAAGCTAAGCTAGTTTTAGTCTGTGATCAATAAATTAATAAAATCGATTCCAATTTAACCGTGAAGTTGGCAAAATACATAAAAATGGATACACAGACGAACATAGAATCCTAAATGACGACCTCTCTGGCGCGGTGGACTAAGGTCCGCTGGAGCTTGCGGGTTCGATTCCCGCCTCGGGACAAATATTTGTACGATCTGCAAATATTTGTTAAGGGTGTTCCGGTCATTTTCTATGAGTAATAAGAAACATCTATCGATGTATTCGTGTTATCTTGTACCCACAACACAAGCTCTGCTTAGCTTGGGGCTAGATAGTGCTATGTGTATTGTCCAGAATTATTTACGTATTATTTTTTCAAATTCGGTAGAAAAATCAGCAATTTTGAGAACTTTTTGTCGTAACTTTACCTTTACATTATCGCGCTGGTTTGCACCTGACGTGATAATTAGGTCAGCGTTTTCCAGGAATCACATGACTGAATCTAGTGTAGGAGCCACTCGTCATATAATTACGTCACTCAAGCTTAACAGTTTCCTTTACTTTGAACTCCTGCACGATAGTTCTGACATTCTGATTTACTAAGAGTTTCCGGAATGTGTAATTACTAATTAATCACTTGTGATCGCTCAAACGCTGATTTAAGTAGAGCTCGGAATCACTTAGATGGTTTTGTACCAATAAACTAATTCAGAACTTAATGAAAAAGGTTTTCGGAAATATATAAACTACCTATACGTTTTTTAAACAAATACAAGACATTATTGTATATTTTTTGTTATGTTTATTAATTCGTGTAGTTCCTACGTAAAAGTTGAGTAACAGATTATCTGTCTGACCCCTGCCTAAAGTCAACAATCTATCCAATTGGTTACGTTATGACAACGAGAATTTCGGGAAAATGAATTTGCTGGTGCCATCTACGAAAAAAATGTAAGAGTTTTTTTTGTGCAATACCTTTGCAAAATAAAAAAATGACACAAAAAAAATTTTTTGATTGTGTTTTTCCTATAACGCTTTCCTACGGAATACAATATTACATGCCAAGATTTTCAATGAAAATGTTCAATAACTAAGCTAAAATTAATATTCAATATCAACATGACAAGCTTTCTTTGAAATTTTCACGTCAATAACTTTCGAGAATGTTTATTAATAAATATTAGTATAATTACGTAGTTACGCAAAGATGACTCCTGCACTACCGAGATGACCGTTGAAACAGGTCACCAGTGTATTCAGTAGGAAAACTACCGCGGTCACTCACCTGCGAAAAACTATGATAATTGCCTCTTAATGAACTGAGAAATTCTACGCCTCGTTTCATCGAATTATGATATCTCGGTTTTTACGCCACTTTAACTGTGATATAACAAGTAAATTTTTGAAGCAATTTTTCATATTATCTATACTAATATTATAAAGAGGAAAGATTTGATTGTTTGTATGTTTGTTTGTTTGAATTGAATAGGCTCCGAAACTACTGGACCGATTTGAAAAATTCTTTCACCATTAGAATCCTTAATTTTCCGTGATGAACATAGGCTATATTTCAAAAAAGTTAGAGATCCGCATGAAAAATTCAATAATTAAACCGTGCGCTGTATATTCAACCTCTTTTTCTATTATGGCGCGTCAGAATAGAAAAGGAGGTTGAATAGGTGCTTGCTTTTTCTCTACGGCCAGTGTCAGTTATGGAGTGTCAAGTCAATGTCAAAAACCCCAATGCTGTTAAAAAATGTAAGGGATCCGTATGAAAACTTTGAAACCCATCGTTTTAGTGTGTATAATTTCTGAA
Source organism: Eupithecia pulchellata (assembly GCA_963931895.1). Classification (NCBI taxonomy): domain Eukaryota; kingdom Metazoa; phylum Arthropoda; class Insecta; order Lepidoptera; family Geometridae; genus Eupithecia; species Eupithecia pulchellata. Next base: position 11,723,947 of record OZ007538.1, read on the forward strand.
ATTTTTGTTTAATACCCGTGCGAAGCCGGGGCGGACCGCTAGTCGTTTATAATTCACTCGTCATTCGAGATAACGAGTCGACCCGATCTTTAGACTCGTTTTCAGTAACAAAATGGCTTGCCGCAAGCTTTATGCGAGTGGCTCGCGAGCTGTCTGTTATCTAAATACGACCTAAAATTCATCTTAAAATTATGAGGTAAAGGTTCTATTTGAATGCTCATTTTTATGGTTTCTTAAGGTTGGATCTAGATCAGTGACTACGTTTACCTACCATAGCATTGGAGCCCTAAATGCCTAGTGTATGGTTAACTTCGGTATCGCACCCACAAATTATCTAAGCAACTGTCACGATAGGCATCCATCTCGGGATCGCCATCGCAACCCTTCCGGGATTGAAGGATAAGGGAGTTTAATTTATTTTGGGTCTGATTGGGAATCCATTACGGCACGGTCACGGTGTTGGCATTCGGGATTCCGGGGCTAAGTTTGGATTTTTAATTAGGTTAGGAATTTGTGATTTGTGATAGTAATGATTAGCCTCGCTGTGAGAGCTGGGAACCTGATAGAAGGTCGGCAGCTTCTTAATTGTTTTCAACCACCTCCGTTGCGATAACCGATCCCCCTGCCACCTACTATACAATATTATAGTAATCACCATGAGGGAGACACTACGTTTGCCGAGTCGTGGTCTCCAATTAAGAACACGTTTACCCCAGCGGTCGTCGGTTCAATGATTCGAATTAATATCGTTGACTGGTAAAATTGGCTCATAATTCGTTAACCAATGTATTTTTGGTGCCTTTTTACACCTTGCCATTTAAAATGCACAGTAAAAATAAAATAAAATTTACGACACCCATCGAACAGTTCATAAAATTCCAATCACTATATAAAAAAATATAGGCGCCGACGCGACGTTGTGCTATCACTAGGTTCTTGAACTTCGTTCATCAATCATTACTTTCTATTTCACTTTTTATATTATCCAATATACTGTGATTTATTATTTTATCCTGGTAAAACTAATACTTAAACCTACGAGTATAAGTATTTTCTGTGTGAAAGAAGTCGAAGAATTTTGAATGATTCTGTTCTTTATTTCTCATACAGTAATGGGCCCAATGTCACCGATATGTTTACATAAAACGCGATCAACGAATTGTAGAAGAGCTAATGTTGACAGTGAACTGACAGGTGCATAATGTCGTCTGAGGTTTACGAAAAATAATTTCACGTTATCAACAGAGACAATTAGGTTGGTTCTTGATGGTCTATTTTTCACTTCATCTTCTTTCTTCTTTTTTATGTAACTGTGCCGAAATATTGAAAAACAAAAACAAATCCGACATGATTTTAGTTTTAATTAATAACCAGTTTAAAAAAACATATTTTACACTTGAATCAATCGAGCTAACGGCTGACTGATTAAAACAGTCTGCAGGTAGTGCAACTGATTCATATTATTATATGCAGAAAAGTGAGTTATTTTCAAATCCTGAAATATTCTGAGTCACCAAAAAGTCCGTATAATAAATTAATAAGTAATCCATCAAATTTAACGTTAAAATATGATGTCGATGTGAATGAGTAACGCATTGCAGTCGGTATCACGAGCGAGCGTCGGTCGCGTGCGATCCCTGCACTGGGCCTTTATTCACTATTGCCAATCCCAACGTGTGTCACAGATATGACACGACAGCGCCGTGGAATCGAACAAATTCGTATATAGAACACATTGTGACGTCACACGGTTTGAGCAAGGAATCTCCCATTTCATAGAGAATAAGGCCCCTGGCGTGAGCCATCGACTCATTACACTGTTTGCTTTGAGGAATTGATCAATTTATATTTTGAATTTCAAATTCGTTTTTCGAAGGGTGATATCGTTGCTGATATTACAGACACGAACGGCTATGGAAAATTGTTTTCCAACTAAGTTTGTGAAATTCTCTGAATAGTTTATGTGGTTTTTGCGGATATTAAAGTAGGTTATTCCAAGCGCTTATTCCGCGTAGCTGTTTTTATTATTTTTTTCAAACTCGCCCTTTCGATGTTGGGTGAGTATCCTCATAGGTTAAAATAATAATTTGAAAGAGCTAAAAGTGAAACCTTCTTAATTCACGGTGTAGAATGTTTCATATACTAATGTTTCATAACTGCCATTGACAAAATCTGTTCATACAACAACAATTTTCAAGATTCCTCGTGAAAATTTCACGTTAAAGGTGAAAATAAATTAGGCAGTCATTTACTGATAGCACCTCACAAATTACGACCATCATAATAATCATTATGCAAAAGTATTATTGTAGGTTCACGTGGAAACCCTACGTCAGTTGAAATTATGAAACGTGAAATGAACTTTATTGCTATAGAGATAAAGTCTGTTTAACTTCTATTGAATTCCAGATTCGAAAATATGAGTGAATTGAAAATTAAATTCCAATTTTAAAATAGCGATGTGCGAATAACGAACACAAACTAAAACAAAATGCAATCGTTAATCAGTTGGCTTTGTTCCAAATAATGCAATTATTAAAGTAAGGCGTGCGGGTGCGACGACGCCTTAAGCAAGCATTGACCTCTGACCCAGCCCGTAGATGTCATAGGAGCCGGCTAAGGAAACTTATCAGAGGCAGGGCAGTAGCTTCTTAATGTACCTATATTATGGGGAATTTTTAACAGCACCTCTATTTAGAAATTTCTCCACTAATAACCTACTGCATATCAAACTATATTATTAACACCTCCATTGCAATTAACAAACCGCTTGCCAAGCGTGGTGATTATTGCAGAAAAACCCTTTTATTGGATGTAATAAGATAACAATGTCTTAATTGCTTTATAAAACAGTATAAAACAAATAGTAACTACTACTTATATCTAATGTGGAACTATCGGCGGCCTTATCGCTAAAAGCGATCTCTTCCATGTAATGTGCAGTAGGTTACTTATAAACAAGTATGGCTTCGGTATAAATACGAGTTACGAAATATTGGTCCAAATCAGAAGAAATTCCAACAGAATATACCACTGTTGTTAGTCTCCGAATCCTAAAACCTTTTGGAAGCTCGAGACACTTGCGCCGTGTAAACTAGTTAATTTGACAGTCAAACCTCCATCAAACTATGAATATCCTAACTAACGTAATGAAAGGGACGAGACACGTTGAGTAGAACCTCATCCGCTTACGTTTTACGAGCAATCGATTACCAAAAGTGTAATTGACCCGCAATGTAACCCATCCATTCAGGTTTGAAGACAAGGCTTTTCCGATTCAAACGCATTATGATTAGTAAGAAATTGTATGTTCACATAATAATGGTAATGTGAAAGTTTTTATGTATGTATATAGGTAGGTATGTACATAATATATTTTTTATTTCTTCGCGCCAAATACTGAACGGCCTCAACTAAACACTTTTCAAAGATAAAGTTTTGTGATACAGTTCTACACCTGGAAATAAAAAGAGGTTACTTTACTCATAAAAACTCATATTTAGTTATTTTTTTAACTTCTTTTTTCGTTCGCAGTAAATAATTGTAAGGTGAGTACTAATTATGGAATTTATTTGAGAAATATCTAAGAAAGCAATCTTTAACTCACCAACTAAATCAAATTGCAGACGACGAACGTAATACTAAGTAATTTACTATAAATTATTGCTTGTGTCCTGAGCATTGTATGGAAAGCGCTCTCATTGAAGTCATCTTAAGGTGCATAAACCCATTTCATTAAGTGAGAAATTAATAAACTTACATAGTCTGAGAACTTACCCAATTACTGCTATCCATTGCAGCCGTTTCATTACACAGTCAGAATTAACTATTTCAATTCCAAGCCATTTTCAACTCCAGCTCTATTTACGGTCTCTAAAACAGGAATATTGAAAGCAATTGATTTATTTGAATCACTTTGATTGGTTTACGTTGTATTTTGTCACTCGTTCTAAATTTGAATCAATAGTTCGATGTTCGAATTTTGGTGGAATACGGTTTGTTGACTATGAAAATAATATTAGATGCAAACTAGAACATTGCAACGATTTTAAATAATATTAGATGCAAACTAGAACATTGCAACGATTTTAAATAATATTAGATGCAAACTAGAACATTGCAACGATTTTAAATTTGTCTGCGTTTGGTTGACAGTAGAAGCGAATTTTCAGCAGTTTATCGTAGGGCATTTTACATTTTACGAATCGTTTTGTATAACTAAGCCACTTTACATACAATTTCGCAAACAAAATATTAACTTAAACACTATTTGTAGTTGGTAAACTCTTCGCTTTGCTTCTTTTGTTTACCGAAACAACTATAGTTCAACTAAATGACGGCTCTGAAGTTAGCCCGCCAGATTAAATTAAAGTTTAGTATTGAAGTCACAAAATAGTTGCCGCTGTCTAGAAAGCTCACTTCAGAAAATGAAACTTTTTGTATCTATTGTTTTTATTATTATATGGCCTGGTTTGACACAAAAAAATATTTTTTGCTTTTGAACTTATTTATAATATAATAATTCGAGTATACTCAATTTTATAAATAAGTTTTTAAGATATACAAAGAAACGTTTTTGTAAAACATTACTTATCATTGCTACACATTAACAAAATTTATCCGAAACATATTAAAAACCTCCTGTCTCCTTCATCAGACCAGCTCGATGGTACTATAATACTGAATAACACTGAATGTATGCCAAACTGGTCGCAAGAAGAGCTTTTCAAAAATTTTCTTGTAACGATTTAGTCGCATTTAGACTTAAGAAGCATTAAAATATCACATCTCAGCCTTAATTTCATTGCATTTTTTCGTAGGAAGCAAATTCCCTGAAGCCACGCAAAAGCAGACTGATCGAAACAGAACCGATAGAACTCTACCTATTCGCATCAACTGCTTGCCGATAGTTGTCAAATTCAAATGAGTATTCAAATTACCTTCTGGGCGGAGAGAGACGATGTCTGTTGTGAACCGGCGCTGGACCGGCTCGGAACGAGATGCGGCTTAATATTAAATGGCTTTATTAGGATTAGAGGAGTGGAACCATCTAGAGATTGCATAGCATTTGAGAGCATTCGTAATATGCATTTTAAATTAAAGTGAAATTGGGTTAGCTAATATTTTCCAAAAGTTGGATAACTGATATACATAACAGTATATAATAATATTATCAGACTTATCAATGTTCACCAGGGTATTTCGCACGTAGGTGTACCTTTTCGGAATCCCAATGTAACAGAATTAAAAGTACAACTGTTCGAACCTCTTTGATTATTCACCTAGACACAACTTTTTGTCCCATAAAGGCTATCGCACACATATCGACTTAAAAGTCATCAACATTACTGAAGGCGTTCAGTATTCTTCGTATGACATTTTAGATACATTTAGTCCATGTGAACATGGTCCATGTGTAACATGGAATTATAGTAGTGGCTACTTTTATCTCGGAAAACGCAAAAGGTAATAAATAAATAAATAATGCTGGACAATCCACACAGCATCATCTAGCCCCAAGCTAAGCAGAGCTTGTGTTATGGGTACTAGATGACTGATATACATAATACAATATTATTAATTAAATAGATAGATTTTTTTTTATCATACATATAAAGGTGACCGCTGCTTTGCAAACGTGGTGGTCGCCAACAGAACGTAGGGCGAGATATCTGGTCCTCAACTCATGAAGGAAGTGCGCTATGGCATTTGTAAGGGAAGGCTTTACGCTAGCCTAGCGGTAAACTAATTTAGGCTGAAAAACATACGCAGACGTGGGCAGGAGCAAAGCTGGTAATTGAATAATTTGTTATTTTATCCGAAGTCTCATCTTTTGTACCAGGATGTGTGCGTTAGCCCTTACTCCTCTCCGGATTCAAATCACAGTAGGTAATCCAATCGAAGATTCCGGACCAACTGAAACGGTCAAAGCGAAAGTTGCAAATTCGTCAAAGCTTAACTAGATTTTGGCCCAACTTAGTGCATAGTATACTAAGTTGGGGTTTGTCCCAGGGTGCTTTTACTGCTTACAGCATTCAACTGGGAAGCCATTAAAGTTGTTTTGTAGTCATAAAAGATAAGTTAGAGTGTGGTACATAATTCTATTTAACTATGCATGATGTTTTCAGCTCAGCAAACTTAGTCCACAGAACCAATTTCCACTGGGGCCGTACAGCCCGGTTCTCGAATGACCACGTACCGGAAGGCAGATTAGGACATTTTAGAGTTTTTATAGACTCAGAAAACTGACGAAAAATTGCGACACAGCCCAAGTCTGAGATACTTACTGGGGTACTTACTATCCTGGCTCATCAGTCCCGGAGTAGATCTTGGTCTCCGTAACATCAGATCGCTACCGGTACCGTAACGTTATTGTTTGTCAGTGAGCGGGCTATTAGACCCACATCCTTCATTGATCAGCGACTCGATGCCATTAGCCAGGCTTAACATGTTTAACATGACCAATGTTCAATTTACGTTTGAGTGTTCAAGATACAGAAGATAATAATCGTACTGCACAACTTGCTCTCGCCTTGCTACTAAACTAATACGTCGGTAATTAATCCTTTGCTGTAACTAACCAAATTAACCGCATTTACTCAAGGGTGAGCCAAGTCTATGAAATGTATAACCACCATTACGGTAGGTATATAGATTTTGATGACTGCGCGGTAAATGTGATGTACTCGTATTTCTGGTTATGTATTTATTTTTCAACCGATACAATTTAAATATTGCTGTAATTTGAGAAGGGAATAATTTTTATATTACAATAAAGATAAAATTACCTTTTACATAAAATAGCGATATAAAAGTGTGCGTTATTTTGTACGTTTGTCCTTTTTGGACAAGAAAGTGACATCGCAACTCAGGACAGATATAAACCTACTTATAGAAAGTCGTCACCTCATGCTGAGTACGATCTGTGTCATCCTATTTTGTACATAAAGCCGAGAGATATAAAACTTTCTTTTAAGGATCTACTTTATTAATAAAGGGAATAAAATTAAGTAAGAGAAACAATTAAAAACTGGTATTTACAATGGCAACAATATAGCTAAATTCAGACTGATGTAAGTAGTCCAGAGGCAGCAGTAAAATATTTCGATTTTGAAACTATTGAGGGTGGCGGCGGCGGCGGCGGTACAGCCTAACATAAATGTTGTTTGACAGACTGGCAGTGCAGTAACAAAAACATCAATACCCAGGTACAGGCGGGGTGCGTGCTCAAAACTGCATGTCACGTCGCTCGCGGCACGCTTAACATTTGAAAGTTAAATTGTCTGCGGTTTACTCCGAAATGATAACGAAAATTGTTAGAAATACTTTATTTCTTAGAAAACTTATTAACAAAGTTCTGGTTTACAAAATCACTTACAATAAAAGGATTTCTCTACATTTTCAGTGTACGTACATTTTTTACATGATCCCACGTAAAAAGGCTTCACTATAAAAGGATTAAAGATACATGAGCTTTTTGTAAACACAGTTCCGGTTATTAACTGATTTTAAAGGCAAAAATTAAACCTGGAATGGGTTTAACTTTTTGCTTCTTAAATCTTTGGATGAGTTTAGGTTTCGAAGCAGATATTGATAACCGCTTCCTAAATCAGTACCTACCTAAGTAGCGCAGTTAAGATTTTCAAGGATTTTGTATCAAAGTTAAATAAATAACTTTAATTCTATGTATGATCAACAATCACAGAAAATGTGTACGCGTTCTTCAAGCATCACTTATGTCACAAGTAAAGTTCTTGGAAGTGTTGTCTAAACGTAGGTTACCACTTGTCTTGGTATTATTTTCACTTTTCTAGGTGTTTCAGGCTTTTTGTACTTAATTGTTTCTTTCATTATCTTTATTTATTTTTCACCGGTGCAAATAATCCCAAGCTCGATACAACTGAAAATAATAAATTTTATTATACTACAGAATAATTAAGATTATATAATTAAAAAATATATATTTTCATGTTTGCGTATGAATATAAATTATACATATGTTAGCACCCCTGTCTGTCTTTAATCCAAACTTTTCTATCCGTTTAAAGGTTGCTTGGAAGATAAGGCTACCCATTGTACCTTTGTGTTTCATATTAATGCAAATATTCTTATTGAATTTTGTGATATACAATGAAGAGTTAATATATTTTATTATTTTAAATATTCACCTGAACTAACTTGTTCTGATTCTGAACTCAGCAGAACTTCCAACAGGTATAAAACTACCAGATATTTTAGCGCTAACATCAATGTGATAAAAATATTCTTTGCTCAAGACAAGATGAAACCTGAGCACGTACGCTATGCTGAGGCATCCCAATAACAAATAGATCAAATGTGGAAACAAGTACGACAAGTGCGAGTGTAACTCGCGCGCCGAGGGTTTTGAACTTTTGTCGTTTGGGTAGGTACTTATATTGACGACCTGGGAGGGGGGGGGGTCATTTTTTTGACCTTTTTCAAAATATTTTAAAAGTATAAAATCTTCCAAAATTTCAAAAACTATTTTGAAATCTACAAACGAGTACCTTTCATTTGATAACACTTTCGACTTTGTAGGTCCCATTTAAAATTTCGATTTCAAAATTTGTATGGAAAATCTTCATTTTGATTTTTCATTTATTTTTCTATAAATATGTGCGGGTGCACAAAATGTATTATTATTTCAAATTTCAAGTCAATAGCTGCAGTAGTTTCTGAGATACAATTAAGGATTCAAAACACAAAACAGACCCAAAGTGATCCCATAAGGGTTTTGCAACCGATGACAAAACCCTAAAAATCGGTGAACATACAAACAATTTCTTTGCTATTTCTAAATAAATAAGGTTCTATTTGAAGTGCTTACCGATCATCATCCCACTCATGCTGAAGAATGGCACAACGCAAGCCAGGTCCAGGAGCCAAGGGAACGCGACGTTCCCGAACAAGGTTCCTATCCGGCCACACAGCATCATCATGCCGATGGATAGTGTTCTGAAAATAATTCAATGTTTAATATTTTTAGGCGTACACTCAACTTATTATGAGGTGAACTTTATTTTGTTACCTAGAATCTCCTCGTAAGCATTGAACAGAAGGTGATTTATTGTACATTTAGATCAAAACCTAACTGAGATAATAAGTTGAAGATACTTGCATTAATTGATGTTAACGTGAGGTGGTTTTAGCGATTTTGGGACACCCTTGTGAGATATCATTATATTTGATGACCGGGAGGGTCATCAATCTTACGTGAGATTGTTCACAATTCTTACCGTAGAGTAAATACATTTAACCTATGCTTTATTGCGCAAAAAATCTACAAATTATAAAAAATAATAATTTGTAGAGTGTTTACATAAGGCGAGTATTTATGATCACTAAAAATTAAGTTTAGAACCACAGTGAAAATAATAAAAACATACTTAATGAGAAGTACTGATATTCATAAAATAATTATATTCATTCTTATTCAATCCATGGGGACTCATATACGGTGACTACGTGACTACTCGAATCAACATGTCCATATGATTTTTCACTGTTCAATCTTCTGCTGAACTTGGAGCACCAATGCTTCTTTTTTCGGAAACTTTTGTTATGCTGCAAATATTACTTCTCAACTACTTCCTTTGTACACATGTCTTTTCACGCATGCTCCATAGTAATTATGTTAACTCATTATGAGTAAATGACAGCGTTGATTAAGCCGTCGAGTAAACAAAAACAACGCCCGTAAGACATTAAAACAACAGGCCTAGACCTGTCCACGTAGTACCGTCGTGCGTCTTGTACGTCGCCGCTTCCATCATCACTCGTTTGACTGGAAGGTAGTTAAAGAATCGAAGAGCTACAGTAGTGCTGCGTTGTGGTACAACCCCGCCATAAATATTAATGCGTAGAATTGTCTTAATAATACAAAAACACGTTATGCTCATTTTAGTTTTCTTGCAACGTTACACAGTTTATTGCGAAAAAAATATGTATATGCGATACTGGACATGGCCTCTCCCTCTCCCCCACGTGAGATTGAGTGAGAATCGGTTACAACCCCTACTTATTCTGCCGAAAATACGCGTACAAAGCTGCGTGCGGAAGCTAGTGAAAAATAGAGTGAAGTATTGAAAATATGATGATAGCGGTGGCAACCATCAAATATAAATTATATATAAATGCTACGACGTAGACGCTCTACGGCGTAGAAAGTCTACGCAACGCAAGTACGCAACGCATACGCAAGTTTCAACATGTTTACACTTTTTAAAAGGCTGTACTTCGTATATACTAAGTCCTTAATAACTATCGCAAAACATTGGAATATTTAATTAAAGCCTGTGCAAATTTATTTGAAACTCTATGATAGTTTGATCTGGCACAAAATTACTGTCTGTTGTTTCAACTAGGTATATTCTCTTCACGAAATTCTTTTAATTATTGACAACGGCTGCTGGTGGATTCAGTTGTGAGTGTATCACTCATAATATCCCGTTTTACGGACTTGACTATTATAAGTGGAATTGACTAGTATACTTCATTAGCTAGCTCGTTAGTTGATTCATTCAATAATTGGTAGGAACATAAGCTGCTAGTCGATTACCACTAACCAAGTATCTATAACTCGGCCCGGAAACTTTCAAACAAAACGAAATAAAGCAAGCTGAAGCTCGTTATTATTAATGGAGAAAATTATAATACAAAGTAAAAACGAGAAAAGGAAAATACAGTGTTCACAGTTAAATTGTTCTAATGAAAATTGCAAGCTTTTTAGTATTTTTTCTCCGAAGCTAGGTTTCTTAGTAAATTAATTAAGGAGAATGGTTTGTTTTATTTATTGAAATAACTGACGTATTCTAAAGTTGTTTGATTTAATTTGAAATATTTATAGACGGCTTTCCACCCTCCGTACTAAAATATTGAACCGACGCCAATTCAGCACCGATTATTTTCCACGGTTAATATTAATGTATTGTAACATAAAATAAAAGGGTACAAATTCATTGGCTCTGTCGAGACCTGCGTACTTGCAGCATAGCAAGCACTATGCCAAGCCTTTCAAGCTTCGTTTAGATGCGAAATTTTAGATAAAATTCTAGGTAGGGCAAAAAGCAGCGTATTTTTTTTTATATAAAGAACTAGCGGCCCGCCCCGGCTTCGCACGGGTATTAAACAAAAATTTCAGAAATTATACACAATAAAACGATGGGTTTCACAGTTTTCATACGGATCTTTACTTTTTTTAACAGCATTGGGGTTTTTGACATTGACTCGACATTCCAAAATTGACACTGGCCGTAGAGAAAAAGCAAGCACCGTGCGCTATACAACCTCTTTTTCTATTCTGAAGCGCCATAATAGAAAAAGAGGTTGAATATACAGCCCACGGTTCAATTATTGAATTTTTCATGCGGATCCCTAACTTTTTTGAAAATATTATATAGCCTATGTTCATCACGGAAAATTTAGGATTCTAATGGTGAAAGAATTTTTCAAATCGGTCCAGTAGTTTCGGAGCCTATTCAATTCAAACAAACAAACAAACATACAAACAAACAAACAAACAAACAATCAAATCTTTCCTCTTTATAATATTAGTATAGATAATTTGAAATATTTATAGACGGCTTTCCACCCTCCGTACTAAAATATTGAACCGACGCCAATTCAGCACCGATTATTTTCCACGGTTAATATTAATGTATTGTAACATAAAATAAAAGGGTACAAATTCATTGGCTCTGTCGAGACCTGCGTACTTGCAGCATAGCAAGCACTATGCCAAGCCTTTCAAGCTTCGTTTAGATGCGAAATTTTAGATAAAATTCTAGGTAGGGCAAAAAGCAGCGTATTTTTTTTTATATAAAGAACTAGTGCTATAGTCGGATGACAGGAAAGCTAGTATATATATATATATATATATATATATAAGAGCAGCGGGAGGGTCCATAACGAAAACAAAAACAGCAAAGTAATTTCGAGTCACTTTATTAGTTGTTGCCGTCCCCGTGGCTGAGCGTAAACTGAGACTTTTTTTTTTTTTTTTTTCGAATGGACTTTAATGCTGTTGACCGCAGATGGCCATGACAGCGTTACCGGACTTTTGGCGGGCGCAGAGGGCGCCACACCGGTAAAGTTAGGTTGGGGCAACACGCGCAAGGGCCACCACTTAGGTGCGAACCTCGGCTTGGGCTGTTGCCAGATGCTACAAGAGGGTATGGAGGTTTCGCCTAAGTGCACAAGTGCACCTATGGGCGGAAGCGGGGAATTCTTCGACCCCGCATCCGGCGGGGTCGGTTTTTGATCGTGTGTGTAGTGTGCGGAAGCGAATCGGTACTAGTTGACGTCACCTCCGGGTTAGCGGCGGTGATTGGGTCAACGGGGTCACCGAGAACGTGTCTCGGTCTACGGAGGAGAGAACTCGTGGGCGGATTATCCACGGGATAATCGGGAATGGTGGAAATCAGGGGATTGTAATGATCAGCTGCCGCTTCATAATGACGCTGGGAAGCAGTCTTTATGAAGTGGGCAATGGACTCGAGTTTGAGATCTCGATGGAGGTCTTTATTGCGCATGTACCACGGGCAGCCCGTGGCTTTGCGGAGAAATCTATTTTGGACAACCTGAAGGTGGCGGACATTGACCGAATGGCCAAATACCACTGAGGAGTAGGTCATGATAGGACGTACGACCGCTTTGTAAAGTGTCACCTTATTTCTAAGGGACATTTTACTCTTCGCTCGTAGGAGGCTGTTCAGCCGGCTAAGTATAAACTTTGCACGGTTGGTTACAGCGCGAATGTGGGGTTTGAAGCTGAGGCGGTGATCTAAGATCACCCCTAAGTATTTGGCTGTCTTGGCCCAGGGAATGGGTTTACCAAATAGGGTAAGGGGTCTGGGCTTAGAGTAATTCCGTGAAAAGTACACTGCTGCACTTTTCGTCGGATTCACTTCTATGCGCCACTTTCTAAACCAGGCACCTAGTGTGCCTAGTGCGGCCTGCAACCTTATACTCACCCGGCTTGCATTCAAGTCGGATGTGTACAATGCTGTATCGTCCGCGAAAAGGGCAAGTTCTACTTGCGGGTGACGGGGGATATCGCTGGTGTACAGCGTGAAAAGAAGCGGAGCAAGGACGGAGCCCTGTGGGACTCCGGCTCGGATGGATCGGGGGTCAGAGAGAGTGCCCTCCACGCGATAGCGGAAGCAACGATTCAACAAGTAGTCTCGTAAGATGAGTACAAGTCTGTCCGGCACACCGAGCGTGAAAAGCTTGTAAATCAAGCCGTTGTGCCAGACCTTGTCGAAGGCTTTCGCTACATCGAGGAAGACAGCTCCTGTGCTAGCGGGCCAGGTGTGATGCCACATGGATTGGATGTGCTCCGTGATGCGGAGCACCTGTTGGGGACAAGAGTGATGAGCTCGGAAGCCGAACTGCTCATCGGGTAGGAGCTTGTGCTCATTGACGTGGGACCAGAGGCGACTCAGAAGGAGTCTCTCATAAATTTTCCCCAGTGCACTGAGGAGGCTGATAGGGCGGTAGGAGGCAGGTTCGTTCGCCTTTTTGCCCGGTTTGTGGATGCCAATCACATTGGCTTCCTTCCAGGCGTCAGGGAACGAACAAGTGGCTATGGCTGCATTGAAGATGCTTACGAGGAGATAGATGAGGGCAACAGGGAATCGTTTAAGTACTCTGTTGCTGATGCCATCCGAGCCAGGGGACTTTTTCGGTTTTAGATCTTTGATGATCGCTGCGACCTCGGCCGCCCTGACTAGGTGGCAGTAGGGGGCAGCGACGTTAGACGGTCGACTTCACTGTTCACCGTATCGAGGTGAGCAGGATCGACGGGTTCAAGACTGGGGGAGCACTGAGCTTCCAGACTTTCGGCTAGGGCATCGGCTTTGTCTTTATCCTCAAACGCAGGCGTTTGTTGATTCGGACGTATAAGCGGGGGCATGATGGAGACTCCATCTGCTTTCATAGAGCGCGCCAGGTTCCAGTAAGCCTGGTGACCTGGTTTGATCGTTGAAAGCAGGTCATCCCAAGAGGAGTTTCGGTGCTCTTGAATGGCTCTCTTAACCTTGCGGCGAAGCGAATTCATTCTGAAGCGATTACGAGGGGAGGGATAGGAACTAAAACGACGAGTCGCTGCGTTCTTCTCAGTGATCAGCCGTCTGATGTCATCTGGCAGGTCCCAGCGACGATCATTCGCCGCTGGCACCTGTTTAGATGACTCGCTGATAGCGGATTGGACGTGACTAGTCAAAGAGTCGATCGCGATTGCGATGTCGTCGGTGGAGATAATGTCATCGGGGATTTTTTCCAAGGCGGGCGAATGGATATTCTTGAGAGCGCTCTCAAGCTTATACCATCGCACCACTGTCTTGGTGGGAGGACCGTCATTGGGAGGAGGGCCAAGACGCATTATTACGGGGCGATGGTCCGAGTCTAGTTCCTGCATCACTGCTATGGATTGCATCCGAAGGGATACATTCCGTAGCAGTGCCAGGTCCAAGTACTCGTTACTCTGACCGAGGATGGGAGAGTACCGCGTGGGGCATAGTGGTACGATCAGGTCAAGATCTAGGGATTCTAGGCATTGAGATAGGATGCGGCCGTTACGATTGCGTAAACGACAGTTCCACATCGGATCTTTTGAGTTGAAGTCACCGGCCATAATGACCGAGCTTCCAAGACTGAGGACTGATTCCAGATCGCTTTGAAGAAGCGTCTTATTTGGGCTGAGATAACAGGATGCAATAATGACCGATTGATGACCAGTCATTGCAAGCCTGCAGACAGAGACTTCTAAGTCTTGTAGGGGAGGGGGATCTAGGGGTATGGTATGCAGTGCAGGGACCTCTTAAAGTAAATGGCAGTACCGCCTTTCGGGGCGTTCGTTCTGTCATTTCGAATCATTTGATAGTTAGCGATCCTAGGGCTGGCAGTGCCCTGTTTTAGGAAAGTCTCCTGTACTAGGAGGATATCAATTTGATGGTTAACCAGAAATTGGTAGACGAGTTCTCTCTGAGGCTTGAGTCCGTTAGCGTTAAAGAACGCTAACGAAATGGAGCGGGGTTTAAGTCTCTCAGGTTGTACAACCATTATAGAGACTTAAAAGAGAGGGAGTCAAGGGAGGCCATGACATCATGATGATCGGAAATGATCATCAATTTTTCAATGGCCGTCTTGGCTTGGCTAAGCTTGCGCAGGAGCGCAGTGACTTTGCCGAAGTCAACGCCTGAGGGGGAGGGCCCCTTTGAGCCAGCCGACGCAGCAGCGGGTGCTGGTTGGTTTGGCTTAGAGGGGCGAGGTAGGGGTTGCGGGGCGCGGGTTTGCTCCTGGGAGCGGGGTAGGGGCGGGGAACAAGCTTTCGCCTGAGGGGCTAGGCTTGTATAAGTCAAAGGCTTAGCCCATGCTGAGGTAGCAGGGGGGCGTGCGGGGAGCGGGGGGGCCATAGACACCTTTGCAGATGTTTTTGTGTATTGAGGGGCGGGAGCGTAGCGCTCCGGGGCCCTTGAGCGTGCCTTATTGTTTACTCTAGGCGCTTTGGGACAGCCGCGATAGTTCGCGGTGTGCCCCTCGGCGTTGCAGAGTACGCAACTCGGCGGGGTCGGGTCATCGCGGCTGCGAGTGCAGTCAGCGGTGCCGTGGTCGCCCAGGCACTTGACGCATCGCGGCCGCGCGAAACAGTTGCGCGCAGAGTGGCCATGGAGCTGGCATCTGTGGCACTGTCCGGGAGGACCGTTTTTGAAGGGAGCCTCAATAGAGAGGCCGAACAGGCGACAAACGGTTTTGAGGCCGAAAATCGCCTTACCTTCGGGAGTGAGGTCAAGAATGACCAGAACTAAATCGAAGGGGCGTTTATCGCGTCCGCTGTACATGCGGTGGACTTCCCTGATGGGGAAGCCCTGCGACAGGAGGTCGGACTTGATAGCCTCCGGGTTGAATTCAGCGGGGACACCGCGGATAACTACCCGGAGGCATTTTTCGCTCTCAAGAGCATAGGTATGAAAACCTATGCTTTCGGAGCGGAGGATGGAGGTAAGGCGTCGGTGCGCGTCCGACGTTTCGAGCTGGAGTTTTATCGACTCCTTGACCGATTGGGCTTTCACAAAGTGAATTCCCTTTAAGGCAAGGAGTTTCTCCACATTAGGCCATTTGGCCTTCTCGCGGAGAAAGATCGGAGGGGGCGGTCTCTCTTTACGGAGAGGGGCTGAGGCGCGGGGGTCGCGGGGGTCACAGGGGCCAGAGGGGCCGTGGGGGACTGGGAGGGGGCTGGGGCTGAGGGCCCGCGGTTAAGGGTCTTGGCTGGGTGAGCCACAGCCGAGTTAGGGGGGCCCTTAGCCTTCTTCCTCTTACGGCTACCTACGGTGAGGAAGCCGTCGTCGGAAGATGACTCAGGGGCTGAGGGAGCGGGCGGGAGATCGGACTCGGAGTCCGATCCGGACGTGTCCCCTTCGGATGGGACCTCGCCGGTTTCCATCTCCTCAGTTTCGGGAGAGGAAGGGCGAGAGAGGGCCTCCTGAGAGGCCGGAGACTCCGGAGAGTCCGGAATGGCAGGTTTAGGGGCGGGGACGGGAGCCGATGAGGCAACCTTGTCCGCCGGGTGAGCCCTACTACCGACGATGTCGTCAAGTAGTCGGGGATGCTTGGCAAGTATTGCGCGGAGGATTCCGCGCAAACTGTCAAGCGACAGATTGGATATGTCCATTGCGGACATATTGAGGGGCGGGGGGAGGGTCCCTAATCCCGGGGGGGACACCCGGGATGAGTGTATGATCCCGCCCTGTCGGGTTAGACAGGGAGGGGGTGTGTACCTATGTGTCCTACCTAATGGTGTGTCCCTTATACCACTCTTACGGGGCGAAAGGGGTGTGTGACTACCTAACGCTACCTGGGGTCGGCGAGGGTTCTTCCCCAAGGCCGGTGGTCCCAGGCCCAGCCGGATTCTACTTTACTTTGAGGAAGTAAAGTAGGCGCTCCGGGTCAACGCCCAACCAAGTTCGTTGGCACGGTTACGTATCCCTTGGTTGACCACTAAAGGCGTGGCTTTCACTATTAGTAAGCCCAAGAAACAAGATAGAGGAACCGCTTTGAAAAAAGCGAGAACCTCGGAAAGAGCGTTGCTCTGAAAAGAGCAGGACGCTGACGTTTGACTGTACAGTCTTGAGAAACACAGTTCTGAAAAGAACTGAATTAGATAAGTCTAGAGAAACAGAAAAGTAGTTCTGAAAAGAACTGATTGTGTTTCGTAAGCGAAACACTCGACGCAGGCGGAGACCCAAGCGTAGGTAGGAACCGGAACGCAGGTAGAGACACGTGCGCGCGCAGGCGGAGGCCGAACAAAGGCGAACCCGAACAAAGGCGAGAAGTCGAACGGACAGAGCACGGGGGCTCTGGCGGAACGAACGACCGTCTCGCTCGAGCGCGAGAGTCGGAATGACTGAGCCTTTTCAAGCGAGTTGCACTGTTTTATAGCAAGTGGCAAAACACGTGACAAACACTTTTACAGGAAGTTACATTTAAAAATAAAACATTTCATAAAAAGTATTTCTAAAATACAAAATGATTTTTCGGAATATAACAAATAATTAGATTCGACCAAAATTTATAATAATCAAAACAAGTAGCGGAAGTCAACTATAAAAAATCGCAATAATTTATGATGATGATGACTGTAAGAATACAAAATGTTTCAGATTTGTTATTTCTAATTTTATAAAACGAAATTATTCATCATTTTTTAAACTAGGTATAACGAACTCTACTAGATAGCGCTTTTATACAAAACAATATTAATTTAATTGATTCTTGAGAAATAAATTATTCAATGCATTCAAAATCATAACTAGCTTATTTAACATTAGCCTAAACAGAAAAATCAAGATAAAAGCGCTATAATATATATATATATATATATATATATAATAGTAAACATATAAAAAAAATATACCTTAGCCTTCCAGTTCGGCAGGTTGGGAGGCCTGTGAAACTAGTGATAAAGTATTCGCCCGTTCCCGTTTGAGAAAGATGTTTAGATTTGGTGAAATTACGACACAATTGTAAATTGTTTGAGAATAAATGAAATGAAATTCATTATTATGATGTCTTATCCTTCCAAGAGCTCGCTGTGTCATGTGCACAGTAGACATCTCAAAGAATAAGTACATTCTGGCACAAACAGGCAAAATCGAAGTATGATAAAAGTCATGTGGAATTTTGAGTCTGTCCGAGATTTTGTACAAATTTTTAATTTACTCATCAAGAATTGGCTAACCAAGTAGCCGAAGTGAACGCTTTTCAGATCAGAACGTTTTACAGAAATATTAGGGACCAAACTATTGAATCTTTTAATAATTATTACCTTGTCTAAGATCGCTTTTTGTAATATTTAAACTAAAACCTATTTTTTTAAATTCATCTGTGAATTTTAGAACAACAGAACCATTTTCAATTAAATATGTACATAACATACCAATCGTGATATCAACAGACGTGCTCAAATGGTTTGGTCCTTTTTAAAGTACATCTTAAGAACTAAAACTTATTCCTATTTTGAGTTTGATACTTAGTCTTGCTGGCCGGTGTACTTTATCTTATAAAATCTAACTACAGCTATGCCCTCGCTTGTCTATCAGCAGAAAAACCTTCAGAAAAGCTTTCAGTTGCCGACGTGTGACCAGACAATAGGCACCTATCTTTTGTGTGAAGGTCACCGCTCATAGACACGATGCCTTCTCGCGTTATTGTTAGTAGACGAACTTTATATTCTAGGCTTTATGGTACCTCTATTTCAGTTAAGCTCTTATCACGGCTATGTCTAACTGATATACATAAACATAGACAAAGCACCTATGGATAACGCAGTTATGGAGCTAGTATACTTCTAAATCTGTGTTTAAGCTTAAGTTGGATTCTATCTTACAGTCTGCAACTAAACTCCGTTAACACATCCAAATTTACAAAATATCTGAACAATAAACCGTCAGTATAACATTAACAATAAACAATAAGTGACTGAAAAGTGTTAACAACGAAACATTCTACGTTTTAAACTATCAATGACCACCATTCATAAGAAACCGATCGTTTATAAAATGAATATCTTACTTAGTAGATGTAATTTTGCACTCGTATGGTCCGGTAACTTTTGAAGTACCTAATGGTGTTGATTGATAACTTAATTTATAATCATAATGATGATATACCACCTGAGTGAAACCTTGGAAAGATTAAATGTTTATACTCGTATTTTATTTAAAAATATACGAGAAAGTTCAGGTATTGGAATTCTCTAGAATGTTTAAACAATTGCTGTAGAGGATCGAAAAGTTAAGAAACCACTTGACCATTACGCTGAAGGGGTCGTTTAAATAGAAACATTTCGAGTAGCCATTCATAAAAGGATTCTGTGAGATCCTACTTAAGAAGCGATTCACGAAATTATCTCCAGTTAATAGCACTTAATATTGTTGAAAATTTATTATTGTTCTGTTACAGGTAAACGATAGACAGGTTTATAACGCTAACGATTTCTAATGCTGAATTAATAGAATTAATGAAATAATTAATTAATAGAGTTATTAATGCAATAATAGACTAGAATAATAATGCAATCTACTGAGCGTGGCTAAGTCCAAAACCCTTCATTTATCAGAAAATAAGAACTGCGTAATTCGTTCTCTTCCCATCATCATATCTCATTAACTGAGTGGGGGTTCAAGCAGTTTCAAAAATCTACTTAGCACGTCTTGTAGCATTTTGGTTTTGAGAGGGGATTTTAAACAAACATCTATCGTCTTGTAGCATTTTAGTTCTCTTTTTAAAAGACTTTAGGAAGTTCCTTCATAAAGGAGGATGTTCTGTATTTATGTATTTTCGTTGATTTCTTAGTCAATCTCGAACCAATTTAAAAATTTATCTCACCTGGTAGTTCCAGTGGTGACATATTTTATTATATCAGATCTAGAATTAAATAAATTGCGTGGTGTCTTCACCTATAATTATATTAAAACTTGAGATAATTTTCGGTAAAGGTAACTCTTAAGCTAGATTTTGTGTACACGATGTTGATGATCGATAAATAAATTTGTCCCGCAAAACTTTAAAACATTTTCACTTTTTTTAAGTTTTAGATTTAAAAACATTCTAACTGTTTTTAAGTTTTGTTCAAAACAATCAAATTATTACACCTATTCTCCTGATGTTTATGAACGTTTTTTGTTTCAGGTAAATTATCATAAAAATATGATGAAGAAATAATCATAAAGCATCGAATCTATGAATTAAGGTAAAAAAAAAAAAGTTACAAACATTACAAAAGATATTCTCATGTACAAATTTCAACCAATCGCTGAATGGCATCGAATTCTGCAAATCGGTTGCGATATATTTGTAACAAAACAACACAACAAGTTTTAAAATAAAAGGTACTTTATCAACACAGCCTGTATTATCGAATGTCAGACATCTCGTAGTAAATCCGATACTATTCAATACTTTTAGGGTACCTACATTATCATCATCACCAGCCTATAACAGTTCACTGCTGAACATAGGCCTCCCGTAATGAGCGCCATAGATGGCATTATTTATAATTATTCACACCTACGTCCTTACATGGAAATAGTTAATAATAAAGATATTTACAGAGCTTTGAATAGCTCATCGAAAGTTTCAGTAAAATTTGCCCCAAATTTTTGAGTAGACTCGATAAAGCTCACCTTGTAGTGGTAGGAAAGACCTCCATAGTCAAGGCCTGGTTGAGACTCATCATGACGCTGGCTACGGCGGTGCTGGTCGCGAACAGCGCCACGACGGCCACGCGAGTGCTGGCCCAGCGCAGACCGAGGATGCTGCCCACGCAGATCAGGCTCATGCCTGGAATAAGATCATTCGTGGTCATATCGTAAGCTGTTCGTCATTAGTACATAAATGACGACATCTGTGGCGCGGTGGGCGAAGGTCCGCCTGCGATGCAGGTTACGGGTTCAATTCCCGCCTCGGGATAAGTATTAAAGGATCTGCAGATATTTGTTCAGGGTGTTCTGGTCGTTTTCTATGTATAATAAAAAATATATGAATAATTTGTCTTTTGTACATCAGTCGTCTAGTACCCATAATACAAGCTCTAGCGCTAGGGGCTTGGGGCTTGATGATACTGTGTGGATTGTCCGGCATAATTTAAATTATTTATTGATTTGTTATTAGTAACGAACTCAGCGGCCGTGGCGCAGTGGGCGAATACTCTCCTTCGACGCAGGATGGTTCGATTCCTACCTCAGGATAAATGTATCTGCAGTTATTTTTTCCTATTTATTTAGGTTTTATCTACATAGATATGTTGAACAAAAAAAAACTATTTATTATAAGAAGTCATCATCATCATCTTCAGTATATAACAGTCCACTGCTGGACAAAGGCCTCCCTAAATGAGCGCCATAGATGGTTATCGCTTTGGGGGTTATAAGAAGTAAATATAAGTATCCCCACCATGCCCACAACAACAAAATTACAAGAAAAGAGAACTAACTGTATAGCCTACAACTCATACATAACACAAGCTCTGTTATGTTGGAGATAGATGATACTGTGTGAATTTTCCATTATTTACTTCCATTATTCATTGCGAATTTAAAGTAGGCTTCTTTCTATGAAAATGTAACAAAACCCGTGATCTACTTTACTAAGAATAGAACATCCGACCTATAAACAGAGGCTTCTTCCCGACCCGGTTCACCAGCACGCCGGTCACGCCGAACGGTAGCAGGCACACGCAGCCGAGGATAATGCTGTTGATGTATGTCTCCGCGCCGCTTTTTGTCTGAAATGGAAATTTCCAGTCAAGTTAGAGCTTCTATACGGCATCTGGTGGAGGCAATGAACCTTCTCGGGATTTAGATGAGCACTAAAAAACTGGGCACTGTTCCCTAGGATAACGCCGTTGGTGGGGCGCTTTACGACCGCATAAGGTATCAAATAAACAAATTTAAGTTGATTACTTGATACTAATTTCAGTATCAAGTAATCAACTTAAGGTCATTCGTTTTTCATACATTTGTATTTTCCCAAATATGAGCCTTAAGAGCTTAATTTTACAAATAAATAACTGTTTTTGGCATTGTTATAGGTCTTTATTTGCGGCAAATTATGTTTCATTAGAGAAAACACTTGATTTAATTAGAAATAACGTGGTAATTTTAGTCCATTTTTGTCACTGTGTGGGTGAACACCGATAGTGTCGTACGAAAACGTCATGAACTTATGAGTGTGAGCGGCGACGACAACGTCATCTGTGAGAAACATAACGAATCAACTCGTAATACCATAGCTTACCATTCATAAACTTTGATTTTGTTCGTTCAAGCATGTAGAACGTACATATTTCGTCTTTTATTGTTGTCATGTGGCTGTCTATTCTTTCAATGTCTATCGTTTTTGTAGGGTATGTAGGTATTCTGTTGTCATCAAGTTGTCATTGACTTGTTTTGATTTTCGCAAAACGAAGCAAAACTTTTTTTTAAAACAATCAACTTCCCAAAATAAAAGATGGAGTCACGGAGGATGAAAATTCTAATAAATAATAAATTTCAATTGTCCTTAGTTGGACCAAAAAACTTCGAAAAAAAAGTACCTACTAAAAATGATTTCTGTAGTTTTTTTCTTTCAAGTTTTTTTGTCCGGTGACCACAGTACTTACTGTAATGTATGCTCGTCCAAAGCTAGTCTAGCTAATAATAATAATAATTCACGCATACTGTGTCTAATGTAAAAATTTAATATACCTAAATTGGCATCCAATATTTAAAATTACCTACCTCTCAAACGTTTTCGAAAACTAGGGATACTATTCACGATACTTATTTATTGACATCACTCTGCAACACAGTAAGTTGCTGGTTCAATTCCCGCCGCGCGACAATACCTCTGATCTTGAAGAAGTAATGAATAAAGTTTTGTGATGAATCATTATTTATCAGATCCAGGATCAACTACCTGTATTTTACCAGTACCTACCTACCTAATTGTGCTCAAAAGTCCGCAATAAACAAAATTGCATTGAAATTAAAGTGTACAGAAAATCAATGACACCTAATTTCTTATTTGATAATAATTACTAGCATACTTCTCTTTGTTTTTGTGTGATAGGGACCGAGGTCAAACAAGATACCTACTTCGTTTGAGTACGTAGAAACTCCATCAACGATTTATTACAATCGAATCAAAGGAAGGCTTGAAAACACGAATTTATTTATACCATGAATAAAAAAACAAACATGAATTTATTTATACCAATACTTGGTACTTCAGATTCTGATATAAAATATGCGATCAGAATAATTTTGATAAATCACAACGTCACAACAGGCAGATTTTGCATTTGCAGGCTTACGCACAAAAAATATGTTCACTAACAAGAAACAAATAGGAAAATGTACCTATATAAAATAGAGTTATTCGCACCCAGGTACAGGCAGGTGGCGTATCGTGCCCAACAATTCACATTATAATCTTTGCTTGTGTGAGTGATTTGGTCCGGCGATTTTGCTCTTCCCAAATACAAGTTCTACTTATAAATGTTTTCAACGCTTGAAACATTTATTGATATATGAAAACAAACGTACCATTTGCGGCAAATGTATCACTTTTAAATAATATGCACAATTTAATAAGAAAACAATAAAAAACCAACAAATTGAAAGTCAGCGCCATCTATTAGCGAAGCTATACCTAAACAAGGAGACCGTTCCACCTTAAATTTGTTACACGTTGGAGCTGTGAAAAAAATCAATATTCTTAGTTATTAAAATATACAACCGTTTATGCCCGCCTACTTTGACAATACCGGGGAATCACTTACACTCAATACCTATAGAGTACTTTCCATTGATTGAGAATCATCAAATACGGTAACTAGCAAGACTTTAGGCTGGATTATTCACAATTTCTTTTAATTCTTGAAAGGGATGGCAGCAGATTTCTTCTGAGTATTTTTACTCCTCTGCGGCCACCCATCCGCTTATCTCGGCAAACGATAATTATGGCAAGACTTTCTATAACGAGGCACATTCAGCATTCGACGTGTGTACTGGTAAAACTGCCGCTGGTTTTATTCTAAGTTTTCCATCGACCACAGCAACCAGCCGTCTCCTCGCTTCAAGGCATTATGCCCCTTGAAAGTTACTTTGACTGAAAGGGTTTAAGGGCTATAGTAGGGATTTAGTTGCACTCATGAAAGGGCGGGATTATCCCGCCATGTCATAGTTACGTTATACGTTAACGAAGATAGTTAGATTAACGACACGTTCTTACAAGGTTGAGATGACTTACGTTTACTGTCACACTGATTAAATCCGTCCATTATTTGTTGAATTTTACATGGTTTAAAAAAAGGGATCTCCTTTTTAACATGTATATAATATTTTTACTGTCCATTATGATCTAACTGTGAAAGAGGGCAAAATAGGCTGTAATAAATAATATTTTGTAAAGCTAAGTAGTTACAGAAATATGGTGTGTAACTAACATTTATAAATCGATTCCCTATTATGTATCTCAATAAAAGACATTTTCCCATAACCCTTTTTGGTATCTTTCTATTTTAGGAATAAATATGGTTGATGTGTCACATTGATAGCAATAACTATAAACCATATTACAGCAACAATCAATAAGGACTCAGCCCACTCTTTCTTGTCTCCTACGTAAATTCCTAGGATATTATCTATCAAAAATCACACCATCCCTGATTCATCAAAGGTTAGGGAAGGTTTCGAGGACGTTATGACATTGTCCATACTGATTAGTGACGTCATTAATCCATCGAATATTATTACAGACAGGCGCCGCCGGCCGTGCCAAATATAAAGAAACTGGTACACCAAAACGATATTCTACAGAACTTTCTCAACTGGCCCTGACTTACTCGTAGTTCGAGCTTATACCTACAAGTTCGTGAATATATTTACTAATGGTACTTACGCGTTTGGTGACTCAATGAAATAATAGTCTCTGTCTTGTCGGTAAACTCATGTGCACTTTTGTTGTAATAATGTATTTCTACGATATCATGAGATAGTAGAGGTATATAACAAAGTCGCTTCCCGTTGTCTGTCTATCTGCCCCTAAGTATCCTTAGATCTTTAAAACTACGCAACGAAATTTGATTCGGTTTTTATAAATAGATTAAGTGA
The DNA here is from genome assembly GCA_963931895.1 of Eupithecia pulchellata. Classification (NCBI taxonomy): domain Eukaryota; kingdom Metazoa; phylum Arthropoda; class Insecta; order Lepidoptera; family Geometridae; genus Eupithecia; species Eupithecia pulchellata. Next base: position 11,749,119 of record OZ007538.1, read on the forward strand.
TTCAAGAGTAAGGTTTTTGTATCAGCACTGCGCCCATGTAAAGCTGGATCGGATCGCTAGTTCCTATGTAAACCGAGTGAAATAGCCTGGGTTCAGTACACGCTATTAAATTTGGCATTAATTACGACGTGAAGTTTTGAACGTTTCGACCAAATTTAGGACGGAACATGGACACACAGGATGTGTATAGCATATCCCAGAAGAAAGTGTTTAGGTGATAATGCGCAGGATTCGTACGTGGGCCAAGTTACAAACCATAGCTGAGAAAAATAAAAAGGGTAGTGTAGAAGGATTTGACCTTACCATCTTCTCTGGTATCACAATTTTTATCTCATTCAATGTAAAGACGTATTTGCCCGCTATCCTGCCCTTCTAATTGTTTTTGTTTGATAAAACAAGATCATAGTGAGTGAAAAGTTGACAAGGAATTGGTAATAGTATACGATGTAGGTAACTATTCTGGTTATTTACCACTGATGTCTTATATAAGAGCTTGCAAAAATAATGTTAATTCCACACAATCAATAATTCTGTGAATTTGAAAACTGATATCATTGTTAACTAACAGTCAAAGGGTAAATTGAATAAACGAGTGAAACGAATAATTACGAAAATGCAGGACACGTTTGAACTACAGCCGATTTAAAACTAAATAGAGTGTTGTCAAAATCAAAATCAAAATCAAAGTGCTTTATTTCCTTTAGACCTTACAGGACTCTTGGACAGATTCGATTGTCGAATGTTATCGTACGATAAATTTTAGTCGTTTTTAGGGTCGCTTCTTACTACACCCACGGGAAGAGTTGGGGTGGTGAAATTTTATAACGGCACCACACGACTAAAAATTTATATATATTCAAAACACAGATACAATCATACAGATTGATAGATTTTTTTATGTAATTTTGCACTAATTTTCTCAAGGTTTTTAGTAGATAATAATACGTAAACGGCTGTACATTTTGACAGGGTGTATTTGACTATTGCCGCTTTAACTAAAAAGTTAACATACATTTTATTTAATAATCCAACGTCCCAAGTTACGCAACGTCGGTTATTACGTTTAAAATAGTAACCGTTTCTTAGGGTTCCTTCTGCAAAATAAGTTATCTATGTAAAATTGTAAAATTTGCCGTGTGGTGCCGGCATAGAATTTCACCACCCCAACTCTTCCCGTGGGTGTCGTAAGAGGCGACTAAGGGAAACACACCGGGGGGCGGGCAGCAGCGCCTTCTGCAGAACAACTATACCGAACTGCGATCCCCAACCCGCATGCCCAGCGTGGGGATTATGGGCAATAACCCCCAAATGATGAGTATGCATTCTATGGCGCTCATTAGAGGAGGCCTATGTCCAGCAGTGGACTATCATACATAGGCTGTTGATGATGATGATGATGTAAAATTGTACAATAGACTGGTTTTATTCAATAAAGCAAAATGGAAAAAGAGCATATTTTTTTACAATTTCTGTTTTAATTTATTCGCTTTTTCATTTCATCCCTTCACAAACACTAAAGCTAGGTACCAACTTAGCTGGAGTAAAAAAAGTTTAAATACATATATTTGGGATTTAATAGCTGACCAGTTTTTTTTTTTGCAAGACAAGCTTTCGCTTGTTGACATGTTCTGCTGGAAAAATACGCTTACTTTTCTATTTAGTTTAATTGAATAAAACCAGTGAATGAGTAACCTAAACAAACTCAAATTGTGTTCTAAATGTATAGCAGTTATGGTAAAGATATAACGCCCACCGGACCAAACTCCCTGACCGCTTTATTCAAGTTATTGCCAAGTTTTGGAATCCTGAGTTCCCGGAGTATTGTTGTGGTCAAACTTACCTATTTGTGACGAACGAAATAACTTATTAAACCAGTTCCTCATTTTCACTAAATTTCTACTTTTGAAAGTATCATGGTTAGTTAAGTTCTTTCACCGGGTTATTTAGCATGGAATTCAAATAAATAATCTTAATTAACAAAGAAAATTACGATCAAATGAAAAAAATAAAGTACAACTAGTATTTAAAATTGAAACAATTGAATTAGAATCTATAAATCTGACTGATGCCAACAATCTACAATCTATTATAACTGACTAAATGAATATTCCTTCAGACGTCACACAGCTTTTGGACAAAGAAACTTCTTTAATTAAGTCAGGAAATAAAGTGGTCAATTAACCTGAAACTACATATTTCAAAACAGGCCTTTATGAATCTTGAATCAAGAATTGTGTTTCAAAGCAATTTATTCTATAACTTAACCCGTAGACTATATTTTACTAGTAATAGGTATAGCAGAAAGTTCTACTCTCGCACCAATAAAAGCTTTCACATGGACCCAGCACCTGGTCATGAAATATATCACCAACTTTAAACCAATCCAAAATGCTAATGCAGAATATGTTGAAACTTTTCTCGCAGTCTGTGGGCCAAATCTAAACAAAAATCCTACAACGCCTTACGTGCCCACTTAAACAATGTGTTTAGGATTTTGGTATTTGAGTAATGTATTATAGAAAATATATTCGTATTTATTTATAAAAACATGTACGTATTATATTTAGAACTACAAAGCTACGACATGAGGTTATACAGGCGACCCTGATTCACCAGAACATCTGGTCTTTACATTATTTAATATAAAAAATTCATAAACATATCCTACATTAGAAAAAGAAAATCTGTCAAAACTTGTGACTTAAAAATATAATTCAATTTGATGAAAGTTATGTATAATTTGATTAATTTTTATGAGACGTTTACTTATTTGTTAGTGTATCGACTGTGAATCTGAAAAAATGCGTAATAATAATAAATACTCTGTAGGATTAGATATCTACTCACCGGCGTACAAACATCAGTAGAGCTGCTATTTATCGCTTTCATTCTCAAATCATGTGTATAACTGTCCAGGATTGTGCATAGATCATGACCTTCGTCCATGTTGTAGTGTTCAACGATGGTAGACAGTTGGGGAAACCACAGTCTGATGATGTTGTACCTGGCATCAAATAATTATTATTTTAAGAAATTACGCCATCATCATCCTGTAATAGTCCATAGCTGGATTAGTTCCCTAAAGAGCGCTATAGCGCAGTCTTGAGCCTGCTGGATCTAGCAACGACCTAGTATTCCCAGGTCGCTAGCCCACCTAGTCAAAAGGCATCCGGTTTCCACTCAAGAACTCGTTTACCTCAGCAGTCGACGGTTCTTGTGAAATATGGCCAGTCTTCTCCCTGATTTTGAAAAAAGCCTGGTCGGCATTCGGAAATTAGTAATAAACACGATAATACTTGTTTTTGTCTGAAAATTATAAGGCTTAATGAAGTGGGAACAAATTTATGTTAGTTTTTGAAGGAAATCTCGCGAGCTTGGTGGAAAACTGATGTCCAATATAAACAGGGCAAGATTTTGATTGTACATGCAGTCATTATGATCATAGACATGTATAAATTGTATTCACTACTCATTTAAGATGTAATCTCTCATTAAGTTACATAACACGTAGTAACCAAGCTCGTAACGTGATTACAGACTAGCTTTATCAAGACCCGATCTAAATTACTACTTCAAGTTATTATAACAACATCTATGAGAAATCTGAATTAGGTTCGATAACAATCAATATTACAAAGTCCTTTGTTTATATAATTAGTTGTCATAATTGTAGGTATAGATATTTTACAGGGTGCCGCAGTCAATGGATCAAACGAAATGGGGTGAAAGGAATGCTTATTCTATGCAGATTAGTCGCTTTACTACCCCATTTTGTTTGTTCCTGTTAGAAACTTTATAGTTAGTCTAAAACGCGATTTGATATAACCAAAGTCAGAAAAACCACGGCTTAGGCAGCTGTTTTAAGTTAGCAATATGAAAAAGAGGGTTAGGCAGGAATTGGGTATAAAACCGGTAAAATTAGGTGACTCGCCGTCTTTGGTGTGTAGACTATATTACAGTTAGTGGCAAACACGTTTTCAATTCTATATACAGTTAGACTAGGTAGGCAAAATTTGTAACGTGAATACAGTGTAAAGTAGAATTTAATTAAATTACCACACAGACAGTTTTGAATGGGCATTGTTTATCAAATTTGAACGCTTGCGGCTACAACCTTAATAATTATCTGGTACAGGCTAAAACGGATAATCCAGTTTTATCTTTGTTTCACTAAAGCCTTTATGAAAGTAGTCAGCATGCTTGCAACGGACGACGACAGGTCGTTTCAAACTGATATATTAATTGAAACAAATTATATTTATTATTTTGTATATAAGTTTATTTTATTTGATATATCCTATGCAAATGATCCCAGCAGGTGAGACCTAGCTGTAAGGAATAAAGTTACAGTGTCGCATGCAAATATAGTATTTAAATTTTAAATAATGCTGGACAATCCAGTATATACTCGTAGTATGTACTCGTAATCTTGTCATTATTTTTACGACCTGTTTGCACACCCCTTTGAGCTTGACAGAAAGCGTAAAAATAAGAATACTTAGAGCTGGCGTATACTCACATAGACATAATCAGAAAATTCATAAGGCATATCAGGACCAAATACCCGAGGAGCGGCTTCTGGAACATTGGCTTGATGTTGTGCAGTCCTGCGACCAGCTGGTGCTGGAAGCTGGCCTTCGCCTCGTCTTCTGGAAGCTCGTGGAGAGTCTGCTTTACTTTGTCCTTCCAGATGTTCACGTACTGTGGACATAACGTATTGTTAGGTGGATGGTGTCACTACATGTTAAAAAATCAAAATCAAAATCCAAGTGCTTTATTTCCTTTAGACCTTACAGGGCCTCTTGGACATAAAAAAGTCGTTTCTCACTGTTGGTCACTATGTATGGTTTGAGCTTTAAAACAATGCAATGGAATTTGATGCGCTTTTTTTAATGTATAGAGTGATTCAAGAGGAAAGTTTATAGTATAACATGCACTCGTGCGAAGCCGGGACGGGTCGCTAGTCTTTTTAATATTTAAAAAAACCCTCCTTCTTGCATTGCTTAGAAATAAAAGAACTGAAAAAATTACGTGGTTAATAAGTTTGGTGTCGGTTGAGGGAGCTTCGTCAATGTATTGTACACATAAATACTGTTGAAGACCAAATGGTTGTTAAAACAATACGATACAGTGCAGAACGGACTTATTTGTGTTTTAATTAAGCCACTGTTATCGTTCATTAACAAGAATAATCTAGTCATATTATACACCATATCTAACCAAATTGTATGACTTAAAAATATAAAAATAAACATGAAAAAACCGATGTTAACCAGTTATCTAACACGATATCTTTTGTATTTTCCCAAATTCGCTGAAAATGTAATTTTACGCTCCGCTTTTTTCCCCATCTTCCGAAGCTCATAAATTCTCGGCCACTTTAAATACATTTTATAATCCACTCCGATCTTAATAACATTGGAAATTAACACAAAGTAAGCGAAATTATGGCTGCGATAGCGAAATAGCAATATAATGTAGATAAATAATATATTGAAGTGAATTAATAATAATGAAGATGGAATCTTTAATTAAATTGGTATGAACGAGTTTGTTTAGCAATTTATTATGCAGCAGAGAAATTGTATGTATATGTTCAACATTATAATCATATTTGTATTCTGCCAAAATGTAAGGAAAGACGAAATACATTTTTTTAATATACGTACTTTTATATTTTAGCAAGAAACAGCTTAACTCCTCTTCTGTCCAGTATGACCAAGAATTTAAAAACCTGGGTTTCTCAAGTTCTTTTGTACTTGTTCACTGAATAAAATAGTATTAACCATTTGCTTAGACCAAAATGTTCCGTCTAGCAATAACAAGCGGTTAGTTTTGTAGGAATCATTTTGACGCTTGTTATATCAATCAACTTTTCTCGGTTTCGCGGTTCTCTTGTTATGAAATTCTCTCATGCGAGAATTTAGAGTTTGTTAAATGATCGCAACAATCAGGAGGTTGGCTTTGAAATAAAAAATGTGTAAAAATATAAAGGATTTGAATATTTACATATCATAAATTTTTAATTTATCAATTTTCTTTCAAGCTATTTGAAAACATTGATTGAAATACTGTTTAATGTATGTTTTCTCCAAATTTTTTTTATAGCTAATAACGCTTTACCGTTACGCAGAGATATATGTTTTTTGAAGAAATACCAAAGCATGGGCAGCAATTTACGAATATATGACAGATGTTCCATAAAATTCAAACTCCGAATAATAAATGAATGTGTGAATTGTCTAGCATTCTTATTATAAATAAACAACTGACACTCGTGAAATATAATAATAATACTAAGTTGCCAGCTACACAATTATCTAGACCATGTCACCGAGGTCAAAACAAAAGAAGCTAAAAAAATGATTCATTATTATTCATGAAAGCTGGCAAATTAAAATCTCCTTTCCTCACTTGAGGTCAACTAGTCAGCTCAACTTTATTTACAAAGAAAAAACATCATAAACTCAGCTCGATCACGATAAAATAGCCCGTATTCTGCAGTCATAGGATCTGTTATCCGGTGCCTAGTCTTCCAGCTCTGTAGCAACTTGCTAATTGCATTTTCTACGAACAAAACAACATGAGTCGCTTGTTTATTAGTTTAGTGCGGACGTTGTTTATCTTTCGAGCTGATGCAGTCGCCGTCTCGTGTTCATAAAGATGGATGCTTTGTGGATGCAGCTGGGACCCTTTTACTGGCTTTTTCGGATATCCAATGCAAGCGGAAGCTTTCGTGAATCTCAAAGCACCTAGAGATCTGTTTATTATGTATTATATAATGTATATAAAAATAAACAGAGCTGTTTTGTTAGATTATCCCAAATAATTGCGACTTCACGCAGGCAAAAGTTAGTCTCAATTAATAGTTTTATACAATGCAAGTAAATTTACTAAAAGCACTAACATTGCTTGTCAATGTAAACAATATAATAAACTTAAACAATTCCACATTTGAAGGAAATGTTTGTTACACTCTGGAAATACACCGCGTAGAGGTAAAGCCTTGAAGACAGACGTGTCTCTGTACCGTTACGCTTTCAGCGCCGCCGCCATTTTGTTCTGAACTTTAACTTAATAAAACTAAAGTTGATATTATTTAGCACGTAACAAAAGGGAGTGCTTTTGCTTTGAGCTGAGATGGGTTTTCAGCTTTGTCAGCTTTGAATTTGTGAATGGAGTTTCAGTCCGCGACTCCACTCCGAATGATATTTCGGAAATTATATTCAAAAAATTAAATTATTCTTCCGTTTGGTAAGATTCATAAAATATTATAAATAAATAAATAATGCTGGACAATCCACACAGCTCCATCTAGCCCCAAGCTAAGCAGAGCTTGTTATATGGGTACTAGATGACTGATATACATAATACAATATTATTAAATAGACAGATATTTTTTATTATACATAGAAAACGACCAGAACAAATATCTGCGGATCGTACAAATATTTGTCCCGAGGCGGGAATCGAACCCGCAACCTCCTGCGTCGCAGGCGGTCCTTCGCCCACCGCGCCACAGTGGTCGTCGCATATTACTACCAATTTGTTTAAATTATTATTTTGTATTATTGAGACCTCCCGATTGTTTACAATAGCCTGCAGCTAGCTCAGTTGATATGTAGATTCAATTGTAGGTACAAGTAATTGTAAATATAAATATTTTTTTTCGACTTTTCGTATTCAATAATTATTATGCTGTTTATATAGAACTCCATAAAGTTACAATAGAAAAATCTAAAATATATAATATCAGATATTAATAATAGTCATGGTACGTCTTCAACATAGTTTTGAAGACGTACCATGGTAAGTGTCACTGAGTGAGACACAGAAGGATTGTTGCCATTTCCGCCGTAAAACAAATATCTACTTGCATATCGTTATAGCCGCCGCCGCCGCCGCCGACCTGATGACGCATTCTATATTTATATATAAGAGAAGATAAAATACATGTAATGCCTATGCTTTGGCTTCGATATTGTTCAATGAGCTTGTACGATGTATATCTATCTGATGACATGTCGGTGCTGTTATTGCAGAGCTGAATCAATGTATCATGACATGATCAGATGAGATGACGCTCCACGTGCAACTTTTGCAATAGATTTTCAGATTGAAATGAGCAACTAAGTCGAGTCAAATTTCATTTAGTAAATAAATATAAAATAAGAATTAAGGTGTTTTTGTAATTTTCTATTCACTTTTATTTTTTGTACTCTAGTAGATATCTATATTGAGATATATTTTTGTTTATCTAAGTTCTTTATTTAACATACGAGTATATTACTGACCCGCTCCGGCTTCACACGGGTGCAATGCTGATACAAAAACCTTCCTCTTGAATTATTCTATCTAATAAAAAAATCGCATCAAAATCCGTTGCGTAGTTTTAAAAATCTAAGCATACATAGGGACAAACAGATAGACATCGGGAAGTGACTTTGTTTTATACTATGTGATAATACATTATAAACAAGCACAATAAGCAAACAAAGTTTAGGTTTACTTATCAAACTAAGAAATTGAATAGCTAAACAGGTTATAGACACCACCCTTTCTCAGTGGTTTGATTTAGTAAAAATGTATTTGTGGTTAACTGCAATACTTGTTGAATCGGTTTTAGTACCTATAGCCACAGCCATAAAGGTGTGAATCATGTCATATCACATTCACTTTGCGCAGTGTTGGTTTTAACATGCCGATCCAACAACAGAATCTGTAACGAGAAATGTTCAAGCAATACAAAGAATAGACGAAACGTATTATCATAAAGATGATATTGAAAGCAAACAGCATAGGGATCAGCTCGCCTTGCCGAAACGGTTAACCTATGCATAACCTCATAAAGCATAACACAGTTTAATGCCCGTAAAAGTTATAATAAAGCTTTCTGCACATGTAAGTACTTATATAAAACCCTTTATGGAACGAAATAGGGCACAAGCCACTTATAAGTTTTACTTGCATAAATGGGTCCAACCATTAGAATGATTATTTTTGTATGTATGTTAGTCTGTGAGGTATTTGTTGATATGGGCCCTGGAATAAGTTTTTTACCTTCCGTAACTGTTCTTATGTTGCCTGAAATAATGATTTATTTATTATTTAATTACGTACGTTACGTACAGTGTAAGTACTTTACCGGATAAGTATCAGCTGGTTTCCCGGTATTCGCGGTGTAGATGCTAATGAGCGTCCGTCGCGCCTCGTCGTACCTTCCCTTCGTGATGAGGAACTTGGGGCTCTCGGGTATCAGGAAGGTGTAGAGCAGGCACGCCGTCAGCGACCATAGAGACATCAGGTACAGGTAGAAGTTCCAGGTGTTGAGAACTGGGAAAGAGTTATTTGAGTTTTTAGCGAGTATTCAACGTCTAGAGATGAGTTAGAGTTGACGTTGAGATAATTATGGATGCTAAGAGAAATCAAAGTACCTATGTCTCTAAGTTCTTAAGCGCTGTGTATCAGGCGACTAGTGAACCGAGCTAATCGCCGGTCGCGTAACGGCCGGTTTCGGCGGCGACGAGGCGCGCTCGTCCCTTACAATTTCGGTTCGTCACGTGTTCTTTTAACCAACTTCGAAGAAAGGTAATTATAATGTCTATGTTCAGCGGGGTTGTTTTTCTTCAAAGAATAAATAAATGTTTATGTTTATATTTTTATGTTATTCTTCGACAGTCATAAAGCGATTTTGAAGATTCTTCTATCATTGTATAAAAAACTAGCGGTCCGCCCCGGCTTCGCACGGGTATTAAACAAAAAATTCATAAATTATACACACTAACTCGATGGGTTTCGCAGTTTTCATACGGAACCCTTACTTATTTTAACAGAATTGGGGTTTTTGACATTGACTCGACACTCCATAACTGACACTGGTCGTAGAGAAAAATCAAGCACCGTGCGCTATATATTCAACCTCTTTTTCTATTATGACGCGCCATAATAGAAAAAGAATTTGAATATAGCGCACGGTTTAATTATAGATTTTTTAATGCGGATCGCTAACTTTTTTGAAAATACTGTATAGCCTATGTTCATCACGGAAAATTTAGGATTCTTATGGTGAAAGAATTTTTCAAATCAGTCCAGCAGTTTCGGAGCCTATTCAATTCAAACAAACAAACAAACAATCAAATCTTTCCTCTTTATAATATTAGTATAGATAGTATAGATAAGCTTGAGGTCAAGCTTCCATAAAAGAGATTTCCAATTGACTAGTATTTATCCCGCAAAACTTAAAAACATTGTAAAAAGGTATTCGAAGTGTGTTTATTTAACCAACCAAATAATTTACATCAACCGCTCATCCATCCAAAGTACCATCTTGAAGTTTGGCCTCTGCCTATGCCTTACTACTGCACAGCAGAATGTGACCCAAACTTGCATTATCAATTCATACCAATAGCTCCACCAAAAAGCTCCAACCTCCAGTCATTGATGAGGATCCCCCAAGCCATGACCGGAATGAGTAACTGCGCGATGGCTGCGAACGAAGACTGGCAGAGCAGCACCCGGTCTCGGATCTCGTTGTGGCAGAACTCTGAGGTCAGGGTTAGCACGGCGCTGAAGGAGGTGGCGAATCTGGGAAGATAATTTAATTTGTAAATGCTGGCAGTCGATTGAGTCAGAAAAAAATAGGTCAGATCAGAAGGTGCTACTGCTGGAACTCAAACTCGCGGGTTTCATTCGAGCAAGTTGACGAATAAGGCGTGTAACAGCACTCTTTGTCTTATTGTGTGGAAATTCAAAGGCCTTGTTCAAAAGTTCGGTGATTAACCTTCAATAACCATTTCCTTAGTTTAGTGCTAAAATAAATTATCACCATAGTAAAGCTTTTAAAACTAATTATTAAAATAATCTACTAAATTATCAGGTTTACCTGCGGTGGTATGTGTCCCATCATCAACACAAAGTTCCACTACTGATGTTATTGTAACGTAAAATACCGTAAATCTTCAAAAGGAATCCATTTGACTTTTGTTACCTAGTGTACACATCGATCGTTGTCCATATCGTCACTTTGCGTCACGTGATCATATTATCACGTGATGCAAAGTGACGATACGGATGGATGGATGGATGTCCAACGAAAGTACCTATATGGAAATAAAAAATACTTCACTACTCTCCTTGACTAAAACTGAACTGAACTGAAACTTTATACTTACATCTTATATTTCACAAAGTAATCTCAAAACAAAGTATGATAAGAAACCACTCACAACAGCCCCTCGAAGAATTTCGCAGCAATCAGAACTTCGAAAGTCTGGCTGGTGCCCGCGATCACTGTAAACACGAAGATGCCTCCGAAGCCCACGACTATGAATATCTTCCTTCCAAACGTATCTGTTAGGAAACCGCCTAGTACGGAAGATAGCAGCATACCTGGAAATTAAATGTAGGCACTTTATTTATATTATTGTATATGCTATATCTACACGATAATAATAACATAATATAAAACGAAAAGCTCTCGAGATATCTTCATAACGTATAACAACCTAATTGTTTTCACTGTTCTTGCAAAAACGCTGTGATTATTATTTATTATCGAGACAAAATGACTGTTCTATTACATAAGTTGAACTTAGATTCAAAAGAAGGATTTATCGAACCATTCAAATTTAGAATGGCATAGAATAGATTTTCAAATTACAAAGGAGGTTTTGATTCCCTTCAACCTCAATTGGACGTTGAATAGAACAGGCTAAAGAGGCCATGAATACTAATTTAAAACAAGTACGACAAGTGCGAGTGTAACTCGCGCGCCGAAGGTTTTGAATTTTTGTCGTTTAGGTAGGTACGTATATCGTCGTCTGCCTGACTAAGTGACGTAACTGACATTATGAACATTTTACAGAATGAGCGTTTTTGTGTTGAGTTGCATGCAATTGTGATTGTAAAACGCAAATTTATGAATCGATTAAAATGAAAATACACACCAATATTCTTCAAAATAAGGCCTTCAAAATGACGTGCTTTAACTATTATTTTAATAATGGGTTACTCCAATAAATTAATTTAAAGTAGATACGTCACTTCGTCAGAACTTTATTTTGAACTTTTCGGCTACAAATTTCAGATAGGTCAGGGTATTTTTGAAATGAAATTCAATAATTTTAAATCAATAACATTTTAATCAAACATTTAAAGGTGGGTAACAATAAATCACGATGTTGTACTTGGTACGGTAAAACTTATTACTAAAGGAACATTCTTTAATAAAATTATAAATCGAAATGAGATCTATCAATAATAATCTTTCAGTAATTACGTTTTTAATAAGTTTTTACTTTTAAATAGTAATAAAGTATGGAATATTAAAATTAACTCCTTATCAACAAAATACCGGTGCAAACAGTTATGTTTTAAAATACTAAAGGATTTAAAAAATAATATTGATAATTAGGTAACACGTTCGTAGAGTAATTTTATGCTTAATTTTTTTCATTAATCCAATCAGTCTTATATTTTTAGCATATTCATTTAAATTAAATTTAACAACTGGATCATTGTTATTTATTTTCTAGGTACAGTATTTTTGCGTTACTGATTTTACGCGAAAATAATTGACATTTCAATCATTCATTTTACATTAATTCAATCAAGATGTGGAAGAGATTTATAAAAATTCTCGTGCTCGGATAATCTGATGACCGGCGTATCACCAGTGGTTAGCGAGATTAGATCTTCGTACTTTTCTTTTGAGATTTTTGGCTGTGTCTCATTGAGAGGACTAACTCCAGCGTGCAGAAAATGGGACGTATTTCTCTTCAACGTCAAAGATCTGTAACATGCTTCTTTATGGCTTGTTTTGAAGAACAAAGTGGTGGGATCGGTTTTACGAACTGAAAATTCTGTCATTTCGGTCCAGTTTACCCGAGATCCAACATCATCTTTTCGTACTGAGAGTAGTTGTAAATCAGCTGACAGTTTTTAAAAGTTCAGGAAATCTGTGTATTCTAGGACGATGACATGGTATGGTTTGCTTCTTCTAGCCAATTTAAATATTGGTAGAAGCTGCGCAGGCACAAAAACATCTCCTGTTTTCTTTAGAGCGTAACTGATTGCACTGTGTGCTGAATCCCCTTCGCTTTGACCGTGGTTTGGCACAGAGAACTGTAGCGTTATTTCTTCCACACTTTTGCAGTTGTTGATGATATACATCAAAGTTGAAGCTACAATCGAATTACGATTCTGTCCACTGCATCCATCCGCAAACAAATAAACGAACTTTAAGCCGTTTTCATCACTTTTCTTAAGAAAAATATTTAGTGCCGTAGCCACTTCTGATGCTCCTCTTTTGCCCTGGCCTTCATGCCAAGTGAAACAATAACAATCTTTTGTAGTCATACCATAAATTGTTAAGTTATAAGTAGACAAACGCCTCTTATAAAATACCGCATTTTCGTTGGAAATGGGTAAGTTTATTACCGTACGTAAAGACGTAATTGCACTTACGACCTCTTTGAATAAAGTTTTGTATGGATGAAAATCATACTAAACGTCGTAAGTGTACTTACGTCGTTTAGAATGACTATAATTTTTAAGAACTGCAGATACGTCAAACATACTTCTAGACTTAGGAAGAAGATACAAAGACGCTGATAAGACAGAACGGTGCGTCTTCAAAAGTAGATAAAACCTACATAAAAAAAGTCAGTTACGCCTAAATGTTGGTTACGTCACTTAGTCAGGCAGACGACGATATGACGACCTGGCGCGGTGGGCTTACAACGCAGGTTCCGGTTTGATTTCTGCCTCGGGACTAATATTTGTAGGATCTTCAGATTATTTGTTCGGGTGTTCTACTCCTTTTCTGTACACAAAAATAAATCATCTAATGTGATACTTATACTTTATTAAGTACTAGCAGCCCGCCCCGGCTTCGCCGGGTATTTTAAAGAATTTTAAGTTCTTAAACACACAGACGTTGGATAAGGTAAGTACTTTATTATTGAAGTTTTCATAGGGATAACTAACTTTAAAAATATTCTATAGCCTATGATTATCATTCTAATGATGATTTTTTTTCCAAAAAGGTCTAGTAGTTTCAGAACCTATTCAATTCAAACCACAAACAAACAATAAAATCTTTCCTTTTTAAAATTGTACCTTTACCTCCTTTACTTATATAAAGACTTTTCTCTCGCACCCCAGTAACGAATTGTGATGTCTATGACAATCCATAACTGACACTGGCGGAGTCGTCGTAGCAAAAGCGGTGCCATAAAAAAAGAAGTTGATGTATAGCGCTATGGTTTTATTATTGAAGTTTTATACGGATCTCCAACTTTTTTGAAAATATTTTATAGCCTATGTTCATCACGTAAATTTTAGGATTCTTATGGTGGAAGAATTTTTCAAATTGGTCCAGTAGTTTCGGAGCCTATTCAATTCAAACAAACAAACAAACACACAAGAAGTATAGATAACAGCTATCGTAGTAATACTAATAACACAAGCTTTGCTAAGCTTGTGGGTAAATGATGCTGTGTGGATTATCTAGGATACATAATCTCTTCTCAAAAATTTTGAGAACAACGGTTTTGGTGCGCTGTGGTACTACTATAACAGTTAGTACAGAGATTAGTGGGTAGGTAAGTGGGTTGGTACCTACAATTTTTTTTTCGGCTTTTTTCAATCTATTTCACCAAGTATGATTGTATGTATGTATTATTTTTACAGACTTCTCTATATTTTTCTGTAAAATATAGATCCATATCTACAAACACTTGGTACATATCACATCGATCGCTCTGCAATCTTCGGAGATAGGGGGGGGGGGGTACCGGTCAATTTTTCGACCTTTTTCAAAATATTTCGATAAAACTTATCAAAATTAAAAAAAACTTCAAAAACTATTTTGAAATCTACAAACGAGTACCTTTCATTTGATACCACTTTCGACTTTGTACGTCCCATTTATAATTTTGATTTCAAAATTTGTATGGATAATCTTCATTTTGATTTTTCATTTATTTTTCTATAAATATGTGCGGGCGCACAAAATGTATTATTATTAAATTTCAAGTCAATAGCTGCAGTAGTTTCTGAGATATTAAGGATTCAAAACACAAAACAGACCCAAAGCGATCCCATAAGGGTTTTGCAACCGATGGCAAAACCCTAAAAAAGCCAAATACAAGACTTGAATTTTTTCAAAAGTCATTTCTAAATTACTCGTAATATATGTACTTCCTCTGCATACCACATTTCTACGTCAAGAAACCTAAGAACCTAAGAAGAATTTATTTTCATCTCAGACTAGGTAATATCAGCTGAATCGTCATAAAGCTTAGCAAAAGTCTCGAGGATTTATTATTCCCGTCCGAAAACCAAAGCTGAACGAAACCAGATTATTATGAGAAGGCCTAACAGTGGCACCAACTTTTCTGTTCGAGACATCAAAATGCAGCGAAAGACGTCACAGGCGTGTGTCAAATGAGTCTCGTGGCGATAATTTATTAGCCGTGACACACGCGTATGTAATGTTATCAAAGTTTCTAGAGGAGAACCCATCGAAAAGAAAACCTTGGTAGATATGTGTTTAAAATATTATCACTCGTCTCATCGTTTACGTATGCTACGTAGGTGTGTGAAGATAAAAGATTAAAGAAAGCCTTTCTAATTCTTTTTAAGCTTACTGCGATCGTCAATGAACAAATAAGTCAGTAGCACTAACTTAACCCAAACACCCGCCGACTGGTAATTTCTATCGGAAATGGCTCAAACGAAATTCAAGTCTCATTTCTGTTCATTTTGGCAACAGTTTAATTACTTGATTCCTTTGCGCTTAGGCAAGCTCGTTAGGCATGTTTCTTGGTAGAATTCCGGTGGTAACCGGTTTACCTGCACTAAGCAGCAGCACCTTTTGTGATGACATGTAACATTAAGTTGGTAGCACTGCACGGCGATTATTGTCTATATATAAAGTAATTTCTATTGTATAAAGTAATTTCAATGCTATTTTTCTTTATTCTTACCTAAACAATAATTCGTAAGCTTTTAAAATCCTTAAGATTCTTCCAAAGATTTTCTAAAATTTGCTTCCATTACCCGGGAATCGAACCACTTAAAATATAGGAATCAATCATCATAAATCTCTCCAACAAACATTTACTTGAAGTTGTAATAATTTTCATGAAAGATTGATTTTATTTCATCATCCATTGTAAAACGAAATACACGTAAACAGAAAATAAAATTATTGCTTAGCAAGACAATTTTAAATTACAATTTTTTAACACATTCATTTATTTAACTGATGTCAACCCTACTTCTGTATACACAAATTTAGCTTTTTTTTTAATTTACTTCATGCAGCCTTCCGCAAAGTGTTATGGTGAATGCTCCTCTTAACATTTTCTACCTCAAACCTATAAATATAATAGTCTACAGTCTTACGAAAGTAGGTAAAGGTCAAATAAGGTCAAAATAAGATGTATTTTATAATAGACATCGGTTTTCTGTGCAAACTTTGGCGGAGTGTCGACCCAGCCAAGTTTCATTGGATTAATATCAACTTCTACGGCTGAATATTGAAATTAGTTGTAGTTCAGGACTTCAGTGCTTACTATTATTATATTCACTGGAGACTTCGTTATGTGAAATTGTGCGGAACTCTGAATTTTTATCAAGCTTCTCGTTATATCAATTTTGAGCAAATTATTTCCTGCCAGCATTGCCATTCAGCGAGGCATGCAGCGACCGTCGTGACGACGCTTCCGACTGCTATTGATATGCATGAGTTGAGCTACCTTTGGTTGTTTGCAGTTAGCTCAATTGTTTCAATTGTAGTTGCTAGTTATAATTTGGTTTTGTTCTTTTGTTTGTAAATATGAGTATACATTATTTACATTGAACTTTAGTTCTAGTACTGGCAAACTCTCGTCCACTGGTTGTTGTGATAAAACCAGTCAACATTTTATACAATTTTAAATGAGGGTGTTCGTATTCAATAAAACCATTTCTGGTTTCAAACTGATTTTCAAGAAAATATAAAGAACAATGGCAGGTCTCCATACTAAGAATTGTCTGGGATCAAATTGAAGCGTCCCGTAATGAAAAAAATGTTAAAAGATTTGGCGTTAGCTCCAGAATCTATAAATGAGACTATTTTCTTTGGGGAAAGCCGGAAAAAAAAGATTTCAGTGTTTGAATTTTTTGGTTATGAATGAACATCAAACAATATTTGTCTATAAAACATCGCAAAATGTACCTACCTACTTGCCCCGTAAACACAAAAAAATGAGGATTTTAATAAATACCTAATGTTGGATAATCCACACAGCATCATCTAGCCCGAAGCTAAGCAGAGGTTGTGTTATGTTATGAGTTCCTACTAGATAACTTATCTTATATACTTTAAACAATATATATAGGTATACCTACATTAATAGATATTTTTTTATTTTACATAGAAAATGCCCAAGCACTAGCCAGACACAGGGCAGTATCAATCAAATCAGTCCATAAACAGTCCAGGTCGGGTGTAAATACGTATGTAAATACGTCGCCTGTGGCTTCCGTAATTCGGGTAAAAATAAATAGAAAACCAAAATATAAACACAAAACACAGCAGAGATGAAAAACGCCGAAGTCTCGGAAGGATTCTGTCAAAGAGAATAAAACCACTACGTTCTATATAGATTCTGAGCTCAGAAATTCTGAGGCGTCTTGACAGACAACTGCTGACAACATGACACTATCAAAGACAAATCAAAGACAAATGATACATTGCATTCAATAATTGTACCCGCACCACTAATAAAATGGTAACATTTCGAATGTACCTAATTCGAATATCATTTGATAAGCTTTTAAATATCATAAAATAACTCCGGCCTTTACGAGAAGGTGTGAATAATTGAAAAATCGTAGAAAATTTATTAAATTTGATTCATATACATCAGATCCATGGACGCAAAAAAAAGTCCAGACCAAATTCTGCCATTGTTCTTTCCAAAATAATTTGCTATTTCTGTCATTTTATAAAAGTTTAAAATAAAATAATCATCGATAAATACTCTACCAAATTATTGACGAAAGGTACGGTACACGAATTGTGGTTTTGGATTCCGTTGAATTTTGAGTAGATTCATTTATTGCTGCACCTTTCTATTACGCCGTCATAAAGGTATATGCGATGACAAGAGTTTTAGGTTACGTCGGGTTAGTTCTACTATGCCCGAGTCCCGCTTTGCTCGGATTCTAAAACACCTAAATAAAAGTGCCGCTATGCTTGGAATCAAATTCTCGGACTGTAGAAAAGAAAAAGCTTATGTTAAAATATCTAGGCCTTGGATCCTGTTTTGTCCTGTCTCAGAAAATTCTTAAAGGGAACTTCAAGAATCCATAAGCATTTCAAGAATATTGCGATCAACCTCTTCTTCCGGTGCCATTATGGGTTGCTCCACAGCTTATGAAACACACTTTGAACAGCCTTCCTTACTATGAAAGTTTAACTGACTTTTTAATCTTAATCTTCCCGGATTTTGGTGAATAGGTTCGATATTGCGTTCCGAGGAAACACTAGGTAAATCATTTATCGAAAAATCGATATGATGTTATAATATGCATAAATTAAACGTAAGGACGGAATGTTAAGATCCCAGAGACACATGGTCTTCACCAATCATAACAAACTCTCTGAAACATTCACAGAAATGCCTTTCGTTGGTTCTTTAAGACAAATAACAATACTCGGGAAAACTTGTCATTTTAATCGATATTCTGCGCAAATTTAAATATTTTCTTGCGATATGAGTACCAAGTCTTACCCAAATACGTCAATCACCGAGGTAAAACTTGGGTAAAACAAGCTGTTGATGATGTTGTCACAGCAGAGGGATGGTGTCATTAAAAAAAATCTCATATTTTATAAAAACGAAGCTAGGTGAGTTGACAAGCATTATACCTTCTGTATTTTCACGCATACGAGCGCACGTATACGATTAGGATAATTAGACGTATGTGTCGCATTTTTTCGGTTACACCTCGGTTGTGCCTACCATTTACTTTAGCCTTCAATGGCTCTCAAGAACTTTAATCGTGTGACCAGTGAGCGCATAGAGGCGGTACGGGCGCGACGTTAGACGTGAGCCGCACTCACCCTGATGAAGTCCCTCGTTAAGGGATGAAACGTTGGTGTTTTTACAACATATAATAGGTTCGTAGTTAACCCGCTTACATTCATAATGAACTTAAATCGTAATCTAATTGTGTCCAGTGGCACTAAATGCAGAGGACAGTTAACGTGTATGACTCTATATTAATAATGCAGCTATATTAATTACTGAAAGCCCATTAGATGATGGATTAGCAGATAATTCGAGTCAATTTAGTTGGAACCTAGCACAGAGTGCCTACTATATTGTCAATATAACAGTATAATATGTAGATAGACGTATAACACATAATTATTTTTATTCTTATTGCTATACAAGTTCAAGTTATTTCATTAGTTTCTTTCGTCATTATAAAAATGAATAAATTTAAAGCTGTAATTTCAATATTAGTAGTTAAGTTCTAAATGAAAAGGGGTTTATGCATGCAATCTTAATATATAAAGGAACGAGCGATTTTTTGGCGACAACGCCCAGCCTAAACCGCTGAAGCTAGAAAGCTGAAATTCGGAAGGTAGGTTCCTTTTACAACACAAGCACCCGCTTATAAGGGATTTTTGGAAATTCCACCCCTAAGGGGGTGAAAAGGGGGATGGAAGTTTTTTTGTTCCTTTTTCTAACTCTGTAACCGGTGGCCCGATCCTCTTGAAATTTACAGGAAATACTAAACATAAAAAAATATTGAACACGTATTTCAGGATTTTTCATAATATTCCTGAAAGTTGGGTGAAATGGGTTATTTAAGTTTGAGATTCGTAGTTTGGCTCCGTATTGAAATGTCTATAACTTTTTAATACAGCATACTATTGACTTGAAACTTTTAGTATGTACTGAAAAAACTATAAATCAAACCAAGTTTTTCAGGATTTTTTATAAATGTTACTATATAAGTATAAAAAGGTAGTCGAATTATTGAGGTTATTTTTCTGGTGACAACGCCCAGCCTAAACCGCTGAAGCTAGAAAGCTGAAATTTGGAAGGTAGGTTCCTTTTACAACACAAACACCTGCTAAGAAGGGATTTTTAGAAATTCCACCCCTAAGGGGGTGAAAAGGGGGAGGTTTTTTGGTCCTTTTTATAACTCTGTAACCAGTGGCCCGATTCTCTTGAAATTTACAGGAAATACTAAGCATAAAAAAACATTGAACAGGTGTTTCAGGATTTTTCAAAATATTTCTGAAAATTGGGTGAAATGGGTTTTTCAAGTTTGAGATTCGTAGTTTGGCTCCGTATTGAAATGTCTATAACTTTTTAATACAACGTACTAATGACTTGAAACTTTCAATATATACTGAAAAAACTATAAATCAAACTACGTGTTTCAGGATTTTTCATAAATGTTACTATGTAAGTATAAAAAGGTAGTCGAATTATTGATGTGGTGAAATTTATCAACCATTGACGCTATTGGCTTGAAAATTACAGAGAAAACTACACAAACAAAAATATTGAATAAGTATTTTAGGATTTTTCAAAATAATCCTGAAAATGGGATAAAAACGGTTATAAAAGTTTGAGATTCGTAGTTTGGCTCCGTCTTGAAATGTCGAAAACGCTTATAACGGGATTACGGGATACATGATATTTAAAGCGGGTTTCAGGAATTTTCGACTCTTAAAATAGAGTATTAGCTGATTTCGTCAAGATTTTTTACCCTAAAGTCCACGCAAATAAAATTGCGAGGGGTTCAGCTAGTAAATTTA
Source organism: Eupithecia pulchellata (assembly GCA_963931895.1). NCBI lineage: Eukaryota > Metazoa > Arthropoda > Insecta > Lepidoptera > Geometridae > Eupithecia > Eupithecia pulchellata. Next base: position 11,769,952 of record OZ007538.1, read on the forward strand.
TAAGAGAGCTGCATTTACTTTTAAAAAATGATTATTTCATATACAACTTATATTGTTTTGCATATTTATCAAGTAGGTTTTAATGTTATAATAAAATTAATAAATAATTAACCCGGTTTTCACATCAACTTTGATGATAAATCAACCGTTGCCTGGCCTGGTTAACGAAAATTTAAAAAATCCTCACCCAAATAAGGTACAGCATTAAGCAGTCCCTTTTGCGGCAGACTCATGCTCAGATCGCACTCCGCCGTGGGCAGCAAGTAAGCAGTGGAGTTGCTGACCAGCACGCCTGCCACGAACCCGGTGAAGGCTGTGAAGAGGAGCTTCAGGTGGAACCGCCCAAACTTGCAGGCTTTGTAGGCGGAGTTGATCTCTTGCATGGGGAGACGGGATTTAGGTGGCATGTGGTCATCTGGAATTGAACTGTTGGTTAGTGGCAAGAAATACATTATGATATGACGACCTCTGTGGCGCGGTGGGCGAAGGTCCGCCTGCGACGCAGCAGGTTGCGGGTTCGATTCCCGCCTCGGGACAAATATTTGTACGATCTGCAGATATTTGTTCAGGGGTTCTGGTTGTTTTCTATGTATAATAAAAAATATCTATCTATTTAATAATATTGTATTATGTATATCAGTCATCTAGTACCCATAACACAAGCTCTGCTTAGCTTGGGGCTAGATGATGCTGTGTGGTTTGTCCAGCATTAAAAAAAATATATATAATAATAATAATAACGCCGGACAATCAACACATCTAGCCCTAGCATCTAGCTAAGCAGAGCTTGTGTTATGGGTACTAGATGATTATATAATACATAGATAGATATTTTTTATTAGAAAATGACCAGAACCCTAAACAAATATCTGCAGATCGTACAAATATTTGTCCCAAGGCGGGAATCAAACCCGCAACCTCCTGCGTCGCAGGCGGACCTTAGCCCACCGCGCCACAGAGGTCGTCAATAATGCAGTCATGTGGATGCTTAATTTTTTATTGTGTAACGTAGCCCTTTTCCTATTAAAACGGCTAAGGTATCTTAAACCTTACTGTCCCTTCTCTAATATCGGTCTATATATTCAAAATAAATTATTCGTCCCGCCTTGTCAGCTAGGGCTTCTTAATCAAACATTACATTCAAATACGCAACAGTTTGAAAGATTTGCTTTTAAACCAGTTTAAAACTAGAATAAAACACAGGCTCCTAGAAAAGTGTTTGTAAACCCGACTCTCGCGCTCGAGCGAGACGGTCGTTCGTTCCGCCAGAGCCCACGTGCTCTGTCCGTTCGACTTCTCACCTTTGTTTGGGCCGCCGGCGCACGCGTCTCTACCTGCGTTCCGGTCCTTATCTGCGTTTGGGTCTCCACCTGCGTCGAGTGTTTCGCTTGCGAAACAAAACCAGTTCTTTTCAGAACTACTTTTCTGTTTCTTAGACTGAACAGTCAAACGTAAGCGTCCTGCTCTTTTCAGAGCAACGCTCTTTCCGAGGTTCTCGCTTTTTTCAAAGCGGTTCCTCTATCTTGTTTCTTGGGCTTAATAATAGTGAAAGCCACGACTTTAGTGGTCAACCAAGGGATACGTAACCGTGCCAACGAACTTGGTTGGGCGTTGACCCGGAGCGCCTACTTTACTTCTTCAAAGTAAAGTAGAATCCGGCTGGGCCTGGGACCACCGGCCTTGGGGAAGAACCCTCGCCGACCCCAGGTAGCGCTAGGTAGTCACACACCCCTTTCGCCCCGTAAGAGTGGTATAAGGGACACACCATTAGGTAGGACACATAGGTACACACCCCCTCCCTGTCTAACCCGACAGGGAGGGATCATATACTCATCCCGGGTGTCCCCCCCGGGATTAGGGACCCTTCATCCCGCCCCTCAATATGTCCACAATGGACATATCAAACCTGTCGCTTGACAGTTTGCGCGGAATCCTCCGCGCAATACTCGCCAAGTATCCGACGATGCTTGACGACTTAATCGTCGGTATCCCTCCCCACACCCCCGCCCCAAAACCTGCCATTCCGGACTCTCCGGAGTCTCCGGCCTCTCAGGAGGCCCTCTCTCGCCCTTCCTCTCCCGAAACTGAGGAGATGGAAACCGGCGAGGTCCCATCCGAAGGGGACACGTCCGGATCGGACTCCGAGTCCGATCTCCCGCCCGCTCCCTCCGCCCCTGAGTCGTCTTCCGACGACGGCTTCCTCACCGTAGGTAGCCGTAAGAGGAAGAAGGCTAAGGGCCCCCCTAACTCGGCTGTGGCTCACCCAGCCAAGACCCTTAACCGCGGGCCCTCAGCCCCAGCTCCCTCCCCGCCCCCCGCGGCCCCTCTGGCCCCTGTGTCCCCCGCGACCCCCGCACCCCAGCCCTATCTCCGTAAAGAGAGACCGCCCCCTCCGATCTTTCTCCGCGAAAAGGCCAAATGGCCTAATGTGGAGAAACTCCTTACCCTAAAGGGAATTCACTTTGTGAAAGCCCAGTCCGTCAAGGAGTCGATAAAACTCCAGCTCGAAACGTCGGACGCGCACCGACGCCTCACCTCCATCCTCCGCTCTGAAGGCATAGGTTTTCATACCTATGCTCTTGAGAGCGAAAAATGCCTCCGGGTAGTTATCCGCGGTGTCCCCGCTGAATTCAACCCGGAGGCTATCAAGTCCGACCTCCTGTCGCAGGGCTTCCCCATCAGGGAAGTCCACCGCATGTACAGCGGACGCGACAAACGCCCCTTTGATTTAGTTCTAGTCATTCTCGACCTCACTCCCGAAGGTAAGGCGATTTTCGGCCTCAAAACCGTTTGTCGCCTATCCGGTCTCTCTATTGAGGCCCCCTTCAAAAACGGTCCTCCCGGACAGTGCCACAGATGCCAGCTCCATGGCCACTCTGCGCGCAACTGTTTCGCGCGGCCGCGATGCGTCAAGTGCCTGGGCGACCACGGCACCGCTGACTGCACTCGCACCCGCGACGACCCGACCCCGCCGAGTTGTGTACTCTGCAACGCCGAGGGACATACCGCAAACTATCGCGGTTGTCCCAAAGCGCCAAGAGTCAACAACAAGGCCCGCTCACGGGCTCCGGAGCGCTACGCTCCCGCCCCGCAATATACCAAGACATCGCCAAAGGTGTCTATGGCCCCCCCGCTCCCCGCACGCCCCCCTGCTACCTCAGCATGGGCTAAGCCTCTGGCTTATACAAGTCTAGCCCCTCAGGCGAAAGCTTGTTCCCCGCCCCTCCCCCGCTCCCAGGAGCAAACCCGCGCCCCGCAACCCCTACCTCGCCCCTCTAAGCCAAACCAACCAGCACCCGCTGCTGCGTCGGCTGGCTCAAAGGGGCCCTCCCCCTCAGGCGTTGACTTCGGCAAAGTCACTGCGCTCCTGCGCAAACTTAGCCAAGCCAAGACGGCCATTGAAAAATTGATGATCATTTCCGATCATCATGACGTTATGGCCTCCCTTGACTCCCTCTCTTTTAAGTCTCTATAATGGTTGTACAACCTGAGAGACTTAAACCCCGCTCCATTTCGTTAGCGTTCTTTAACGCTAACGGACTCAAGCCACAGAGAGAACTCGTCCACCAATTTCTGGTTAACCATCAAATTGATATTTTCCTAGTACAGGAGACTTTCCTAAAACAGGGCACCGCCAGCCCTAGGATCGCTAACTATCAAATGATTCGAAATGACAGAACGAACGCCCCGAAAGGCGGTACTGCCATTTACTTTAAGAGGTCTCTGCACTGCATACCCCTAGATCCCCCTCCCCTACAAGACTTAGAAGTCTCTGTCTGCAGGCTTGCAATGACTGGTCATCAATCGGTCATTATTGCATCCTGTTATCTCAGCCCAAATAAGACGCTTCTTCAAAGCGATCTGGAATCAGTCCTCAGTCTTGGAAGCTCGGTCATTATGGCCGGTGACTTCAACTCAAAAGATCCGATGTGGAACTGTCGTTTACGCAATCGTAACGGCCGCATCCTATCTCAATGCCTAGAATCCCTAGATCTTGACCTGATCGTACCACTGTGCCCCACGCGGTACTCTCCCATCCTTGGTCAGAGTAACGAGTACTTGGACCTGGCACTGCTACGGAATGTATCCCTTCGGATGCAATCCATAGCAGTGATGCAGGAACTAGACTCGGACCATCGCCCCGTAATAATGCGTCTTGGCCCTCCTCCCAATGACGGTCCTCCCACCAAGACAGTGGTGCGATGGTATAAGCTTGAGAGCGCTCTCAAGAATATCCATTCGCCCGCCTTGGAAAAAATCCCCGATGACATTATCTCCACCGACGACATCGCAATCGCGATCGACTCTTTGACTAGTCACGTCCAATCCGCTATCAGCGAGTCATCAAAACAGGTGCCAGCGGCGAATGATCGTCGCTGGGACCTGCCAGATGACATCAGACGGCTGATCACTGAGAAGAACGCAGCGACTCGTCGCTTTAGTTCCTATCCCTCCCCTCGTAATCGCTTCAGAATGAACTCGCTTCGCCGCAAGGTTAAGAGAGCCATTCAAGAGCACCGAAACTCCTCTTGGGATGACCTGCTTTCAACGATCAAACCAGGTCACCAGGCTTACTGGAACCTGGCGCGCTCTATGAAAGCAGATGGAGTCTCCATCATGCCCCCGCTTATACGTCCGAATCATCAAACGCCTGCGTTTGAGGATAAGGACAAAGCCGATGCCCTAGCCGAAAGTCTGGAAGCTCAGTGCTCCCCCAGTCTTGAACCCGTCGATCCTGCTCACCTCGATACGGTGAACAGTGAAGTCGACCGTCTTACTTCGCTGCCCCCTACTGCCACCCTTGACCTAGTCAGGGCGGCCGAGGTTGCAGCGATCATCAAAGATTTAAAACCAAAAAAGTCCCCTGGCTCGGATGGCATCAGCAACAGAGTACTTAAACGATTCCCTGTTGCCCTCATATATCTCCTCGTAAGCATCTTCAATGCAGCCATAGCCACTTGTTCGTTCCCTGACGCCTGGAAGGAAGCCAATGTAATTGGCATCCACAAACCGGGCAAAAAGGCGAACGAACCTGCCTCTTACCGCCCTATCAGCCTCCTCAGTGCACTGGGGAAAATTTATGAGAGACTCCTTCTGAGTCGCCTCTGGTCCCACGTCAATGAGCACAAGCTCCTACCCGATGAGCAGTTCGGCTTCCGAGCTCATCACTCTTGTCCCCAACAGGTGCTCCGCATCACGGAGCACATCCAATCCATGTGGCATCACACCTGGCCCGCTAGCACGGGAGCTGTCTTCCTCGATGTAGCGAAAGCCTTCGACAAGGTCTGGCACAACGGCTTGATTTACAAGCTTTTCACGCTCGGTGTGCCGGACAGACTCGTACTCATCTTACGAGACTACTTGTTGAATCGTAGCTTCCGCTATCGCGTGGAGGGCACTCTCTCTGACCCCCGATCCATCCGAGCCGGAGTCCCACAGGGCTCCGTCCTTGCTCCGCTTCTTTTCACGCTGTACACCAGCGATATCCCCCGTCACCCGAAAGTAGAACTTGCCCTTTTCGCGGACGATACAGCACTGTACACATCCGACTTGAATGCAAGCCGGGTGAGTATAAGGTTGCAGGCCGCACTAGGCACACTAGGTGCCTGGTTTAGAAAGTGGCGCATAGAAGTGAATCCGACGAAAAGTGCAGCAGTGTACTTTTCACGGAATTACTCTAAGCCCAGACCCCTTACCCTATTTGGTAAACCCATTCCCTGGGCCAAGACAGCCAAATACTTAGGGGTGATCTTAGATCACCGCCTCAGCTTCAAACCCCACATTCGCGCTGTAACCAACCGTGCAAAGTTTATACTTAGCCGGCTGAACAGCCTCCTACGAGCGAAGAGTAAAATGTCCCTTAGAAATAAGGTGACACTTTACAAAGCGGTCGTACGTCCTATCATGACCTACTCCTCAGTGGTATTTGGCCATTCGGTCAATGTCCGCCACCTTCAGGTTGTCCAAAATAGATTTCTCCGCAAAGCCACGGGCTGCCCGTGGTACATGCGCAATAAAGACCTCCATCGAGATCTCAAACTCGAGTCCATTGCCCACTTCATAAAGACTGCTTCCCAGCGTCATTATGAAGCGGCAGCTGATCATTACAATCCCCTGATTTCCACCATTCCCGATTATCCCGTGGATAATCCGCCCACGAGTTCTCTCCTCCGTAGACCGAGACACGTTCTCGGTGACCCCGTTGACCCAATCACCGCCGCTAACCCGGAGGTGACGTCAACTAGTACCGATTCGCTTCCGCACACTACACACACGATCAAAAACCGACCCCGCCGGATGCGGGGTCGAAGAATTCCCCGCTTCCGCCCATAGGTGCACTTGTGCACTTAGGCGAAACCTCCATACCCTCTTGTAGCATCTGGCAACAGCCCAAGCCGAGGTTCGCACCTAAGTGGTGGCCCTTGCGCGTGTTGCCCCAACCTAACTTTACCGGTGTGGCGCCCTCTGCGCCCGCCAAAAGTCCGGTAACGCTGTCATGGCCATCTGCGGTCAACAGCATTAAAGTCCATTCGAAAAAAAAAAAAAAAAGTGTTTGTAAAGTGTAAAAGATTTTTTAATTTTAAGAACTCATTAACTTTTCTCTTTATCTCATAACTTTGTATTTACACTCCAATTCGATTTTACTAAAAATTTTTTATGAAATTTTATTCACAATTTGGACACCTTATTATTATTAGGTAGATTATAATTGGAGGCGAGAAAAGGGCGCTATAGCATTAGGGGACGCCTATGTCCAGCTGTGGTCTTAAATGAGCTAATGATAATGATGAATATTAAGTTTTGTACATTCTGGCGAATAAATGATTATGTTAGAAGTTTTACTTTTCTACGGAACCAGAATATAATCTGTTGTTGGTGGCTGACCTCCGCTCAGACTCCGTCGGTGGAGCCTTGAAACAAGACTAGTATTTCACCCATCATTATCCACCCCTACATAACTAACACCCTGTTTCACGGTAGGCCACTACCACCTACTACCATTTACATTAAAATAGTGACAGGTTCACTAAAACAGTTTTAATCATAATTAACTTTAATAATGGCGATAGCCTTTTGTTACCTTTAGAAATGTGATTATGATTAATGAACAGGCTTACAACTTTATCAAACAATGAGCTTCAGAGCAATACAAAACGTATTGTGTTGAAAGGTATTAAGGTCTGTTTTGACATATTTACTTTCATAGTTCTTTACTTAGTTTTTCGCAGGCTGAGAGTAACTTTATTTTCTTATTACCAATGAAATACTATTCCATCAACGCAGATTCATACATGCAGCCATGTTCTAAATTTAAATAAAATATTATACACTGGCCTACAAAACCTAAGCACACAAAAATTGCTATAACTGTTTGAGTACACAAGATACCTTTGAAATAAAAAGGACTGAGCCAATTGAACACGCCTAGGATGACCTTGAAGGCTAGTCTAATAATATTGCCCAAAATCGGCTCCAGAACCTCTTGTTAAGTAGGTATACCGAAACGGCTTGAAGCTGTAACCTGAGTAGGAGGTAAAATTACCAGTTACTAAAAATAAATAAAATGTTGAATGAGTTTTTGGAGACTAATATAAAAATGGCTAGGTACTTATACTTATTATTGTTCGACCTTTTTTTAATTTAAACAATATGTTACTATTGTATACATTGTAACTTCAAAGAAAACTGAAAAATTGTCTATAAAAGGTTTCTCATTATAAATGTCTAAATTCTATAAAAAAAACATTGAAATTTAAAAAGTGTGCTAGGTACTAAGTTTTGCAGACTAGTGACTTAAAAAAAGATTTCATGTCAGTCTGTATTTTTGTTTCTTTGAATATCAAAGAATAAACTAACGAAATAACTTTAATGTGTGCCTAAACTCTAAAACAAACAATTATTTACTCTACTTTGGCAGCCTGAATTAGATAATAAAACTGGCTCGACGCTGCGGAGGCACAATTACTTAAGTAAACCAACGCAGTACGCAGACCAAAATAAAAATATTCCAATGATAACAGCCGACAGTTTATAAATAAATAAAACAATCTCAAGCTTGACTAATTTCCCCGAGTCAGCTTCGGTTTGTAGAAGGATTATCCAGGATTAATATTAGAGTACTCATTCCGTTTTCAATTGTAAATGAGTCAGCAGGTCTGATTACCTAGCATTAGTTGGCCTTGTATTTATCAAAGGAATAATTTACATCATAAATATTTATTAAAATAATCAAATTATTATTAATTTATTGAGACATATAACTAAATATATATATATATATATATATAACTATAAATGATAGCGGGTTAACTACGAACCAAGCGTATATTGGAAGAACACCAACGTTTCACCCCTTATAATGGGAAGGAGGATAAATACCATACGTAACATTAGACACATAATGTGAGATTAGTTTTATTGAAGAAAACGAGTCAATTTATTTTAGATCTTTTCTACAATTTGCAAATAATAATAATGTATATATATGTATAGGTTATGTTACTAGTTTATATTTCGCTTCATAGGCTGATGTTACTACTGAGATCGGTAAAAATTAAAAAATTAAATAATAAAACCATAAAACACAGTAATTGCGATTGAAACAATTAATCTAGCGGCAGACTACACAAACAGATTTTTTTATTAATTATTTACCTTCCTAAATTAATTAAGAAGTTTCTTACCTTATTATATTGTAATGAAAGGCAAAATTATTTAAAATATCTATTTGATATTGCATCAATTATTGCAGTTCAAACCACGTGGTCAGCAGGAGATTTGATGACCAAAAGGTTGGTAAAACCGATTGTGTATTTCCAATTTGCTCAACTTACCTTTATAGAGACCATGCAACTGCTAAAAACGGACTACGACATTCCAAATTTTAGACACTTAAAACAATGCGTTCCTGTTCCAACACCCCTGACAAAAAAACCATTCTACCCCAACAGGTCCCAGCCCATTACCCAACAAATGGGCTCATAGTGGCACATTACCATTCTTGTAAAGACCAAGTCATACCCACTTTCAACACGAGATTCCACTTTTAATGAAACGCAATATCTAATATGATCCGCAATGCACAGAACAAGAGAAAGCAATTTGAACTTCCGACACTGCTAACAATGTCTCTATAGGGTCGATACGAGAAGAGCTGGTCCACTGTTACACTTACTGTGCTACTGTCTTAAACGTTTGTGGTCTGTTTTTTGAGGTATGACTCATTTCAGATTCTGATTCAGATTCAGATTCAATAACTTTATTTCTTTAGGCTTACAAAATAAGCACTTAGACAAGTCAAATTTCATACAATTAATTATTATAAAAAAAAAATGTTATTGATTTCTCTTCACTTCAATTTTTTGTCCACTAGTGGAAGAAGGAATTTCAACGAGGTGTTAGCCAAAAAAAAGTCTTTTTTTGCTATTGATAGAACCGGCAAGTATTATGATGATAATGTGATATCATGTGAAATGAGATGGCATGTACAGGGTCTCTATTCTAACGTTAATTTGTCAGAAAAACACGCTTCAATCGGTTTGGTAAATGTTTTGATGTCCAGAAGACACTTATATTTTGAGCATGACAATAAATGAAAAATATATAAATAATGCTGGACAATCCACACAGCATCACCTAGGTTAGGTTAGGTTAGGTTGGAGTACTCCTTTTTCCGCATTTGGACTCGTTTTGGTCCTGTATGCGTGGTTTGGATGCTAGCAGAGCCAGCCTAACTCCGTCCAGAAGCGCAGAATCTTCCTGGGGTCTTCGCAGGCTTCACGGAGTGACCTCGGCAAGTTGAGGATTTCTGTACGTTGTGCTGCTACTCCTTCGCATTCCAGGACTACGTGGGCAGCTGATTCGTCGTCGCTGAGGCATCCCCTGCAGAGAGGGCTGTCTGTCGCTACGATGGTGAATAGGTGTTTGTTCAGTGGGCAATGCCCTGTTAATGTACCTACTAGAATACGTAGGTCCCGTCGATTTAGGTTCATTAAGCGTTTAGTTAGCTTCCTTGATATTGATGGGAGCGCCTCTCTAGTTTGTCTACACTCAGATAGGCGTGTCCATCGTTCGTCATGCATCTTCCTAGTTGCGAGCCTAATCCATGTTTGGAGTAATGAGAATGGCAAGGGGAGGAAAGGTAGTGGACCTTCTATGGTTGTTTCCGATCCTCGCCGTGCCAGTTCATCAGCGGCGTCGTTTCCTAGTGATCCGCTATCTCCTTTTATCCATTGGAGGGTAATCTTGTTGTTTGTTGATATTGTTTCTAAATCCAGATGGCATTCGTACACTAGCTTGGAGTTGCAGCTGCTCCCCTCCAAGGCTTTGAGTATGGCAGCACTATCGGAGAGAATGCGAATGCATTGGTCAGTTATTGCTCTCTTTTGTACAGCTGTGGCCGCCTGAGTTATTGCTACACATTCACATTGAAATATAGAGCTGTGCTTTCCTAGTGTTACTGAGATGTTAATGTTTAGGTCCAGTGAGTGGACTCCGGCACCCGTACCTGTATCCGTTTTGGAGCCATCTGTATAGATTCTGACTTCATGCGTGTCAGATTCATCTTTCTGATGCTCGTGTAGTTGTACTTGGTAGTGCTTGTTTAGCATTGGTTTGCTGGGTATTCTATCACATGGGGCAGCTATTAGGGGTTCGTAGTTTATAGCCCTGTCCATGATCTGGGCGTGTGTGCTGTTCGTAGCTCCCCAGAGACCCATGTTTCGTAGTCTTAGGGCCGACATTGTAGCCTCTTGTTGTATATAAAGGTCTAGTGGTTCTAGGTCTAGAATGATGTCTAGAGCAGCGCCGGGAGTGGTTCTCATGCAGCCTGTTATAGCTGAGTAAGCCATTCTTTGGAACCGTTGTAGTTTAGCGATCACGGTGCTTAACTCCGTTCTAGTCCACCAGACTATCGCTCCGTAGGTTAGTGTTGGTCTGATGATGGCGATGTAGAGCCACATGGTTATTTTTGCTGAGATTCCCCCACAGCATCACCTAGCCTCAAGCTAAACAAAGGTTATGTTAATTATGGGTCCTAAATGACTGATATAATTAATCCAATATATTCAATACTTACTTATTTTTTATCCTGAACAATCTTACAAACATTTGCCCCGAGGCGGTTAAATAGGAGTGATATAATAAATAATGGAGAGTACCCATCGAACCCGCCGACAAACGCTGACAGGTTGGTGTGACATTTCATGACGGGTGCTGACAGTGTTTTGTCAACAATCCGCGGCTCAGCGACTTTACTGTGTACACCGGACGAGTTTGAAACAGAAATATCTACCTAGCTATGTTTTAGGTAGGTACGTCGATATTGTTAAACAATTTATTTTATTCTGTTTAATTCGTATAATTATGTTTTTTTAATGTGTGTTTTAAGTAGGTACTATAATTAAATGAAAACATATTATTCATGTCTTATTGAGTCCATTATTGGTAGTTAATAAAAATATACAGCTATTATTACTTGTCAAAAATTTGCAAAACTCACTCTTGACAGAAAGTTAAGATTGAGCTGTAGGAGTAGGGAGTTCAAACATTGCCCAGGAAATCCTATCTCTTATCTCCACGCGATCACATTGCACAACGCCTAAAAAATTTGCCGTACTATCTGATGTTTACTTACAAAATGATAAGCTTCCACGCAATGAGCGCAAACAGTGGCACTACTGTGTCACAATTATTAGCGAATTTACGAATTTACAGCGTGATTGTCTAAACATGTGGCTCTACTCATTATTGACAAACTTAATGTGTGTTTTTGTACGTTAAAGACGTTTATGGAGGTTAAATAATGACGAAATTGTGAAATGATTACTGATTTTGGTGATTTTCCTTTTGCTTTCTACATACAATAAAATCAGTGAGGTGTACTTCAATGAATAAAATACAGCTACTGAAAAGATAACCGTAACGACGTACTAAAGTTTTATTCCTGAACTAGAGTAATAAAAACACTCAGGATTTTGGAGTCGGACTTTAGTTTTTCAGTAAAATAAATAAAATTAAAGGTATCACTGTTTGCTTCTTTTATGCCTGTATTATATTTGTCATACAATTTTGTCATCCAAAATGAAAGGTATGAAGTAAGCCATTCGGGACCATATCATTGCAGACTACGACACGTCGTAGAGACAAACACAAAAATAAATCAATAGAGGTATGTACATCTTATGGCAAAATAAATGAAAAAATAATCTTTAGAAGCTCTAAAGTAACAATTGCCTGTTACTAAAGCTAGATTACATCATCAACATCAACATAAAATGTAAACTTTAAAATACCAGGTAATATTTTAGACTAGCTGCCTGTAAAGTTCTGTGACACTCACTGCTGTATTATGTAAAGCAGCCAACATCACGTGAGGCACAACACAGATACGGCAGAATTAAATTATCTTGTAGGTAATTCTACGAGAATGTCTAAGGTGCCTTGTGTTACGGAGGTAATCTGTACTTTTATAGCTACCGTTGCAAAAAAATCTGAATTATTCTCATTATCTTACGCTTAGAATTAAACAAATTTCCAGTCGGTTACATTCAAACAGTAGGTAGCAGAGAACAGCTCTTATTTCTAGGAATATCTTTTACAAACAGTTGCTCGTTGATGAAAAAATCTGAGATCAAATCTTTCGTAAATAGTTATTGCTCCTGTCGCATTGACGTTGCCAAGAGATTTGATCACTGATTAGTTAGTGAATTCTAAAGATATTCAGCGTAAAGTATTGCAAAATTTAATAGAAAAATTTTAAAATGTGTCGGATACTGAAAAGGTTGAACGGAAACGGCTATGTGACAGATTTATTTATTTTGTAAATTGTCTCTTTGCCTTCGTTTGCATGTCTTCCTTCTTCCGCACGGTTAGACTATCCCATTATTTCTAAACCTAATTTCTGTACCTACCCTATGTAAAACGACCCTAACAAAGCTACGTATTTCACGTCAAGCTGAGGCATATGTGTTTGACAGGACGCTGGCCTGCATTTTGGGACCGCAACCAAAAAGTGATTTATTAAACGTAAAGCTTGGACCTAGCGAGATTTATTTCGTCTGTGGCAGTGTCGGGGTTGAAACGAAATCGGTGTTTTTTTACATTTGTATGCATTTTATAATATATGTAGGAAGAGGTAACTTAGCTTTAAATAAATTTTGAATGACCGTATTATAGAACCTTAAATTATTTTATTGTAAATATCTTTAAAAAAACTCGGATATTGCTGCACTATAGTATTTTCTCAAAACTCTATCATTACAACATCAACATCACCAGCCTATAATAGTCCACAGCTGGACATAGGCCTCCCCTAATGAGCATCATAACATTACATCACGAGATAATTGATACTGCCATATCTGTCATTAGTTTGACTAAACTTAATATTTTTTTTTAATCTAGCCCCAGCCGGCAGAAACTTCACAAAAATATTTTACAAACAAACATTTATAATACTTTCTAAAAACAGCGACCGCCCTAAATCTTCATATATATAAATTAACCATAAATGAGAACATACCCTTTAAACCTAAATCCGGTAAACTAATTTCACTCATGTTCACTTTATAGTAGTTTTGTAAAGTTCCACAATAATCAGCACCCTGCCACCTAACATATCTGCTACACACAACTATTCATAACCATTCATCTTCACGTAATTAGTGTTTCATAAATTAGCGATCCACTTTATGCGTACGGAACGGAACGGCATTTAAATCTATACTAATATTATAAAGAGGCAAGATTTGATTGTTTGTTTGTTTGAATTGAATAGGCTCCGAAACTACTGGACCAATTTGAAAAATTATTTCAGAATTAGAATCCCAAATTTTCCGTGCTGAACATAGGCTATAGAATATTTTCAAACAAATTAGGGTTCCGCATGTTTTTTTTTTGTTAAATACCCGGGCAAAGCCGGGGCGGACTGCTTGTAATATATAAAACCGTTTACTATAGTACAATCAATAAAAACGAATGTCATTAATAACGGAACATTCAGCACGATTCATGCTATTTAGAGTTTTCAAATATATCACACAGTTGCATGCGCTTTATAAATGAATTAAATATTAAATTCTCATAGGCTTGAGATAAACATAAATGTTCAAAACGGCGACGTTGTACCACTGCCCGCCACTTGATACTACGACTATATTATTATAAAACAACTGATTTAATAATTAGTTTTCGTTAACTGATATACCTAGATTCCGCCCACTATTTTATTTATTATATTTTTTGGGAGAAAAAGTGCCTTTTCCAGATCAAAAAAACATCAAAATTTTGCTCAAAATTTTTAGTAGTATTGTGTGAAGAGGTAAAAAATTCCAAACAACTACGTATCTACACAGGGGGTCCCATAGAACCTGTACCAGGGAAGGTCTAAGGACACCTATATCTAGCGATAAGATCAGAGGATACGCGATTTCTTGTAGTTTTCGTGATATGGTGTTTTTTGGACGATTATAGCTAAAATCGCTTTTTATGTGTGTGATTCTTTGGGGTTTTGTTTGTTAATAATATCATAGCAAGCATATTTTTTGTCTGTAAAAATTCGAAATATTCTAACTAGTAGATTAGATTTTAATCATGATATTAAATTTTCCAATTAAGAGAGATTTTTACTGTTTGATACTAACATTGTTTATTTTTCAGTTTCAATCTGGTTAGGGAAAGTAAATAGTTATATTTGCAGTTATTAGTTTATATGGTTATCTTTCTTCATTTTTACCTCTATGCTTGTTAAAAAAAAGTACGCCTACCTAGTTTTAAATGTTATTATATAGTATTTATTAATAAAAGAATTACAGTGGGAATATGATTTCCTCTAAAACCTCAATATGGATTTTTAAATATTTCATGTATTATCGCATGTACGTAGTAACGGAATTCCAAGATTCAAGATTCCCACTTAGCTAATATCTCTGCTTTATTTATGTTATGAATGACGAAATAAAATTATCAATGACCTTGTTGTAATCAATTTATCTTGAACTCCTCTGCTCAAACATCCTCGCAGAATCGCAAATTCTTGCTGTGATTAAATTCTAGTCATCCCTAATGTACACTGTAGCGTACATAATTCAGCTTTCATCGTATTCACTAATATTACAGAGGCTGTACGTTTGTATATTGTTCATTGTACAGTATCGCACTCTGAAAAATGCTCATCTTTTGAGTATATATTATGCATGCGTTATCGCAAACGTGAGTTGTTGTGCACGAATATATGCTGTAGGTACGAGTATGTATATGTATATAACCTGTTAGTAGGTGGTTTATAGAGGCCCTTCAATTAGTTTTTTAAGACCTTGGTATATCACTTTTCTTAAGATGGCAGAAGTAAAAGGATTTTATTTTTATCTTATTACAATGTAGATGTAAGATCTCTTAGTCGTACAATATCTACGAGCTAGTTAGAGTAGTCATGCTTCTGCTGAAACCACGGCTTTCAAATTTCAGAAGGTATTTCCAAAATCTGCCCACGCTTTTACTGCAACTGAAATCTACAGTATTTTAAATAAAAGACGTTTTTCAATTCATATATTAATCCAGATCTTTCTTGTTTCAGGTAAAATAGATTCATTACTTTTGGCATTTTGTCCAGCAGTGTGAGCAAAGGAGCTCACCAACATAAAAGAAGTAGGTACCACATACTCAGATAGGAACTACAGATACAGACAGCGATAAATATTCAATGATTATGAAGTGTTATTAAACAAATAGCATCGTATAGCCCCAAAATAAGCAGAGCTCGGGTTAGGGTATTAGACGGTTTAACTAGAAGGGTAGATTATCGATAGCTGGTAAGCCATTTCACCCCCCTTTAAGTTCTACGATATTCAGTAGTTCCAAAGTTATTTAGAAATTTATAAGTTTTTTGTCGAAATAAAATTTCACCATTAACTTCGCAATTGTTGCCAGACTATTAAGTCGAGGACCCTACCTTTTTAGGGTTTTGCCATCGGTTGCAAAACCCTTATGAAATCGCTTTGGGTCTGTTTTGTGTTTTGAATCCTTAATATCTCAGAAACTACTGCAGCAATTGACTTGAAATTTGAAATAATAATACATTTTGTGCGCCCGCACATATTTATAGAAAAATAAATGAAAAATCAAAATGAAGATTTTCCATACAAATTTTGAAATCGAAATTTTAAATGGAACGTACAAAGTCGAAAGTGGTATCAAATGAAAGGTACTCGTTTGTAGATTTCAAAATAGTTTTTGAAATTTCGGTAGATTTCATACTTTTTAAAATATTTTGAAAATGGTCAAAAAATGACCGTTCCCCCCCCCCCTATCTCCGAAGATTGCAGAGCGATCGACGTGATATGTACCAAGTGTTTGTAGGTATTGATCTATATTTTATAGGAAAAATATAGAGAAGTCTGTAAAAATAATACTTTTTGAAATATGGTCAAAAAAGGGCGGGAAAAATTTCTAAAGAGGTGACTACCCCACCGAGTTGGGTATCAAATGAAAGGTATCAGTTTGTACATTTTAATGCAGTTTTTGAAATTTCGATAGGTTTTATACTTTTCGAAATATTTTGAAAAAGGTCGAAAATTTGACCGTTCCCCCCCCCTCTATCTCCGAAGATAGCAGAGTGATCTATATAAAATGTACTAAGCGTTTGTAGATATAAGTCTATATTTTACAGGAAAAATATAGAGAAGTCTGTAAAAACAGTACTTTTCGAAATATGGTCAAAAAACGAATTTTCATACAATGGGGGCTATTTCATTGAGAGCAATATCAAATCAAAGGTATGGATTTCGACAATTCAAAACAGGTTTTAAAAATCGTCTAAGTTTCATACTTAGTGAAATACGTAGAAAAAAGTCGAAAAATAATTGTAGGGACCAACCCACTTACCTACCCACTAATCTCTGTAGTAACTGTAATAGTTGGGTTCCACAGCGCCACGAAACCGTTGTTCTCAAAATTTTAAAGTCCATACCCAATGTATTCCACTGCGCTCGAAGAATATTTAGATAATAAGATTATTGAATTCATGAATTCCACCGTGCTCCAAAAAAATATGAGAAGAGTAATGTATCCTGGATAATCCACACAACATCATTTAGCGACAAGCTAAGCAAGCTTGTGTAATTCGTACTACTACGATATCTGTTATACTTAATATAGTATATATAAGTTTCACATTAGATGATTTATTTTTGTGTACGTAGAAAAGGACTAGAACACTCGAACAAATACATAATCTGCAGATCTTACAAATATTAGTCCCGAGGCAGGAATCAAACCGCAACCTCCTGCGTTGTAAGCCCACCGCGCTAACAGGTCGTCAATATACGTACCTACCTAAACGACAAAAGTTCAAAACCCTCGGCGCGCGAGTTACACTCGCACTTGTCGTACTTGTTTAAACAAGAAAGCCTTTTTGTACCCCAGCCGCTTGGGCATCTCTAGTTGCACTGTATATATAACAAATATGTATACAGCGATGTATATAGCGAGATGACTCAACTATAAATAAAACAACTATTAACTCAGTCATCTTTATTTTTATCATACAAAACTCCTGTGATTATGCAGAGATACTTTATTCAAATACATCGTTATCTATTTGATAAACAATTTGAAACACGAGTCTTTATTGTGATACTCTGTTGTTTGTGCCATGATGTTGTGACGGTCCACGAATCAGTGTTTCTTTGTTGGCATGAACATCGTCAGAACTGTCACACCTGAAACAAAATTATTCCATTACTCATCTAAATTTGGGCGCTTTCTCCGCTAAATGATTTCGATAAAATAATAAGACTAATCTCAACTGACCAACTAATTTTACTTCCATACTAATATTATAAACTAGAAAGTAACGAGGCCCCTTTTCACGCCTAAACAGCTAAAAAGATTAAAATTATATTTGGCACTGAACACACCAACTAAAATTATGATGAATTTTTGTTTGTGGAATTTCAATAGGCTTTTGCAACGTTGTATCGTCGAAAAATTCGTGAGAAGTCGCGAGCAAAACCTAGAATAATACTAACAAACCATAATTCCCGACATAGTATAGAAAGGCACCGCACATCCTATATCCAGGAGCACAGGGAAACCGATATTGCCTGTCAGAGTCCCAAGACGGCCGCTCAGCAACACCATGGACAATGCTAGGGACCTGTAGCCAAAATGAGGGTTTCAGGCCAAGCACAGAATTGATTGCCGTGTGGTGCCGGCATAGAATTTCACCACCCCAACTCTTCCCGTGGGTGTCGTAAGAGGCGACTAAGGGAGACACACCGGGGGGCGGGCAGCAGCGCCTTCTGCAGAACAATCTTTGTCAAGAAATCTGAAGACACTGACCGTATTCTAATTGATAGCATTGAAAAATTAGACACACTTGAAAAGGTTGTATAACTTCAAGTACCTATAAGTAACTGAAATCCTCTCCACAATAAGAATCATAATCATAACCCACATTACAACATTTTAACTTTTTCCCTAAACTACTTATTTTT
This sequence comes from Eupithecia pulchellata, assembly GCA_963931895.1. Lineage (NCBI taxonomy): Eukaryota > Metazoa > Arthropoda > Insecta > Lepidoptera > Geometridae > Eupithecia > Eupithecia pulchellata. The sequence continues at coordinate 11,788,446 of OZ007538.1, forward strand.
TGGTTCTTTTGGTTCTTCTGGATCAATTTTTGTAGTTCAACCCTAAATTTTGTTTTAATTTTTTAATAAGTTTCATTACATTTAGCTGGTTACATTTATGTGACCGAAAACTTTCAATTCAATTTAAGTATCACTTTGGTTTGGCGCTAATATTACTGTTATTAGTATCTAGATTAATACCTACTTACTTTCCTAAAGTTTTACTCATCAATCCATCCAAACTTAACTACATTTTGAACTTTTCTATTCTCTAACTTGCAGGTAGACTTGTAAACTTTTTTTGTATCATTGAATGTAAATCTCACAATTAAAGATCTATTACCAGAATGTACTAGGTTTAAAAATAAAGATAACAGATTTTTTCCTTAACTGTAAATTGCAGAACTATGACGTTATGGTGCTTACAGAGACAACGTAAATAATACACAATCATTTTGGTTCTTTTTTCTCTATAATCATAAGCATAACAAACTCCTTTTAAATGTTCACCTATTAATTACTAGTGTAACTTTTTTTATTTCCTGTTGTTCAACTCCAGTACATATAACTATTGTCTTACAATCTGCGTATTTAGTTATAAAATGTAACTTTGTTATTATTTTAGATTAAGTAAAAAATTTGCGCATGCTGTGGCACCCTTAAATTAAAAAACACTAGACTTAAGTCCTTTTTGTAATTGTATTTTTCATGTTTTGTGATTTTTTGTTGGGAGTCCTAAATAAATAAAAAAAAAAAAAAAAAAAAAAAAAAAAAAAAAAACAACTACACCTAACTGCGATCCCCAACCCGCATGCCCAGCGTGGGGATTATGGGCAATACCCCCAAATAATGATGCCATCTATGGCGCTCATTAGGGGAGGCCTATGTCCAGCAGTGGACTATTATAGGCTGGTGATGATGATGATGACAGAATTGATTGCCTTGACTAGTATAAAGTAATAATAATATGTAATAATAAAAGTAAATAAATAATAAAATAATAATTAATAGTATTATATAGTATAAAGGACATCACATCATCAGAACATGTTAGTCCACTGCTGGACATAGGCCTCCCCTAATGAGCGCCATAGCGCCCTGTCTTCAACTTGTCGCATCCAGCATCTGCCAGCAGTCTTTCGCAGATCGACATCCTACCTGGCAGGAGGAACATTTCCTCCGGCCAGGTGGATTCCATATTCCACTCGACTATGTAGTTTCAAAAGATCAAAACTTTCTTCAAAACTCAATCGCGGTAAGGTCGCACTGAGATGCCAGAACGAGTCGACTTTGACCCACATTCCTAAAACGTATTATTACTGGTGACTAGGCTTGTGAGAAAATCTCTCGAAAAAGGCCAGATTTGTGAAAAGAAACTTTATGTCACACGAAATCGTGCAAGAGGCCATTTTTATGAATATTTTTGACCAAAAACTCAACAATCACCGTATTCACCCGATACACCTTCGGCAGATTTCTTTTCGAGACTAAAATTATCACTTCGGGGCAGCCTTTTTAGAGTACATACATAGGTATGTACTCTATCGATGAAAAAGTAGGTACGGTAAAGAAATTTCGTGTGTCATTCATAAGTGTATTAAATAGGAAGGGGCCTACTTTCAAGGCGATAAAATAAACTTGAATAATAATTCATGTTTATTGTATAATTTGATTATTATTTACCTTTTCTCGGTACTTTCTTGACACAATGTGAAAATCTCTATTTGCATCTTCAGACACACATACATACTACGATCATTTTAGTGTGTCTGTATAATGTAAAGGTAAAACTAGTTGTCTAGTTTGGTTACCAGCGCATACAAGAGCTTAAAATCTGCCATTCTCTATCCTCGAATTTCTTCATGGTCAGTTTACCTTACACCTTACTTCATCGTTCAACCACAGCCGCCTGTTGTATTAGCCCCTTCATCGGGTGAGTCATAGCAGTATCACTCAAACCACGCTACCGCTGCTAGCTTACAGTTTGCCCTGCGAAGCCCCAGTGTTAGTATTTACAGTAAGATCCCTAGCACTCTTACTCGTGGTACTTATCAAGTTATCATATCAAGTACTTACTGGTCATACGCCTTATCCTATCCCCCTTGAGTATTTTTTGTCGAATTCATTGTTTTCTTCACCACCATCTAACCTGACTTCCGTAGGGAACAGCTCTACAGCAGCTGCTTGGTTCAACCCCTTCATCAGCTGAGTGATAGCAGTGTCGCTGGCAAATAACGCTACCACCGCGATCTTAGAGTTTGCCCAGCGAAGCCCTAGTGTCACACCAACGCTGGTGATTCCGCAGACGACGAGCAGCGCTTTCTTGCCGACCTGGAGATATAGATTTTTACTCTTGTCTCTAAAAATGTTTATCTCACTCAAGATTGGAATGTCAATAACATCTTTTTATTTTGTCTATTCGGGGAATTTTATCGGAGCAGAGTAGTTCTTATGGGCTGGCACAAAACCTTATCATGAATATTTTGAAAAAAATAAAAACCAAGGTCTATCATATTTACAATGCTTTTTTCTGTTCTGCCAGACCACAACAGTAATCCCTAAGGAATACTTTTTTACGGGACCATCTCGAAATGTCACAGAATTACTTTATATCAACACAATAGTATATCATTATAATTAGTCCATTAGTGCCAGAGAAATTCAAATTTTAATCTAGGTTAACAAATCGTAAACAATGCATTTGTGTTCAATTGAGATTAAGGATGCATTCAGAGTTCAAAACAATATTTAACATAAACACAACACGGTTTTGTTGGTCGATAGATACGGGCCCTTGCCTTACCTTATTGACGACAGCGCCGGTGATGAAGTAAGGGCTCAGACACACTAAGCCAACAATGATGCTGTTTGTGTAGGTCTCCGCACCACTTTTCGTCTAGAAGATACACACATAAACATCATAATTTAGTTTATATTTTTAAAGTGTCGTGCAATGTGTGCTTAAAAGTTAAATTAAGTTTTGTTTGTATTTTATTATTTAAACACACACATGACCAAACCTGTCCTAAATCATAAATAAGTCAGTGAAAAATTATAAGTGTCGACACAATTTTATGAAGTTAATTTTATTTCATAATATTATGCCTCCCTCAAACCATTTCATTCAAAAAATAAATCCCCATTTCCAGGCTCAGAAAGGTAAGCGTTCAGCTAATATACCGCCAAGAATCCTAGAGAATATCAAATCTAGCAATATCCTGATTTATATCAATGATTATTTGATATTCAATACCAACTCATGCATAAAATCTTTATTGGGCAAGGAATGGTTCCCTTCATTCCGACTCCTTTTAAGTCGATTCCCGTCACGTCGACTCTTGTTTCGTCGAGTTCTATCAAGGCGAGCGTGTTGTAACAGCGCGTTTTACGAAGGCGACTTCTCGTTACGTCGACTGCTGGCACGAAGAGCCGTGTACGATATTATCCTAGCTATGTTTTTACGAAGTACTGTCGGAATGAAAATGCTCTTCTGCTATGTGATCGGAGATTTATTAAAATTGGTCAACAACGTATTTTTGTTTGTTTAGTATTCTGTGTAAGTTTCATGTTGGTTTTTGAGATTTTTTTTGTTAACAAATGACCAGCTAATTAACTATTCAAAAATCAAAAGTAAGAATTTTTTCAATACATAGATTAAATTTATTATTTAGGTAAATGTTTTTTTACATATTTATTAATTACAAAAACAATCAAATTCCCTATGAATTATATTTGTACACTATACTCGTAACTTGTGAGGTTTGTTGTGGTACTAACATTAGTTTTGAATGTGTAAATAATAAGATAACTTAGGCGGCGCTCGCATTTCTCCCTGCCGTGAATATCCCGGAAGCGTGGCTACACCTGATGCACACCCGTCTTGATGGTGAAGTAGTGACAGCCTTCCAAGTCTATATGTCTAACCAGTGGCTGGGAAAAAATGTTGACCTCATTTCCTGCCACGGTGAGATAAATAGGACGACAAACGCAGTCGAAGGCTGGCACAACCGCCTCAACAGAAAGGTAAATGCCCCAGTATGCACCGTACGATTGATATTTTAAAATCAGAGGCGGACGAGGCTGATTTTAAAATATCACAGTCTCAGGCGCACATAGAGTGGTAAAAGCCAAACAAGAGGCAGGCACAATAGTACCGCTCTATTGGCCTAATTATTAAAGACTACGAAGGCGGTAAAATCACCATTGAGACGTGCTTATAGCGCCTATCAAATATCCGTTGTGAAATTGACCGGCGAAAATAGGTATGTAAGGTGTACGTACACGTTGTGCGGTATTACTGATATACTGTAATTTTATTGTTTTTGTTTTTTTATGGTCCATTATTGATTTTACTGTGATTTATTTGTATTGTTTTTGATTTTGTAGATTGTTTATTTTTTTATTTTAATGTGATTAATCTGTGATTTTATTGTTTTTTAATATATTGATTTAACTATGATTTAATTTTATTGATTTTGTTGATTTTTTATTGTTAAATGATTTAGCTGTGATAAAGATTTTTTTTTAATTTCAGTTTACTTTTATTTTGTTAAAGTTTTATTAAGTTAAAAATAGAAATAAAAAAAACTTTTGAAAAATTTTACTACTGACTGTACATTCTCTTGCTGTAATAAACTCGACGACGAGAGACCAGAGCGCGCTCGACGTTATGAAGCTCACTATCAAGAAACTCGACGTCGCAGAACAACTTCACAAAAGTTGAAGCGTAGTCGACGTGCCGGTAATGAGGCGGCGCTCTGCGTTAAATGACTCGACGTCGCGGGAATCGACTTAAAGGGAGTCGGAATGAAGGGAACCATTCTGGGCAAGTAGCCCAACGATATTTGAATAGCAACGAACCGGAACACAGTTTTCAGTCTGGTTGGCAACCAGCCTCAAGCTGTTTGTGTACTCGTCTAGTAGGAGGCACAGATCCCGACTGCCGCCCTGGTAGTGCTCCACGATTGAAGATAGTTGGGGGAACCAGAGACGCACAATGTTGTAGCTGTAAAAACAATAAAATTGACGTATGGTGGAGAATTTGTACAGCGGATAACGAATTTGACAACAGCGACACTAATTTATCTTAAAATAGGGTGCCTTTTTGTCTGTCCTTTTTTTAATTCGACAATTTTCAATAAAAACACATTAATTGACCTATGTTTTTTTTTACCATTGTTTACTGCAAAAGCAACCTAATATGTATAATATAAATACAAAGAAGTCAATATTCTGACACAATTTAAGCCCAATGAAACTCCCTTTTTGGTAAAACATTGTAAATATTTCGCTCAGTTCCAGAAGCACAACAATAACAAGGCAGTAAGTAAAAATTATGTTATGAATATTTATATAATTAACAAGGTAGTAAGTAAGCTCAATAGTTTTCAATGAGCAGAGCGAGTGGGCGCTGGGGTGGCTTTTGACTTTCCGTTAAAATCATCACTGTGTGTATATAATACATATCTGCCATAAAATCAGTGTAGGTACTGCGAAGCGCCCTTACATTGCCAGTATCAAAAACATTGTGCTGCTGAGTACAATCAAGGGGCAGACAAGAGGCATCCCAAATATCGGCTTCACGTTATGTAGGCCAACCACTATTTTGTTTGCAAAGCTCGTCGGCCTAGTTTCTTCTTTTGTTTCTTGCTTGGTTATATTCTTCCAAATGTCAATGTACTGAAACCAAAATGTAACAAATTCATGAATTAATTGCTCGTGATTTTTAAATGTAATTTATACTGAAAGAAAATATTATTTTTTCCATTAATTTGTTTGAAATCTTATTAGTTTTTAACTTACTCATGGGAGACGTCCTTATATAGGTAGGTTACTTATGTATTATTATTACCTACTTGCTGTAAAACCCTGTCCTAGTTCTTGGTATTGTAGTGAACCGAAAAATCATGGAAAGTTTACCATCAAGTTCCTATCTAAAATACACTGTTTATCCCTCGCTTAAAGTTTGTATTAGCAAAGCCACCCAGCAGGCGAATATAAGGAATATACGACCCTAAGTCAGCGTTCTTTACAAGAAACTTCGCTGGAAAATCTTAACGCTTGATCTAAAAAATGTATGAAGGCCTCCTTTTGATGGTTATTTTGATCCTTCTCAACATTCACTTTGAGCGGGAAAAAACTCCGGAACATTCGCATAGAATATTTATAGAAAAGAAAGTACCAAACGTAAGCCCTAAAGAGTGTAACACACGAGCATGAATGTGAGCTTCGTTAACTTTAGACGAGTAGTAAAGTTTTATTATACTTGCTTACGTTTCTATCAAACATTTTAGAAATCATTATAAAATCCGAAAATGATGAGCTTTCAAAGTTACTTTATGGATAAATTTAATTTGCGAAATGTCTTAAATACGCTTTTCTCCAATACCTAAAATGAACTTAATGCTGATGAAGAAGAAATAATTGCTTGAGTCACGTTTTTCCCTTACGTTTTGACAGTAAAACTTTAGCTGCGTAAAATTATAGTTGCAAACTAAAACCAGACTACGTAAAAGAGACTATTATCATTTTTCTTTTGATAAATAATGTACTTAGGTAATCAGAGGCCTTTGTTCTCACCAGTATGAGTACCCTAGGTTTTGGAAAATATTGTTTACTTATTTATTACAAGATTTTTTTTAACGTGTACTCATTTATATATAACAAGCTTCCGGAAGAATTAAAGGTTTTAAAGGAAACCTATTTAAGAAAAAGCTAGATATTTAGTTGGTCTCAAATTTTCGTAGTCTAAACGAATAGTACCTAAGTTTTAAAGTGGTTATGTTTTTGTAAAAAAATTACTGATATTACATAATTAATTGCACATTAGACAACGGGTCGAGTGCTTTGATATTAAAGCTACGCTTTAAGATTCTTGACATGTAATCATTGTGTTCTGCAAATAAACGATTGATTTTGATTCTAAATATAGTATCAAAAGAAAATTATAAGGACAGTTGGTAAACGCTAGTTGGAACAATGAAATCGGCTATATAATGTATACATACATAAGGTGTTACCCCAACACCCAATTTCGTTGGTAGTCGGGTAAAAATGCGGAATCCCATCAAGTAAAACTTAATTTTGATATTATTATACTGTTCTATGAACACTTGTATATTAAACTTTATGAGTTACTTAAAAGTTATTCAAAACCATGTTCCTAACATGTTCCTAACAGTAGAAGCAGAACTTAACTTACCGGGTAACTTTCAGCCTTCAGCCCTGTGTTTTCCTTATACATTTTTATCAGGATTTCCCTCGCTTTGTCGTACTTTTGTCGTGTTACTAAATACTTTGGGCTTTCTGGTAGCGTGGAGTAGAGCAGACAAGCAAAAAGCGGCCATAGTGACATTATGTATAAGTAGAAGTTCCAAGTATTTAGAACTGAAAAAAACTTTATTCTTATAGTAATAGGTATCATTGTGCACCTGTGTTTGTGCACACATTTGTGCACTATAACTTGTACGTCGCGGCGGCCTGTCTCCGTTCCGGCTGGCCGAATCCAGCTAGAAGCATTATCATTATTAATGAGAAAGTTCGGAAGGATTCATGAATAAATGTTTTACATTCTATAGCCAACATTACTGAACGATTCAAGCTGTAATTGAGCTATATGTGAGCAGCTCAAAGCCGGACACAAACTCTTTATTCCTGCAAAAAGCGTTCTAAGCCGAATGTGGTATCAAACATAGATTAAATATTACTTCCCGAACCTACTACCCTTTGGATATAGAGTCTTCGTTATTACATAAAAATTTAAGCGGCGAAACATAAATTAATTAGAGTAATTTTTCAAATAGCAAGCCCCTCTTCGTCTCTTGATAAAAAGAGCAAGGTAAAATCATGAAATATACGAATAATATTTATCTAGGTTCCTACAGCAAAATTTTTCAAAACACTTCCATGAAATAATATAAAACCAAATCGGATTTTTTCAAAGAAAACACGTTTTCTTATTATTTGTGTAGATAGACCATTTTTTTCAAAAAGCTTGTGTAGGAACCAATACAAATAATAGCAGGACATGGTGAAAATATGCTCAAATTAAAAATCATTTTGGTATTACGTTTGTGGGAAATTCATCCGTCGCCGGAGCCTTAAATAACTTACCAAAGTGCCCGTCGAACAGCGATAGCCTCCAATCCTGGAGCATGATGGCCCAGGTCATGAGAGGCGATATGATCTGCGCAATAGCTACGAAAGACGCTTGACAGATCATGATGCGATCCCTGATGCCTTTGTAGCAAAACTCGGATATGAATGTGACGTGGGCGCTGATTGAGGTCCCGAATCTGAAATTAAAAACGCCATCTGGTTTGGTCCTTCGTACGTATTATAATAATTATACTTTTGCTGTCTCGTGACGGTAAACAAAGTACTAGGGTTAGAGTAGCGAACATAGAATACTGCTACAAATTAAACGAACTCGTGGGTAGTCAAGTAGCTAAGTAGAAATTCAGCCATGAATTACTCATAGCCCGACATTACCCATAGGCGAAATTAATGCTTGCCAGAATTCTATAATGTCATATTATGTTTTGTATCCAAATAATCAATACAACTATGATAGCTACTCTTTTGCATGACATGAGGTCGTACCTGGAGAAATAAACAAATGTTTTCAGTATAATACTTACAAATCATCATCATCAGTTCACGAGGCTCCAGATCAGTTTTAATCCATATATTAGGTTATCATAATGACCTCGCTAAAAAGTGCTTCTTTGGAGTTGTACATACTTTCCTCCAAATATATGTATAATAAAAACCTTATTACAAAAGATAACTTACAATAGACCTTCAAAGAATTTTGCAGTCAACAAGACTTCATATGTCTGACTAGATCCCGCCACGGCCGAGAAGATGAATATTCCTCCAAAACCAATCTGTAGGAACATCTTCCTCCCAAAGTTATCCGTCAAGAAGCCGGCTACTACAGACGACGCTGCCATTCCTGGAAAATGATTTCTTAATTTGATTGTTTGGAAAAGACAATGCAATATAATTGGATTGTTTTAAAATACTAATTCCGACTCTAAATTTCTGATTCAGATTCAGATTCAGATTCAGATTATTTATTGACTAGCGGCCCGCCCCGGCTTCGCACGGGTATTAAACAAAAATTTCAGAAATTATACACACTAAAACGATAGGTTTCACAGTTTTCATACGGATCTATACTTTTTTAACAGCATTAGGGTTTTTGACATTGACTCAACATTCCAAAACTGACACTGGCCGTAGAGAAAAAGCAAGCACCGTGCGCTATACAACCTCTTTTTCTATTCTGACGCGCCATAATAGAAAAAGAGGTTGAATATACAGCCCACGGTTCAATTATTGAATTTTTCATGCGGATCCCTAACTTTTTTGAAAATATTATATAGCCTATGTTCATCACGGAAAATTAAGGATTCTAATGGTGAAAGAATTTTTTAACTCGGTCCAGTAGTTTCGGAGCCTATTCAATTCAAACAAACAAACAAACAAACAAACAAACAAACAAACAAACAAACATACAAACAAACAAACAATCAAATCTTTCCTCTTTATAATATTAGTATAGATAACTCTTGTTACATGTCATAAATTAAATATACTTAAATGTTATTACAGATTTAATTCAACAGAATAATAATATGATTGCTATTATTGCCAATCATAAAATAAATTAGTTAATCTTAAAAATAAATCAATAAAGTTGTAAAATATACTGCGTAAGGCATCAGGCTACACCGTATAATTATTTTTGTCGAAAAACTCGTCAATTCTATAAAAGGCTTGCTCGATGAGCCAGTTCTTCAATTTGTTTTTAAAGGATTGCGTTGTTCGGGCAGCGGTAATATTTTCCGGCAGGCGGTTGTAAACGGCTGGCCCCATCACGTGAACCAGTTTCTTCGATTTAGCGAGCCGCCGCTGTACCACCTGCAACCTTCGAGCGTGCCGGGTCGGGTACCTGTGGCCGTCGCCGAGCCCTGCGTACTCTTCCAGGTGGTGATGAGCATACACAGCTGCATTAAAGATGACGAGGGCTGGTACAGTCATTATTTTTAGCTTCCTGAAGAGAGGGCGAGCCGAGGTATTCCAGGAGGCTCTCACAATAGCTCGTACAGCTCTCTTCTGCATTCTGAACGCTCGCTCCCAGTCGGCAGCTCTGCCCCACAGCTCCACGCCATATTGAAGAAGCGAGTGAACAGATGCGAAGTAACAGCTTCTTGTCATCCCTTCCTCAAGCGTAGCCGATAAACGCCACAAAGCGAAGCAGGCCCTGCCCACCCTCTCGCAGAGTCCATCAATATGCAGCTCCCACGATAGTTTCTCATCTACCATAAAGCCTAGGAATAAAGTATGTTTCACCTGTGTGATTGTGGCACCCCCTAGGAACACATTCAATCTTCCACAGGTACGGCCTGCAAGGTTGAAGTGTACAAAACTGGTTTTGGCCACATTCAAGAGGAAACCGTTACAATGGAACCATTCATGGAGCCCCGCAGCCACCACGTTCAGCCTCCTCTCCAGGCCATCTAAAGTAGGCGCCGTCACGACAGCGGCAACGTCGTCCGCATACATAAGTACATGCGCGTCACCTATGCAGTCAGGCAGGTCGTTGAGGAGGAGGGAGAACATGATATTCGACAGCGAGGATCCTTGGGCCACACCTATAGTCACCCCGAGAGGCGCCGACTTGACCTTTCCGTCAACTGTTACGGTCTGCGATCGGTTTCCCATAAAGTTTTTCATAAGGGAGAGTGCGGGGCCATCAATACCGTAGAATGCCAGCTTCGCGGTGAGCACACTATGATCGGCTACATCAAAGGCCTTTGATAGGTCGCACAGAATGACCGCGACTTGCAATCGTTCTTCCCGAGCCTGCAGCACGCGGCTGACCAGCTGTCGAGCGACATCTGTAGTCGACCGCCCCGACCTGTAGGCGAATTGTCTGTCGGAGAGGGATTGAGTATCCGCAAGGTATTCCGTGAGCCTTCCGCTGAGGCCGTATTCAAAGACTTTTGTTATGGCGGGTATTATTGAGACTGGTCGGTAGCTGTTTAGGTCTTCCTTTTTACCTTTACCCTTGTATAGGGGCGAAACTCTCACATTCTTAAATACCTGCGGATAATGTCCCTCTCGCAAGCATAAATTAAAAAGTGTTGACAAAATGAAACAAAGTGACTCAGCGGCGGCGTGCACCAACGACACTGATATGTCGTATATATCCTTCGTAGACTTATGCGCTACTCCGTTACATAAGATTTTATATGTCTCGAATGGCGTGAAGGGTTTGAACCTGAGTGAGCGGTCGGCGGGGGCGCGCGCCCCTACCAGTGCATGTAACGCAGCCGTAACGTCGGCGGCGGGCGCGCCGCAGGTTGCCGCGGCATTCACGAAATGTGCGTTTAAGGCGTCTGCCGCCTCCGCCCCGCTCGCGTACCTGCAGCCGCCAGGGGTCCGGAGGGTATCGACAAGCTCGAGGTTCAGTCGACGTCGTCCGGTCTCAAGTCTCACTACATCCCACATAGATTTGGACGCGTTAGTCGAGTTAGATATAATGTTACAATAATAACGGCTTCTCTCTGTTTTAAGAATGTGATTAAATCTTATTTGATAATTATCAAGTTTATTTAATAAATCTTGGTTTGAAGGAAATTTTGCAACACTAGACTTAATCTCTCTCAGTAGGAATTCTAGGCACACAATTTCTTTAGTGACCCATGAGTTTGTTTTTGACTTATAGGATACGAGTTTAAAAGGAAAACATATATCTATTTTATTTATTAAAATATTTATAACTGACTGGGCCAGCTCGTCTGCGGTCGCCCGCCTTTGACTCACATCCACCCAATCGACACTCTCAATCGCGGATATAAAATTAAATAGATTCGCTTTAGTATATGACCTCAAACGACGCGGTGTGGGCGGGGCCTTGGGTTCGCATAACAGGTCGACTCTCACGGCATGGTGGTCGCTCCACAGCATGCGCGCCGCGGTCGCTCGTACTGTTCCGGCGTGCACTCGCTCACCGCTCACGTAGGCATGATCTAAGCAGGTACTAGTCGTACCAGTTATCCTCGTGGGAACATTGATAATATTACTGTAATTACGCGAATAAAGAATGTCATACAGTTTTTTCTGATCGCTGTTTAGCGGGCATATGCAGTCTATATTCATGTCACCAACGACGACGCAATCCTTTCCGCTGAGTACTAGTACTATTTTTAAGTATTTCGGTACTGTTTTTTTCCTTGAGAATATTTTCCTATGGGAATCCTCGGGAATTATTCTGAAAATACAAAAGGAAAGAAATTTTTAAAATTTGTTTTTGGAGAAAATACAGAATTCTCCAAGTCATTTTCTAATCAATTCTTAATTAATGAAAAAAATTACGAACAGACATAACAATACATAAAGCCCTCTTATTTTACAAAAGAGAACCTCTCTTTTGTTTTTCGTCGATAAAAATGCCTTCTATGGGGCTTTCAGAAAAGTAATCATAAGTAAAAATCCACTTCATAAGAGATTGGCGTTTATTTTGCAAAGGTAATGCTTAAAACCCGCTTTTTCCTGAAAGCATTCTGCAAACAAAACAGCGCGTTTTGGAATTGCTTCATAGCGCTATAATTTTACTATGCAGTAGCGGTATCAAAAATCTAAAACTCTTTATACAATTATATGACACGGAAATAAAGTCATATAGCTGATTTCTGTCGCTTCGGTATGGAGACTAAAGTAAAGAGTTGGAGCAAAAACCTTCCAAACCTTATTTGGCATGGACCAGGTATCCTACATCCATTATACAATTTAGCAGCATGAAAATGACAAGATGCCAGCAATATCTTTATCCGTGATCCTTTATAATGTAAACACCACTTACTGCAGGGGTGATTTATTCAGAGCATCCACATCAGATTTACATACATCAAAGACGAAACTAGGATAGGTTTAACCCCATGAGATCGAACATTCTTGTGAATAAAGAATGAGAATATATTTTTAGTCTACTTACTTCTCTGCCTACGGCTTAAAAAGCTTTTTTAAAGGATAAAAGAAAGCCTATCTTTTGGTGGTGTTTTGTGCATCTATTTCAATAAAATTATGTGCTTAGAACTATATGCAGAGGCCTATATCCAGAGCCCTACATCAGAGGACAAAATCCATGTTTAATATTAAGTACTAACCCACCTAGAACTAAGTGTACTAACAAAATAGACTAAAGTTGTCTGAATAAACAAATTTTTTTTTATATGTAGGTATAAAGTTGCTGCCCCATCGCACAAAAATAACACGGGTCTTAAGTCGTAAAGATTTGTTATATTAATTGAGAGTAGCAGTTTAGAATACCAAACAGCAGCGTGAGAAGAGCGAGTTTACATCAACCTTAACATTTGTTGGAATGAACCGCTTTTTACCGCAAGCTAAAATTTACAAAAAATATTTTGATTGTTATTTATAGGTTGTATACAAAACTGCTATGGGACAAATATTGCTATTCTTATGCTCTTCATAACATCGTCGTATCCTACGAATACGGTCACAGTTGCAAAACACCAACTTTACAGGAGACGGTTTTTTCTGATTATTTCGCAAAGTTTCTATTGAACGAGTGTGATTTTTTTTGCTAAAACGTTTTATCATATTTTCTGCTAAATTATCATAAAGGTTTCATAAATAAAAAAAACCTTTTTCCCTAGTTTTTGTCCCTTAGCACCTTGTTCCACGTGCAAGTTTCAAATCGACGTTATACTCAGCGCCATTGTGACCGTTTTCCACGCAGATTTCGCTTCACGTCCTCAACTACGGGGGTAACAAACGTCTTTGTAAACTTATTCGACGGGATTATGATGGACAATTACACATTTTACGAAGGTCATAGTTTATTGTCCTTCATAATTTGGTTTTGTACCTTGATAATTTGCATCAGAAATTGTTTATTCATGCTGTACTTAGGATGCGCTGTACACCCAGAGACGATATTAAATGTATTTAGTTTGTCTAGCACTTAATCGACGACCTGTATGGCGCAGCTGCTGGCGAAGGCCTTTAAGGGACTTCGTCGCTGGAGGTTGTGGGTTCGATTCTCGCCTTGGGAAAAATGTTTATACATTTATTGCCGCTGATTTGTCACAGCTGGTTGGTAGGTACAGCTAAAATGCAACAAATCATTCGAAAGCCAAAACCGAGTTCGTGTAAAACTGTGCAAATTTTGCTGACATACTAAACAAAATGTGTTTTCGTAAACTATGTAAAACTCGTCCTAGGGTTTCTTAAGGCATGATTTAATGTAATAATTGGAACTAATTTTTTAGTTATTATGGTAGGTACTCATATAAAAAAGGTAATTTTATAATAAATAATGGAGTTTTCTGGCCACAACGGCAAGCCTAAACCGATGAAGCTAGAAAGCTGAAATTTGGTGGGCTGGACCTTTAACTACACAAATACCCGCTAATTAGGTTTTTTTTTCTTATTCCACCCCTAAAGAGGTAAAAGGGGTTTTGAGGTTTTTGGTGTTTTTTGTAAATCTGTAACCGGTGGTTCGATTGGTTAGATACTTACATTGAATTACACACAAGAATAATGATAGAAATTTAGTGAAACTGGTAATTAAAGTTTGAGATTTATAATTTCATTCTGTATAAAAATATCTACCTATAACTTTCTAATGCAAGGTGCTATCGGCTTCAAATTTCATTATGTAATGATAGAACAGTAAATTAAAAAGGCAATATTATGTGATTTATTTTAAGGAAAATTGCTAAGAACAAAATACAAAACTATTCAACATTATGTGTTTTCAGGATTTTTGAAAATATTTCCGCAAACTGTAAATACGGTTATTGAAATATTGGATTTGTAATTTTTGGTAACGTATTTAAATGACTGTTACTATTTAACGTGCGCTGGTAATGCCCTCAAATTTTATTTATGTATTGAATATACATTAAATGGTTAAACATGTTTTAAGGTCTATTTTCATATCTCTAAATTAGGGTAGAAAAGTCAAACTTCCCGATATTTAGTTTCAATCCGATTGGTCTTGCATAAAATCTCAATTCACTAAATTAATGAAATAATAACAATGAATGAATGTTTGAAGATTTATTAAAACTTCTCTCAAAATGGGCTAAGGTAGAATGTTTGAAGCATATCGTATGACAAGACTGCTTCAAATTCACTAAATAAAAAAATATACTGGAAACTTTAAAAAAAAGAATACCTACTTAATTAACGGACATAAAAATGATATCATAAGCGTCTCTCCGATTTTGGTGAAATTCCGATTTTTTCTTATAATAGGGAATTAGCTGATTTCGTGAAAGTGTTTTACCCTAAACACGTCCACGCCAATGAAATTATAAGCGAGTCAGCTAGTTGTCATTACATTATACGAGCATTCATTACATGATTATTGTCATAATAGATTGATATCAGAACCAAGGCATGGCGTATTCATCGATAAAATTTTTTGCTGTTAATTTTCTAACCTATTTAGTATTTAAATGCTATGTCTATTAAAAAAACAACAAGTAATGGAATTAAAATTCGCAGATGTTTGTAGGGAGTGTTCTGGTTAATTTTTATGTATGTATAGTAAAAAAAATTATATCTATTGTGTTAAGTCATCTGATAACCAAAACACAAGTTTTAGTCGATTGTTCAGCATTTTATTTATTCATCCTATTAATCTCGTTACTGTATCCAGATTAGAGAACTTGTCAATGAGCCTGTCTGAAGCTAACTACTATGTGGTTGCTCACTTTATAATATTAAAAAGAAAATACATATTTATTTCGCTGTTTTGTACTCTGTCGTCTGATGACCTTATTTGTAGAAGTCGAAAAATCCTGAAATTATTGACTTCTCTTGAAAATCCTTAAAACCTGTTTCTCTTTATTTTATTTTTCACATTGGATTGGACAAGCATATAGATTAATATGTTTAGTCGTCAATGGAATATCGGAACTCTGGCAACTTTTACATTTTCTAATTTCCAAGTGATTTTTATACAAAAAGTCAAATAGTTGTGGTTTAAAGCACCACATGTAAAAAGCTTACAATCAATTCAATACTTTAGTAAATACAGAACCAATACAATAATTCAAATAATTTTAACCTATACTAAAATCTTTTAGTTTGGTTAAATTGCTGATTTACCTAATGTCAGAAATATTTTTAGAATTCGAACAACTGTTGGTTTATAGTTCAAACAAATTGTGTCACTGTTCTCAGTTCTTATTGAGAGACCTTTATAAAAAAAACCCTGAAAGGCGTATGATAATTTCATAAATACTTAATAATTCTATATTACTATTATTATTTACTTAATAATTCTATATTAAAAAGTTACAGAGAATTCAAAACAAAACCCAACTACGTATCTCAAACATGTATAACCCGTTCCAGTCCATTTTCAGGAGTATTTTAAAACTTCCTGAAACAAATATTCATTTATTTATATTACTAAGATTTCACAATGGAGTAGGTATTCCTAACAAAATAATATAGGTACTTCGCAAATGAAGTGATTGTTTGCATCCGCATTCGCGAATGTGAAAGATGTACATTCGTTACATATAAAATCTATACGAATACTGTAGATACGAAGGTCAGACCCTGTCTGTCTGTTTGTTGCTTTAACGCTTTAATCGATTTATCGATGATTTTTTTCTTCACACAGAAGAAAAATGAACAAGAAACTAGCAAGATATAATTATACCTTAGTAGGTTGTTAGAACATAATTATGTATGTAAACGTACCTACTCGCATTACATATAAATTTAGCATTTTCCGTGCTTCCATAACCAAAGACAATTCATGTGCCTAGCCAAACTATTAAAAATGCACTTCGTAGTCGACAAACAGTGCGGTAATCCGCGCCCGCGCGCCTTTTCGCCCGCGCTACATGGTTACTCTGGAGTATGTAACCGTATTCGCCGGGAAATACTTGTAATATTTGCGTTTTTCACGTGGAAGAAAGTGCCAAAGCTGTTTGTTAACTTCTTCGTCGGGCTAAATCCATCAATGCAATTGTGACCAAACTTTAAAATCTTAATAACTTTTTTATTTTCAGTATTTTTTAATTTTTTTCGAACTGGTATGATGTAAATCATAATGGAGATTCCAAAAATGCAATAAAAATAAAAAGTCACACTGGCGACTGTGACCCTATTCGTAGGATACGACGACATATAAAATATCAAAAATATAACCTAGAATTTACCCCTATAAAAGCTCTTTGAAAAAAGCCTGTTTTGGTCGACTCAGTTTTTGCATTGGCCTGATGTAACCCGGGGCAGGTTCCGGCGTGTAAAATAGGAGCAGAATATTCATGGGCCTTATGGACCCTCGCAAGGTCGTCGATCGACAACGTACCGGCTGCGAAGCGAATTTCGAATATACATAGTTGGATCACAAACATTGTGTTGACTTGACAGGTTGAAAAAAAAGATCTTTGAAGTTTCTGATTTTTGAAGTACACCTTCAGAACCGGAGTAGAAGCGTCAGGCCTGTGTGGGTCACCACTGAGGCTAGGTAGGGTAGTGAATCTATAATCCGCTTTAATAACTGTCTTATTTAAATAAACAAAGAAATAAATAAGAATACCTATCATATTCCTTGTTAAGTCTTTTAGGTCTAATTTCCTGAAAACATAACCAAATAGACTTGAACCAAATCCCTTTCGGAAATGATATTCTTAGAACGACAAAGCTAAGCATACGAGTACAACACTTTTTCTGAATTATGCGTATTTATTTTCGTTGTATAAGAGAAATGCCTGAAGGGTTGTTTGACTTACCCGTAAGCTTTTTTCCACTAAATTTATAAAAAATTATACATGTGGATCCCCAACTTTTGAAAAAATTCTATAGATTATGTTTATCAGGGAAAATGTAGGATTCAGATTTAAGTGAAAAAAATTCGATTAGGTCCTGTAGTTTCGGAGCCTATTCAATTCAAACAAACAAACGATTCTTTCCTCTTTATAATATTCGGATAGATATTATGTACACGCAGCAATCTCATTAAAATACTATTGCTTTATTCTGATCTTTGGTCCGTTTGATTAAAAATCGATCCGGAATAGAATAATCAGATAATAGAAACAAATGAAAACTCTCTTTATTTATGTATTTACAATTGAAACAATAGAGGTAACTGCAGGTTGTTGCAAACGATCTAAAGGTTCTAAAGGTAAATTGATCCATATGAATACCAATCGGAAGCGTGCCCGAGAGGTCTTGCTGGTACGGGAGTGCTTGCGCTGCGCCAGATATTCACCAGTGCTTGGGTCACGCGTCGCGTCTTCTCTTCGGACAAACTAGCAATAAGTAATTTTGGTTGAACCCTACTTTTATTACTATTTCATCAATATTACAAGTTGTTTCTCAAGCGATTGACGAAATATCGCGACTTGGTGGATATCAGGCTCCGTCACATGAGGCGGAAGGCAGCTTTATGTATACGTACTTACGTCTCGGGTTTCCACATCAATTCTTATGTGTTTAACCTTGATTCTGTGTATCAGCGTAAACATGAATCTGTCTCGGCTCCGTGAGATCTACGAATATTGAGGTGCCTCGCGTACAACTTTACGTTTTGTTGTGCGGAATAGAATAGGTTAGAAGCAGTGGTGCATTTATTTGTTGGTAGTGGTTATGTACGAATATTTATTGTGTGTGTAAAGAGTGAGATAAACGGTGAATCTCAAAGAACGGTGTAAGGAGTATCAACGGGTTCTAGTGACAATATTAAGTGGCTACCTGGTTTGTAGAACAAAGCCCTTGTTGTCTCTGTCTCTCTCTCTCTCTCAAACTAACAAAAATCAATTTGAGATATCTTTAGGCCCAACATGATTTTAAGAAGAGAGTTTATGATCCTCCAGTTATATTTTTATTGACAGACACTCCGGAAGTAATAGTGAAATAGCAGGATATTGCGTAGTAGGAAAATATTCATAAACATTTTCAAAAATCTGTTCTTTAAGAAAATTGTAGAGTGTAGTAATATACCTTACTAGGTGGATGGTTGATAGCACTCTCTCAACCGGTTGTTCTCGTGCTGATCTGAATCTCTGTCTATCTATATTATATATTAATTAGTCGAGACCCCTAGGTCCGTGGGGTACCGAGGCTCTCCGGATTTTCAAAAAACTACTGAGACCCGAGAGCTGGTCAGTTCCTGGCGCAGAGCATCAGCATTGCCATACAGCGAGACAATGCAGCCAGCATCTTGGGTAAACTTCCAACTGGTATGGATCAGTTATAGTTTGTTAGCAACAGTTTGCAGTTAACTCTTGTCAATTGTAAATACTAGCTCTAATATACTAATTTCTCTTGTCGTCTTCAATTATTCGGGAAGAGTAAACTATAAGAAAATAGATTTGATTCGTTTATCAGCGTACGAACACCAGGACATGTCCGCAAAACTAACCAAAGAAAGGTGCAGCATTCAGAAAGCCTTTGTCCAGCAAGTTCATGTCAAGGTCACACTCAGCGAGGGGCAGCAGGTAGGCCGTGGTGTGCGTCACCAGCACCCCAGCCGTGGACCCCACGAATGAGATAAAGATAAGTCTCAGGTGGAACTGGCCGAAGCCGCACGCTCTGTATGCGGCATCGATTTGCTGCATGGGAGTCTCCGTGGCGGCATCTGAAACATGTTTCATTGGGAATTTATATTCATCTATGGACTCGGTTCTTGAACCCGACATTTTTTATGTACATGAATGCATTTTTAATGACACAGTAACACATGAAGGGTAGTAAACAATAAGGTACACATAAGTTGGTAAACAAAAATCTTATAAATATTCCTATAAAGCATGATAAAAAAAATTATATAAATAATGCCGGATAATCCACACAGCATCGTCTAGTCCCAAGCTAAGCAGAGCTTGTGTTATGAGTTCTATGACTGATATACATTGGTAATACAATATTAATACAAATCGTACAAATATTTGTCTCGAGCCGGGAGTCGAACCCGCAACCTCCTGCGTCGCAGGCGGACTTTCGCCCACCACGCCACAGAGGTCGTCATATAACATAGCTACTTATGACCTTTATCAAAATGCTTAACTTAATTTTTGAGAAGTATCAAACATTAAAAGAACGCGGTTCCCCCGAGGTACATTTTTAAAGGTCGGAGGTAAGTAGGTAGGAGTTGGATTATTATCTCGATGCGAATACCTTAAAGTTGGATGTTCTAATCAGTGTGCACCATCTTAAGTAGATGAAAACAAAATGAGAGCTTGATAGAACAATTTTATTGTGTTTAAGAACCCGGCGACCCTCGCTCGCAACTTCAACTCGAGGCGCGTGCAAAAATCGCCCCGAAAATCGCTATCTCTGTTTAGCTGGCGTGCGCGGGACGACGACGACGCGATAGCAATATTAGCCGTTTAAAATTTGGTACCTATGAATTTGGTTGTGTTCCGTAATACCAAAAATTATGAATGAAAACTTTTTGTATTCTTCACATAGTATGGTTATTCTGTAACTAGACAATATAAGCTATGTTCCTTAACAAACAACACGTAAGATATTGTTGTTTTTAATAAGAAACAGATAGGGAGAAAACTTGTCAATTTTGGCATAAAAATATGCAAAACGCAATTGGCTTTCATTTAATTTTAGGTAAGTATTTTGAAAAAAAAAACTATCTAGGAACCTAGATAAACACTAATCGAATACAAATAATACAATAATAAAGTGGTAATATGCTTGAATTATAAATAATTTTGGTATTACGTTTGTATGGGCAATTCGTCCTCCGCTGGCCTCGTCTATCGTTATTGTAAAACCTTTATTACCAAAGAACATTACAATTAAATAATCAAATTATAATTAGTATTCACTATTGAAACAATTGAGCTAACTGCAGACTGTTGCAAACAAAGTACAGGTAGCTCAACTGATCCATATCAGTACCAGTTGGAAGTTTAACCAAGATGCTGGCTGCATTGCCTCGCTGTATGGCAATGCTGAAATTGTAAATTGTTAATAAAATTGTAGATTTTTTTTGGTATTGCTCATAAATCGAGATCATGACATGTCTCTTTTATCAAATATGTATTCTGTCTTGGTTTTCTAATTCGGTCATCACTTTCATCTCGAAAGCCACCCTGTATAAATGCCTTGCTAGCCTACCTATCTACTGGGTATTCTTATTAGAAGCGTATGTTATCTGACCTACACAAAAAACATTTGTTTCTACTGAATATGAACAAGATACACAGAACCGAAACCGAATCATATCTAGTCTAGGTTAAATAAAGATACGTAATAATAATAATAAATAATAAAATGTAACATACCTGACGTCACCGTTATGTCTGTTGCGGCCATTTTGATGACACAACATTCGAATTTTAAAACTTTGTCTACCAACACGCGCCAAATGTCGAGAGGCGGTATTATAAACTGAAATCAAATTAGATACAATTTCATTAAGAAACTATGTATTATCTGCTACGCAAATAGAGCACCTACAGCCAAATACTAAAGAACCATTCGTAAGAATAAATTGTTTCTGGCACGGGACCACTGTTTACTGGTCTTCGTTTTGAATTACGAAGATACACTTTGATAACTACTTACGTATTTTACCCGTCACGCCTTTAAAGAGTAAATAAATCAGCTGTTTCAAATAAAATGAAAACCTTTCGATATAAGAACGTCACGAGAAGTTTTTTTTCATTCATACTTATCAAATATGTAATCAAACTGGACAAACAAAACAATATTATGTTTCAGTTAATTCATTAATAACGGGATATTATCTAATAATTGAGTTATTTTTTAATTGTTCAGTGATTGAATTGCCACAGCTTTGGCCATGATCGCAGAATACTGATGTGACGACGAGTTAGTCTTGTACCGTCATCTACCCTCATTTTTTTATCTTTTGCTGCCAACAAAACCGGCATTAGTGTAACGGCAGTAATCATTACTACCGGTTTAAAATCATGCTTATTTTAAAAGTTTGATTTACTCAACTTAGTAAACAATTACATACCTATTCTCAAAGTTTTAAAATTAATGAATGAAATAAGGTGGGTTATGCCATATTATAAAACCTGAAACATTTCCGAGACTTTGTAAAATAGTGAAAAGTGGCTGCGCTGTATAAATCAACGTGGACTAGATGTTAAGCCTAATTAAAAACCTGACTTGCAAAAATCCAATATCTAGGAACCGACTAAATATTTATGAATCGCGTTCTCAACTTTGATTTGAACTTTAAGAGCTTGGTGAAAGAGTTTATTTTAAAATACAGCTTACAATTTCCTTTACTAAAAAAGGAATCTTCTCGCTTGATACCAGAGAACTGATTAATCTGAATTTAACTTTTCTAAAGTTATACTACGTTGTTTGAATAAATAGTCGATTGTAAGAAAGAGCACTTTACTACCATTAGTTTAAGTTTATACTCCTGAGTCTGTTTTATCGATCAGTTGAGAACCAGCTTCTTTCTCCGGCTTCGCTTACCAACCTGGATAGTGGTGCCAATAACTTACAGACACCTATTTAGAGTAATTAACTACATATGTACTCGCAAGGCGTGGCTTATGTTTTTAGAGTATATTTACCGTTAGGGATACGTATGAAAACTTCAATCATGTAATGTGACTATTGGAATCTGACTATTCCTAAGCTTTTAAAGCTTATTCTGTAGTCCGTACTACAAAGTGCAAGATGCTGACAATAACTCAATGTTCTCGAGCATTCCACTCGAACATTAGAGCGGCAGAGCAGGTGCTCTGGGTAATAGAGCGTTGTGATTAATCTGACTTTAATACTTCTACTACACACGTGGTTCCCTAACAAGGGGTTTTGTCTTACTAAATGATCGTTTTTAACAAATTCTTTCAAATTTAATCTATCGCCATTGTTCATAAGCTTGAACTGCTTAAGAATATTAATACAATACAATGGTCTGATTTTTGTATTGTGAATAGAAGAGAGTACCTTCAAGAAGAGGTACCTAGGTAGGTATCTCTTCTGAATTGCTTGTCTTTTTCCACTTTAACAACCTCATCAGTTTTTTGTTCCAGTAACTAAGGTACGTATTACTTCTATGATGTTACTTCGATCTCACTCTAATTTCTACATGAATTTATCAAGTAGAGACGAAAACATTAGTATACCCTGTGTATACCAAAACGTCGTCGATCCCTCGCGTTATTATTGTGGAACAAAGCGTGCTTGTAAGGCTTAGAGCTGAGGTAATGTGGAATGTCGGTATTAGGATTTAAACACGAGTGTAGCATTAAGATTAACTTGCCGCACCTTACCGCTATAACTAAGGTACCGTTATAACTAAGGTACCGTTATAACTAAGGTACCGTTATAACTAAGGTACCGTTATAACTAAGGTACCGTTATAACTAAGGTACCGTTATAATTATAACTAAGGTATAAGTTAAGTACCTACTTCTTCCGCTTATTGTCATAAAACTTAATGTTACTCATACTACTAATACTTTTGCTCAAGATTTTAACCTGTATAGCTTATTTCGTAAGTCTAAAGAATTAAAATTCATACCTTGAGTATTGTGTGTCGTGATCGAGTTGCGTTCGATAGTGAAGCCGGTGGTAGTGGCAACGTTCGTAGAAACAGAGAAACAATGAGGGTAGATACCAAGAGTGACTTTGTTATTCCGTTACCATGGCACACGAGACTGTGTCGGAATATTGGAAAACCTACAACTCAAATCATGGTAAATGTTCTGTTGTATATTTTAGGATCCGCTGTTCTAAAATAAAATAATCTTCGGGAGGTTGCGGTTTTGATTCCCGCCTCGGGAAAATTTTTAATATTGGTAGGTACGATCTGTTAATTTACGGTGTTCTGGTCGGTTTCTATGTTTAGTAAAAAATTATGTATCTATGTACTCTCGTATATCTGTATATTATTATGTATATATCAGCTATCTCCTCATAACACAAGCTTTGCTTAGCTTGGGGCTAGATGTGAATTGTCCAGTAATATTTATTTAGGCAGTATATATATATTTAACACTTGTTGGCATCTTTGTAGTACAAAGATGTCAAGCATACTCAGTATACGTACTTTCCTTCTGTTATACTAAGGAGAGAGACCATTTCAAACTGTGTGAGTAGACATAGAAAGATTATTAAAACGCTTTGCTTATCGCCTCTTCTATGAATAAACATGGCGTATATCATTTGTTATGTTAATATGACACAGACAGTACCTAGTTAATTACTATGGTAATTATAGCTTTGTATAATTATATAGGTAGATAACTAGCTTTCCTAACTAATTAGTAGTTTCCTTTGAATTGGCTTCATTATAATGATTTTATTAGATAATTATCTAATTAATAAACAGTCGTTAGAAGTAGACCGACATATTGAATAAATTAATCGCTCAATTTAAGCCCCATGCTATTAAAGAAGAAAATACTAATCTTCACTCAGCAAAATGGTGTCTTCACAAGAAAAATATCCTTGATTCAGATATTTTAAGTGAAATTCGGAGAACTCCGAATTATGAGCGATTATCATAGGCAGTTTATTCGAATCACTTTCACAAACAACACTTATATTCCTTTATTGTACTTTATTGCTAAGTTAGCAATAAAGTACAATAAAGGAATATAATAAAAGAAACATAAGTAACCTGAAGCAAGGTACATACTAGAGGGAGGTTCTTTGCTTCACCTGGTGATAGTTGGGTACATAAGGTTATTCAGAAATAAGGAGTTGCAAGAAAACCTGTTGTAAAAGCATTTATCGACACATTTCTGAAAATTCAAGAATTTGGGATAGACATTGAAACAAATGCTTTTGGGTGATTTACAAGAAGTTTAGACCCTTTTCAGGCGTGACGTGCTAAAAATGAACGAAAAATGACCCAGAAGTCAGACGAGAATGTTCATGGAAATTCGAAAAGGCACATTTTCTCTGAACTTTTCTGCGAAAAGAAAGGTAAGCGCTACAATTTAACATGTCTACAGTTAAATAAATAATGCCGGACAATCCACTCAGCATTATCTAGCCCCAAACTAAGCAGAGCTTGTATTATGGGTACTAGATGACTGATATACATAATACAATATTATTACATAGATAGATAATTTTTTTTATACATATGTAGAAAAAATTCAGAACATTGTAAAATATATTTAAGTAGTTCCTCTCCACACGCTGCTGGTGCCTCCGCCAAACTATGATTGGGTTTGCCATTCACCGCACTTTGCAGGCGCACATTGCCAATCGCAATGAAGGTGTCAACATTTCGACATCCTCGGGTTGGGTTGAAAGGTCGGTCCGCACGACGCCGACGCGCGACGCAGCAACCACGGCGACGTTCATTTTCATTTTACGTATTTTTAACCCTTTTGCAGATAATTTTGTGTGTTTGTGTAGGTATGTACCACTTATTCTTTCCAATTGCTCTTTTGCACTGCTATTTGTTCGAGTTTATTTTCTTTTTTTTGTTTTTTCTTAAGTTTTACATAAAAATATAAATAAATATATAAACAGATGTATGGTGTAAATGATTATGTAGTTCAAAAATCAAAACTATTTCTTAATCTTCAGAGAGTTGCATAATTTCATTGTTTACAAAAAACTAAGAACTGATTTTAAATCAACATAGAACATCTTTGTTTATTAAAGTCGGTTAAAAAAAACATCATTACAATTGTCTCATCCAACCTACTTCTTAAATCTTTGTCACTCTATATCCGAACTTACTTCGCGAAGTAAGCCAGATTCCTATTTACGAATTTCGGTCGATCGAAACACACTCCCGAGCATCAATATCCGCTAATTTACCAACATCCCCGAGGCAAAACTGCTGCTATATTTTAGTGTATGTTTTCCCGCACAGCTGCCAAATAATATAAAAACTTGGGAAGTTTTCGTATCAATGGAATATCAGACTTGGGACTGTGGAGTACAGATTTGTTGGGTAACATACGGACACTAGGGTTGTGAATAACAAAATCTGGGTTTGTTCGGTCAACTCTTTTCCTCTTACTGCAAACTCTACATCATCGATAACCTTTACCTGTCCACTGCTGGACGTAGGCCTCTCCTGATAAGCAACTTATACTCAATCATTGATTGCATATCATTGTATAGATAGGTAGTAATTCATATACTGAATTAATTTCACTATAGACCCTGCCGTGCACACAATATCTATGGAGGGAGAGGAGGATGAGACTTAATATTTAAAAAAAAATCTCTTCTTCTTGAAGATTCTTAGCCGGCATCACACAGCTCTCGTACTTATGTATGAGAACTTTTACTGAGTCGTATACCTGCACCTTCATGGCAGACTGTAAATACCGTTTGATTGACGAAATGTACTCGACGCTACTATTCTCACGACATTTGCTATATTCAATGTTTTTGAACACCTTACAATAATTTTTTTACCGGATGAGTTTTAAAAGTTAAAGCAACCCTAAAAAGTAGTAGCACAAAGAATATTCTTCCACTGGTTTCAATTCGAATGTGCATTGAAGTCGAAAAGTTTCTGTACCTATAGTTATTTTGAGTCGTTATGAGTTCTGTATAAAGTTTTATTCAGATAACGCAAAAATGGGCTCTGAATACTATGGACTACCTTTTTAACAAAATTCGATACTTTCCAAAAAAACCGTGTTTGTGTTAGAAAAACCCAAAATACAAACTATGGCTAACTAGGATTTCGCGCAAGTATTCATTTCAGCATTTCGTAGGTAGTACTTAAAATGACTGATCCTATATTTCATTACGAAAAACAACGCAAAACCTATTGAAAATTTAAGCGAATGAATATTCCCATTAACTGACATAAAAACCTGGGGTTAGGTAAAACAAGCATGTATTTTATTTAAAACATCCGAACGTTTTAAGGAATAAGTAATTTAAAACGCTGTCGGGGAATGTTGACCAAAATCGTTAATTTATTATTGAAGTGTAAAAGGGTCTCAGGCCGCCCTGAATTAGTGATCGGCCCTGTTCAATATTTAATTATGGGTTACGGTCAATTTAAGCTAGCTTACTTCGTGTA
This sequence comes from Eupithecia pulchellata, assembly GCA_963931895.1. Classification (NCBI taxonomy): domain Eukaryota; kingdom Metazoa; phylum Arthropoda; class Insecta; order Lepidoptera; family Geometridae; genus Eupithecia; species Eupithecia pulchellata. The sequence continues at coordinate 11,815,459 of OZ007538.1, forward strand.
GGTAAGATGGTGCCTAAAATAGATATCACAAAAAAATTAATAACTTTTTGTCTATATGTAATGTGTGGATGATATCTTGATTAAATAAATAAATAAATAAACAAACAAGGGATGCATATGCCTGCCTACGGGGGTGTCAGGCACACGTTCATGCTTCTTTACTTTGGGTAAGTGGTCATCTCATCCGCGCCAGTTTCATCCACTTCGGATGAGTTGGCCCCTTGTATAATCAATATCATTTTGCTGTGTCGACTCATCCGATTCAAATTTTGTTTCAAACCACCTGGTACCGAATTTGTACCTACCTACCAATTCGGTACAGCCACTTATAAAACTACTATGCTTTTGAAGAAATAAAAGACAATGTTTATGATATGCAAATATTTATTAAAGTCAACACTTTATTTGGTAGCTTCTGACAGATAACATTATTTACTTATCTTTAAATCATTGCAGTGCACCAAAAATCAAATAGATCTCTTTATTTCCTAGTTTAACTTAAGTCATTTAATTTTTTTGTCGTATCTACTTAGTTTGCACAAGTTTTTTGCCGTAAAAATCTACGGTCAAGTCGCCGTGTGTAGCTACGACGCCAACCATAAGGTATATCAAATAACACAGTCGCACTTTAACATGCACTAAATGGTGCAAAATGTTTAAGTGTGAGATGCTGAATGAACCTAGACAACTTTCGTCAACAAACACTAAACATTTTGCATTCTCAACAGTTCGAAATTTAAAAATGACTTTGTTTAGTCAAGTGAACATGCTGAACGAGGCAACACACACGTATTACGTTGCACACAAACACATTAAAACGCAAGGACCCTCGACCCAAATCCAAGTAATTGTTTCAGCCTGTCTTTTCACGACTAAACTGATGTTAATGAAATACGGTAATGAAGATTTCATACTTTTATCTAGGGAAACTTCACACTTGCTTTTTATCTTTGACGACCTCTGTGGCGCGGTGGGCGAAGGTCCGCAGCGACGCAAGAGGTTGCGGGTTCGTTTTTCGCCTCGGGACAAATATTTGTACGTTCTGCAGATATTTGTTCAGGGTGTTCTGGTTGTTTTCTATGTATAATAAAAAATATCTATATATGTACCTAATAATATTGTATTATGTATATCAGTCATCTAGTACTCATAACACAAGCTCTGCTTAGCTTGCAGCTAGATGATGCAGTGTGGATTGTCCGGCATTATTTATTTATGTGTATGTGTGTGATGCGTAGATTCCTTTGTAAACGTTTTCAAAAAATGGTCTTTTAACGGCATTTAGTATACGAGTATACAAAACAACAACAGAAATTGACGAACATAAAAACTACTTTTTTTATAATCGACGAACATAAAACATTAGGTTGTACCTACTATTATGTTCGTCGATTTCTTCGTCAGTTGTGTACCGTTTTTAAAATTATTTTGCTATTATATGGAATATGATTTGGGGGTCCTCTCTGCACGGCAAACGGGATTTTAATTCTTCTAAAATATCAGGTATGAAAATTCTCGTTCGCTACATGCATTCGTTAGCGGCGCCCTCATTTAGCGGAAAAAGTGAAAAAGCAAGGCTCTTTGGGTTTTCGTTGTTTTCAATACTTAACTATACTAAACTACTAAACTATACTTATAAATTGTTAATGTTACTGATCACGAGTAATAATCATAAACTTTTTCGAAATTACTTGATGGCAAAGCATTACTAAGAATAACATAAACACATATAGGTACATAAGAAAGTGATAGCATCCCCCACCCCTCAGCACAAAACGTTTAGCTTCTAAGTTGTTGCCATGATTGATGGCCCGCTTTGAAAGGTTCTCGGGACATCTCCATCGATTATAGATGACGTAAATGATTCAAATATGTTGATTCAAAAGGGGCATATTTTTGTATCGTTGTAGTGCTTTAGCTAAGTATATATAAAAATGTATGTACCGTAGCAATGTTTGGGGGAGGCAAAGGGTCACGTATTATAAATGCGAAAGTTTGGGTGTTTGGATGGAGGGATGGATTGATTGTGTTATTCTTATCTTCTTATTCGCCAAAGCTACTTTCTGAACGAGATGATGGTATATAAAATAAGTGCGTAAAGCCACGGGCCGTATCTAGTATTAAAAAAAACAATGATGTTCAATTCCCACAGCTTTATCTAGCCTCAATCTAAGCAGAGCACTATAAATACATCGCCAATACACTTTATCGTCGAAATATCTTTGAACCCAATACCTTCCCATTATTTAAGCCTTCCAATCAAAGCTCACCTCCATAACAAATAACTCTACGGCCCATTAGCCTAACTAGACCCTAACCGTAGTTAACATGACACTAGCCTGGTTACGATACCTAAAGAGAACCGTCCGTCATAATCTTGTGGATATAATTTATCAGAAACTCGAACTAGGGGTAAAGTGGTAAATACACGGTTGGAGTTTCTTTCCCACTACATTTTCTCTAAACTAATGTAGAACCTTGGTTTTGGAATATGAGTATCTTTAGTAGGAGTTTGACAAGCTTCACGAAGTGACTTTAAATGTTTGAGATCACTCTATTATTGGACTATCACTGCATAAAAAAAAGGAGATAACCTTTTTTTTCTGCAATTCTAGTTATAAGTCGTAATTTTTAATAACATCAATATTTTATTACATGTAGTGCGTGGTAAGAATTGAAATGAAAACTCCCTCCACACTTTTATTGTATAGCTCTAATAAACAGAAAGCTTAGTAAAGGAAAATTAATAGGGTAATTATTTTCTTGACAGCGGACGTTTCGGGCTAGGATCAATACTTGAAAACAAGAGGAAAAATACCATGGGATCGGATCAAGAACGCACCGTGTATTTGCGGTTTAAGATATATCGCCTTAAATGAGGTAGGGTGTGCAATTTTGAGATTGTGGGGCATAATGTATAGGTTTTGTGAGATAAGTTACTGTTATAGTGTTGAGGAATATTCGTCCTTATTTTGGCTCAACCCTTTTCCTCGTGGAGTAGTTTTTTCGTGAAAAAGGTTTTAGACAAGTTTTTTCGGCGTGATGGACGTAGCTAATGCAACCGTAGACTATGACGTGTATCGTTTTGTCATAAAATAGCTTTACGTCATACATAATGTCCTGACTCTTGGACTTTATGGTTTTGCTGTAAGTCCGCTTGTAAAATAAATAAATAAAATAAAGTTTAATTATTTTATGAATCTATACATATGATATGTAGCCAATTCCATACCTATTCCATTTGGAGAATTAAAACCACTAAACCAAATTATATTAATACTTAGGTACTCACATTAGCTACTAACAATACTAATGGAAATCAAGTATTTGCTTACCCTTGATTAAACTGTCTACTAAATAATTCGATGATAGCGGTTGTCACCTAATTAACTGTTTTGTTTACTTTTACGTCCAATTTTAAATGAGCTGTTTTTAAATGTAAATATACTGACACACAAGCCGATTAGATTGTCTATAGATTAATAGAAAACAATTGGTCCATCTACAGGTAAGCATCATCATGATCGTAAGTCTGAAACTTACAAAGAAGAGAGTGCCTTTCTTCGCCGTGTCGTAATTTTTTGGTATGAAACTGCAAAAATTAATTAGTGGTGTGAAACACCGCTAACCCTAATATTAATAGTTGCCATAAAACACTTGATAATTACCTTTAAATATAATATAACCACAACGTTCTGTACTTTAGGGGATTTTCAAGTATCTCACGTGTGACTTTTACCTGCCAAAGACGCTGTTTAGAGGCAAGGATATAATGTCCTACTTATAAAAGAAGAGGGCATTGAATCAATTATACCAAAGAAGCTTTAAATACATTCTTACAGATTTCCTTCACTCAAACGCCAGAGAAAGTTATTCTAGAAATTACCCGCTTTTGTAACGAACCAGGACCATTTAACTCGCAGGCACACAAAGCGTTGAGTGTTTTCAAATTAAAAGAAAGGTCCGTTTTTTACCAGAGGATTATTACGCATTAATTTTTCAATGGAGGAGGCTATTTAAGCGAGCCTCTGTCGAAATTAATGTGGTGTGAGCGAGAGGGTGGTTTTTTGTTGCGTCGCAGCTCTGTGTAGATTTATTTTGCGCATTGAATGAAATCTATACTTATAATAAAACTGTAACAGGTCCAATTCTGTACATTGAAGATATTTTGAAAATTTTTATTGAAGGGCAGTCTATTATCGATACTGAAGCCAAAACTGTATTTTTTTTCATTCATGTCTGTCTGTCTGTCTGTCTGCCTGTCTGTTTCTTAAACGCGCATCACGCCGAAACTGCTGGATGTATTCGAATGAAACTTGGTGCGATTTGACTTCATACTACGAGGAAGGACATAGGATACTTTTTATCCTGGAATTCAGTAAGGTTCCCCTGGGAGAGGGGATGAAAGCAAAATTCTTTAACCTCGCATTACGCCGAAACTGCTGGATGTATTCGAATCAAACTAAGCGTGATTTGAGGTCATACTACGAGGAAGAACATAGGATACATTTTATCATGAAATTCAGTAAGGTTCCCCTGGGAGAGGGGATGAAAGCTAAATATATGAAACAAAATATATGGCAATCGCAGACAAAGTCGCGGGTACAGCTAGTATAATATAAATAGGTAATTCTTCATTTACAAAGAAAGTCACAAATAACCAATAATTTCCCACTATCTGCCGCAGCATGCAAAATCAACCAATACCACGCCTGCTAAAAATCTGACTATAACTTCTTCTGTTTTTCGCTCCGTTAAAAAATGCCCAAACTTAATCCAATAAAAACCAAATACCACAAACTTCTGAAAAAATACCATTTATGGACTCTTATACAATAGGTATAAGAGTCCAAACTGAATTTATCCCTCCCGAAGTAGGAGTCTGAACTCAATTTCTCTTTGGCCGAGTACTGGGCGAGTAGGTAAGTTTACTAGTCGGCCATTCTTATCCTAATGCACTATATTTGCAGTAAAAAATGGACCATTCCACCAACTTAAACGCCACATAAGCTCTGCGAGTTAAAATTAACGTTCCTCTGAAATTGGCAAGTCGATGCAGTTAGCGGGAAAGGAGAGCGCACACTTATCTTTTCAGTCTGGAAGGTTTTATGCTGAATTGTAATCAAATACTCAATGCCCTTTTGATTTTGTGTTATTATCTAACATAACTAGATCTAGTTTTGCAAATTTCAACAATAATTAATCATCTTGGGGCTAGATGATGCTTTGTGGATTGTCTGGCATTATTTATTTTATTTATTTATTTATCTATATTTTATACTGAGGAAGAATTTGATTGTTTCTAGTATATTCGGAGCCTACAGGACCGGTTTGAAAAATTATTTCACCATTAAAATCCTACACTATCCCTGATGAACAGAGATAACAGAATATTTTCAAAAAATTTTGGGATCCGTATGAAAATTTTAATAATTAAACGCATCGTGTCTGTGTAAAAAAATATTTTTAAATACCCGTGCGAAGCCGGAGCGGACCGCTAGCATAAAATAAAATTACACTTGTACCTATTTTCTGTTGAATGTTCAAAATACCTTTATTGTGACTAAATGATACTTTATGATACTTTTTCTTTCTATCGTCTTAACAAAACTTGTCCAAGAAGTGCAAAAAGATATACGTTGTGCGTAAAGTAAAAAAGCCGATTTTCTTAGAAATGAAATTAATTTTCAGTTATATCTAGTGTACGCGGACCCTTATACGAAGCCAGTTTATAACATTGACCTACTAACATGTTGGTAAGCACCTACTGCCTACTTCCGCTTAAAATATCACATCATTTACTAAAATAGCGGCCTGAAATTATTTGTAACAAAAAAAATAAAGCTATCAATCCACTTTTACTCTAACGACCTTCGTTGTTGGCAAAAGGCTGCATGCGACGTAGGAGGTTGCAGGTTCGATTCCCACTTCAGCATAATTTTTTGTACATCTGCGGATCGAGATATTCTGATCGTTTCCTATGTTTAGTAAAAATTATCTAACTATGGATATGTTTTCTGTATTTACGTATGTTCTTTACGTATCTACAGAACGTGTTTTTGTTTTGTCTTCAACAATGGATGTGACGTTTTCTTTAAAAAGTAGATTCGTTTCAAAATAATTCAGTGTTTAACGTTTTCTCTTAGAAGTGGCATTAGACCTACTTATTTTGACTAAGTCAAAAGAGATGGAGATTTGCAAGTCAATTTGACCTTCTTAACAAGCCGGCGCGGGTGGCCACAACGGACACTACAGCCACGTGTGCAGGACATTGCACAAGCGTGTGCACAAACACTGGTGCACTCTCTGATCACAAATACCGTTATAATAGCTACACATAGACATATCATTATTTGTTGTTTGCCACTACATACACAACACTTTTAATATTTACAGAACACAGATAAGGAACACAGACACAATATTTTTAAATAAAAAGTAATTAAGTAGTAGGTGAGATATGTGTACTGCAGTAGCAATGGTTCTAGGCTCAGCCCACACATATATACACACCTATTCACATCACATATTATATACACACCCTGTTCTGGTTGTGACTTACAGAATGGCAATATTTTATTATAGAGTAACGTACACTAAACGTACATAGAGTATCGTAGACTACATTGGGAAGCTTCCTTTTAAGTATAGAATACTTGCACTAGGGGGTTTCATTCTTCTTTATTACACTAGATATCCTTTATATTTTTTGAGAGATTGTAATAATTGTATTTGAAATTATTTGGTAGATAGTTGCCCTTTCATTTCGTACCTCCCGCCATTAGTCCGCTCCGGCAGGTCATAATCTTCAAATCTTCATCTCTAAAGCCAACCAGAAGCTCTCCCCAATCTCACCGCATTGCATTTCAATATCCAATATGAATTCAGCTAATATTGGTAAACGGCTTCAACTCTCTTGTCTTGGTTCACCATTTTATAGAAAAGAATTGGCAAAGAGCCTATCTTTATGCTGAACACACACCTTTCCGAAAACCGAATATCTAAATTCGTTATGTGAAGTTATTGATATCTTAAACCATTTATGTAATTTTTAGCCTTCCAATATTTCGTTTACAGTTACATATCACGAAATTAGTACTAAAACCACTCCGAGTGCGTTATATTGTGAGATATACCGATCAAACAACTAAAGGACCATATTATATATACTGTGACTAAGGGGTAGTTGCATATGACTACTCAGACGTAAGCTATGGTTTGCTACAAATTACCACTAAGCGAGCCTTTTAGCTTAAGACTTGGGTAGCTATGTATAATCTTTTCCTCTGGATAATATTATCGTACCATGGTCTCAACAGAGTATCCATAGGGTTCCAGTATCCAGTATGTCTGTAGCTAACTATATATAATCCTCTGGAATCTATGACTACCCTCACGCATTCTTACCAAATACCATCTTGTTCTATTTTCTACCTACCATTAGTTGGAATATCTCTCCCAACATTGTCCCATTTAATTGAAATATCCATTATCAATTTAGTTACATAGCACGTAAGGTTTGGAATATCTTGCGTTCCCATTACCGAAGGATTAAGGTCACAGTGTGTTCAAAATGGTTGCATCCGAGCATAATCCCTTTACACTGTAAACTGAACTATATCTCTAATGAGTACGGTTCGGAATAGGCTGCATTATTGGACTTTTTGCGTTTAGTTGTGAGGGAAGCTTTTTGTGGGAAGCATGAAACTTTTAAGTGGCAGCAGTCAGCTTCTGTAAGGTAAGTCAGGAATTGGGTAAACATTTTATGTTAATTAATCTAGTCGTTTTACATTTAAGTATAAATATTTATTGACTAAAGACCCAAAATGCATTTTTTTTGCAAAATTCATGTTTCCTGAAAAGTGAATCCTAGGTCTTTTTTAAAGTAGATTTTTTTTTAATCTATAACGTATCTTCTTTTTACGTATCTGACTTTTTGATAACTCACGGTTTCAGACTTCGCCTTAGTAGCCCTAAAAAGAACTCACCCTATTACTTAATATTATTAATCTTATTTCACACCTGTTAATGCCAGGCATGACTAGTTTGAATGAATTGAATAGCTTACCTAGGGTATAGGTACTAGTGCACGTGCCCCTCCCCAAATGAGGGAGTTGTGCCATCACCACGCTTCAGTTGGTAATGGTGGCTTTAATTTGTTCAGTTGGCAATATAGAGTTTAAAAAATAGAAAATTGATTTCTCTTGTAGTCCTTACCGTAATTGGCTCATACGACAAGGACGGGTTTAGCTAGAGGGTTCGATTCTCGATTCTTGACGATTCTATCACGTTTCACTAACTAAGCAATAAATAAATACAAACAAAAGTTCACAGACAAGCAGAGCGAGAAACCCGCATCCAAATTGGTTTCAATTTGCATGCCGCAATAAAAAGTAAAAAGCGAACAGGGACCGCCAACTAACAGTTAATTTCATTAGAATTAGGCCCGTCTCCCATAGAGATAACGATCTGGTCTATGGTACACGAAGGGTTATTTATAGTTACAACTTTTAGAACTACTCATTAGGACATTGCCAAACATTGCCAATCAACTCTAAGTAACAAATATGTCCTATATTTGTTACTTAGAGTTGATTGGCAAATGCAAGTAGATATTTATTTTGGTGATACTTGCTCTCCAGCTAACGTGCGTTTCTTCCAACTTATTCATATTATTTATACTTTATTATTATTTATTTATACCAAGTACTAACTTTGTACCTTTTTGGCTCTACATAATATACACTACGAAGATCTAACTAAGCCAACAAAAAGTTACAACCTCTTTGCAGATCCGATATCAACTCACAAGCGAGAATTCAAAAAAGGAACATCTCTACATCCCCTATGCAATGCTCTAGGAATCGTCAGTCACGTCCGTAAGTCGCATCCGATAGACTTGTTTCAGTTAACTTCCGGTTCGAAATTTGAAATTCAAATTCTCAATAAGGTGCGGTTCTCACGGTAAAACTTCAACGGGGATTCATCATTTCCAATTCTGACAGAGAGAACTGAACAAATAGGGGTGAGCGCGTCCAAATGGCCTAGTTTGGAGCTGATATGCATGGACTTAATGTGGATGTAGTAGAGTTCAATTTCGAATCCGTAATGCTTTTTATTTTTGTATTTTATTTGCTAACGTGTTTATTTGTACGATGTTTTGAGAGCGTGGGTAGTCCTGTAACTATAAATAAATATGGCAGGTTATGCGTTCGTTTTATGTAGGCAATTTTTTAAATTCAAATTAAAAATCTATGGATTCTGTGAATTCAGACATATTTTAAAACAAAAAAGGGTATTTAAGTGGTAAGGTGGTTGGTATTCGTACGTAGGGGTAGGTACCTACTAAATAATAAGTACTCAATCCCTAAAAAACTAGCCAGTAAAATCAAGTTAGAAAAGGAGAATGGCTCGTTACCCTGATCCCGACTGTAGAGTCTAGAAGTGGGGGTAAGTGGGGGTAAGAGGGGGTAAGGGGTAAGTTTTAAACCGTAGCAAAGACGGAGATAGCTTGTGCCAGTTATGAACTGAGGCATTGTGATGCGACTTTATTTTTAAGACGGTTACCCTGTTTAAGGCGCATTAGAGATCGGCCTTTCTGCTTTCGAGACACAAATTTTGATTTTGTTGTCAGTGTAATGCGCATCGACGGATCAAGTTGTTTTGTTTTGTTTTAGCAATGTTTTTAGTTTTCACTTCCTATCTCCGCGTTTAAATGTCGAATTAGAATACAATGTCCAATAAACATTAAATTCTAAATGGATATTTTAACGGGAAAGCTAATTTATTTGATAGCACTAAAATATTGGCATCGAAATAAAAGCGAAAGCATAATTTGTAGTGCTTTTTCCCTTCTTACTTTTATTTATTTCTTAGTGATGTCAAATTTTATTTAGCTTTGGCGATATTTGAATTGATCCCATTTGTGATTAAACCCCATTGTTGGAGTTTGAGAGTTCCTTTGTTGCTTTCCTATTTATTTTTGTTTGTAACCTTAGAATAACGTAACCTTCCGGTAGAAGATACGTCCGGAAGGACCTTTATTTGACCCAAATATTATCTCTAGCAGATACTATTAAGCTACGGCTTATTCAGGCGATCAAAGTCCCGGCCTGAAACTAGTGCAATATACACCCCCGTAGGTATTATGAAAGCTTTTTCAGACATCTATGTACGCTTCAGTAACGGTTTCTTGTCATAAACGTCACTGTGACGTCACTCGAGCGAAAAGTAAGCAGCATAAAACGGGCCTCAGTCAAATATTATTTTTATCTCATCTCAGTGAGGTAATAAGTAAGTGATTGATAATATAAAGCGGATCGTTAGAACAATCCTTACAATTTATTGAAGCTATAAAGCGACAGCTGTTGTGTGAAATTGAACATTTGAACATATATCTGAACTGATAGCACGTGGGTACTGGATTATTGAATTTCAGAACGGTTTTGTGAAAGAAATCCTATTAAATGATGTTGTAACGTTATCATGATCATCATTGCTGAAGGTTCAGACTTAGATAAAATAGGCCTTTGTTCAGCTGTATATGTTACCGGCAGTCTGTATAATTCAGGGTATTCTTTACAAAACCTAGGCAATATTAAGAATGCCTGGGGCATAGAGGCAATGTATGAAATATTATGTGTATTATTATCGATTACGTGCTTTACCTAGGCAGTTTTTTCTTTAATTTTTTTGAATGCAAACTACCTTTTTTCAAAATAGAGCTCGATTTTGAAAAATATTTATTAGTTACCTATGTCATAAAAATATCTGTAAAAATCTAATAAATTCTCATTCCACCGTGACCCTGTGTAATTAAATAGCACTTTTGAAGGAAACCTTAGTAAATTACTGAAACGCGAACCGTACTCCATTGTAGCCCTTTATCTTACTTTATATCTGGAATTCCCTCTTTTTAGGATATATTTTAAAGAGGGTTCGTTTGATATCAATCTGGGCGCAGAGTAACATGTATTTACATAATGTAGGGAGCCATAGAGAGTAAAGATTTTTAGGAGCTCATATTTTCTCATGATTTGGGCGCCCCATCCTCTTACTGATTTTGATTCTATAGTAATGTCAGCTAGAGTAGTTTTTCCACACACACAAAACTGAAAAATCTTTATTTACGAAACCCAAGTTACCCACTTGGGTTTTACCTAAGCTGCCAAGGCTAAATAACTTTATGTTATTTTAAGGCTAAATTATCACTATATTTACCTCCTGCGTATTTAATGGAACTTGATCGCAAATCCCTACTAAAATCCGGCAGTGATCAAACCAATTAATTAACGGGATGCACGAATCTCGAATGTTCCTCGTATTTGCTGCCTCTCCTATATATTTGCTAGGACAATACCTAAATAAAAAAACCAGTTCATACCTAATCTTCATCCATAGGCATAGTTAGATTGCTCAGTTGGCATTAGGTAAGTTAATTGAACATTTTGGATCCTAAGCCTGTTTTGCTAGTATTCGAACTAGCATTGGTGTATTAGATTCATTAAATGTAGTGAGATGCTAGAACGTACGACTTATAGGTTCACAAAAAGGTCACGTATATTAAAAAACCTAGGTCCTAAATCTTAATTTTAAAACCTGTCCAGACGTTTCACTTTGAGCTTAAATTGACGCAAACACTTACAGTAGTAGTTATCTACACGAATTCGCTTTTAGTAAAGTGTATAAAAGTATAAATGGAGGTGTATAAAATAGTAGCCTTAAACGATTTCGTGATTTACGACGACTTTTTGTACTCAGGCATAGTTTCACGAACTGCTGTTTTATATATTTTGCAGTCAAGCGGCTTTTTCTATGGAAATATTTTAAAGGTTTTTCTATTAAGTGCTGATTTATGAGAAAAAAATACGACCTATGTTTGATTCCTGGCTATGAGTTGCATCAGTGGAAAATTTCAGCCATTTAGTTGATTTGTCACGAAGAAGAATATATAAGAAAAATTGAATGATAAGTGTTATGATTATATAAATTTTGTTTTATATAATTTAATTTACAATTGACATATTTTAAAACAATTATTTTTGTATTTTTAATTTAATGTATTTAATGTTGATATACGGACGTGTAATATTTTTTACCAATAAATTGATTATTCTGATTATTATTCTGAAGAAATAAAGACCCATTTTTCAAATATCCGGGTATCACGTTTATAAACTTATTCTGAAAATAACTTGCTTTTTGACGTTTGAATTTCATTAATAAGAATGGGTAACGAAATCCTGTTCAGAAGGGTTCTTACTCGTACTTAGCCGTACGTAGCGAAGGCTTTGTGTCATATGATATGGCAAAACATACAACTGGCAATTATATTCAGCTTACAGATATTTACTTTTATCGTCAAACTAAATTCTATTGATATTATTTTTAAAAACGTCTGTTGTCGTAGGCTGGTAGGTACATGTCTTCTGAAGATATAAGTTAAGGATAACTCTCAAATTAAACCTCTCGATATCTTCTTTGCCCGAGATAGGGATCCAAATTAACTCAAATTAGGGTTGAAAAAATAAAGAAATCGATGCGGAGCCTGTAGTTCAAATCCAACTAGCACTTGACAAGTTTAAGTCTAAGTAGGTATAGTAAGTAAGAAACTTACCCAGTTATGTTATAGCTAGTCTAAAATACCTCATAACCGCTGTAATGTAAGTGCGAGAATGCAGTGGCGGCCCGCTGGGGCCTGGCCCGTATGCACTAATGGGAATTTCATACATTTACTCCACTTCTCTCAACTGAGAAATTGTGTGAAAGCTAACATGTTATACCGGTGCCAGGTTTCCAACTCAGAGATCTGAATATAATGTTTATTTAACTTATACGTAGGGTTTTTATATTGAGGTGAAACATTTCCAAAGGTAAATGGCTGCTTAATTAAAAAATCTTTTGATTTTTGTGATTGCCATATACAAGCAAGTCAAGTATAAAGTTATTAAGTGATATGGATCAGTTGAGCTACCTGTAGTTTGTTCGCAACAGTCTACAGTTAGCTCAATTGTTTCAATTGTAAATACTAGTTTTTTACTTAGTTAGATCATTGTAATTTTATTTGTTAATAAAGTATAAAGTAAGTATGTATAAGTATACATAAGCACACGTTATGCGTCCCCTCCATATTTCTTCCATAAACACAGAGGACAGGGGGGTAGGTGGTCGCAGCGGAAAGGGTTGAAAATACATAGAACCTGCTGCCTTTACTCTGGTAGATTCCTTCAGTCAATTCTCAATGCATGTTGGAATCGAGGATCACATAGCTGGAGGGGTCGATTCTTTCGCCCCGACTGACAGCCCAACTTCGTCGGCACTCTCCCCCATAGTCAGATTACCCAGTCCATGTAGCCACCCATCACAATAAAACGATAAACAACGATAAACATAAACAGGTCATATGTTATAGGTTTTTATTTTCCTTTATTTTTATTTTTCCTTTTCAATAGTCTCTACGCCTGGCAGATATCATCTGGTGTCATATTGTGCAAAAGAAGGTGATATCCGCTGTGTATTCGTCGTGTTTACAAATTAATCCCATAAAGAGTCTCTGTGCGGTTGGTTACGGCTTCACGCATGCATCCCAACGAAGCGGGTCCTATATGGCCTGAGTGCATGGTAATGCGATACTATGTATAATAATGATAATAATGCAGGACAGTCCACGCAGTTATTATAAGGACCGTTCTCCTTAGTCGAGGCCATGGAGTCTCAAAGCAAGCTGTTAAATCTTGAACTAGCTAGTTTCAGTACATTAAAAAGCCGAGAGCTAAAACACTTATGTTTGCACACAAAATCTTTTCACGATAAATTAATAAAGTTTTGATATTTAATCTACTACTAAAAGTTATTAATATCATGAGAATTCATATGTAGGAATAAATCCTACTAATTTTATAATTATAACGTTACCAACGTATGAATTATCTGATATCCGCTAAGGTACTTAAAAAAATCTTTTGAAACAAGGTAATTTCTATGTTTATGTTTAAAACAATGAGAAACTGATAAAAATCGTTTGTTTCTTCAAAGGTGTCTTCGTAAAGTCAAGTGTTTCTCACTATATCATAAAATAGGTCGTTTTTCGTTCAATTTTATTCAATTTAATTTATCGTCAAATTTTTGAATGTGCTGCATTACAAATTTTAGTTGATTCAGATCAATATTTGTAAGACGGTAAGGTGCAATTCAGATAGAGCTACTTTAGCAGAAACTGACAACTTTTTTATATGTTCCTGTAAAGTTTTTCTTTTGCTGTGCCTTTAAGGCAGAACTTAAGCATTAAGTAGGCAATTACCTGGGAGTTGCCTATCGCCGCAATAGTTAGCTTAGCTTATATTTACTTACATTGCCTTTCATAAATGTGCCATCTCTCTTCAAATCACAGACATCCTCATAAAATCCCTCTCGCTCCTTAAAACTAACAACCCTCTATTGTTACAGGTAAGACAGTCAACAGTCAGGCAGACAACAAATTACACACTTCTAATTAGGACGGTGAGTCTATTCTGAACTCTGCAGCCTTGCAATAAAGAGTAATTTATGTAAAGCAATCAGTATGCAAGTACTAGATACATCTAGAGATGTAGAGACGAGAATCTACTAGACTTGGCATGTTTGTATGCCACTACAGAAATAGCTAGGAATGTTATGTGAGAATCAAAAATTTAAAATATTTAAAGTGAGGCGTCAAAAGACTGTGGATCAGGCTGGCAGACTGGTTAAATGCTCGTGAAAACAAGCACCCCTTTCGGCAAAGGGGTTTTCAACAGGCTGTTATGTTGATGATGATGACAGGTGACCCGGTCGCATTGGAAATCTGACTCATCACTTTTCCGAGGTATTATTGGTGGCTAAAATTGATAAACATATCTCCAGTCACTTCTGGTAGATTCTATCTATCTGTAGAGAAGTAAAATGAACACAGTTAGATAGGTACAAGAGTTCATTCCATTTATTCAGTCTGTGATCTTGTGTGGTTTGTAATGAAGAACACACAAGACATATGTACGTCTGAAAGGCGCCTTTGTAACTCCAAATACTTATCTCTTGGGTCTGGCTTTAATTTCACAAGCGATGTTTACTTTGAGCACTATTTTGAATGTCTCTGTCTACATTTAACACATTCATGAAATACGACTTCAATTCAATTGTATAAAATCGATTTATTTATATTATTCAGTTTAATATTCAAAGTAATTGATGTTTGTTTTAAATAATTTGATAAGTATACGAAAGAGCGTCATCTCGTCAAAGACACAACCACCACCTTTCACACACCAAAGAAAGAAAGGATTTTTTTTGGGTTGGTAACATTTTCTAGGAGTCATGTAAGGTCTAAATGAAATAAAGCCCTTTTTAGTATTTATACTCTGCGTAGATATAATTGGGTAATCAAAACGCGATAAAAACTATGAATCAGAAAAAATATGATAACGCATTATTTCATCAAAAGTAGAGTATTCCACTTCAAAATTACATTACCCATTACAAATATTCATTTTAGATCAAATAATGATTAATCCAGAGATAATATGTTTGAATTCTATATTTTGAGCCAGAACTTACGTTATTTATTTTTTGAATAGGGCAAGCTGAAATATTTTTTGTTTTTTTTTTATGATTGCATATAGGTCGCGTCACGTAAAAAGAACGCTCGCGCACTCGCGCACGATATTACTATGTAAATTTATTTAATATTACTACTATTTTACAGAATTTTAAGTTCTTACATACACACACGTTAGATTAGGTACATGATTGAAGTTTTCATAGGGATCACTTACTTGTAAAAATATTATATATCCTATGATTATCATTCTAATGATGAAAAAATTCTCGAAGAAGGTCCAGTAGTTTCGGAACCTATTCAATTCAAACCATAAACAATCAAATCTTTCCTTTTTAAAATTGTACCTTTACCTAGATAAAGACAAACAGGGAACACTTTATTTTTTGGAATTGACTTTTCGCTCGCACCCCTATATCGCCTACATCGCATGGTTCTCGCAATCATGAAGTTTTTATATTTTTTGACATTGAGTTTCCTCCCGCACTCCCGTAACGAATTGTGATGTCTACAACAATCCATATCTGACACTGGCCGAGTCTTCGTAGCAAAAGCTCTTTATAATATTAGTATAGATTTCTTATTGGTACTAATATTTGTTATTAGAAAATATTAGATAAAATTAAAAACGTGTTCGATTTAGTTTAGAATATTTACTTAATCTAATTTCAAAAAAATAATGTAATGTAGCAACTCCATCCATTATGTCGCCTTGGGTTACGCGAAAACTAGACGACGACGCGACGCTCCTATTGAATTATCAAAGGCATTATTATCTGCCTCTCATTTCATACAACAATATTCGTCAAAAATATATTTTCTATGGAAAACCATTTCGTGAACTTTTATGCGCGATGGTATTTTGACGAGAAAAGTGACGTTAACTCAACTTTGAAAGCAAATGTTAACTGACGAACCAATAGCGCACCGGAAGGCATGCGGCGCGCGTTCCGCCCGCCCCGCTCACCACCGCGCTCCACCAAATAGACCTAAAAATCGTGTCATGATCGTCATTGTTACTAGAAAAAGTATTCTATTTTTAAATTTATGTTTATTAAGTTGTATTTTTTTTTTGTAACTATGAAATGACGAGAGAAATTTATTTTATAAGCGATTCGGCGAGGAGTGGGCTAGGGGACAAACAAGAAGGTCTCTTGGTATATTAGTACCTACAGTGAATGACTGTAATGACATGCTGACGTTGTTGAAATTGATGATGATCCTAAACTACAGAGGATTGGGGTTGCTTTGAACACAAAATGGCTGTTAGAATATGTACATAAGAATATCTAACAAGTACTTTGATAATTATTTTTTGATTTACCTATTTTAGGATCATCCTCAAGTTATTTCAAAAAAAGATTTTTGATCCCTAATTGGTTTCGTCAAAACAAGATTAGAAGATAAAGTGGCTTAAATCGATTTAATTTATTCCTCTTAAGCTCAAAACAAAACTTGATTATTCCAATCAGGTGCGTCAGTACTAAATTATTCTCTTTCAAATTTTGCCTTCATTGAAAATCTATGAAGGCTAAATATTTTAGTTTTGTTTTTTTATAAGTCTAAAGTCATTGAGTATATCTCGAAAAGGGTCCATTTTAAATCACGAACGTTTTTAGTAATGGAATTTGTTTTAAATTCATTAATAAAGTTGTTAACTTAAGACTCGCCGAGAATCAAACCAGCACCTCAAAAACGATAGCAATCGAAGGAACAGTGAAGACTAAAGCAATCAAAACTTCTGCCATATAAATATTAGATCAAAGGAAGCCTTTTCTAAACTACTTTATAAGTTTGCAGTTTCGCAAATGTACTAAGTTTCTTATTGAGACGATCGAGGTTGTGCTATTACGACATTACGAAAAGATGATGTTCCTTTTAAAACATCTAGTGCTCACACAGTCGACAACTTTCGTTTGTAATCATCTGCTAAATGTTAGACGTATCATTTATTAAAATTTGTTCATAATTTTTTGACATCGATCGTGGTAACAGAATTGTTTTGATCATTTTAGGTCTTATTAATAGAATTAAGTAATTCCGACTTATTTTTAACGTACTACGAAATTTTTATGATATTTAAATATCCGTCTAGTTTTGTACACGCCAATATTTTATCACCATTCCTTTTCACAGAATATGGTTGCATTTCAATATAGTGGATGTTGTACAAATATCTTGGAATCTGGACGTTAAAGAACCGTAAAGGTCGACAGGGGGTCGACGCGGGACCGACGAAGGGATCTTCATTTTAGTTTTGAACAAGGAATTAAGTTGAAATGAGTTTAGTTTTCTTTTGTTCTACATTTTATCGTAAAGGTAAATATAGCTTGTCCATAAGGTAATTTTAAATATACGTAATACGTATGCTATACTAAATCGTCATCATTTACATAAAGATTTTGACGGAAGACCAGCAGAATACAAACCAACAGAAAAATCTACGATAACACAAAGAGGCTATTTTAAAATAACAATTCATTTATAATAGGTGTACCTTAATCGACGGTAGAATACCTCATTCAAGCGGAAGAAAAAATCATCCAATCATCAAAATCAATAGCTAAACACAACTTTAAGTACCCACATGATTAACTTTCCTTACCAAGTTTGTTTTACATTTACGGTGATGAAATTTTTTCCCTTACTATTACGAGTACTTCTCTATAAATTATCCATTTCTCTAATTACAGAAAATTGCCTTAAAACAATACCAATTACAGAGGAGCGTACAGTTACCTACATAAGTAGTTAGTTAGATGTCTATAAGACGTATTCAGAATGTGAGCTGTATTTCGGTCGTGAGAAGCTTTGTAGCTGCGATGCCCGAGGCGTAAACAGGGATAAACCATTCATTATGTATCCAATTGCTGGTGGCAGAGATAATGGTTCTGGCATTTAGCTGCGATTCTGCCACAGAAATAACAATTTTGTTGAGAAATAATCTAAGGAAATGAAGGCGTATGAATATGATAACACTTCCAGGTATATTCATTTTCATAGACAATAGCTATTACAACTATCTCACATTAACACAGACTAAGATAATTTAAGCTAAGATTTTTGTTATTAAAGTGCGTAAGAGCGTGCACTTAATGTAATCTCTAGGAATAATTGAAGCTGATCAGATTTTGAGATATTGTGTTATAGCCTTATACAAAGATACACCAATTTATAACCGATTTCAACCTACCGCTGCCGATTTCAACTAGCTTTTGCTGTCGCGTCTTCTAATCTTGGGTCTCACACAAGGGTCCCAGGTATGAGGCGCTCTCCTTTAGCGATTGGTTTGCAGAATTGTTCTCCTACAACTACCGCTCCCCCATTTTTATATCATAGTGCAGTAAGCAGATACCGTAGGTGCAACAGTCGTAGAAGGTCCCAAATAGTTTTGACTGGTCAGGTGGTGGTACGCTTGGTATCGTAGTGTCGTGCATTCCCGTACAGAGTGGAAGGATGCGGTGTCAAGTCCCGCCTATGTCGTTAATGTTTGGAATTTAAATTCTAAGCGACATATTGCGTGGGTGTCTGCAGCCTGCCGAGTTACAATCACATTTAGTCACAGCAATATTTCCTATAACTCCGTCCACGAATTGATTATTTATTTACTCACTGATTTATATTTTTCATAGTCAGCTCAATAAATATCGAAGCTTCTCATTAGTCACATTATTTTCAAGCCCATAGCATCGCTGTATGTAAAAAGAATCAAGTCCATGAAAATTGTAATCATGGACTTGATTCTTTTTAGATCTCAAAAAGGAAAAAAATCTGTGGCTATCCTGTGTCTGCTCAAATCACGCGGAATAATATAACCTAAAAGCCTAAGTAATAGAGATATAACATTCGGAGCAATGCTCAAGGCCTTAACGGCTTCCAGCCCGATGGCCACTGGTCGGCCACATCAGTGGCCATAAATCTGATATCCATCGCCAAATCGAGCGTGGTGATGAAGTAAACAATAAATCCGATCCTGGACTTAAAATGATGGCAGTAAGCCAAGAATGCGACAATAATATTGGGTTAATACTGAGTCGGAAGGAGAGATGTGAATTCAATATTATTTACGTACTAGGTATACTTGGTTCTACAATCTTAGATAATGTTCTGTTAACAATGGGTAAGATACAAAACAAGGAAAATCCTAAATTACGTACATTGATACAGTACCTTTTAATTTAGGGTGTATATGTAATATATTTTTAAGCAAAAGATATACTTTTTTTTTATTGCAAGATATGATATTATTTCCAGTACTTTAAAAAATATTTTTACAGGGTAAAACCTTTGTTAACTATGATAATTAGAATTAAATAACCAAGTTAGAACTAGTATTTACAATTGAGCTAACTGTAGACTGTTGCAATTAAACTAAAAGTAGCTCAACTGAACTAATAGGCGAATAATACATACAAACTAGCAAACTTACAGTTCATTATTATCACTGACTAACCACGAGTTATCTAATCACTGAGGAGCAAGAGGCTACGTTTTCGGTTAACAAAAGCAGAAGTAGATGGTTGTCACTCATGATTCCCATTGCGAACTCCCAATAACACTCCTGCTGTCCACCTAAAAAGCAACCAAAGAAGGTTCTCCATCGATGTCGTACGGTAAAGCATGACCTCGTATAATCGTCTAACACCGGCGCGCACGCGACGCAGAACGATTGCCATTCAGAGTTTACTTATTTGATTTGTCGTTACCATGAAAATCACTTTGTGTCTTGGAGTTACGCGATAGAGTTTTGAGAACGAAAATATTCGTATTCTCACGCAAAGCTGCTGGTTAGCTTGCTGCTAGCTGTGTGAATTACAATACAATACAAAAATGCTTTATTGTACACCAGAAAAATAACATAACAAAAGACATTACAGAAAACAAGCACAATGGGCGGCCTTATCGCTTAGAAGCGATCTCTTCCACACAACCTTTGGATTGAATTGTTCGGTAGATATTTATATCGTTTTATTTCTTTGAAAAATTGCTTTCTTTATGTTCGTCATGCAGACGTCAAAGTTTTCTCTACTCACTGGATAATCACTCATAATTTTATACATCCATCAAGCATACAGAATCAAAAATTCTTAACAAATTAATTCAATTAAACTTGCAAATCTGAATTGGAACAAGATACCGGGATAAACCTCAGGGGGCAAATTACAAATTTTATTTCTAAATGGTTTTAATTAATCTTCCAAATGTAACCCAATTTGGTTGATTTGATTTAAAATGGTTGATGACTGACAAACGTTAAGACCTGTGTTGCTCGTTGCGGCGATACTCTACCAGATTCAAAGAACGGAACAACATAATTATTATTGTTATACTAAAGTGTATTATACATTATATAGCCTTTCACCAACCTTAAATAAAAAGATAGTAGGTAGTCTGTACTTCGTCTCTGTTTGTAATCACACGCAGTACTTTTATCATACCTGTAAATGTGTTGACAATAAAACATCTGTACGAGGGCTGCAACGTTGGATATTTATGAAAAGGAATGACTCGAAAACGAAGACAGTATTCTATACCAATGCGCACAGCTCGTACTAAGCAAACTGTACTTATTTATAAACGAAGACAGCTCTCGTATCGACCTAACAAGTCGGAAAGGCCTGGTCGCCCGCTCTACTCACGTAATATACCTTACATTACATAAGTGGTAGGCAAGTGTTCATTACATACAAGTGATCAGTAAATAGTTTACTTAAAATGTAACTTTGAAGTAAAACTTGGCGAACTGTCAAAACCTCAAAGGGTGTTCAAACTATTGTTTGTTACTATGTTGAGGGTTACGAAAGGTTAT
The DNA here is from genome assembly GCA_963931895.1 of Eupithecia pulchellata. NCBI lineage: Eukaryota > Metazoa > Arthropoda > Insecta > Lepidoptera > Geometridae > Eupithecia > Eupithecia pulchellata. The sequence goes on from OZ007538.1 coordinate 11,836,839, forward strand.
GAGTAAAAGATAATGCGGCTTAAAATGTACGTTCATTATAGTTTTTGACGGGTACCAACTACCAACACATTGACTCGAAATATATTGGGACTTATAAAAGTTAAGATGTTGATCAAGCCGCCATTTACTGAAAACTTGGGATATTCTAGATGATTTTTCTTTTAAAAAGTATTAAAAATAGTTTAAATAATATTTCACCACAGTATCTTACATTTGATCTAGGAAAGACATTATAATGCTGCGGCAAAAAAAACAAGTTGCAAATAAGAAAAAAACTACGTATTATAATGATAATAAAATGTTATAATTACCTATAATTTATCAACAATGAAAGTTACAGTACATAACCGAGTAAAACAACTACAGCTAGTAAATATTTACACAAGTGATTATAAGTCAAACCTACCCAAAGGATGAAAAAAAAAAACAATGGCATAGGTATACCTTTTACTATTAACATATTTTTTTAAAATGTGCTAAACTGTGTTTTACTGAATTGATTCGTCCATTTCTGCGACAATATACTAGTTCTATGGTTTACACTGTCATGAAATTCCGTGAAAACGGCGACAAATACACATTGATAGAGTGTAGGTCAATATAAAGAGCAGCGACTTGTTTAGAATAAGTAGCCTTAGTACTCGTAAGAAGATAATTTAAAATTTATTTAGTATAAATTATAGATCCAAAAGTAAATTTTTATTCATAACAAAAACGGATGACTTAAGCCTTTAGGTTTTATAAATGACTTTACAAGCCATCGTTCAAAAATACTGAAAGGCTAACGATGATTAATGACTAGGTATTTAATAATTAACTTTATAAACTTGTCTGAATTATATTTTAAACTGAAAAAGCAATATCTGGGATGATTGAGGAGTTTGTAGTCGTTTTCTTGTTTGTACTTTTAAAGACTTTTGTTTTAACTGTAAGAACTGTAAATTAGGACTGATATCTATTTTAAAGTGAAAAAAATGGGGTTTATTTCCCACTGCTGAAACAGTGATGTTCAAAATAAAAAGGAGGAAGGTTCTTATGACATTCTCGGATTGTTGTGAAGTTGAAGACAGTCACGGTATTAAAAATAGCTCTATTAATGAACGTTATACTTTGTGCAATTTAGCTTCAACACACTTCATTACGCGGTTATTTCAATTCATTCTAGCCCTAAGTAGAGCTAGTCCCGTAAAACACAAGCTACCTCATACTACCTCTACCATCCCACTCCAATATTTCAACGTAACTTGTAGGTAGGTACACTCAACGAATTATTGTGGTCCCGTTTTCAAATGATTGATGATCTCTGGAGACCATTTTCTCTGTACACTCGGCGTCGAAAGCTTTATGTTACACTGTTGGTAGAGTTATCTGCGGCATCGCAAACGTCCTTTGCGGTAACAGATTTGAAAGTGTATACAAAGCTGGGCTCAACATTACTACTGGACAAGACAATGCGTACAGACCTTATTTCCGCATAAGCACTATTATTAAGAAAACAGTGTAATAACATTTTTTTATAGGAGTTATAATAAAGAATTACGCCGTACGCGGCGTAATAATTGACCTCTGTCCGCGGATATCGCAAGAACCAACTAAGGAAACCTACCAATAAAAGGGCAACATCATTCTTCTGTGTATTTTAACCACTTTTCCCTGATAATGAATCTGCCTTCAAAACGTAGTTAGTTTAGCATTATTATGCCACCATATAATTATGAAAAGGAGGACACCTAAACTATTATAACACCATAAAATTGTACTTTATATTATGCCTTTACTAATGTGAGTTTTAATTTAGCAGTTGACTGTACTGAGTTTTTGCACAAGATCACTTCATATCACAGACACCATCTGCTTTTTGTGATGTTACTTAAACGAGATTTTATTTTTTGTTTTCCTCTTATCACATTTTTCATCTTGTCACTTAACTTGACACTTTCAGTACGTTTTTGTTTGAATTTAGTGCCTCATTGAAGGTATAATTGTAGAAAGCTCCTATCTATGCTGCAGCCAAACTCAAGATACAATATTTAAAACAATGCCTTAATACTTAAAGTAAAAATCGTCTTAGAGACAATTTTTACTTTGGTAGAACAAAAATATAAAAGTTTTTATATTTTTGCTCTATCAAAATTTTATGTTAAGCCTACTAAAGTTTATGACTTGTGACATGGACACTGTCAGAATTGTGGCTGACACAGCGAGCCATGAAATAAGAAGAAGAAGATAATTCTTACAACTGTATGATTATGTTATAATTTGTATACGCTGGTTTATACTCCATTGCATCTCCATTGTTTGTCAATTGTACTTAAGCCATATTTTAAGTAAAGGCTTGGGTCCATCCAACATAGAATAAAATTCAGATATTGCATACATACGTGTGAGTCATGCCGACCATATTTTTATAATATCTACATAGTCTATACACTTCCGCTGCAGCACAATCACACCTCATGGATCGTGACAATAAGCCGATGAGCGGTCTAGCATCACACTAGCAGTTTGAATAGGTGTCTAGCAGACACCTATTCACCCTTGACCTCAGCTTGCTCAGACCATCGCAACGCACAGGCTATTATTACAAACAAATAATACAAATGACGTTTGAGATGAATCAATCAACGGAACGTATGCTTGATCAGGCAACTTGTCGATGAACCATAATAATTTTGACGTAGGTAGGTACATTCCTAGAACTTTATTAAAATGATTCACGCGCTTAAACCACAAGCAAAGATTATTCTTATAGAAATAAGAATTACCTACTAGCATAGCAGCTATGGATAAGAAATAACAAATACGTGAATTTGTAAATCAGTTGCTTTATATAGTTTGTTTTATACCAAATACCTATTCATAAAATAATTACTCATCTACGTATGTACTGAAAATAAGTATTCGATACAATATTTTTATAAGCAAGTTTCAAAGGAATTCGTATATACAAATCCGGCTCGGAATATAAAAACTATTTGGTTTAGAGTCTATACTTTAAAGCAAAAAGTATATTTTCCGAGCCGGATGGAAACGAACAAATATGATTTCAGAATTCAGATTGTAGATTCACACTGAATTCTGAAATCACACACTCCTGTAGCATCAAGTTGGACCTTATCAGAATAAATATTTTATTTTGTTTCCCTTCGGCTCCCATGTAATAGACAATTATGCATACAACTTTAGATAGCTAAGTTGGCTCTATAGTCTAATTATCCATATAATTCTTATTCATATTGAAACAAGCGCAAACTATCACAATCCGATAAACTCCATCGCATTCAGCTCAAAAAGTCATGCTGGTCAGATTCGTTCAAATTCAAAGAGCTTCTCAGCTGCATTCTTGAATCTCTGTAAATCGCTATCACATCACTCTGCTTTTTCAGCCTGAAAAAGATATACAGACCCACAGCCACCACCACCGCTGTCAACACCGTGCACCAAGCGATGACAGCAATAGTGCTATGACCATCACTGTTTTCATTCTCTATGTCAGCTTTCACTGTTGTTGCATAATCCACATCGCCACATTTGATGCCATGAACGTTATCCTCGTGATATATCTTATCGATAGAAGTGATTTCCACCTGGTTAATGCCATAGTATGAGAGATCTTTCATGGTAGCATTTCTTATTATCTCCTGGCACGATATCGGGTTGCCTCCCAAACTCAAAGTTTTCAACTTTCTCTGTGTCACGAGAATCAATCTTTCGATATCAAGGGTCTTTATTCGATTGTAATCAATTACCAAAGTTTTGAGTTCGGTACATTCGTGGAATACGTGGACGTCGAGAGATTCCATTTTGTTATTCGATAAGTCCAGTAACTCGGTTTTATGTAACCCTTTGAGGGCACCGTAACGCAATTTCGATATGTAATTCGATGATAAATTTAGCAATTTCAGATTTCTCATTGTTTGAAATGTGCCTGGAGCGAGATCGGTTAATTTATTATGACTAAGGTCGAGCGACTGCAAGAAATCTATGTTCTCGAAAAATGAGTTATTGACGGAAGCGATGTTATTAATACTGAGATCTACGATCAGCAGTTCTTTGTAGAAGCTAAGATTGATATTCGATATTTTGTTGGACGAAAGTCGAAGATCAACTAAATTTGTCAAAGTGTTTGTGTCGTTGCTATTGAAATTTTCTAAGTTATTGAAGGACAAATGCAAAACTTGTAAATCTGGGAATATTTTAGCATTTCCATTAGAAAAGTCGTTAAGGCCATTGTATGACATGTCAAGATACAACAATTTACAACTTTCCGAGAAGACTCCTGAGATATTAGCCAGCTTGTTATTATTCAAATAGACTGATTTTAAATTGGTGATTATACTGTTATTGAATTGCAACTTTTCCAATTTGTTAAATGAAAGGTCCAAGCTATACATGTTGCTCATATTCCTGAAATTATCAGTCTCTATGACCTCGATAGCATTGTGAGATAAATTGAGTCGCGCTAGAACAGGCATGTCGATGAATGCTAGCTTGTTGACTTTACTTAGGCTGTAGTTACTCAAATCCAAAAACCGAAGAAATTTAGCGGGACTGAACATTTCAGCTTCAATATTCCCTACGAGTCGGTTATCTACTATGTTGAGATATTGTAAACTTGCTAAAGGCAAGGCGTTTGGTTCAATTTTTGTTATTTCATTCGCAGAAAGGTCGAGCCTCTTCATTGACTTCTGTTTTTCAAATATACCAGTTTGTATGTAGGCGATTTTATTGTTGTTTAAGTAAAGTTCAGTCAGGTTTGCCAAGTATTCTTTTACGAAATAAATTTTACTAATATTGTTGAAAGAAAGGTCTAGAATATAAATTGTAGAATTGATAAAAGTAGAGATTTCAATTTCGCAAATTCGGTTTCTGCTTAAATTCAAGTAATTCAAACTTGTCATCATTTCAAATGATTTGTTTTTCAGCACAGTTATGTTTTGTTGTGATAAATCCAGTTTTGTTATGTTTTTTAAACCGTTAAAAGTTTTGGATGTGATCACTCCTGTGATGTTGTTTTTCTCTAAATTGAGGAAGGTTAGGTTGTTGTATTTGAAACAATCGTCTTCTAAAATATTTATCTGATTGTTGTAAAGGTCAACGTATTCTAGTTCCACGTTGCTTTTAAATAATTTATTGTCAATTTTCGACTTTATGACATTGAAACTAAGATCAACTTTCCGTAGCTTCAATGACTGAATGAAACAGTTGTTTTCCACATTTTCTATCATATTATGAGACGCGTTTAAGAACTCAATATTCTGAATTCTATTGATTTCGTAGCCAATCAATTTAGTAAAATGGTTATACGATAAGTCCAAATGGGTCAACCCCTTCAGATTTACCAAAGTTATGTTCATCGTTTCAAGTTCATTATTTTGAATATGCAAAGCATTTAAGAACTTCAGACCCCCGAAACAGTTATCTGATAAGCTTTTAAGCTTATTTCCACTCAGATACAGCGTATACAAACTTGGTAGCTCCGACAATACGTCATCAGTTAGGTATGTGAGCTGATTGAAAGACAAATCCAATGTCTCCAAGTTCCCCGCCTTGCTATCCGATATTTTGAAAGATTCTGGATCTAGATGTTCTAACTCATTGTGAGACAGGTTTAAATTCTGTAGGTAAAGCAACGTCTTGAAGGTCTCTGCTTGGATTTCCACGATGTTATTTCCTGACAGGTTAATATCGACGCACTTTGAGTAATACCTGAAGCTGTGCCTACCGAGGACGTCCCAAACATTATTGAACGCCTTGATGAAGCGGACACGGTTGTCAAAATTAGTGGCACCGAAGAAAGCTGTCGTCAGATCGTGCGCTGAGGAGTTGGTGATGACGAAGGTGACGTTGGGGTCGCCGTGGCACTGAGGGTTGGAGGCGCTGCCCGGGTGGTACACGCAGGTCACTGTGTAAGTGCAGCCGGAGACGTCTTCGACGGTGCACGCCGTGGTGGCTGCAGCTCCATTTACTGTGATAAAGAACCAGCCTAACACTGAAAAAACAAACATGAGATATCATTTGATGTTTCAAAATATTTTCTATTTATTTGTAGTTATTATGAAAAGAGCGTAGAAAAAATATTAAGGAAATATAATTCCAGCGCTACAATTATGTACGCAGTTACGCGATTTCCGCCGACTGCCTTCTTCATATAGGTACCTTTTCCTCCATGGAATAGAAAAGGGTTTGAAAGGTAAACAACACAAAAACAACCATCGCTGTTTAAAAACAGAACCTATATAATGGACACATCGACATGAGGCAGGTACCTGAATGTTTCAGAGGGAAGGGTAGACTTATCTCTTCCCTCTTAAACATTCAGGCACCAACATCATTAGAAATAGTGTACCTTTTTATTGTTCTACATAACACAGTCTTTGTTGCTGATCTAGAGATAAATGGTAAGTAAAGCCATTCCTTTTATAAATAAAACCACATCACTGAGCTCAATTCGGGAGAAATCCCAAAACTAACACATATTAAACTATCAGCATGGTTAATTAACCGAAAATTCAACTAAAACCAATATAAAATCATGATCATTATTAATAACATGACAAGCATATACGGGATCGTAACAATGTTTTGTAATAAAAATCATGAACTTACATAAAAGTTTATCCAAAGCCATGTTGTAATCCTGATACCGGACCCAATTTTGAACAGTTCACACCACTACTAATAATATCCATAAAAATAACACTAATAATAAAATAACCAATATCGTTAATTCGCAACAAAGGCCACAAGCGGACAGTGACCAGAGTGTGATGACCAACTTTTGTTTATATTTATAAGTTTCGAACAAAGGTGGCGTGGAGTGTTTTTAGCCGATACTTGAATAATTAATCTACTTCGGCCCAGTCTCTGGCACTACAGCGTATTTACGGAGACGGCATGGTTAGTTCAAGTTGCTGTAAGAATTTACATAAATTTATAATATGTTTTTGCCGATCTATTATTACATAAGTAAAATTAAATCATGGATAGTGGTTATAATTAACACTAAACTAACACTTTATCACTCGCTCTTCTATGCTATTGTGAGTGTTTCAGTATCACCCTCTTCATTACATAATTAACCAAATCATTAACAGCAATCATCAGCCTAGAGGTCCAGCAGTGGACTATAGGCTGATGATGATTAACAGCAAATCGTCCCACAAAATAAACTTAGTTGTTGAAGACTTCATCATCACATTCCCACAAAGTGCACAATGTCCACTGTCCATGCTTCTGGATAGGCTAACTATACTCGACTACTAACACGACAAGCAATACTAGTCAATTTAGCTGCTGATGAAACAAACGATGTAGATTTCTTTACACAAAAAAAATACCAGCAAAGCTGCGGACAATAACGCGTAGGTATATTATAATGGACGTTTTAAAAGCCAATTATTTAGCATCATTGCCTCCACAGACTGTTGTTCCCGGAAATCGTTATCATCGCATCCTATGACGAACAGAGAATTTATATATGCTAGGATCATTATAATGAAAAGTACTTAGCTTATCAACATTATTAAAAGAAGATTATATATCTATCGAAGATGATTAATATTAGACGATGAAATATCTCCCACTCACCGTAGTACCCAATACGGCCAATAGATGAGTAGGTACTCCAAATCTCATGAACATACAAAGTAACAGAAACCGCTAAACCAAACCATTTCTGCCGCTGAACCGGCAAGACAACAGAAGCCGTTGAACAAATTTTTTAAGACTTATTTTTGTTTCATCGTATTCATACATATTCGTACAAGATGGACCAAACTTAACATCAATAATACATACGTGGGATATGGAACACAACAGAGAGGTCAGAAAAATTATAAAGTTATTTTTGTGACCTCTCTGTTTTGTTCTCCTAGTGTAGTAAGACTAGAAACAGGTCATCACACTATCGTAGGTACCTATGTATTTCTAACCACACCTGCACATTTTATGAAACCGATAAGCTTCCGACGCGCTACGTACTCACCTAGGACTCGATTATATTCTTTATTATATTAAACTAAAGGGATCCAGCCATAACATGAGTGATTAATCTGATAAAAAATAATTATCAGTAATCTAGTACCCATATGAGCCCCATATGAGTTACAAACAGTGTAGCTAACATGAATTTATTTTATATAACAAAATAACCATTATGCACCTACCACTATTAATCCAATCTTTAAACCCGTCCATTATAAATAATAATGCTGGATAATCCACCCATTGAATGAATTAATGATAAATATCTTTATTTTTTAGTCAAATTTGTTTAAAGAATAACAATAACACATTACAAAATAGATGTAAGATTAGCGATTGCCAGTCCCAGCCAAATGAGACATCCGTATTAAGATCGAAATCAATGATATTGATACATTTTTGTCGAGTAAGGGGATGTAATAATACAAAACACAAAATCACCGATAGGTACTAACCTCGACTGGCCACTTTATAAAGTGGTCATCTGATGTGTGTTTACTACTTTAACCCTCAACAATGTAAACCGTAAGCTATAAAACCGTAAATCAACTCCAGATAGCGGAAATTGAGTGTGTATAAAATAAAATCCTGGGTCTTCTAAACAGAAATGAAGTGGGACATTCGACTCAAGTGCAACTTAGGGTGCTTTCCCACTATGTCGTGACGACAGATAATCTTGCAGTTTGAAGCATCGTGGCTTGTATACAGAGTGTGTTCTTTAGGGCTGCAATTGGGAATTCTTAAACCATAAGAGTTTTTTTTTTTCAAAATCAAGCACGTAACTCCTTTGATGACTTTTCGTTAACTTTCACGGTTTGACACTTTGTTTGACACAACTCACCGAGTATTTAAATGGAGTTAATCACATATCGGCTCGATTAGCTGTCGCTTAAGACTGTTTTTGTTGTGTCAGTAGATGTGACAGTCTGGTCCAACGATAAATTTTCCATGACATAGTGTGAACGCGCCTTTACTGTATCCGACACGACATCGTTGCCTAGGAAGGTCCTTTTGTGGTTCACGGACTCAAAGTGGACCCTATCCGATACCAGTTTTCTGCTGAAATCACAGTTCTGAGGATCTGAGTCTAAAATGGGAGCGGTCATTAATAAAATTTAAAAATGTGAGGAAAATTAGATTATTTATTTAGTAGCAGTTTTCCTCTTAGCTTTAAAATTCACAAGTAAAACAATAAATACTGGCGTCATAAGCTATTCCAATTGTATTTTGAAATGATCTAAATTTATTTGAAGTGTTTATAAATAAGTAAGCGATAGTAAGTTTTAAATATGTTTTATGTGAGGGTTGTATTGAAAGTAGTGGTTTAGCCCTGACAGCCATCTTATCTCGCATATAAAATATGTAGAAGCCAAAAACGATTTCGCCCTTCAGCGTCAACATTGAAAATAAATAAAATGGCAGACGAAGGGATTTAAGCCAATCACACTAGATAGGTAGGTAGGATTAAATAAATATTTGTTTTTACCCACTAACAAACTAGGTAGGTGGTAGGTCAGCTTACTATCTAAATTAATATTTGGTTTTGGTACTATGTGATTATAGATTATAGATTTTCTATAATCAGCAGCAGTGTCCTATTTATGACTTATTTGAATTAGGAAAGAAATGTAAGAATACTATAATACTAATACTATTCTATTGGAAATTCTAATTTTAAAAACTAATATTTTATTAAAACAAATTGTTATAAAATAATTTAAGAAAGTTTGGTCCATAATAGTGTGTGTCTTGCTCTGAGGATTATTATAATAATCTCTGCAGATGTATTTCTTACCCATGTGCTTTATTGATGTTAAAATTAAATTGAATATTAATTTATGTATTGGAAAAAAAGGAAAAAAAAAAGACAGAAGAAAAAAAAAAAAAAAGCGGAAAAAAAATTAATAGAAAAGGGGGAAAAAATGTATCACAGAAGATAAAAAAGCGAGAAAAAAAAAAAAAAAACAATAAATAAATAGATAAATAAATAAATAAAATATAAGATTAGACTTTTAAGGAAAACACATTATTTTATAAGTAAATATTCATTTCTGTAAAGTAGTGTAATATATATTGTAATCTGATAAGATTAGGAGATATTATGTACTTATAGTAACTGTTTAGGTATTTGTATGTGAGTGAGTGAGTGTGTGCGTGTGTGTGTGTGTGTGTTTGTAGTGTGTGTGTTTGTAGGTGTGTTGGAATAGGGCAAAAATAACAACATTCTCATGCAATATATATTTGTACTGTTAATAATGATGTTGCACTCAACAGCAACAGGTTCATACAGTTAAAATATTAAAAGCAGACTAGCGTACTCTCTTGTCACTGTCACTTGATAAGATGAGTCAACTAGTTTGCAACATTTAAAAAAAAAAACTATCTAAATAAGAAAGTATACAAAGACAGGTGAGAAAAATAATACAGGCATAAATAAAAATAGGATATTAAAGAACGTCAGTATGTGTAACATTAGGCTACGCCTAATAAATAATGCCTAAACATTACAACTCTATGTACTCTAGGATAAACAAAGCATCATCATCATCACCCCATGTTAGTCCACAGCTGGACATAGGTGTCCCCAATCAAACATCAAGTGAGGTTTATTCTTGGACGAACAAAATTACCTACTGAGTCACTTTCACAAAAGGTGACATTTGGTTGGTAGTAACACAACGTTTGAGGTTTGAACACTAGTGTCACCTTACAAAAACGAACTGACGCAACCCCTAGCGGGCAAGCTATTTTGCTTTGCTTGCCGTCCAGAGATGATAAAACCACTACTTGCAGTCTTGCATAGTCAATCATCAAGGAAATTGTATGAAAGAAATCAAATAGTGCTGTTTTGTGGAGTATGAATAACAAAGTAAACCACGTGATAGGCAGGCAAATACCTCACCCAGTGTCCTGAATCTTATCATATTTAGCGGTAGTCTCTAAGGAGGTAGTAGTTTTATCTACCCAATCATATCGTGACCGCGCGGGTCCTTATAGCGATGGGAAATGCCAAACAATGAACCAACTTCTTTCTGCTGAGATGATGAATGCGTGAAACATTTGTCCACCACGCGCGGTATCCTCATAAGCTATTGTCTTTTAATATAATTTTGATATTAGACCCCAGAGGGTTAAATCAAGGCAATCATCGTCCAAATTTGAAACATGAAATTCCGCTCACGCAGCCTCCATCCAGTTAGCTAAGTAATTAGGTTTCTGTCCCACACTAATCAATTGCGGTATAATCTGCAACCTAACGGAGCCGCCCTCGAGACGGGACAATGGTAGTGACGTCACACACTATGGCCAATACGTCACACTTTGTATACGACCTCATCTATCATCAGGATACGGGTTAAATGTGCAATTGGTTAGAAAACGATGAATCAATGTAATTAACACCTTTTATACAAACTACTTATATAATCTATACTAACCCATATTATCACTACATAATCTTACTTGTCATTCCAAAATCTAACACTGCCTAAATGATAAATAAGTAAATATTAATTATATAAGTTTGCCTTTGCCATTATTTTACATCTTAATGTTTTATTATATATCATCGTGCAATAAAGTATTAAGAATAGTTTAAGATGTTGCCTTATACAACTTATACCGTCAGCGAATAAGTCGTTCTCCTTGTTTTGGTGAAGGAAGTGGGTAACTACAGCTATGTGTCGAGTTTTCACCCAAGGGAGATGTTTGAACAAGGCTGGTCGGCGACGCGGGCGCTCCGCCCCGTAGTGGGTGATGTGCAAAGCCATCAGCCAGCTCGGAAGTCGCTAGACATCAGCTAGGTGGCTAACTGTACTGCAGGACCATAATGTAGTGTGTGCCATAACTACGAGTAACTACATCCGGCTCGAGAGCATATCAATTGTAAATACTAGATATAATTTGTTTGTAATATTTGTTATTTTTATCTTTGGTAATTTTCTTTCATAATATTTTGTGGTCTATTATATTACAGTTTATTATTTTTAATTAAAACATGTATGTACTAGCGACCCGCCCCGGTTTTGCACGGATGCAATGCTGTTGCAAAAACATTCCTCTTGAATCATTGATTAAGTTTGTTTAAGCCGTTGATTTTCCCATAAATTATATTAATAAATAAATCACTCAATCTATAAAAAAACCGCACCAAAATCTTTTACGTAGCTTTAAAGATCTAAACATACATAGGGTCAAACACAGACAGCGGCTTTACCTTTTAAAACCCAACTAACACTTAGGCGCTAAGACAAGAGCTATATTAGATGTATAAGAGCGCTAACCAGATCTTACAGTTATTAATAAGTGTTACTATTTGGAGTTAGAGCGCACTATAACTCCTCTATACCCCCGAATTGGGCACACTTTTATATCGCCTTGGGTTATTTAATGGCTGTACAACAGAGTTACAGATTTGGTTGAGAGGTATAATAGAGCTATTAGAGAGCTATAATAGCGAAAACTGAAACTACAAGAGATAAAAACGTGATAAATAAGCGGAAGTTAAGTCCTTTAGTGGTAAAATAGATTAATATAGCGTTTATTAACTCTTTGGGTGCTTAGAGGGCTGCAAATAGGTGAATACTAACTCCTTAAGGGGTACAACAGAACTACAAAGTCACTCACTATGTCTTTAGGTGATTTGAAGTTGGCAAATAGGTGATTATTAACGCGTTGAGCTCTACAATGTATCCACAAGAGCGATATTAAGGTTCTTAAACTTTAACATCAGGATATTCTTTTTTTTATGAACAGAATAATTACTTCTAGTTTTGTGTGCGTAAAATGTTTAGATATTTATTAATCCAAAAGGGCGCCTCGTTTGTGAAACTGAAATGAAATCGTTTAGTTCCAACTTATTGACTACAGGAGAGGTTGATTTTTCACTGCGAACGTAAGTACATTGTGATTAAGTATATGTATTATTAACAAATTATTCAAGCGCCCGATGAATAATGTCTCTTTACTGAAAATAAACAATGTATTAGATATGGAGTAACATAAAAGTTTTCGAAGAATCGAATAAAACATTGTTTATTCCAGTTTAAAGTATCGTGCTAGTCGTAATTAATACACATAATGAAGCATAAGTAAAATACTTTATATAAATCATAGTTTCTTCTGTTTTTATAACCATAGTCAGATCAATTCGCAACCTTTAAATGGTGGGCAAACAAATTTAGGGATCCGTAGTACTGTCTGTCCGTAGCTTTTTGAGTGACATTCATTACACTTCTATTTTACAGTAACGCGAAAGTAACGCATACTGCTACTTTAAAACCACTCAAAAATAAGAAAAAGGTCCTTTATATTATGTTTATGTTTAAAATTTATCAATTATTTAGAAATCAGATATAGATTTCTGTGTTAGGCTTATAAGTACCTACTTATGATAGGATGCCGGCATAGGAGATTCAATTTTATGCATATATTTTATTCACTGTATCTTTTCTCTCTCCTCTCATTCATCTCCTTCATCCTCCTTCATCTCCTCTTTTCAGTGACGTCATGAAATAACTTGTATTTTAATTTCAGAATGCCGTACACAGCAATTGTACAAACTATATAAAAAGGAAAATAAGTGCTGTGCACTGCATGCTCCATCGGATCCATGGAAACATAATAATAGTACTAAAATGGCCTAAATGCAATGCGTTAAAACTTGTAAAATCCACAAACACCTTACTACAACTTGATGGGCGACGAATAAAGTGTCAAGTAAAAAGAAGAAATATTTCAACTTATGCAGAAGCTGAACGCGAATTAGATTTTTTGTTATAACGATATGAAAACGTGTAAAACTTGACAAAAAAAAAACAAAGAGAAAGATGATGTTGATAAAGGACTTGATAAGTCGGAAGGCGGCCTCTGCAAAAGAGACCTACTAGCTGTAGGTCTGATTGTGAATGATATGATACAAATTAATAACCTCTTGATCTTGACTATATTTTTATTGATTTATTACTATAAATCTTGATGATAAGCTGAATTTCATGAATCTTTATCAGATAATTTTTTTGCTTTATAGTTTTTAAATAACAAATATAAGGATTCAGTGTGATAAATAAATATAGTTGAATATGATTCATTTAAAGAAAAACTAAGTTAATTTACTTTGTAAAAAAGAATAAAAGAAATGTGATTGAAATATTGTGTTTAATTTGATTTATTATTTAGAAAATTATGTACGGGACCCAGATTGACATTTTCGCAGAAAACTCCCGCTTGACTACTTCTAGTACCTACTATCACTTCGCCATTGCTCTGATATCAACAAGTGAACAAATAAGGGTTACAGAAGAGGTATTGAGATCTATTACTCTACCTAAACCTATACAGAAGTGACATTAGGCACTAGAAGTTCTATGATAGCGAAAAATGTTCCCACTGTTACAACTTTAAGTAATATAAGAGAGTATTGTACCTCTTTAGGTATTTGGTGCTATAATAACCATTGTATAAGTAATTATTGCTTTTGTACAACTTTTAGTTCTTGGCAAGAGTTCGTTAGCGCTTGCATAGCACTTTGGGGGGTTGTAGTCAGTGCTTACTTCTTATTTAGATTCTATGGTTGTAAGATTCACTTACAGCTATAAAACAAGATGCTTAGCCTGTATTATAGCGTTACAAATTGCTGCTGTATGTCTTTAACCTTTAAACTCATCTTGTTATTACCCTTAAAACTATGCTGTATAGCTCACAGTGGAATATTTTGTTAGACTACACTCTTATATTGCCAAAAGTTGTTATTGCTGCTGCTATAGCACCTTTATATCACGTTAAGGTCTAAAATAAGCTCTAATTGACGCCAAATTGTTTGTTGGGAATGTACCTAATACAATAATAATATATTTTAGTAAATATATTATTATACATATAGTTTGTACTCTTTTAGACACTAAGGAAATATATGTTATTTTTTCAAAAACCCCACTGATTATTTTTGTCGTTCTTGATTTCGTATCTTATTCTCCCGTCGAACACACACACATTATATTGTTAGTGTGTGATTGCTGTCCTCTTGTGTACACAACACACACGCGCACAGATCCAAACGTACTCACACTTACACCTCAATCTTAATTTATATATTGTATTCATTTATCTATTTTAGAAGTGGGCTTTCTACTACTATAACTACATATTTTGGCTCTATTCGTTTAAATGTATAATCATTTCTCTACTTCCTCTCATAGACTCTCTGTTTCTTTCATTTATTTGGTTAATCTTAAATGTATTAGAGTAAATCTATATGTATGCTTTGTTTACTATGTTCCCATAAAGCTACGTGATTGGTGTTGCACGTAGCGCTGTACTTCAGCTGTCTGGCACCGCTGAAAACCAGCGCTGTGGCACAAGTGCCATAGCAGCATTAAGCTGCGGGTTTCGTTTGTGTGTTATTTTGATTTTCATACACCGGCACCGGCTCGACATCAGCTTCTTATCCTGTGGAACATGAAGTCGCTGGTAGGTTTAATTAGTTTCTTTAAAATGCATAAGTTCTGCTTAGTTTGGGGCTAGAGGGTTCTGTGTGATTTACAGCATTATCATTTATTATTTGTGTACTACGTTTCCTTTCTCCTATATGTAAATTAAAAACAACCAGATATTGCAGATGATTATGAAATCCGAAAACAAGGAACAATGGATGCCTGCCAGCCCATGGAATAAAACTTACTCCATCCAACTTGGCCCGTTCCCCTGGGTATGGTTGAAACTTCAAATTCAGGTAGTCCACTCCGCATTTACACCCCTAAGGAGGTTCAATAACTTAGCTACAGATAACTTACCTTCTCCGTTTGAAGAGCACGTTTCCGTTTACAATGAACTAACTTCTGTAAGATATTGATTAACTGAAACTATTAGATACTTTTCGGTACGTCTTAAACCTACCGTTATCAAGATGGTCGGGGTGGGTTATTTTGAAGTCTGTCATATTCTGTGTTTGACTGGCTTTACAATCTGCACATTATAGAACCTGCCTGCCAAACAAGGTGGTTCTGCTACCCTTCTTCTGGTATTTTACCTTAGTTACCGGGAAGTGGTTTCTTACGCTGCGACAGTCTAGGCATTTTTAACTTAGGTTTAGTGATATTAGCTTCATCCGAAAATAAGAAGAAAAAGAAGTAAAGTAAAGAAAAGTAAATAATGCTGGACAATTCACACAGCATTATCTAGCCCCAAGCTAAGCAGAGAGTAAGCACAGTGCTAGATCAATGAAACAGCTTTAGGAGATCGCACCGAAGAAGTTGAAATTTTATTTATCTTATATCCTACCTTAGAATCCTATCCTTAAAACCCAATCCAATAACAGTACGTACCAGTGCGAGATTCTGACAGGTATGTAAGGGCATCGTTTCGCGACCGCGTCAAGTTCGCACGCAGGGTACCGCCTTATAACTTCGACTAGTATTATTTTAAGAAATACTAAATTTACGGCGGCCTAGCAATAATTTCATCTGCGAAACCTTAGCTTCTTTTGTAGGTAGGTACCTACATCAACACCACACCAAAGTCTGGACTACTAAATGGTTTGAACAAAAACCCTTAATTTTATAATCGGAACAAGTAATTTAACTTAACGAAACCAATTATATACAAGAAATAATAAACAATTACAACTTAAGCCCCGTTTACAGTAGCTCTATTAATTAATTTCTCCAGGCAACGATCGGAATGGCGCCATTTTATCCGGAACCCCGATGCTCAATTGGAGAACTGTTTTCTTTTGTGCTCGGGATAAGGGTGCGTTTCTACTACAGATATAAGTACACGCAGATAATTTTATAATAATACTACACTAGCGAGCGCATCCTTCTTCGTGTCCAAGATGTCTGTAAGGTCTTAAGGAAATAAAGCACTTTGATTTTGATTTTGGATTCTAATGGAGTGTGATCTGGAGAGCGAGTCTATATGGTCAGAACTTAGTGATTTGTACGATAGATAACGGTGAAGTTCAAATATATGTATAAGTTACAATAATGTTATAAATACGAAAGTTTGTATGCTTATAATGGATGGATGTTTGTAACCTCTTCACGACACAGCTTTTGAACGGATGGGCTTATAGCATACAATTAGTTTTAAGTATGGAATAAAACAGACTTTTCATCCCATATATCAGTTCCCATGGGATAGACATAAGCTTAAAACGATTCGACAGACTCTAGTTTTAGACAAATTTATTTTAATATATTGAAATGACGAACATCATCATAACAAGGACTTAAAGTCCCACAAATAATTTTAAAAAATTAAACTTGTGTGACAATGGCGCACCAGTTGCCCTTAGTTCGATCTTACGTAGCAGAACGACGAAGTCTGTGAAAACTTTAAATAACACAGACTATACAGGACAATAAAGATGTCAAAAATCCGGAAATTCCTCCATAATGAGCGTGTCCTCATTGAATCAAATTCTCGGTACATTACACAGAAAAAAGGTCCTTTAACCAAGAACGTCAATTTTCTACTTGTCTTGACCAAGTGGATATTGTCTTAATCTAAGATCTTTTATCCGTGTAGCCACTAAGCATGGGCCAAGCCCAGCTACGGTAGGAAGGCATCCTAAGGCTGTAAAAGGGTCTGGATTCGCTGGTCGGTATTGAAATAGCTGAAAGTCATTGCTTCATTGGGTGGTTTTGAATGGGGACGTGACAAGAGCAATATTCTTTGATGTCGGGATGCGCAGTACCTTGTTCCCTAGCTCGGTAGACTCGGTTAGTTTATTAACAAATCGTTGACATGACCGCATTATTGAATATCTAATTGTATCATACCTATCGTACTCGGATGTTCAAATAATCAAAATTGTTTTATTTTATAAGTTTGTACAGATAGTTATGTATGAAAACATGACAAAAACTGACAATAGCAGACAAAAACAAGGAAATAACAAATTTACACATAAACTTTAACAACGTACACACGCAAGGAAAAGGTTCTCATTCGAAAAACGGATACAATGCTAACGATATCGTGAATGAAAGGATTCAAAACCAAAAATTGTTTGAAACTTCTGACTCCAATGAATGATATCAGACTTGAATTCAACACGAATAGATTTGTGGTTTTGTGTTTTGACAAAAAAACTGTCGTGTTCTGTAAAATGAGGTTGAATACAATAAATACTTGAATTGTTAATCATAACCTCAAATAAAAATAAATGCTGCATTGAGCGCGCTGATATAGAATTTCAACTAATGGATTCTGACAATTAGTCCAACTCTGCGTGTATTAACGAAATATAAAGAAGAGCACACCAGTCGGTGCACTTTATATTTTGTATTTCCCAAAAATTGCATGAAATATAATTGTTTGCTCAGATAAACTAAATTAAATTCCATTCTATTGCTTTCGGGTATATACTAAGCTAAATTTTCAGTTAAAATTTAATTTGTTCTCAAAAGACCCTGAAAAGAAGTTATTCCGGCTGAAAAAGCAGTAAGCAGGGCCTGCTACCGATCACTAACTAAAGCGAAGTAACTCCTACAAACTTAGAGTTACCATATTGTACCAGATGTAGCCAATTCAGGCAGTTTTCAGTTTATTTGCTGCGAGAACAAAATAAAATTTTAACTATTCACTTATTTAAATCGTGTTAGAGCCCAGGCTCTACACATAAAAGGCCAGTATTTTATTAAAAGTAGTGTTTCAGTTATCTGTAAAGTTCTGTAACTCGGAAAAACACCTGACGTTCCCTGAGTTCACGTAACAAAAAAATTAGATAACATTCAAATAGTTAAACAGAATTTAAAGTCGTTTTGGAGTGTATCGATATTATTTTGATTTTGATAAAATATCTCACGTATTTGTAGGTAAATGCTGTGTGGATTGTGTCCGGCACTATTTATTTATGTTTTTATTTACGGTGCTGCTGGTTTTTTCTGTAACAAAAAAATGGATTCACAGCAAATCGTTACATGATCGAAGAACTTCTCAGCTACCAGTGGTTTAAGAATTTTATTTATCATTAAAATTACAAAAATCACTTAGAATGGTTAATTATTGCTAAAAAGTAAATACAATTTGGGTGATAAACATGCCACAGTAAAGGTAAAAAAATAGGTAAGTAACTGTTACTTAGTCTAAATTGACTTAATACTTATGTAGGTAACGAAAAACTTTATACATCCATGTATTTTATCCAAGAAAATTAAAACACAAATTGTTATAAATGTAACGACAGAAAATTGCTAGTCAAATAGCTTGTCAAACCAGAAACATTTAGGGGCCGGGCACGGGGCGGGCGGCACTTGAATGTTAAATATTCGTTCTGGGTTTTCAGTATGATTTGGAGCGGAATCCTAATCGTGAGACTCAGAACGGTATAGAACCATTCCGAGCTTCAACAAAAAGTTCGGACACTTACTTTGATCACGTTCCGTCCAAAAGATTCCTATTTGAGGACCTCTGTGGCGCAGTGGGCCAAAATCCGCCTGTGACTCAGAAGGTTGCAGGTTCGATTCTCGCCTCGGGACAAATATTTGTACGATCTGCAGATATTTTTTCAGGATGTACTGGTTGTTTTCTATGTATTATATCTATATGCGTAATATTGTATTATGTATATCAGTCATCTAGGACACATAAAACAAGCTCTGCTTAGCTTGGGGCTAAATTATTCTGTGTGGATTGTCCGGCATTATTATTATTCTTTTATTAGTACTACTTAGGTAATGGTTCAATAAGAAAATCATTCATCAATCATTCAAATGTACCAAATAATATTCACTGAACATAAAAGATCAGTTTTAATTTCTTTTAATTTAGTCATTATGTCGACTTGTTGTTTCCGAGTCAGGGCTCCGTTACAATACATAGCAGACTAATTGTTGGTATCGGGGTCGCTCGGCGCCAAGGCAACGTGAACCTTCAATGGGTGTGGGAGTCTGACCTTGAAGTTATTGTTACTTTTAGTAAGTACTGTATTAACAAACTTGCTTCCTTCTTTAACTACATTATTAGAGTTAGGGAAATTAAGTAGTCAATTATTGTTTGATCGAAGTATAAACGTTGTCACGCTTCGGACAATTTGTTTGAACGATCTGCAGATATTTGCTTTATAGTTAAGTATGTTTTTACTGATTAATCGCTTCTCAAAAATCTCATATCATCTGTCCTATTCTGAATGTGAATCCCATTTTATTATTTGTAAAATACCTATCTAACAAGTATCGTAGAAATTTTTATATTTGTTGATCCACTTGCTCTTTTTTGTATTAGAAATAAAATAAACCATGCCCAACAGATTTTTTGATTGTGTTGGTTACGTCGGTAATTCGTACGTTACCACGCAATCTCACTCGACAAGACGCTCTCTTGACCTCGAGACGAATTCGAGATGATTGGAGATCACAAGGAGATGTCTTAAGGACGAGTGCTTTGTACGGAACCTATTGAACGGACCTTTTGAGAAGGAAGGAAATCCTTCAATGTACCAGGACAACATACACTTAATGTATGTTCTATGGTTCTTCTATTCTATATTTGGTTGTATTTTTTTAAATTTGATTCCCTTCAAATTCTATAACATTTACTTTGTAAATTTTATTATGTGTATACTTGGATCTTTAGTAAGAGTGAATGACTCAATGTTTTTGGTATTCTGCATGCAAAAACCGCTCATCTTTGCTTGTAATTACGTACATGCAATTAATTAAATTTGGTAACATTTTATTATTATAAAATAATATACTAATTACATTCCTACCTTTCTACTTCTAGAGCATTTAGCGAAATTGGTTTAAACTGAAAAAAAATTCAGAAGGTTTAGGTCAAAAAAAATTATAATTAAAAATACAGTCCATTTTTGAATCGCCAAAAACATGAGTAGTTCTGAAGCGTGAAGTTAGGAAAATGGCCTCAATAGTGAAAAACCAAAAGCAAAAAAAAACAGTATTATTGATTAGTTAATCTAATTTCGCCTGAAAACCAGGTCAATTTGAGCATGATTTTAATTGTGATGTTCAGAATTGAGTTTTTTGTCATCGATTACGTACCTCCGATGCGGCTCTACCTCTATAAACTTTACCTCTATTATTCGTAACTCGACTACAATTTAAATAAAGCGGAAAATGCGAGTTTTCATAGTAGTAACATGTTTCGTAGCCGTCCTGTTGGGATTCCCTGTTTGCTAAGGGCTTATTTGCTTAGGATTAGTCTAGAACTGAGCGATAATTTGGTTTTCCGTGACTCTTTGCTGGCTTGTTTATAATAGTTTAGTGTGTTATTGTTGTTTAGTAAACATACGTTCGGATTCTCGTTCGTTTGCTGTTTATAGGATAGTTTAGTAAACATACGTTCGGATTCTCGTTCGTTTGCTGTTTATAGGATAGTTTTGAAGTAGATGGTTAAATACACTTACAAACATCCATACAAACATTCTCATTTATAATATTAGTGTGATGGTCTGGAACATCTTAAGAAAATCACTATTTTGTATAAAACAACGTGGTTTCACTCTGTGTATGCTTAGATATTTAAAACTACGCTACGGATTTGGAGGCCTTTTATAGATAGAGTAATTCATGAGGAAGTTTAGATATGTATAACATGCATTAGTATCAGCAATGCCCTCATGCGAAGCCAGGGTGGGTCGCCAGTTAATTATAAGGTAAGAAAGAGGCCTAATGTACAGGAATCTTACCCCCCAGTAAAAGGTATGAACGAGATCAAAGCCCTCACTCAAACCGTTTTCACAATCCAAGAAATTGATCGGTTTTCATGCTCTATATGTAATTCTACAGACATATTATAGCAATTGAACAATATAGAAAACTTATCCTGCGACAAATAAAAACCATTCGTTTTTCTGTATAAAATTATCTTGCCAAACGTTTACACCAAACAAACATAAAAAGTAGTAAATTATAAAACGAAGAACCCCAACCGACAAATCATGTGAAAAATTACTCAAGAAAGTCCCTCGGACTCTTTCTACACTTCTAGACGTCTTATAGCAGGGGAACAAAAATTTTAAGTAACGAATTTCTTTTATAATACGTCATTTGAGAATGAACAAAGAAATGTTACAAAGTTCAAAGTGGCTCTAATTTTTTCTGTAAGTTATAGCCTTCGAACTCATTTATACAAGAAGCAGGTTGGACCATAATACTAACTTGTATTGGTAAAAGTTGGCCGGTAAAACTAGCCAAATAAAATATGTGAAATTTTCATATTGAAGTACATAGTCCAAAATCCTTGATTTTTATCCTTGAATAAAATTTTACAGCAATATCAACTATTTTATCGGATAAAACCTCAAAAAAGAAAACATAGTGTCATACATCGTCTTTAGGAAACTTTATAAACTGACTTGCGGAGTTTTGGACAACCCGCATTTTATATAAATGCGTCCATCGTAGGAAACTCATAAACTTTTTTGTGGGTCTAATGAGAATGTCCTTTAACGTTTATTTTATTGATAGCCGTAAAATTTTGTTTATTATGGCCTGGTTAGGGCCGGTTTATTTTAGATTTGAAGGCACATGGTTTAATTCGGGGTTTTCAGGATTTAGCCTTAGAGAAAAATAAAAAAATGCGTGGTAACGGTATCAAAACATGCAATTATCGGTCTATTCGGGCGGTCGTCAGAGCTCAAAGTGGGTTGAAACATGAAGACGGAAAATAATTTGTAGGCATGGGTGATATGCAATTTTTGGTAATCATTACAACCTATATTATAATTATATGCTATACAGGGTGTAATCGTTAAGTGTGCACAGGCGATTATTCCGTAACCATTGCAGATATCAAAAAACTTTAAACTGATATCGAAAGTACTTTACCTAATGAGTAAAATGACATTAATAACTTTTTAAAAATAAAACGAGAAATATCCAAAAAAATTACATTAATCACTCCCATACATTTTATTTCTTAGTAAGTACAAAATTTTGTGTTCAAAGCATGTTCGAAGTGACGTCCTCCTTGTGCAATACAATGACGAGCTCTATTTACAGTTTCTAAATGAACTTTCCTTAACATTTGCGGAGTAATTAAAGCAATTGCACGACGTACACGATTCTGTAACTCTTCTAGGCTGTGTACTCTCTCAGCGTACACGTGGTCTTTGACAAATCCCCATAGGAAGAAATCACAAGGCGTGAGATCCGGGGATCTGGCAGGCCAAGGGGTTGCACTATTATTGGCTATTAAGCCATTATAATTGTTTCGTAAGAAATTCATTACAACATTTGTATTATGTGCAGGTGCTCCATCTTGTTGAAAAATTATCGACCTTCTTTCATCGTCTGGAATTGGTTCTAAGAGACTTGGCATATCGTTTTGTACAAAGGAGAAATATCTCTGTCCATTTAAGGTTCCACTGTAAAAATATGGCCCAATGATCCGATCTCCAAGAATACCACACCACACATTAATTGAGAATCGCACCTGAGCTCTAACTTCAGTAGTTAAGCGAGGATTGTCAATTGACCAATAATGCGAGTTTTTTCTATTGTAAATGCCGCAGTTTGAAACATTACTTTCATCGGTCCATAAAATTGACCTTACATTGACATAATTATTGACTAGCCAATTGCAATAGACCAGCCGACGAGCAGGATCATCATTGTGCAGCGTTTGAGTAGGTTTTATCTTAAATGCTTTGAAGTTGTGTTTTTTTAATAACTTGTGTACATAATTGTGGGACACTGGAAATGATCGGGCCACTGAACGCGTTGATTCTTGTGGATTATCTACTACGTAGTTAATAATATTGTTATCTAAGTCATTATCAAATTCCGGAGCTCTTGTTCTCGAACCTTTTTTTCTGTTAAAAGATCCATAATTTATCAAATTGTTATCCAACTTACGTAAATACGTACCAGAAGGAACTTCTCTATCTGGGTACTCTCTTCTGTTGGCGATAATGGCCGCCCTATTGTTACAATCATGTTTGTCGTACATTTTTAACATGTCCCTCTTTTCTGTATTGGAATATGCCATTTTTCAATCAATAAATGCAACAATCACGATTATTAACGCAAATTGAAAAATACAATAAATTGGCGGGAACGAGAACCCGCGATAAAGAATTTGAATTTAGAACGAACACCAAAGAGTATCTTTCTTTTTGTTTTTATTTAGTATGTTGCTTTTCAGCTAGTTCAAATCAATACAATATTGAAACAAGGTTTATTATAAATTTGAAGTGGTAAGATAATTAATCTACACGTGTATCTACTTGAAATTCATTAATACCTTCATATCGTACATAATTATAAAATGACAAGGGTAAAATGAGTAGGTACTATTCCACTTAAAATAAGGAAACTAAAACCTTTCTACTATCTCATACTAAATGTATGGGAGTGATTAATGTATTTTTTTGGATATTTCTCGTTTTATTTTTAAAAAGTTATTAATGTCATTTTACTCATTAGGTAAAGTACTTTCGATATCAGTTTAAAGTTTTTTGATATCTGCAATAGTTACGGAATAATCGCCTGTGCACACTTAACGATTACACCCTGTATATTTCTTCGAATTATCGTTTTTTTGTTTGGTTGAAATTATTGCAGCCGTTTTAAGTAATCATATCATAATATCTCGTTAAGAAAACGTGAATTTTTTAAACTAGTACGAAATTTCCGTTACGTTACGAATTACCTCCATAATGTCACACCGCGTCAATTTTTGTACTCTATACTATACTAATAATACAAATAGAAATGATTTGATTGTTTGTTCATTTGAATTGCATAGGCTCCGAAACTACTGGACCGATTTGAAAAATTACTTCACCACTAGAATGCTAAATTTTCCCTGATGAGCATAGGCTAGAACTTTTTCAAAAAGGTAGGGATCCGCATGAAAAATAAATTTTTGTTTAATACCCATGCGAAGCCAGGGTAGACCGTTCTTACGATATATTTTCACAGATCACCCTGCTTCTTTGAAAACCAGCCGCTATTTTGTGAAGAAAGAGATAACAATATAAAGTGCAAACTTCTGCTAAACAACTGTACGAAAACAAGCCATTTCGGATTTCAGCTCCCGAAGCGGTATTGCCGGCAGTTTCAAATTGCAGTTGTGAGCAAAAGACGCCACAAACACAGCAAACTCTCAGCGATATTGGTTTTTGTCTCTTTATCACTACTACGGTATCTACTTACGTATTTAAGCTGTATTCGCTAGCGACCGTTTACCTTGAGCCACATTGTTAGAGACGAAAGCTCATCTTATTTTACAACCTTAGACCAAATTGCGCGTGACTGTATGAACGTACGAGTCGGTAATGGTTCTTCTATGAAGTATTTAGACTTTTTTAAAATATAATTATCTTTATTTGAAGAATCATAGTAATGATTTGACATCATTTTTAAAACTGTAGCTGCCTAATCGCAAGCTTACAAGCTGACTGTGGAAGAAGGTCGCCGTCATAACCTGAAGCCGTTTTTGTATATTTAGATATTTTTAATCTATTTCTTCAGCCTTTCAAAGTTCCAGCCTTCCATAAAGGTCTGACTTATAGATTGATTACATTCTAAAAACTGCTTTTCACATTAGTGCATAGCCCTGTAGGTACTTTAATTCTCTACGTAACAAGATGCCATACCGGAAACTATATTCTTTACTTATTATATAACACTGTTTTGCTCAATAATGCAGCCGTTGTTGTTTTAGTGTTTTAGAGTGCTTAGTAGCTTGCAATAGAATTTAATTTGAAATATTCTTTTACCATTAAAATCTTACATCTTGATGTATCTAAAGAATATTTTCAAGAAAATTAGGGTTCCGTATGAAAACCTAATGTAACACATGCGTGAAAAAAATTATAATTTAAGAAATTTAAAATTTTATTTTGGTATTTAATATTTTTGTTAAATACCCGTGCGAAGCCAACTTTACAAGGATAAAGAGCGATGTCTTTTGGCGAACACGTGTAAACCTTTGTCTACGTTTACATTGATGAGGGTAGGTTTTGTTACTTTTGCGTACGGGCGTAGGTAATTTGTGTTGAGTTTATATTATTATGTGTGGAGTTCCTAAGTAGGTAATAGGTATAACTTTGTTTATTTTACTAACCAACCTAAATTAAATAAGGGTGCTTTAAATGACCCCATTTATGCCTTAAGAGTTAGAGGTTCCTCAACAGACACCAAAAAGAGCAATTCTTCTTAATTATACCAAAACAACACACCAGAAAAATTTAATTTCCTACTTTTCCTGCTCCACCAAACGGTTTCAAACGACCGACCCTTTTTAGGGTTAAAAAGACGCAACAAATAAACGCTTACACGGAACCCTCGGGGTTCCATCACACGGCAACCATAAAAGCTGTCAAAATTAACATCATAACTCTTCATAAAACCTACAGCATCATTAATAAACAAAAACATCAGCCGACCGCAACACGGCTCACATAAAAAACTCCCGAACTTCCCACTTTACAAAATGCACATATTTTCAAGCCACGCGAACTTTTTCTCATTAAAATTAATTTTACGGGAAGCGTTAAGGCTACGCTTGAGAGTGCGATACGACGCGACGGGATTACCCAAGTTGAGGAGGAAGAAGAAAAAACGTTACAATAAACGAATTTGCAGTGTACAAGGCGTCGACGTCAGAATAATCCGAGGGTGTCGGGCCACCAACTCGGCGGCTGAGACGCAGTGAACCGAGCTAGATCTTCACTATTTTCTAGTAAGTCAACCCGTGGATGCACTGGATGCAGTCCTAAGAGCCGACTAATAGATACGCTTCTGTGCATTTTATGTGTGATAATAACTGAAAACCCATCCGCCTGACAAGCATGGAGAGTTATTGTAAACAACCCCCCCCCCCCCTCTTGTTTGCCTTGGGGTGAGTTATTCAGCAGTCCACTGCACGTACATACCTCCTCATCACATGATAAGGAGGCTTTTCAGTGTTATTTACTTATCCTCTCTTATATCGTTGTCGGGAGTTTATTATTATTTGCGATAAAGACAGTGTTCATTGTGCGGTTTTGTCACGCATATGGCTGTCAAACGCTATGCTCACCGCGCATGGCTCCATCTTAAGGCGCATTTCAGCAGAGCAATGTGCAAATTGGACCATTAAAAGCTTAGCTGACAGTAACACTTAGTGGACTTGCTAACAAGTGTTTAGTCCGGGTCCCGGATAACTCCGCTCTGCTGTCAGAAATAATCCGGATACCGGAACGTGCGGATCACTTGGCATAATTACAAATATGCGCTATTCACTTTGCTGAAGGTCCATTTCAAAATGGTTCCGAAAAATTTACAAATTACTATTTTCAACGGGAAATTTTGTTCATTTTTACATAATTGTGTAAAAGGAAACTCAATGTTGTATTATTTTTGTAGTAAATCAGCAACGTGTGAAGCTGTGCACAAAATTGTGGAGTTGAAAAAAACTAATAGATAATTATGTGCAAATGAATGAACACTTTAATGTAGAGGAGACAAGATACAAAATTTACGTGATACATTTAAAAATTATTATACTCATATAAACATGATATGGTATGAAATGTATCGTCTAGTTGGACGGATTCGGTTCTTTATGTCGGAAATATTTCATAATTATAATAAATAATGCTGTACAATTCAAACGGCATCATCTAGCCCATGTACTAAGATATCTCTATATTTAGTTTAAATATATATATTATATATTTATATTTAATTTAAAGCAGACCGTGCTAGGCTGATCTTTTATGACAGACCGTTAATAGCTACTCGCATCGCATGCTACTCGTATAATCGCTGATATAGCTAAGTATAACTCACGAGCATGGACGTTGACAGATGGTGCAATTAGCGCAGAGTCCGGTCTAGAAAGATTGGTGCTCTAGTATTCATGTGGATTAGGTATAACCAACCGTTGACTGGTCCGATAGAAGGACGTCTAAACAGAAATGTTGACTACCATCACCAATGTCTTGCCTTTTACACATGCACGGTTTTTTACCGGCATTTCTATGCAATTACTACTTTTATACAGCTGCAAGATCTTCAACCAAACAAATTGTAGATAATTTGGTTATGTTATAACAGTCTTTAGAACAAACATTATTTGTTTAGATATTTATATTCATCTAAAAGTGCACTAAATAATGTTTTCTCTCAAAATATCGTTTCGTGATAATAAAGAGGCACATAAAATTCGATCTGCCATTTAATTTATTTACACAATCCCTAAAATAAGCCCATAAGTCTCGTCGGTTATCAGGAGTCAACGAAGCGAGGTTATTATTAGGATTTTACGGGTTTTCCCATGAATACATGGTTTTTATGCCGCCTTTATCAACGGCCAACCAACAGAATGGTTAGAGAATTATTATAACAACGGCCAACCAACAGAATGGTTAGAGAATTATTATAACAACCAGTTTATGCACATGGCTTCGCACGTGTTGTTCCGAGAAAAAGCAGGTCTAGACAATAATGCAAACTTTCCGCCAGTTTCCTTTAGTAGTTTTGTCTTGGCAAGTAACAAATATATTCATCATTGATCAACTGCTTTGTGATTACGAATAAATATAAGTCACTACATCTACATAGTATGAAACAAAGTAGCTTGTCTCTGTCTGTATCACAGAAATCTAAATAATGTGCCTTATCATTTGCTGTTCTGCGGTCCAAGTATGCTTAGGACGGATTTTAATCCGATTTTTTTATAGATAGAACACTTCAAGTTCGGACCAAAGTGCGGCGACATTAGTATGTTATATTGAAATGAAACCATTATTTCCGTTCTCCAAGTCGCCTTTCCCTCCGCCATGCGCCAGACCGAAGCAGCTCCATAAACCACTCGTAAACTAAACAGCCATTTTTCCTCCTAAATCTCGCCCATAACTTTGAATAGAAAAACAGCGCTGGGCCAACCCACCCCGGTCGGGCTAAATGTGCTATTCGTCACGGGAACACATTACCCTTCCTCTCGGACAGTCGGCTAAAGGACTGCCTTATTTTATACTCTCAGATGATAACGCATGGTACCTATATAAAACGGGAAGGAGAAAGATATTGTGTAGAAACAACTGCTTAGTTAATCTTTTTCGTTCAAGAGTAATAAATGATTGATCGTTTAATTTAAAATTAGCCTATTTATCATAAATTTAGTTAATGAATGAGTAAGTAGCTAAAACAAATTTAGATCAAAAAATCATCATATATTTTTGATTGAAAATTCAACAAAACAGGCATCATTAGGTTTTGTTTATTTATTAATAGACTGCTCCCCTTGGATTCGAGGCCCTCGGTCCCTGAGGTACCGAGAACCTCCGGGTTTTTAAAGTTTTTGTTAATATAGTGCGTAAGCCTGGCGAGGGACTCGAATTCTCGACTCGATTGTAATTTCTTTGTATTTATAGATGTTTACGCTGATTTTTCATTTAGGTCTCCGTTTATAGGGATGGTAGGTAAAGATAGGTGATGGGCTGATAGGTATCTACAATAATAGAATCTACGTAACCTAACCCAGATATTTGGTTTTATAGCCCGAAAACTCGTGACCTGTGACTCTCGTAAAATTCCTATAAAACTGTCAATATACGGGGCCCTGACTCTGGAACGATATGACACGAATACAGGACGCTATGTCACTCATTAGGGGAGGTCTATGTCCAGCTGTGGACTAACATGGGCTGATAATGATGTCGGTTGGAACACGATATTATATTACACTTACATTATACTATACAAGCTAAAATCTTACCGGATCAGTGAGAGATATACAAAGGGCTCCTGTCTGCGCACATAGTTGTCCTTTATATTAATGAGGTTTCATTTTGGTGTTAAGTTTTCTTAAATAAATAAATAATTCCAGACAATCCACACAGTATCATCTAGCCCCAGGCTAAGCAGAGCTTTGGGTGAGTGTTATGGGTACTAGATGACTGATATATGTACATAATACAATATTATTATATATAGATATTTTTTTACTATACATAGAAAACGACCAGAACACTCTGAACAAATATCTGCAGATCAGATTAGAAATGTATCTTAAAATGATAACTAAGAGAGATTCTCTTTATCTAAGACGAACATTGGCGTGGTACTAGTTCATAGTCTCCCAGAGTTGGGGCCCAGGTTTGTGGGTGAATATCTGATAGGTAGGCGAATGTTTTCTTATTCATGAGCCATTTCTAGGATTGATCAGGGATTGAGCTATAAAGTTTGTCATTAGGGAGATAGGAATGACAAAACAACTAGCACATGCAAAAACGTTTGGATGATCTGCAACTGTTTACTGCGGATCTGAATGTTTCTTTGTACACCACAAACGCATTTACAAAGAAATTAAATATTAATTACCTACCTCTAGATAGCCATGATATAACACGAGTTCTGCTTGCTTTGGGGTTACTTATAATTATAACATTATTGTCTTATCGAAATAAG
Source organism: Eupithecia pulchellata (assembly GCA_963931895.1). NCBI lineage: Eukaryota > Metazoa > Arthropoda > Insecta > Lepidoptera > Geometridae > Eupithecia > Eupithecia pulchellata. Next base: position 11,867,189 of record OZ007538.1, read on the forward strand.
TAAAGCATTTCGAAATTTCACTCGGCAATATCTAGGCACATATATTTTTTGCTATCTAATAACACCTGCCTGCGGTGTTTTCCATTATTTACCGGACACTTGTATTATTGTTCATGTACTTATTGGGACTTAGTTCTAGAGCAAAAATAATCTTGACGCGTCTAAAAAAACCTATACGTAGGCCGTACACCTTAATTTATGAATCTTTCCCATCCATATACATATAAGCTTAAAATGTGTAAGTGCGTCAGAAACATAAAGAATCTTATAACACCCGGGAAGATACCTACACTTCTCACTCCTTTCCTTACGATATAAAACAGACTTATAGGACCACATTCCAAACTTAAACTTAACTCATCGAGCCCCTTTAAAATAATTAAATTATATGTGTATAATAAACTAAACCTATTCAACTGATGCCTTTAAATGAGAAAATCTACTTTTTTTATGAACAAATTGAAGCATAACCAGAAAAGATTATTACATAATTGACGAAGATCTATAAAAAAATAAGAAATTTTAGTAAAACATTATAACAACAACAATGACGTTCTCCTATCTCTCCATACGTAGGTATTGTGTGTCCGGCCGGCAGGGTCTATAGTGATAATATATGAGTTATTTACGTTGTATACCTATAGATTGCAATCCATGATTGAGTATTGAGCAATTCAAAATCAAAATCAAAGTGCCTTATTTCCTCTCGACCTTACAGGACTCTTGAAAACATCACAAAATACAAATAACATAAGTAACACTGGGAAATAAAGTAGGTAATCACTTTGATTAATAATTCACTTCTATCTTTTTAAGGTAAAGTAAAGAAGCGAACAAGAAACCTCTACCTTGTAGATTGTTAGTTTTCGAGATGGAGCAAAACTCGGACCAACCTTTTTTATCTAGATAATCTGATATTTATAGTAAGCCTTTTCGCAAATTCAATGTTATGATATCGCATATTTTGTTAATCTATTCAATATATTAATGTATCCAAAAATTCAAATAATCCTGGATCATAAAAGTGTTCCCTCACTGAAATTTTCCCGCAAATGTTCTTATTCGATCAGATTTAGTAAGTTTCTGATGCGGCCCAATGTTATCAAATATCCAAATCACATTACATAGCAATGCGCTGACGGGCGCGGCGCGGCGTGCTGGCGGGATTGAAGCACGTGCTCTCAGGAACAGGCATGGGTTCCTTCCCAAGATCAGTTTGTTGTTTATATATAGGACAAACAGTAGATACAACTTAAGACTAAGTAAACAGACGGTGAATCTTAGAAGGATTATCGATGTATTACGTTGACTTTAAGTATTATGTATTTATTATTAAATTATTTATTTATTAGAACTTACTGTGCCTACTTTATAATTTTTTTATTCGCAATTATAAATCAGAAGCAATTTATTTTAATTATCTTTTGTACGTTTTATAGTGGCGTGGATTAAACGAAAAAAAAATAATAATTAAAAATTAATAATTAATAATGACTAACACATACAAGTGTAAGTAACTTCTCATATAATATTAAAAAGTTTGAAGAAAATATTCCGTGTGTCTTGCTGATAACCGATATTTTTTTTTTCATTGGTACGGAACCCCAAAAGATGCGGTATTACACACGTCTGACATTTTCATAATCTAACTTTTCTGTCATCAATCATGTATGCAAAGCTACAGAGTGGCGTCAGGATTATTAAAGAACCCCAAATTGAACGATGAATCTGAGCTATTTGGAGACAACCTTTGGCTCCATATCTGTTTTTCTTTAGGTATACAATAATGTTTATTTTTTATGGGTTCGAATAAAGCTCGCTTGGCTAACATTTTTAATAGGTACCTGAGAGGGTCCTGAAATCTTTTATCGCTATTATTATTCAGTTTTTTTTTTTACTTTATTACGTATGTTTTATACATAGAAACACCTATTTATTTTCCTTTGGTGGCTTTAGTAGCACTGCGGCCATTGATTCGCCAAAGCTGCGGCGTTACAGTTCGCCACTTACCCTTGCAGCTGCTAGGAAATAAAGAATTTTCTCGGGTGTGATGTTTCGTAGTCCATCTGGGGGGAGCAGGTGCTTGCCCAGAATGGTGCTACGTTTCTGCATCTGTGCTCCACACTCTCCTAGCAGATGGAGAGACGTTTTTTCCGCCTCCTCACAAAATCTGATCGCTTAGCGTCAATACGAACATGCGCTTGTTAAGGCGAAGGTGTCCAGTGAGGGCTCTTGTCATGGTGCGAAAGTTGTTTCTAGAGTAGAAAACACCTAGAATACCCCATAAACAACATACAACACAAAAAGGAGTTGATACTACGATTACACTACGGTCTGCATCGTATTAACATTAGTATCGAAATAATACTCGAACCTGCAACGAAGGACCTTCATCTGCTGCGCCATAGAGGTTGTCATAATTCACGTAGTAAGCCATTGGTGTACAAATCCGCCACTTAGCTGGCATATTAATATAAGTAGACGTCTCGTAAATATGTAACAGACCTCCAATAAATTACCGTACTCTGTACAGTCCACCTTATTTCGGATTCCGAGATGATTTGCATCAAAAAAACAAATAAACGTCCGGCGCACTGGACGGTTGATAACCAAAGGACATAGCACTACATTTTTCCCACGTAAATGTCTCATCTTTATTTCATATTTTCATGAATTATTTATCGATGGGCCCAGAAGGATGCCACTTAGAGTGGACATCAATCTGGTTCGCGACCAAAACCAGAGACTACTTGATGTAGCCAGAAGTCAATAAATAACTTTGTTACTATTAGCCGACCAAATAAGCATTTCAAAACTAATTTTTATATCTTACATTTTATAAAATAAAAAATAAAGTGTCAATGATTTCTCTTCATATTTTGACATTTGACCCTGTATACATACCTACATCATATAATTTGAGGAATATTCCGCCCTCAGTTACATCCCTAGGCATTATTAAGTGTGGCGTCTATTTACGAAATTGGACGTTTATTTTTTTATTAAGTTTAGTAATGAACGGGAAATTGTCCATAATTTCCTGTCAAGGTCTTGTAATTGCGTTTATTGGAGTTGGAAACATTAAATAGACGTTTTGACAACGAATAACTAATTTATTCCGGTAAGGTTTGATAGGGTGTGAAAAATATTTTAGTAGGTATGTGTTAAAGAAGTTTTAGGGATACCTACATACCTTCTTATAAAACGATTGTCATTTTCAGATCCAGATTTAGATTCAATAACTTTATTTCTTTAGGCTTACAAAATAAGCACTTTTTCAAGCGATTTCTCTTCACTTAAATTTTTTGTCCACTTGTGGAAGAAGATTTTGAAGCCACTACCCACTACCCGACCTCATAATACCGGAGAACGGTATCCAGAAAGTACAAATACAGTAAACACATGAGCCCGCGTAACGGAATACCCAAAGTACACAACTTGAAAGAACTGCAGATCGAACCGTAGGTACTTTTCAGAATGAGAAGCCATTGTCTGGATTCTTAGATAGCGCTGATGAGGGAAAGTTCTACAATGCTTAAACTACAGAAAATCACAATCAAGTATCTCCCATATCTTTTAAGCAATAAGCCGGTCCTCAATCAAGTCTCCGATTCCTACAAAACGTGGGTAGTCCTATCTTCATTCATCTGCTTTCAGTTAAGAGTTCGGCTATAAAAGGAGAGTCCATTATGGTCAAGAGATAAATCGTATAAATGACATCGAATCTGGGCGTATTCTCGAACTGATCGTATGCGACTTCTTTACTATAATATGTCCCGCGCATTCCGTAGTCTCCGTTAAGACTGACCACCTGGCCTCGACTAGGAGGATAATTACTATTACCGAGATAAGAAATCACGAATTAAATATAAGGGGGAATCAATTATATGACATTGTAAACATTTCAAGTATAGAATTACTAGTTAGGTTACGATAGCAGGTTGATGCGATGGTTCCGTTCCGACGGAGGATCAACATTATGGTTGTGACACCTATAATATTAGCAATGGTTATTTCTATAACAATTCCTTCCGTCTAGGCACATTTGAGTATTGAGGCGACAGCAAAAGTCTAATTAAACAATCAATACCTATTCTGTCTCAGGCTATACTGTCAGTAGTATTATATAGTTATTTTTTGGCAATACATTGCTCGGTAGAGATTTAATCGTATAGATCAGGCCATTCATACAATACCTTAAGCAAAGTGACGACGCACTATCTTCTTATTACTTGTAGGTAACTCAAATCATTTGATAAAATGATTAAAAAAACAGAACCCCTGTAACTTTAAAACTGGATTATTGAGGTGTATTTTTTTGCATGTTGTATTAAATTTCTTTTATTTCCTTAGCTAGGTAAACTATCTAGCTTTCAAATGAGACTACTTTGAATAAAATACACCGTTTACTCAAACAGAAACGAAAAAAAACCAGATGAAGTAGATTTCTTAAAAAAAATTTAAAGCGGCTGTTTTTTTTTTAAATAGCCAACATATAATTTTTATATCCGATATTTATCGATTAGTTAATGTCGTGTATCTGCACATTTCGTTTGATCAAGGTTCGAAAATACACATTAAATATTCATTCTTGGTTATGATTTTACCCTATGTATATTATTTAGTGGGATATTTTTTTATGGAAACATCGCGGTAAAATTATCTATACAATAAAGAAAGTATTTTCAAAATTGGTCTTTATAATTCATCGAGGAATCAACGATTTTACATAAAATCCGAACAAAGAACCTCCTCGCAGGTTTAAAAAAGAAATGATTTAGGTAATAGCTCAACATCCAGAAATAAAAAGCCCATACGTAATGTAATCTCGCATGCGAGATATCCCCGAGAATAGTTCTCCGTATCTTGAATAACATGTCTATCTGTTTGTGTTTGCTTTGTCGATATCTATTTATTAAGTTCAATCAGGGGACAAAGCTCGGGTGTATTCGAGCGAGGCCAAATCCAAGGGAGAGAGGGACGAATAAGAAGCTTTTGCGATTTAAAGGCCTCGGTGGCGCAACAGCAAAGGTGCCTACGACTGCGAGGGTTGCGGGTTCAATTACCACCACCGGGGGATAGAATAGAACGGGTATTTCTAAAATTATACATTTTTACACTCTTTGGGTTACAATATTAAAGGTTTCATGCGGAACACTAACTTTTTAGAAAATATTATATATACTTATATATATAGCCTATGTTCATCAGGGATAATGTAGGGATCTAATGGTGAAATAATTTTTCAAATCGGTCTAATAGCTTCGGAGCCTATACAATTCAAACAAACAAACAATTCAATCTTACCTCTTTATAATATCAGTACAGATACATTCAGAACTAGAACAAAATGTTTGCATTGCAAAACTTATTCCTTACAAGCATAGGTACATACTGTCGAATATTTTTTATTACACTATATTGTTTGATGTACGATAGTAGATTTATGTAAAACAAGATCCGTCGAGTGCGAGAGTAACTCGCGCGCCGTGGGTTTCGAACTTTGGTCAATTATATAAATACAAGGTTCAGTTCAGTTTTTTTTTCAGTTACTTTGGGTGTTAGAGATTTGGGTTACATTAAAGTTGTTCTTCCCTTGACCATTTTTAACATATTAACAAAATGGACTAAAATTTACCTTCTTTCGAGAATTTCGAAACCATGAAAAACACAAGTAAACGCGTAAATAACATCGTTAAGCTTGTGCCTCACGCCGCCGTGCCTCAATATTTCTTCGTAAAATATTAAGGATCTTTCCTCCACGTGGGTAATCTTTGCCTCATATGGGAAATAGGGCCAACATGCAATTTTTAGAAACACACGCGTGGTAAATTGCTGCGCGTGTGGTAAATACACGCGTGTTAAATAAATCGTTTCTGTTTTCGTGTTTGTTGTACAAAGCGTATTAGTTATACTCTTTGTATCTCTGGATATGTTCGGAGTGTTCACGGCTTCAAGGTAGGTGGTTTCCTAAAGTTAGTAATTAAAGTATAACACCAGCTGATAAATATCGAAGTCAATTTCTATACAAACTACGCGATATGGGCCGTAGATCAGATAATTATTATTACAAGATAATTATAATTATCTCAAATATATTAAGTATTTACACTGAAAAACCATATCACGAAAATCGTGATAAAATATAATTTATAATAGGTACATGTAGAAGATGTCTTTATGAAATCAAGGCAAATGTCGTCTAAAATTAAAAAATCAATATTTTCTCTCCATAAACCTAAATTGGTTGATAAACGAAATGCTTTCGATAATCCCCGAAAACCATCCAGCCGATAACTTTTAATTGGCAATCATAGTAATAATATATCGATGCTGAGATCTGGTGCAAATTATTTATATAATTCGAAAGTATTAGATTAATAAATAAAGAGTTAAGTACGTGGATCTAACGGTTTTCCGAAATATAATGATTAGTTTTCACCATTTTAAAATTTAATAATGTACGATTTACACAATTGCTCCGTTGGAGTCAAGTGTCCAATAAAAAGATAAATCGAAGGAGCAAATAAAAAATTTACAATAGATTCCAACCAAAGCACCGTCAGAAGTCTTTATTTTGAGATTGTATTCCTGAATACTCAAACGCAACTCTGATTTAATTACGTCTCGATAAACAGTTTTGCATTGGAAACTGACAAATAATCACGATTTGCAACCATTGCTTATTGGGGGTTAAAATAGTGTAAGTACTTTATCGCACACTAATTTAATCCCCTAATACGCTCTATCAAAAATTATGAATATTAACATGTCAGTCAAATTTTACCCTTGAACCGCCGTGATAGATAGTGATAGATAGGAGATGAATTGAAATACAAAAAAAGACGGATAAAAACCGTACGTGGCAACAGATTATTATCGTCCTCACGCTGTATATTTACGCTAGCCCTGAAAAATGTAGAATACGACGTTTTTGGGATCTCACAAATAGGATGACTAGAGTGATAATTACTCAGTTTTTGATATCAACGGCACAGAAATCAGAAAACCAACAGCATCAGAAATCCAAATCCAAAACATTTGTCAAATCAAACCTTATAACATTATGGATTTCTACATCTATCGAGGCAAACAAACAGCCTTTTATAAACAGAACAATGAACATTGTTATGTATTTGTCATTAATTGAGGGTTGATTTATAAAAAGTAACCTATTTGTGGGTAGTCGATTAAAAGCCAGTTTTGGTAATGAACTCAATCATGGTGTTATCTTTTATTGGCGACTTCGGAAAATAAGTGCTAAATAGGCTAGAATGGCATTCAATACGACGAATATTGTGTTGCCGGGGCCATTTAACCCAAAAACTGATGTGTGGCGTGACTATAAAGAACAATTATTGTGTGCTTTGGACGCGGCGGGTTTGTCGCGAGACTCTAGACAAGACGAAGATAAATCGCGCTCTTTGTTCTTGTCACAGTGCGCGAAAGACACTTACGGATTAATTGCTTCGTTATTAGTGCCGTTACGCCCATGCGAAGTAGAGTTTGGTGCTATATTACGACTTTTGGACAGGTTCTATGAGCCAGAAGTAAATGAGATTCTTCAAGCGGGAAAGTTTCATATACGTGCCCAACTTTACAAGGAAAGCGTGCAGGACTTTGTGGCAGCAATAAGCGCACTAGCGGCTAAGTGCAACTTCACAGACTTGGAGCGGCAAGTGCGGGACAGGCTCGTGCTGGGAGTGCGAGATGAACGTCTGCGCAGAGAGTTACTGAAGACCAAAGGATTGACATGCAAGACGGCGATACAGATGTCTCTCAATCACCAAGCCACTTTTGAAGACATGTATCCGGGCCAGAGTTCAGAGGCTGCTCAACCAAGTTCATCGCAGTCAGCAGCAGAGTCGATGGATATTGGAAAAATTAAATCCAATGAGTGTAAACATTGTACAAGAATACACAAGGCTGGAGAAAAGTGTACATTTGTGAAGGCGAAGTGTTTTAAATGCCATAAGTATGGTCACATAGCAAGAGCTTGTGATAGAAAGACAAAAGTACATCAAGTGGATGATAACGAGCAATCTGAAGGAAAACAGAAGGAAACTGAAGACATGATGGGTGTCTATGCATGCACGGACAGCTATCAACCTGCAATAAAAGCAAATGTTGTCATCGATGGAGCTAGTTTGATGATGGAAATTGATTCCGGAGCATCTCGCAGCATTGTGTCAGAAAATACTTTCAAGAAATTGTGGTCTACACCGCCTGCACTACGGAGTACTAAAGTGCAATTAGTCACATGGACCAGAGACTCTTTGAAGGTGTTAGGAGTGGCAAACGTTCGTGTTGTTTTGGGTGAAAAGGAAGCGCAGTGTGAACTGATCGTTGTATCCGGGGATGGACCTAGCCTATTGGGTCGCAACTGGTTTCAGTCATTGGGACTACAAGTGACTGGGTTGTACTGGGCTGAAGAAGATTTAGTGCCATTTAAGAATGAGTTTCCTGAGCTCTTCAAGGAGGATCTAGGCACATACAAAGGTCCTGAAGTTTCACTACAATTGCGCCCTGATGCAGTACCACGTTTTCTAAAAGCTCGCGCAGTACCATTTCCTATGAAGCAACAGGTGGAACAGGAGCTAAACCGCATGATCAAATCAGGTGTGCTGACCCCGGTGAGATACTCCGAGTGGGCTACCCCATTGAGAATAGTCAAGAAAGAGGATGGATCGTTGCGAATCTGCGGAGATTATCGATCTACTGTGAATGCGTCTATTCAAGTAGACAGGTACCCACTACCGACGTCAGTGGAGGCATTTGAGAAGCTTAGTGGTGGCAGAGTTTTCAGTAAGCTCGACTTGAAACATGCCTATACACAAATGAAAGTTGATGATGAGACGGCTAAGCTATTAACGCTGAATACGCCCATTGGGCTGATGAAAGTTAATCGCCTGGCATTTGGCGTGAGTGCGGCGCCATGTATTTTCCAGCGAGTGATGTCTTCCACACTGGCGGGTATGGAAGGCGTGGCCTGTTTGCTGGACGATGTGGCGGTGGCGGGTGCGACGCTGGAACAGCACAACCAGAGGCTGCATAAGGTGATGGAAAAGCTTAATGAAGTGGGCTTTCGACTGAATAGCAACAAATGTGTATTTGCCGTCAATAGCATCACATTTTTAGGTCACATGATTGATAGCGAAGGACTTCATCCAGCACCTGCCAAAATAAAAGAAATTAAAGAAAAACCAGCGCCTACAAATAAAGAAACTTTGAGAGCCTTTCTGGGTTTATACAACTTTTACCAGAAATTTTTACCTGACCGAGCCACTTTATTGGAGCCTTTGTATCGGCTGCTGGAATCTAAAACGGCTTGGAGGTGGGGTGAAAATGAACAAAGAGCGTTCGATAAAGCTAAACTCTTATTATCATCGGATCTGACATTGGTGGGATATGACCTGAAGAAAGAATTACAGCTTATATGTGATTCATCTGAATACGGAGTAGGTGCTATCATAGCACATGTGATGGAGGATGGATCGGAGAGGCCGATCATGATGGCGTCGCGCACCCTCCAAGTTCATGAGAGGAAGTATGGGCAGATTGATAAGGAAGCTCTTGCAATTATGTTTGGTTTATTAAAATTCCATGAATTTTTGTTGGGTCGCAAGTTTTGCATAATAACAGACCACAAGCCATTGGTGGGCTTGTTTAATCCAGGTAAGCCTATCCCTGAACAGATCTCACCCAGGATGCTACGTTGGTCCTTAAAGTTAGCATGTTATGAGTACACCATCAAGCACAGGCCGGGGAAATCTATTGGCAATGCGGATGCATTAAGTAGATGGACTGAGCCAACTACAGGGACATTACCTGAAGAAAATTTGAAAGAACCACTCAAACGTCCCGGCCATGACTGTTGCCTAAAAATATTTCCGGTCAACCGTTCAGGCCGCAAGTGTTGCCCACGAGACTTTCGTCTAGAAAATTTCATTTTTGCCTATGTAAACACCACGAAAGCTGCTCCTACTTGACGCTAGATGGTTCTGTACACAATAACGCAGCTAATAAGCCAAACCATGGCCAGTTCACAGAAGAAAAAAAAAAAGAAATCTTTTGTTTATTTTCACGTTGCGTCATCAATGGCGTCATTCCTTGTTCCTTGTGTTTGAAACTGAAGTATTAAGTGATTTCTATCCCAATGTATTAGTGTTATACATCAAAACAATCCTCAGGAATCATACTATAGGTTTATCGTAAAATCTAGATGATGCGAGAATGATGCGGCGGTATTTTAATCGCCGAAATGAGGTGTCGAATTACGGCCATTGTTATTGTGTTGTTGGAAAGTGTTTTGGCTAAATGGTGTATGAAATTATTAGATATTCTAATAAAATATGCCTCATAATATGAAAATCAGGTGAGTATTAGTTTATAAACACACTAAGACAATAAAAATAAACAAAATTAAATATGATTAAACGAATTTATCTTGGGCCGTCGTACACATTTGACCTCGCTGACCTCGCGATTTTTCGGTCGAGTGATTAGATTGTTTAAATTTATTTTGGTAGAAAGCGCAATAATTATCCAAAGATTTTGGTATCAATCGAAAGGATAAATCCTACACTTTTTTAGCATGTAATTATCTTGGGCAAGAACAATGTAGTTTTCAAATACAATCGTATGAAAAAATTAGTTAGCTGTATTTTTAGAGAAATCGCAAATTTGCAGCTTTTATTCTAGATTGTACTGCAATTGAGTAATAAGCGTATATTGTGTTGTTAGATTCTAAATTTCAATAGCATTCTGATTGTATTTATTGTTTGGTTGTAGCTGTAGCAGTTGTCGTGCTATAAGCGTTTTTTCGAGACGAGGTAGCGCGTAGAATGCGCGCAGCGGTTTCCCGCGCCGGCGGAACGTTAGACACGCCATCGGTCGCGCGAGCGGGACGCTTGAGTGTTGTTAGAAGAACAACCTAGAGGCTGGAACATAAGCCCTGACAGCATTGCTATGGAGACTAGAAAAGATACTTTGCTCCAGAAGGTATGGTTTCATGTACTGCACGGTTGGCCAAATAAGAATACTGATTCTGAGTTGCACCCATTTTGGGCGAGAAGAGAGGCTCTTTCACACACTAAAAACTGTTTATTGTGGAGTAACAGAGTCATAATCCCAGCTAAGTTACATGAACAAGTGCTTAAAATATTACATGCCCCGCATGCGGGTATAGTACAAACAAAGGCATATGCAAGAGGTTATGTATGGTGGCCTCAGATGGATAATCAGATTGAGCAGATGGTGGCCAGCTGTGAACACTGCCAGCTAGTAAGGAACAGTCCACCGAGAGATCCACAGACCTGGGTCATGTCTGAGAAGCCATGGCAGAGGGTGCATATAGACTTTGCTGGACCGTTTCTAGGAAAGACATTCTTTGTCATGATTGACAGTCACAGTAAATGGATGGAAGCTGAGATTGTGAACTCTATGAGTAGTGGAGCTGTTATTACAGTGATGAGAAGAATTTTTGCATCACAAGGCTTACCTGATGTAGTGGTATCGGATAATGGGAGAGCATTCACTTCAGATGAGTTCAGTAAATTTTTACAGAAAAATGGAATTAGACACCTGTTATCTCCACCTTACCACCCAGCGACAAATGGACAGATAGAGCGGGCTATTCAGACATTTAAAAATAAAATAAAGAAAATGCAGCAATTAAACATGCCATGGAGTGAAATGATAAGCAAAGTGCTTTTTCACTTGAGGACAGTACCTAATAGTGTAACAAACAAAACGCCAGCTGAAATGCTCAATGGTCGCAAGTACAGAACTGCTATTTCGTCTCTCCACCCTGACTCTAGGCAAAGCCGAGGCGAGGAACAGCTGGAGGCGGCGGCGCAGCGCGCGCCCGCACGAGCCTTCGTAGTGGAGCAACCCGTGCTGATCCACATGTATGGTGCCGGGCAGAAGTGGCAGAGGGCCACTGTGGAGATGGTGGAGGGGCCCAGCTCATACAGGGTGAGAACGGAAGATGAAGAGCTACATCGTAGACATGCAGATCAGATACTGGCGAGAACAGTTACAGCAGAAGCTAGATTAACTGACAATGAAAACAAAGATACAACTGTATCGGACTCTCAGGAAACTGCTGAGCCTGACATTGAAGTACCACCCTCAGAGAGGTGGCCGGACATTATTGGTGTACCTATTTGATCTGATAAAGTTTGATTATTTTGTATTCCTAATTTGAATCTTTGAGTTAGCTATTTTGATTTGTATTATTTGTTTTTTGATTTGTTAACTTAATATCAATTTAAAGAAGGAAGGTATGTTATGTATTTGTCATTAATTGAGGGTTGATTTATAAAAAGTAACCTATTTGTGGGTAGTCGATTAAAAGCCAGTTTTGGTAATGAACTCAATCATGGTGTTATCTTTTAAACATGAAATGAAATAAAAAAAAAGAGTTTGAATTCGAAAACAGGCAATAAAAACAGACCAACAGAAGCAGACCAACTGCTTGACGGTCAGAAGACATAATATGTGATTCAACACTCGATGAACACAGACAGAAACACCTGGAAATCTCTTGAGGAAGCCTTTATCTTTGACAGAGGGGTTCATCATTAAATATTTTATAAATACCTACTTGAGTAGGTAATAAGTAATAATACTAATACCACTCATAAAGTTATTATTTTTAAGAAACCAAAACTAGATTAAGAAGGTCTGAGTTTTAAGATAATCAGTAGAAAATTAAAACTAAACAATGAAAACAAATTAAAAGAATAGGTTCAATCAAAGGTACCTACAGTATTTACCTCTACAGTACACAGTTTCCAATTATTATTTACTAGGAGAACTTAGTTCGAACTCAATTATCGGAATAATCCAGTCAGCCCGGAATCTTGCATTTGCACAAGTAAATTGGATGTAAACGTCATCACATCTCGCCACAGAATAGTCGTGAACGTCCAACTGCGTAGTTTGAGTCGGAATTGGACCGGCATTGGGCTGACCACTGGGGTGAACAAGCGAGTGCACGCGGTTTTGCGTGCCGTCATTCGTATTTGCTTTGTGAACGTTTGCGATGACACATTGACGGCCTGCACATGCTTTTACAGGGCCAGCACAGAACAGCAGTTCCATTCAGATTTATTAAGAAAAAGAGATTTATAAAGGACCGACAAGGTAGGGGAAGAAGGGGCGAGCGCGATGCGTGGTTCGCGGTCGAACTGAAGATCATCGACCCTTGGTCTGTTGACGATACGAGACACGATGGTGACGTCTCAATAAGTCGATACAAAATTTTGTAAATTTTCTGCAATGAACATAGGCTATAGAATATCTTCAAAAAAGTTACGCATGAAAAAAAATTCAAGCGAACCCGGGGCGCTTGTAATGCTTGTAAATAATAAAAATATTGATTCAAAAAGTTTCAATTGGTTATCTGTAGTAGTTCCTGTCCACACGATAGAGGCGCTGTAATCAAATCTCTTAAAAGGAGACGTCACGATGACGTCTCGATACTATACATAGGTACTATGGGCTCTGAACAGTTACCAACCTACAGCTGTCGAAATATTTACATATCTACTGTGGTTGGTTGATCCAGTAATTAATTGAATTATATCTACTGTTTGCTATTAATTGTTAGCATAAACACAGATATTCTGGTGGGAACAGATTTGATTGGTGTAGTATTCTAGAAGATAATATTTATTATTATATTAAGCCTGCCTTGGTTCCTCTATTGGGCAAGATATAAATAAACAATAGCTCTTTGTTTATGTTTGAAGGTTTCATTGGAATAAACAATAATAATGTTAAGTTCATCTAAAAATAATAATTACATCTACTTAATAAAAGTACTTATTTCTGTAGTTACAGCAGTTGGGCTATCTGCAGACTGTTGCAATCAATCTAGAGGTATCTAATTAAAATATTTAAAGTAAAAATTTCAGAAACGAAAATTTCTGGCTTAGTAGATGTAGGTATACCCACACCTACAAGAGTTCCTCCTGAGCCCCTGGCTGAAGTGTCATCTTACAAGTTTATTACCTATTTGAATGTTCCCAACAGTAACCCGACAGTAGATTAGTTTTCAAACGCAACTAAAAATAGAAGATTATAAAAAGCTCGTACAAAAGGAAGGCTCCGATAGGCAATCTCTGCACAAAGGTGGGGTGGGTCTTTGATCATTGATGCCCACACCCTCTACCTATAATAACGTACCCAAGTAATTAATTTTTTATTGCCTCCTCGCGAAAGGGTATTTATTACTGTAATAAAAAGGGTACACGAATAATGAAGCTTTTGATGTAGCGATGAATAGTGTTTTTTTATGTGAAAAGTTTTTCCCGGATAAGACTTGGCTATGATTCTTGGGTTTTATTTTATAGCGGTAAAATACACATAAGTTAACCCTTGTTAGAAAGGTAAAAATAGGTATTGTCTCCTCTCGAGATCGTAAATAGATCTATTAACGAAGTTCGCGACGGCTTGTCTTCGTGAAAGGGTGTGTCCGTTTTAGGCCAAGTCTGATTCAATCTAGCGCTGATTTATTTAAAAATCAAATTGATCATCATTTTCTGGATATTTCGTTCAAGTAAAAAAACGAAAATTATTAGTCCTAATCATCAACACTAGCTTTCAACGTACAAATCTGAATCTTTCTCGTACATTCCTGCGCAGAATATTTACTTCACCCTAAGAACCAATCTGCGCCCATTTACTCCTCACAATTACACCACAGCCTAACCTCCAACTCTAAAGCTCGTAATCCACTTCATTTCACAACAAAAAACACGTCCTTACAAGGTCCTTGCTAAACGTGTTTCGAATCGCAACCCTGAAATCAGTCAGGGGTGAAACTGTCCCTGGCTAAGAAATAAATAAGTTTGGGGTAGGCACGTAGCTAAGGGACTCCGATAGTGGAGCTAAAGCATGTTTTCCATTATGAGCTCCAATCAATTTAATAGAGATTTCCGCAAAAGGGTGCCCATTGAAACCAAGATATGTGTGGAAATTCATCATTATCAGAGTAGCCAGTCCCCTGATGCTCATAGGGCTCCAATAACGAGCGTCAAAGCGCCTGCCTTCAGAGCCAGTCAGCATATTTTGCAGATCGTCATAGATCCTGGTCATAAGACGTACTGCACCTCGTTTGAGGAGCCCTCTCACTAATACGTTGTAGAGGTATATATTAAAAATAAATAAATAATGCCGGACATTCCACACAACATCACCTGGCTCCAAACTAAGCAGAGCTTGTATTATGAGTACTAGATGACTGATATACATAATACAATATATTAAATAGATAGATATTTTTTATTATAAATAGAAAACCACCACAACACCCTGAACATAATATCTGCAGATTGTATATACAACATTTATCCTGAGGTGGGAATCGAACCCGCAACCTCCTGCATCGCAGGCGAACCTTCGCTCACCGCGCCACAAAGGTCGTCGATCGGTTATCGGGTTGTCGGGTTATCGTTCGTGTTTCATTTATGTTCTTTTTGAGAGCATTTTTAAAAAAAATTGACAGACGGGTAGAACTGAACTTCCTTAGCTTATTTTAAAATATACGCAACAGCTGAAACAAGTTTTAATATTTTATACATAAAAACTTTTGCGTATTGCGATGCCGTGTTCAGCATTATTTATTTATTTGTTGAGACAAATTAATTTATTTTCACCATGATCAGCTTTATAGCTTGCCAAGTCACTATAGATGTACATAATTACAATGTTATTCTATAATTTATCCATCAGACATTCATTAACATTGCAATAAGCCTTCTTAATTAACTATTCTCTAATTTATGTTTCAAAATAATCATAGTGTTACTTTCTTTAATGCTCGCAGATAGGTGATAATGATAAATGTACATAAGAGGTGCCGCCGTACTTTAATATTGTATACTAGCGGTCCGCTCTGGCTTCACACGGGTATTTAGCAAAAAATAAATTTTTCATACGGATCCCTAACATTTTTTTAAATTATAGAGTATTTTACCTATGTATGTTTATCACGGAAAATGTAAGATTCTATTGGTGAAAGTATTTTTCAAATCGGTCCAGTAGTTTCGGAGCCTATTCAATTCAAATCAACAAACAATCAAATCTTTTCTCTCCATAATATTAGTATAGATATAGATATATTCGACATTTCATATTTCGATATATGAACTGTTTCGCCGACCATAAACTAACCCGTATCTATTATTGCTCAATTAGTATTGAGTTGAACTAGTATAGATTACACAATAGCTCCTACCTTTCTTTACAGCACAAAAACCATTAGATTTAAACGCACAGTAATTACTTCTCCGAAACTAGACAAAAACTAACGGCAATCGATCTAAACGACGAAACACATTTGTTGTCCTTGGAGTTATAATGAACCACGCCATAGACTGGTATTTTATCCTTAGTCGCTCGCCTCCGGGCTACCGTTACTAACGAGGGCTTGTCGAACACGATGCAGAGGTCTACATCACTAAGCCCCCCGAATAGGTATTTTTATCCATGTGCGATGTGTGGGAATAGGTGGGGGGTGGAATAGGGCTTCAATTAAATGAACTAACTTGGCGACCCTGGGAAAACTGAGATAATACTGGACAAAAAGCCTCACAATTCAAGGAACTAAATACTTAAACAGAGTGTCGTTGTTGGACAATGTCCACGCATTTATTTTCTTACTTAATGAAGAATAAAAAAATCATATAAACTGTAAATTGTTACTTCGATAAAATATTGAAGTTCTTATTTTTTTTAATAGGGCAAAAAGCCTTTATTAACAAATAAAATTACAATGATCCAACTAAATAAAAACTAGTATTTACAATTGAAACAATTGAGCTAACTGCAGATTGTTGCGAACAAACTACAGGTAGCTGATCCATATCAGTACCAGTTGGAAGTGTACCCAAGATGCTGGCTGCATTGCCACTTTGTATGGCAATGCTGATGCGCTGCGCCAGATATTGACCAGCATATTGAAGTTCTTGATAGTCACGGTATTTTTTAATCGGATAATAGATATCACTAAATTAAAAGAGGAAAGCAAATGAAATATTACGTTACCTTCTTTCGTTCAATCAGTGAAAATAACTGCGTCGACTGAGAGGTATCTATAGGTGACAGGATGAGGTCAGATTCAACGAATCTTTGGCTGTTGACTGATTGTTGTAATAGTTTGTTAACTAAATAAGATAATTTTGTTTCAAGGAAATAATATACATTGATTTGAAACTAAATAAAATGAGAGCACGATATTAGTTTGCATTTATTATAAGTTCTACTAAGTAATAAAATCTTACACGCACATTGGTAGTATACTAGTTTACCTAAATATAGGTTTATACAACATTTTTATAGAACCAACGTGGCTTTGCTAGCTTTTATTTTGATTATTGAATTATCATATTTTGAGCCAGAACTCTGGGCTCTCTGCCAAATTTGTATTGCCTAAATGAATTTATTTTACACATCGTTATGTACAATATTCATGTCAGTTTTAATATTCAACCAATAAAAGCAGGTGATAAAACTTATTCGTAATCGGTACAAATGTTGAAAATAGCTAGAGCATGCTAATTAAGTTTGTTGGCTAAGTTTTTTTGATTTTTTAGTTAGAAGTACTTAATTATAAATTCAAAAGTTTGATTTTAATGATGTTGAAGAGCTACCATGTACTAAGTACTAAACGAAACGGTTTGACTTTTCATACATGCAGTTCTAAACCCAGATTCTTCCAGTTTTGCTATCATCCAAACTGCTGTTTAACCGAAAAATCTACTTTTTATCCTGTAAACCGGGGTACGTTTCCGTTCATTCAGACGGTTCATATAAGAAAGCACGAGGTATAATTACTGCTCTAAGATGGCGTCTTTACGTAAGATTTACGATATTTACGAATGCGGCACGCAACTTTATTATTTCCAATAGGCCGTGGAAGATGTATCGCCGAGCTTTTGATTTATTTGTCTTCGCCCATCGCTCTCATTTTGTCCCCACTTGAACTTTTGAAGGTCCTACCTACCAACCAACACACTACCGGCTTACAATACTCGTATAGCTGCTTATCTGTTTATCTTTGAATAAAACTTTTCATGGTCATATCAAAACGTATGAATGATAAATTTATTATATAAGGTATACAATTTAGTATCGTAAGAGATATACCTATAGGTACAAGTATTCATACTCGTTTTTTGTTTTAAATTTCCAACTTATATAAAACAATGGACAAGGCTATACATACATGCATGATTAGACATACTTTGATCACCCGGCTCCGGTCGAGCGTGAGATGCTCATATAGACCTGCCCACCGTGTGCATTGGTCACTGGTCACACTTGGGGGAGGGGGGAGAGAGGCTTTATACTAATATTTTAAATGCAAAAGTTTAGATGAATGTATTCATAGATGTAGTTTTAGACTTCAGTCAAACATGTTAATGTGTCACGTGTTTTCCCCTGGATACGTACGTACTCGATGGCTTTCCCTGAGTATAAAATAGTTAGGACTAAGCATAATACTTTTTTTAACGTGTAAGTTGTTGGCTACTGGCTATAAAGCTACTGGTTATAATTATAAGTAAAGCATAGGTATAATGATATCTGATGGCAGGCAGATGTACTATAAAATAGAGCTCTATGGCGCTATATTAATTTAATTACTAATTTAAGCCCTAGATCCAACTAGTAGATATAACAACACCAGCTGTACCAACATGTATTTCATGCAATAAACGATACTTTACTTTACTTTAGTGTTGATTATAAAAAATCATGCAAAAACATCCTTATACCTTAATTAAAATGCCATTCAATAAATTCGACCGTTCCGAATGCAAGCCGTTTACAAAGGATCGGAGTTCAAAAGGCAGGAACTGTTCAACGCTCCGTCCAAAAATGCGCTGAAACCGATTTACACCGAACTCTATAATAAAGTGGATAGGATCTGCATTGGACATAAATAAACTTTCACAAAGTACCTGCCTGTCCATTGTACGCGGAATCGAATCTTGTTACTGACAGGGTCGGATCAGATCTTGACTAAACTAAACTAAACATTTAACTTTGGCTTGCATGGATCAGACATTGCTATAGGCCTTATCTTTAGTAATCCATTCCGCTCAGGCTGATGAAAAATTTATTCTCTTATCCGGCTCCTAAAATAGAAAAATATTTACTTAGATCTAACACTTTTATGGCGCCTCTTTCCAAATATCACTATTCCGTACGCAACACTCTAAATTGGAACACAGTAGGTCTGACCCACCGCGTAACGTAGCTTCCTACACTTATAATCCTAATCATCGTGCACGGGTACCCACGACGAGGGCCTAGAGCCTAGTGTGGTGCCGTAGACAATCTGATAGACATACCTACCTACTATACCTAGCTAGCTAATAAGTAATTTTCTATATTTATGTATGCCTAAATTAATTATTAAAATGCCATTATTAACAAAGGAAATTACAATTATCTAACTCAATATTTTTTTTATTGATCGTAAATAATATTGAACTTTTGTATTTTTTCTACTGCCAATACCTATATACTTAATATTGTTGGTCACTTACAGATCCATAAAAAAATTAGAAAGCTGTTGTGATCAGTCAGATTTGCCCCTATTTCATGTACAGCAACAGCCTAAGTCTGTCCCTGACAATGTCGGACATAGCTACCAGACAACATCAAATTGAATTCGAGCACTTACTCGTTTAGTTCGGGGCACGAGTCGCGACTCCCTTTCTACATTTATATGTGCCCCGAACTATTGTACTTTGGACTAAATGTGACTTTCTGTGCAAGGCTTTGCAGATTGCTTCACTAAGGGGTAAACTTGATAATAAATACGTAGTTATTGAAGCGTTTTATGGTGAATGTTTTTAAACTTACGCGATCTGAAGTTTTTTATGTATAAATAATACATATAATAAAAAAATATAACGTTATTTATTTACTACAATCATCAGTTATCTATAACCCACGAAACAAACTTTGGGGCTAGATGATGCCGGACCATATAGGTTCAGCAAAATTTATCAAATTTAACTCGTATATTGTTAACGGAGGTCGTATATACGCGTAATTTCTGAATTACTTGCGTTACAAATATTATTATGAATAGTTTAGTTTTAAATTAGTGCAGCCTGCGCAGGTAATGCCTAAAAAGTGATTTACTGTAATGAGCTGTTGAAACGCTGAAATCAGACATAGCCGCACAGAACTTAGCTGGTTACCTCGATAATTACTTTTAAACTCGCAATTTCTCGGAATAAATGTTACTAATTCTTGAACTTCTTACGTCTAGCAAAGTGTTTTGTATCATAACCTTGTAACACAGATCATATATTTATATTCTAATTTGCGTTGTTTTAGTTTATCGTCTTATAATATTTCAAGCCGGTGCGTGTCCGGTGATGAATTCCACGCTCAGTCTCTTCTCTACAGAAGCTGGGTCATCCGATGACCGTCATCGCAACGTGATTCGATCTTTTTCGCCTCGTAGGTAACTTGCGGGGAACAAAGAATTTATCCCTACTTAAGACACGAACTTTTACAAAGCGTACGTAATGCCTTCCTAAATCCGGTGTTCTTCAATCTTCATAATGACTGTGTAATAATCTAGATAGGTAAAGAGAGCAAAGGACTGGTTCTTTACCTCCGCCATTTTTCTTTTTGCACCAAATGAATCCATAGTTTCAAAGAGACCTAGCTGGGTAAATTACCCTTTGACGGAGGGCATTGGAGCCCATAAATTATGCAGTAAGCACCATTCCGCAGCGAAACCGAAAACCGGTAATTTATTTGTATGATTTCTATTTTATATCGGTATTTTGGTGGGTTTAAGTCAGCTATTAAACGGTCTTGCAATTTTGTTGAACCGTGGGTCCTTTAGTAGGAATGAACCTTGATAAAATATTACCTAAACTGAAATAGAACACTTATTTCAGGCAACGTAAGAATAGAACACTGTGAGAACTAGTTCCAAGGTCGTAACTTGTGTTCATAATTAAAAAGATACGGACAGTTACGACGTGTATGTAAAAAAATGTATACCATGACCACTGCCTCCATACATGTCTTCAACTTGTTAGACTGTGTTTTTTGTGTATCGTGGGAGAAGGGAGCGAGACGGATTTTTTATATTTTCCCCCGACTGAAAACAACTAGTTACCTGAAATTTTTCGTCGAAGTTGGCCTAGAATAAAAACGCGTGTGCAGCCGAGGGCAGAAGCTTGTTTTTAATAATAAAATTACTCCGATATAGGTACTCAGCCGTGGATATGATCCATTTTGGTACGTTTATGCGCAGCCATTGTACACTTGAAAAGCTTCTACAGGTACAGATCTATAAAAACATCATCCTGTATCTTAAGAGAAAATTGAAGCTCAGAGAACAAGAGTAACTCATCAAAGTTGTAATTTGGTTCGTAGATACAGCTCAGGAGTGTACTCAGGTGTGATTAAAGGTATAATGTGGGGGAAAAGAGGGAAAATGCGCGCGTCCAAAGTTACCATTCAAAGATTTCCTGGGAGAAATATTTCAGAATGAGGCAATTTTTGTTAATTGTTTTTATATGAGTTTTGGTGGTTTTATACACTTTACAGTGATGTACTACAGGGTGTTCGAGATTTAATGTAAAATAAAATATTATGTATGTAATATAATGCATGAAGTATATCGGTTATTTAAAACCCATAACACGAGCTCTGAACTATATCATGCCAAGTGAATTTTCCAGCACTATTTATGATTTATATATTTTAAGGATTAGGATAAGCTTAACTATTTGAAAGCCTTAATTGCCACCGGAAACGTCAATCAAAATACTATGGCAGTCAAAGTAGCTTTCCTAAATAACATTATGATATTAGGGAAATGATGTAGTTTTACCTGTCAAATGACCAATAAAATGACAATCAATGATTCCCACTGGAATATGACAGCCAGAAATATTTTCCTCTAGCCTCAGTACGTCCCTGTATAGCAACTGATTGGCAACAACAAATGGGGTGGAAACTGATTTTGGACTTAGTTAAAGACATCGCCCTTGGGATGTTTCGTTTTCGATGCTAGGGCAGGAGCCCAATCTCGAACTTATACGAGACCTGTGATGTGACGAAAACATTCGTGCACAATATTTTTGTTACCTGTCTACCTAAACAAACTAACAGTCAGGTTTTGGTAGACACGTTAATCATAATCATCTTACCCGTTTCCCACTGAGGTGGGGTCGGAACTACGGTTTCTTCTTCCATACGCGGTCAGGTTTACATATTATGTAGTTATATAAGTTTTATAAAATTGAAATAAACTAGGTAGTCTGTCCTACGAGTATACTTAAGCTGCGTTTTTGGGGCAGAGGCCGAAGTTATGAGTTTTCAATGTAAATTAACTTGGAGCGGCCAAAATTCCATTTTATTTGAGTAATACTGTCTTGTCGGCATGTATTTATTGACCTCAGAGGTCCAAGACTTTCGCACCTGCCTTGGAAGAGGAACTTGCTTTCTCGAGATGCTATTGTTTTTTTAATTGATTTTGTATGTCAATGCGTTTATTTTTTAAGTTAAACAATAACTAGTTTGCAATTCCTGGAAGGAAAATTATAAAATCTACCAACATTTTAACGATACAGTTTTTTTGGGTTAATTGTAACAAATACGATTAGTTTGACTGTAGACAGAAGCAGGTCTGTGACTAAACTGACTACCTAGCTACCGAAATAAAAGTTTTTATTTTTTTATTTATCCACTTTAATCACTTTTTAAAACCAATTACATTAATAAACAGTCATTAAATATCATAATAAAGCATAATTTACAAAAGTCAATAGGTATTGAATGTCACCTAACCAGTTTATTTATTTTATTAATACTGATTACCTATGTTCAAAATTTAATTAATTATGATAATAAGTAATGTTACCATTTTCCGATTGTTCTTATCAAAAAGTGTTTATCACGTTCAGGTAGGCTCTACATATTAGAATAAAATATATTCTACTCTACTATTCTCTTTTTCCATATTCACAAAGCTTGTTCGGTTCCAACCTGTTCACTTCCAAACTAGTCGTAGATCTATTTTGAATGTGATTTTGGTAAACTTCAAGGTATGAACGGAAAAGGCGGGATACCTGATCGAAGGTAGGATAGGAAGGTATCGTAACTTCACAGCCACGGTGCCGTCTCCCGCCCTACACGAGTTATCCGGCGGGGTAGGAACTCTTGATTGTAACATTGTTGGTTCGTAATTTTCTTATTCATCCCAAGTAACTCTATACCGACTGAATCGATTATAGTTGGTTCGACTCGAGAAAGGTTCCTAATGGGGATGACATCTCTTGTTGTCATTTTGTTTTAATGCGGAAGAGGATTATATATGTATTTTGTAAGGAAACCTGCAAATCCAAGCAATTACTTCTGTGAGTACTTAACTTTTCTCATTTTTATCTGTGCAACTTTGTAAAATAAATGATGTGATAGTTCATATGTGATCGTCACTTTATTGGTAAGCCGTAATTGTAAAAATGCATCGACGATTACAATAGGAATCAATCGCTTTCAGCGGTAAGGCTGCCAATTGTGCAACTCCTTTTAATTCATGTTTTCTGTTCTGTTTTACTCTATCTTGGTATGCAATAAAATGTATTTGTATTGTATTGTATCGACAGACCTGAACGAGTTTTATCTTGTACTTTTAATAGAACATTCGATAATAACAGATTTATCAAACAACCAACACTAAAAATTAAAACACCGTTTGATAACATTGTACCTATGTACCTACTAATAGCCAAATGACGGTCATTTCATCGAGTACGAGTTGGTCGACTGTCGTGTGTATTTGAAGCCTTCAATATATTTTGAAAATTCACACTTGATATTTTAAAACTCCAATATCACAATTTGTAGTTTTTTTTTCATAATAGTATTATTATTTTAAATTTCAAGTTGATAGCAGCAGTAGTTGCTGAAATATTAAACAGTAGGGTTTCCTTAACCTAACTCGAAACCCTTATATAAAATACTAGCTGTCCGCCCCGGCTTCGCACGGGAATAAAACAAAATTTTCAGAAATTATATACGAAATGATATAATAACATTTCACAGTTTTCATACGGATCCCTTACTTCTTTTAACAGCATTGAAGTTTTTGACATTGACTCGACACTCCATGACTGACACTGGCCGTAGAGAAAAAGCAAGCACCGTGCGCTATATTCAACCTCTTTTTCTATTATGACGCGAAAGAGACACAAAAATAGGTTGAATATACAGCGCACGGTTCAATTATTGAATTTTTCATGTGGATCCCTAACTTTTTTGAAAATATTATATAGCCTATGTTCATCACGGAAAACTTAAGATTCTAATGGTGAAAGAATTTTTCAAATTGGTCCAGTAGTTTCGGAGCCTATTCAATTCAAACAAACAAACAAACAAACAAACAAACAAACAAACATACAAACAATCAAATCTTTCCTCTTTATAATATTAGTATAGATAAGGCATACCGCTTTTATCCATTTTGCTTACCCGTTCATTCATTACATTTTCTTGAAAACGTATAAAGATCGCTCTGCGCTATAAAATTCCTTTCCTTTTCCCTTATTGAAGACGTCTCTTGTGTCTACGTGCTTTCGGGAGGACAATATGGACGGGTCCATTGTTCCGGGGCTTCAGATCGTTGGGTTTGAGACGTAGCTAATGGGATGACGTGACCCACTCATTAGGTTGATTACTCCGAGCTTGTGGCTGTCGAAAGAATGACGAGACCTCGGAGTTTCTTGCCAGGATGCAAGAAATGATTATCATCGTGTAGGCTACCTACTTCTCAGAGGCCATAGGTAAGAGCGTACCTATTTCTTGAGATGTGACTGTTATCGGTCACGTAAAGTGCAATTTTACAACAGAAGTAACGTCGTATTGTGGCACAAATCGAACTTTTGTATTAGGCGACAAATTTAATGCGATACCACTATAAATTGGGCTCGTGTGGCCTCAGCCGTACACTGCATGATATACTCCCTACGTGATAACTAACTTGTCCCGTTTTAAAATAAACATTTAACGGATCATATAGAAAGACTAGATCAATTGAATCCCGAAAAGTCAAAAGCTATACATGAAAATCGCCTCCAAAGCCGCTAGCAAAAGCTGTCATAAATATTTAAAGTGCACGAACGCAGATCCATGCCTCTATTCAAATATTTATTATTCCAAAAGACCATTCGGACATTATAAAACAAATATAAATAAAGATAAAGTTTTACTTTCACCACGAGGCACACTGCCAACTGGCATCGCAGTTCGTACAATCAGGCGAGTTTTGCTTATCGCTGACATTATCAAAGTTCTAGCCTAGTTCTGAGTGAGTAAACTTTTTGCTAATATCGCCGCAGCCGCGCCCAAAGGACTTGTAGATGGTATCTTATTGCGGCGAAGCCAAAATGTTATGAACTGGCGGCGTGTGGGGCGGGTACGTACATACAACGCTCGTCATGACCTATCTAAGATGTTAGTCGGTGTATGGTGCTATGTGGTTTTCTAAGTATCTTCAGCTTCTGTATAGTCAAGTTCAAACAGTTCAGTGTTAGTTCAAGCGGAATATTTTATGCCAACAAACTACGAGTCTACGTCGTAGAAGTTACGCCGTCATAGCATGTTGCAACTACGAGCATGTCATTGAATGAATGAAGACGAATAAGTAATTAGAAGTAAACTAACTCCTATTATTCTTAATCTTTGGAATAATGCATTACCTTTGTACCTACTAGAAATGATTCAATACTTTATGATAGGCTATTGATCCCACATGTACCTAGGTAATAATAGCAATTAAATCACTTGCAAGCAATGATTTCTGACAAAATATTGTAAATTTAGTTTATTTGTTTTGGATTAAATGCTAGTATTTAACCGGCTTGAGCAGTTTCCAATAAAACAGTGTACTATAATAGTGATTATAGTACACTGTTTTATTGGAAACTGCGTAGTATAGTGATACTACCAAAAATGTATTGTATTATTTCTTACAAATTTTAACTGATTATTATTATTTTAACTGATTTATTGAAACTACTGGAGCAATTTGAAAAATTCTTCACTATTAGACTCCAACTTTATATTTGAGGAACATGTTTTCAAAAAATTTAGATATCCGTATGCAAACTCAAATAACATAACCCGTGTAACTTATAATATTTAATTTATTTTTGTAATACTAGCGGACCGCTGTTATAAAATATATTGTGTGTTTGTTGCAGATGAGATGGCGACTGGCCGGCGGGATGGGGCTGCCGCTGGCTGCCGCAGTCTTCTGCATGCTGCCTCTCTTCACCTCCTCCACCGGAGACATACGTACGTACTCATTATATATACGTACGTACTGATCAGATATACGTACGTACTGATCAGATATACGTACGTACTCATTAGATATACGTACGTACTCATTAGACATACGTACGTACTCATTAGATGTACGTTCGTACTCATTAGATATACGTACGTACACATCAGATATACGTACGTACTCATTAGATGTACGTACGTACTCATTAGATATACGTACGTACTCATTAGATATACGTACGTACTCATTCAAAATCAAAATCAAAATCAAAGTGCTTTATTTCCTTTAGACCTTACAGGACTCTTGGACACGTCACAAAATAAAAGTTAAATAAGAAATAAAATTCGATATACGTACTTACTCATTGGATATACGTACGTACTCGGAGAAGTTTATCTACTCTATTGAAGAGCTCTAAGATTATCTGTAATTACGTAATTAGACATGTTTATTTATTTATTTGTAAACATGCACTTCTATCATTACGGGCACACCCAATGCAATAGATTGAGCTGCAATAGATTTCAAGACATCCCAATGCGATGTCTTCTTTTAATTCTTTACAAAAATTAAAATTGTATAATTTTTAGTTTATTCTATTTTCCGTATACATTATATTTTGGTAATATGGACTAAATAAATAAAAATAAACTCATTAGCTCCTCCCGGCGCCGCCCGCCGCCTCATGGGATAGTAAGTCATGGACATGTCACGTACCTTGACAAATGATTTTTCACGAGGACGAGACCCTTATTTTTAGCATTCACTGTGGATGTGGAGTTTACACAGACTAAATAAAATTAAAATGTTGACTTATTTATAACGAAGTTTTATTATTATATTATAATTGTTATATTAAATACTATATTATATACTAGCGGTCCGCCGCGGCTTCGCACAGGTATCAAACAGTCAAATCTTTCCTCTCTTTATAATGTTAGTATATACCTCTAGATTGCCTATATCTAAGAAACTATAATATGTAAAAATAAAAAACCCTACAAGTAAGTTGATACCTTAGAGGACGTCATATGAATTTTCTAGTGGTTTCTTTTCCAATTCTTCCACTTGTAAACAAAAAATTGAAAATTCTGGTAAATAGAAATCAATAACAAATTATTTCTTTTTTTTATCATAATTATCCGTATGAAATTTGACTTGTCTAACTGCATATTTTGTCGCTTCAGCCGTCTACAGAACCGGAGTTTCATGTAAGCCTAAAGAAATAAAGTTATTGAATACGAATCTGAAAAGCTCGTTCTGCTTGCGGTTCGGTTCTGTAGACGGCTGAAGCGGCTGTCAATAGGTCATTGACAAATTGTCTAAGTGCTTATTTTGTAAGCCTAAAGAAATAAAGTTATTGAATCTGAATGTGACGTACCTACGTGCAGGTCACCACGGCACGCGGGCGCGGGGGTGGCGGCAGGGGGTGGCGCCCCCCTCGGACGTCACCGCAAACAACTCCGTCAGCAACATCACGGCGCAGCTCGGCGGCACCGCCTACCTGCACTGTCTCGTCGGACACCTCAGTGAGAGAGGAGTAAGTATTACATTGAATCCAACACAGCATCATCTAGTCCTTAGCTTGTAATCTATATAATAAGCTTCCATCTGAAGCAACTGAGCTATTCGAAAATTTAAACAGTACATAAAACAAAATCTTATCAAGAAAGCCTTTTACTGGATAGATGATTTTATAATGATGTTAATGCTTGGCCAGATGTCGCTCCATTCCACACCAACAATAGCATGTAAGAAACTGAATGTTGTGCTTAGCTTTTGGTATAGGTACTTATTTAAATAATTATTGACATTTATTGTCTAAATCACATGAAACTTAAATTTAGGTAAGCAAAACCAAAATTGTATTTTGTATTTATTGTATTGATGTAATTAGGACGGCCAAGCCAACTATACTAATTATAGTAAATGATAGTCGTCCTCTAACTTTCTTTAATTAATATCACAGACTACAGATGCTTTTTGTGAAAATTTTTAAGTAGCTTTGAGAATCTTAATCTCTTAATAATTATTCATTAAGTTAGCTGTAATTCTGAATATTTTATAAATAAATACAGTAAGTTTTATATCTATAGTTAGATCAAATAATATAAATCCAGCGCTTGCAGTGATATTATTCTTGGTCTACCTGTGAACCTTCATGCAGTTTGTAGATATCATTGCTAAATGGTCTGTGTTGTTACAGCAAGTTTCGTGGATAAGGAAGCGGGACTGGCATATCCTGAGCTCCGGCAAGTTCACGTACACAAACGACGAGAGGTTCCAGGTAAATTGGACACTGGTTTTAAGGACCTACGTACGCATAGTAGGGTATTTATAAAATGTCGTTTGGGAGAGATTTGTACATTTACAGATCTCTGTCTATTCTTTCACTATACTTGTAACTCTTAAATAATGAATATTATTGCACTCAAACCAATTGGCATCTCAAGAACATATGTAGACCCTAGCAATTCTGTAAAATCTACATAAATATTAGGAAATAATTATTGTCTCTTCCCGAAGATATTTCATGAGACAACACAAACTATATGTACACTAGATTATCTCTAAGTAACACAACCGGAATACAAAGCTCAGTTTTTTCTGGGATTGTTATCTTATTGAATAAAAGTTCTGAAAGAATAGCTACGTATACTCGTATGTTGAGTCATTAGCGTACAATCAGATTAGTTCCGTTCAGTTTCAATACACAAGCCACGAGGCCGTATTGTATCGATTGCCTTTATGTTAATTTCATGCTTACTCGTCTAAAATCTAAATGAACCGTTATGAGTACGTTCCTAACCAGACTTTAGTGTGATATTGTTGCCAAGCTTTAACCGCTGAGCTTGTGGTTTTAAGAGAAAATAAGCCAATAGCTAACTGTGATAATATTTGTAGAGGTTTATAGAATGTTTATATTGAGTAAATAGCTTCTCCGTTTTAACGTACTCGTAGGTAAGTATGAAGAATGCCTGTTAATTACCTACTGTCGAAAGAAAGATATGTGTAAAATGAAATAAAAGTCAATACAAAACAATTTAAACCTAGTCTTACAGCTTGTTTCAATAGCTTTCAGTAAAAGTAATCAAAATCAGCCTAAGCAGAAGGATTAAATTTTAAGACTTAACTTAATAATAGGCCGTGTGGTGCCGGCATAGAATTTCACCACCCCAACTCTTCCCGTGGGTGTCGTAAGAGGCGACTAAGGGAAACACACCGGGGGGCGGGCAGCAGCGCCTTCTGCAGAACAACTACACCGAACTGCGATCCCCAACCCGCATGCCCAGCGTGGGGATTATGGGCAATAACCCCCAAATGATGATGCCATCTATGGCGCTCATTAGGGGAGGCCTATGTCCAGCAGTGGACTATTATAGGCTGGTGATGATGATGAACTTAATAATAAGCAAGGAGCAAACTCCGCGCGCGCGGTACGTATGCTTTCGATCAAAGCGATGCGCTCGACGCTAGTCTCGAGGTCAAAAGGTTAATCCACTTCGATAAAAGAAGGAATAATTTTATTTCTTTAGGCTGTCGCTTTAGCTTACTTAATAAGCCCTTACATTTTGTTCGGCAATATGTATTTTTAATGTGTGCCGATTTCTCCGCCAAATATTGGACCGATTTGAATATTCTTTCGCTTTTGTATATTGAAGTGAAATTTATTTATTTCAATTACCTATTTAAATTCTAATTTTATGGAAATTCTTGAAAATAGCAGAGATTAAAAACTCCCAAAAAAAGTGACGAAAAAGTGACTTTCAATACAAACACACGACACTTCTCTTCTGATTCGTAGCATTATTGTCAGAACGGTCATGGTCGTCATGACAAGAAGTCTTTGGTTCCACCTACGGCAGATCTTATCTGGTCAGTCCACCGCAAAGGCGATCTACTCGGTCCTCTTTCCCACATTTCCCCGCACATACACGCCTCTAACTGATATAAAAACTTTAATCCTACAATTTTTTGCCCAAAGAGCTCTATCGGGTTTACCCAAAAAGGTCAGCTTGGGACTTCTCCAAAATAAACTGAGTTTAGCATCACGCGGCACATTCGTTAGCATTTAGAGCCGGTTAATTTTGCGGCTGGCCAAATTCAGAACAATTTACGCTTCCCGGGTACTATGTATTTTAATAAGTCTCACCTGTATTTATTTTGCATGGCCGCATAAATTGGTTAGATGACGTACACGGGTTAGATTTGAACGGCCCCGTGCGATAATTGGATTAAATAATGGAAGATGCTGCAGGGTAAGGGTTTATTCCTAATTCTTTTTGCCATACATTCCGTTATGAAAATTTTTGAGTAGGAAGAATTGTTTAACTGAAGGGTTGCTTTTCCTTGGTGAAACGCTTCAGTTGATTGTAGTGAGTTTTAGCTGTTTACTATTAGGTACTAGAAGGTTTGTCCACCGCGTATCTATTGAGAGAGAAAAATCTGTCAATTGCGCTTGCCGTATTCTGATAAGATGTAGTAATTCCATTTAGAATACGACCCCTTGTTATTTTTAAATATTGATATCAAAGATTTAAATCGTTAGATACGCTCTTTCCGCAGTGAGTCCGCGCCACGTTGTTGCAAAGTTAAGGTGAGCCAGCTCGCACAGTTGGAATCAGTGTAGATCGAAGCACAGTGTTATCCGGACGTGTTAAAACCAATCGTAACTGCCAATTTTTGCAAGAAAAGTTTCACAAAATGCCATCGTGTGTGTTTCGGAAGTGTAAAAACAATTCTACAAATACAAACAAAGCTAAAGTTGTAACATTTCACTCGTAAGTATTGCGATTTAATTAAATAACTTTTATTTATCATTCCGCGATCTCAATTACAAATTTAAATGGCGAGTGCACGAAAAAGATAGTAGTGTTTGCAAATAATGTGGGAGAAAAAGAGATGACACAATTTTTGGTGTCGGGGCGTATCTAACGATTTAAATCTTTGATTGATATTGGTGTTATTCTTAATTCACCGAAACTAAACTAACGGACAGAATTAGAAGTATTCCCGTCCGTATTACAATCGAAATAAAAAGTTAGGAATATTTTTAGTGGTGTCATTACCTTATAACAGTTTTGGCGACATCAATTGTGCACATTACCTTTGATACTTGAATGCCTGGCTATAAATTAAGGAAAATACGCTGTCCCAGCATTTATACGTATCAGCCTCACTCAGAAAGGCATTTCTCGGTAAATTATGCTGACAATGATCTGATAAGGCTGAGATAGGACCGCTCACTAAGCGCGCACTCACACGAGGCCGCTGACCAGTGTTGCCAGATAGGGAAACCAAAATTACAGTGTTAGAGCCTTGAAAATACAGTGTTTACAACAAAAATACAGTGTTTGTCTAAATAAAAATGCAGTGCTTTTTACAGTGGAATTCACGTACCATTCTTTAATTATTTCTATTATCTTACCAACTAAACATTCGATTATTCACTGTCACTCTCGTTTAATCCAACTCCTCTCCCTGTTTTATAAATTCCCGAGTCAAAGGCCTTAAGCATTTTGTCTGTTGGGATAAAGCAGACATGATAATTTCTGGTAACAACAATAAAACTCAACTCAGTCAGTCAAACAAAACCCCTCACTCGTAATGTTTTTATAATGGACTCTGCAATCATGGATTTATGAAAAGTAAGGATAGCATCCTGTCAAATCAAACTTGAATCCTAACAATGGCGGAATGACATTGAGTGTCATTGTATATCGAGACGCCAACTGAAGAAAAATTTACCCATAATTTTTATAAATATTCTTCCTAATAATTGTTTACAAATGAATATGTAGATTATAAAAAATCTACGTAGGTACTTTTACTTTTACTGCTTTAGCCACGGTCATCGTCTATTAGACCTACTTTTTATAATTTTCAATTTACGCCAGCGCTTTATGGTGCTAACTGCAGTGAATTTGATTATCCCACAAGCACAGAACAGAACACTGTACTTTCCCGGGATCAAATAGATACTAATCGAAGAAATTTCAACAAAATCTGTTCAGCCCTCAGTGTATTCCAACTCTCCGTTCACTGTCTAATTTTAGTTTTAAAAAATTATTCTTTGTGCCTATTAACTGGCTGACAACTTTTTTCTGCCTGATGCTTCGCATGCGTTGTTCCTATGGAAATGCCTAACCGCAAATGAAATAAAAATTACTTATTTAAAAGTGGCAATAAGCAGCCATATATTACGATTGTTACTAGGAAGATCAATTAAACGTTCCTAATAATGAAAAAATATACATTATTCTCATATTCATTGTTTGATAAATAAGAAATAAAAAATTATGGATATATAAATAGTATTAATTTTAATTGCCCAAATTCTTATAAATTAAAAATCTTAATGCACACTGCATGCTATACTAGATTAAGTGGGATTCCAATTATTTTCATTGTGAGATTCTCTGATTACCTATACGAATTCAATTTAACTTCAAATTTTCATCACCTAGAAATCTGTAAAAATATTGACTAATAGTTATGCCCTGCGGCTACCTATAATCTCGATATAACATGTTATCTGCGTAGCATCAGCGTCAGTAAAATTATTATTAAAATGGGTTCAGCTATTTTGGAGGTTAGCTTAAATAAACACTATAATAATTCGTCTATCAAAAGCTAAGCTATTGTATTGATATTACAAACAGAAATTCAATATCATAATTATATTTCAAATAATAAATTTTATTATAGATAACCAGAATGATAAATAAATGCCTATTTACCTGATTTATAATTTAAAGTCAATAAAATATGAGAATTGAAACTTATTTAATATACTCCCACATTTACCGGAAACTTTACATGTTTACATGTTGGCAGCACTGGCTAGATTTTGGGCTTCTATTTTGATTATTTTGTTCATAATAATTTTGCGTCAAATCAAAGAAATATGTTGGTGAAATAAGAAATTTACCTAGGAAATGTGATCCGGTGTTTTTATTGACAAACCCATTGTGATTTTTGCAACATCTGACCACACAAGACGGCGTTTTCTATTTATTTTGGTTTGTTTACAATGAGGTTCATCAGTTGGTGTCTATAGCCGTAATGGCGATGGCCAGCATACTATTTGATTGATTGGCATGCTTGCTTGATTGGAGTGCTTCGTTTTATTTTTTTCTGATACTCCTTCCGTACTTATTTATAGTTTCATGTCTGCAATAGTAACCTTACCAATTTAAATGACACGTTTGAAATATCAGATTCTTATTATCACGTGCTCAACTTCAATTTGGTTGGATAATACCGGTGAACGGGGGCGGGGAACTCCCTGTCCTATCGAGGAGATTCCGCTTCCGGATGCAATAATTGCTACCGGAAGAGGAATCTCCTACCGGAAAAATACCTTAGACAAATTTGGTAGAATTCGCGACAACAAAAGCGGGAGTGTATTTGTAAGGGGCGTTTTTAGGGTTCATAGCGTTATGTAATCATCATCATAAATAGATTTTAGGTGAGTAAAAAAATACAGTGCTCTCCATACACTGTTTTTTTAGTAATACAGTAGACAGTAGATGGCGTAAAAATACAGTAGATCTACTGTAATTACAGTGCATCTGGCATCACTGCCGCTGACACTTGCTCGCTCGCCGCCGGAACCTATTGCGTCCGACGGGCGTATTTCACGTTTTGCTGTAAATAGATACGGTTATGCTGTTAAAATTCTAAGAGAAATCTCGCAGAAGGAGTTTCTCTTTTATTTTTTTTTATTTTATTGGTAATACAAAATCCACAGACCTGACAAATTACTTATACTAATATTGAGAACAAAACTTACGGCCAAAAAAAGGATTTACATTATATAAACTATGATTTCTAAACAGACAGTCGAATGATATAATGTCGAATGATAGATATGAATATAGAAGGAAGTCAGTATCCCTCCTTTCCTCAGGTGGTCAATCTTCTTTCTAATAAGATTATTTATCAAAAACCTTTTGTTAGCTGCTTTCCAACTCACACATGCAACTCAGCACTATTCAAGTGTAAACGCCTTACTTAATGTGGATGTGTGCAATAGATTTTTAAGTACATAGGTAGGTATGGTTGGAGAACCACAAAATGTATATGGTGCAATATTATACCAAGTTACTACTGCCGTTTCCGTCTCCGTCGGCAAGTAAAGTAGATCCTTACGTGCAATAATGAGCTAGTACCTTTGGCAAATATCATGAAAAAGGTTCTTTTAGATGCTCGGTTATAGATTTTCCAGGTAGGCGAGTGTGCGCTCGGAATAGTGATACATATTCTGGTCTTTTTTACACCTTGGCTCGTACAAAAGGTGGTTTTAAAGCCGAATAACGGTTTATGGAGATCGTGAGGAGTTGGTCTGTGTGTAGTCGACACATACCGAAGAATATTGTAAGAAAATCTACCCACTTATTTGAGTATGTCTCCCCTCATACCCCTCATCTAGGGTACTAGTAGAAATAAAGGCTTACTTATGGAGTTAATCCATAAGTACCTATTCAATATAAAATGATAGGGACAGTCATTTAACCACAGATATATATTTACATAGATAACGTAAATGCATGTACTTCGCGTGTCCGAACACTGACCAATCGTCAAGGTCGGTCGCCGCTAACTTCAGTCCGCGCGCGTCCGATGTTGCAGCCGGACGGCCGCAAAAACTATAAAAATGCCTCGTTGCGTGATAATTAACTGCAATAGCCTAAAAATTTCGAGCTCCCAAAGGCAGGAACATATTTCCTATCACAGGTAAGTTATTTTAAAATTATATTATGCGTAAATTCATATTAAAACTTATTTTTAAGTATTTCAAGCTGTTGTGAGTCCCATAATATACCTAAATTTAAATGAACGTTAAGTAAACTATATTCTTATTACGTTGCCGCGTTTGCTTTGGACGTTTGATCTGACGTTGTGTGTTAAGAGACGATGAATATCGGAACAAGCGATACTGTCGCGCATCGCTTCGACTTCGTAATACAGGCAATTTCTCATTCGTCTGTCAAAACTAGCGACTAGTGTTGTTCGTTCTACAACATAATAATCGATTTTAATCGATTATTATATCGACAAACGAATGATATTATAATAAAGGCAATTTAGTAGATAAAACAAGCTCATGAAGGACTAAATTTTACACGACAGCTTTAAAAGAGGAGGGTAATATTTTAGGGTTCATATATTTAATGTGTTATTGTTTATCCTTTCAACGTATACGACGATAATTAATGTGTTTATATATTTTTAGAATTACGGGAGTGGCATGCCATGTTTGGTAAAACTCTCATGTAAGAAATAAATTATTAAAAAAAAAATCTATTGTATTTGAAAATATTTATTTTATTTTCCCACGTGATCCTATCATAAAAGAAAAATGGATTGCGCGAAACAGTTGAGATTGTTGAATAAAAAGGCGTGCCCCTCTATAGATATCGTTGTAAGTCGTTGACAGCGAAGATGAGGTTAGTGAATTCATGCGTAACAGTGTTTTTAATTAATAGCGTATAAAAATATCTGTCATACAATCATTTTGTGCTTTATAGAATAAAGATACACCACAAAAACCTTCATCATTGTCAAGGTAGAGAAAATCATCTGTAAAAATAATCGAGAAAAGCATCGGTGTCTTTGAATCGGTTTGGATTTCCCATCACTAAATTTCGACTGTGACGTCACAGTAGGTATTAAAAAGTTGGCACGCTTGGTTTCAATACAAATCGTTATACTTGCGTTATCTATGTAAATATATATCTGTGCATTTAACGCTACTTTCAATCTTTTACGTAGTCAGTAAGTAGTAGGTTTTTAACGATATTTTTTGATTTTTGCTTGAGAAAAGTAAAGTTAACTTTGAAAAACAGTTTTACGTATAAACAAAGACCTTGACAACGCTGCCCCACGAGCATATTATTTACTAAAGTTAGACCGCCATTTTAAGTGACGTCACATAACCTACAAGCATCGAGGAATTGAAACAAATTAACATACAAATCAAATCACCAATCGGACTAGAAGTTTCGGCGCTACGTCGGAACAAAGAAATCGGTTACATACACATACACACATAGGGTGCTAGTCTCATAAGCCTCCTCCGTTGGTTGTCGGGTAATAAAATACCTTCGATATTTAAATATACTTTTCCTACGCACATTTTCAATACAAGCTTACATTATGGAAAAACATAAAAATACCAAAAATAAAATACCAAATACGATGATCCATACATACGTTGTAGTAACTTCTAAACATCTATTCTAATTAAACTTCATATAAATAAATGTCAATCTATTAATTTAATAGATTATTTAATGAAAATACTTTGGTTTCAGGTTCTACACGGTGAGGGTTCTGAAGACTGGACGTTGCAGATCAAATTCGTTCAAAAACGCGACAACGGGACCTACGAATGCCAGGTAATACTAATAACCATTAATTGAAAAAATGTACGAGAAGATAATGTAAGAATCTATTGGGTATCCAACTTAATCGTGTGGAAGCACCGAAGCAAATAATCTTTTAATCCTTTTATTACACTAGAACTTAAATAATAAACTTTTTGTGAAGATAAATTTATACATCTCTAGCTAGCTATAGACGGTGGATTTATTTAGACGGGGTGGTCAAGGTTTATTAGTTGTTTGATATGGGTAGGTACTTAGACAAAAATATAATTTTAAAAGTATTTTTTATATTATGTTGTTGTTATTGGTAGCGGGGAGAAAAATGATTTCCTATCTCTTCTCTTCTTATCCTTGTGTATTTATATATCTCATATTTTTGGTGGACAGAGGAAGTAGAAAATCGAAAATTGTTTTTAAAATATTTACTGTAGGATCATACAATGCATCGACGCGTTCATCAGCAATTTTTCCTATAATCTTATTGAAACGGTTTTTTCGTTCAATAAACTGGCGAAGCTATGGAAAGATTCCAGAAATAAACCAGCAAGAAAGGTTTTGTGCGCATAATGAGGGAAAGGCGTCTTGGCTATAGTCTGGAATGTGCTGCGTTCGGCCGATCTAGATTTAATTAATAAGAACGAAAGGAAAAATGCTGAACTCTTACACGATAAAATGCTTGATCAAATTTAACACTAGAGCAAACTTAGCAAAACTGTCGAAAGGAATTTCTAGGATAATTATAAAAGCGAATAAAACGGACTCGACCGCTGACCGACCGCTTCACTATGACAATGGTCTCGTCACAGAATCGCTACTTAGAATCCATTATAGAAACTCCCTATAGTGAGTGTGGTCGAAGATAATGGTACTAGATTGGTTTTAAACAATAGTTCAATAGTAGTTTATTGACAACAAATATTTTAACCTCAACTATTTGAAGTGTGTTCCTCCATCTGTAGTTTCTTTCATCAAGCCTTAGCACACTGGCGATTAGCGAGCAATTTCAAAGTTAGGCGAATCGCTCGCAATCGCCAAATACCACAGTATAGTGGTCATTCTGCAACGATACCATTGACATAATTAACCGATAAGTTTAGCAGAAAATAGCCCAAGAGCAAAGGATTTTATCTAAAGCTAAACTCTAAAAAACTTTGAGCTGGCATGATGAAAAATTCATAATATTTTTGTTGGCGATTAATACTAACTGACACTATAAAGCTTTCGAAGTGTGATGAATCCTACTAAAACTACGGAACAAAACTACTAAAAGGAGTTTATGAAACTTGGTACACAGATAATTTATGACCTGGAATAACATCAACATCACCAGCCTATAATAGTCCACTGCTGGACATAGGCCTCCCCTAATGAGCGCCATAGATGGCATCATTATTTGGGGGTTATTGCCCATAATAACATATGGGCCAGTTATTATCACGAAAATCCCACAAACCGCGGACTGCTGGGTAGCAGTTCTTTATGAATGTGAGCGGGTTACTACAAATGTAGTTTGTGTTGAAGAACACCCAGCTTACACAGTGAAGCCCTACGGACACACATGAGCCGCACTCGCCTTGTTCGAGTCCCCACAGTGAAGCCCTACGGACACACATGAGCCGCACTCGCCTTGTTCGAGTTACTCGTTAAGGGATGAAATGTTGGTGTTTTCCCAACCAAAACTAGGTTCTCAGTTAACCCAACATTCATAGTGAACTAACAAACGCTTTACGACTGAGAATCTAAATGTACTACTTAAAGCGCTTCCATTGCGTACCTACTATAAGTTCTAAGTTAATTATCAATCTTTTATTTTTTCGAGAGTGAAAAAATAAAAGATTGATAAATTAGAGATTGATAGTTAGAGGTATATTTATCTATGTATATGTATTTATCTCTATAATATGAGGCTATCTTGTATCGAGATAAAGAAATCGCTCTAGAAACTCAATTCGTCTTTCTAGAGCACTATTAGTTATGTTTGTAAGGGGACTTGACGTCAGAGACAAAGAGTCACGGAACCCTCGGTGCCGGTCTCCAAGACATCCCAGAGCGTACTTTGCAGAAATAACATTAAAACCCATGTTTTACAGACTCTTCAACCTACTTAATATTCAAAATTCATGCTTAGTACTCCCCCTCGCAAAAAGCGCCAGTTTCTTGTGTTTATTGAAGTAATATCACTAAAAGCAAGTACTGGGTAGCGTATTTTCTCAAAAATTGTCCATTACCATCCACCTACGTTGCCAAGTCTAAGATAACTAACCTATTTTCATCCTCTGATTGAAAATGATAATGTACCCGAAAATTGTGCGCGCTTACCGTAATATTGGCTATTGACTCGAATCACCTTCGGAGTCAAGTGCCTTCCTGCACAGGGGTGGAATCAGGATTTTAAAGGGTCACACTAAAACAGACCATAAAACATGAACGGTTTGACCAAATACTGCAAAAACTCCGTCAAAGTATTAGATTTTTTTGTTTAAATTATATTTCAATCCATACCGTTACGTAATAAAGTTACTGTAGGTACGAGTATTAACCAGTTATATGAAAACGTCATGATGTTTATTTTACGTGGCGTAATTTAACATTTTCTGGTTGGTGATCGCTGTCACGTGACTTAATGGCAAGTTTTTTACGAATATATTATCTAAACATGAATAATCCTTAACTTTTATGAGAATTAGACAATAGAGATAAATAGATACGTCTCTTCATTTATAATTAGAAACTATAAGCCATGCAATTAGTTATTAGTTGACACGAGCCTAGATTACCTGAAAATAATAGTTCGTGTGAGGTTCCAAAATTCTTACGTTGGATACGTACGAGTGTTTATTTTATTTGACTTCCGAAAAATATTATTTTTTAATGAATTCAGTACCTTCCATGCGAAGCGTAGCGTCTGTAAAATACCCATAAAATGGAGTATAAAAGGCGTTATGTTGGAGATAACGCCCCTTACGTAAACCATCTCCTGACTGCTTCCCTGTCAACATTACTCCATTAGAGGCATAGGCATTACAACAGCCCTCGATCTTTCGATACGGAGAATCATTTTTGTTATGTAAATAAGGTAATGCTTGGGTAATGCAATCTACATACTACCTTCCCTTTGTTTTTAAAGATTCAGCGAGTGAGAGATGCGACCTCTTTTCAGCCATTTTTATTGTTTTCCATTCACAATTGGATTAACCGTTTTATTGGTACCAGTTTCCTGTTTGTCGCTTTTCGTTTTATATTCGGGTTCACGGGCCATTTAACGGAGGGAAGACTGTATTGAGAAACGTGGCACGTCAGAGCGCGGCCGCCCCCGACGTAGCTCAGGCCGTAGTTATAAGGGGGCTCGTGAACCCAGACTACTTACTCCAAACACCAAAAATACTTCATTCCACAAGAATTATAATAGGGCTATTATGCAAAAGCTTGTCCAATATTCTAAGTGTCAGACGGAGGAATTAATGAAGGTCTTATCTATGCTTGGTGAAGGTATTGTTTTTAACTTTATTATTATTAAAATAAATAAATAATACTGGACTATACACACAGAATCAACTACATGACTGATATACTTACTTTTATATAGAGATAGATATAGATCACCCGGAACAAGAATTTATGCAGATCATACAACATTTTTCTCGAGGCGGGAATCGAACACGCAACTTCTTGCAGCACAGGTAAACCTTTGCTCACCGCGCCATAGAGGTCATCGTATCAGATCGTAATTCTATTATCTATAACTTTAAAGTATCGTTACCCCAAGGTCTCTGTGTAGCAGAACATGTAGTGTTGAGGTAATTTAATAATTACTCGAGACGTGTCGGGGCTCTTTATACCAAAGTATGTCTAAACTGTAGCAATTAACGTTTAGATATCTACGTACGCACGATGTAGCAACAACTTCACGAGACATCTATGCCTTTCTAATAGGCCTCACCAATAATTAATGTTGTAGAGGTCTACGACGTAGTAATAAGCGTAGAGGGTCTACGCCGTAGTAGTGAGCGTAGAGGGTCTACGCCGTAGTAGTGAGCGTAGAGGGTCTACGCCGTAGTAGTGAGCGTAGAGGGTCTACGACAAAGCACCAATACAAAAACTTGTTACACGTGTTTTTAAAAAAATATTCAATATACCTACTATTTCAACGCAGGTTTTAAAGAAAATACTTCTGCCAGAGCTCTCAAGAATATTATGTCAATAAATAGTAAGATACGGCTCTCACGAGACAGTACCTATATCTACGAATACTTAATATTAATTTTGAATAAAACTATGAAAATATTGATTTCGACTGGAACAAATTTTAAGATAAATAAAACCCAAGATATGAGAGGATACAAAATTTGTGAATTCCATTCCATTCAATTTAGTGCTTTTCATTTTAGGTTTACAGCACCTTCAAACAACAGACTCGATTTAGAACTTTATGATAAAGTATTAGAGTACAACTTACAACCGTAACCTACCCTTTAGCAAACATGAAACAATACGCTATACATGAGAGCCTACGAAACAATCAACGAGCTACGTGAGACGACTGAGTTATGATCGAGTACGTTCTGAGCCTTATTCCGTTGAAATACGAGTTATTGGAGGATTATGATTGAGAGTAAATTATAAAGCCTATTAGGCACGAGACCTTGTGTTGCTCACTCGGATGTAAAATGTCCCGCGTCATTACCAAACGCCTTTATTTTAACTTTTCTGTATTCACTTCCACCGTAGGTATTGTTAACATAATAATGTTGATACAGTTGTCGTTATAAATAGGTAGGTATTTTAGGTACCCTATTCGAGCTGCTGAATTTATTTAAAACTTAATGCACCAACTTATGAAAAGGAAGGAACCCATTAAAAATTTACATCCTATACTATATATAGTTGATCATTCTGGTTATATGTATGTATATCCTGAAATTAATATATGTCAATATGGTCAATATCGTAGCACAGTTGCACAAGGTGTGCCTGAGCCGCGGAGGCATGCGGGTTCGATTCTCGCCGGAGGGTCACTTTGGTGTGAAATGATTGAGTGTGTCTATTTATTTATACAATGTTAAGTATTTATCTTTGGAATTCGGCCTCTCGCGATACAGGTTCTGAACCTAGAACGGGGACCGCCAGTAAAATTTATATACATATAAATTTAGTATGGCAAATAAATAAATTTTGTATAGAGGTATTTTTGTATGTCTGTATATCTAGTAGGCCCGTATAACACAAACTTTGCCTACTGTGTGTTGGGGCTACATCAGTATCATGAAGTTGATTGTCATGCAACATTCAATTCTAATCAGATCCTACCCGACTGTGCTGGTATAGCTGAGGGATGACGTATAAACTGTAGAGTTGACGTCTTTGGTTCCAGGTGTCGACGCGGACGGGCGTGGTGTCGCACTACGTCCGGCTGCAGATCGTGGTGCCGGAAGCCTTCATCCTCGGCTCCGGCGAGCACCACGTGGACCTGGGCAGCGTCATCCACCTCATCTGCATCGTGGAGAAGGTGGGTCTCATCCTATGTCTAGTTGATGGAAAGTGAGTGTACCTGAAGTGTTTGGAGTCGAAGCTGATTGGATCAGCCGGCAGAAATAAAATGTCGTTACGCCTTTGGTATTTTGATACTGTATTTATTCACAGAATAGACACAGGCAAAGCACAGATTGCAGGGATATTTATATACTCAAGTTACACGGGAAAAACAATACAACATGGTGGTGACAACCTTGACAGATTATGATCAACAAAAAGTTGAAATAACAGTGACGTTTTACAGATGGTTGCAAGTATACCTGCATAATTAACTAGTGATGTCATGTTCGAAAGAAAATACTTCTCCACTTTATAACACCAGTCACCTCCAAAACTGCGGCTCTATTGTCTAACTCAACTGGTAATCGTAATCCACTTCAGTTTGGCATTTCAAACCTAGCCCGGACTTCGATTGACACTTTCGCATTGTGTTAATAGCTGAAACCGAAGACCAGTTGAATACCTTAGACAATACCGACAACATCCTGACTGGGTCTACAACTGGTAATCGGTTTGAAGTTCACTGGTAATGGAGCTAGCCGCTGCTAGCCAGTAGCTTTACTACTCGTATGCCATGGTATCGTCACAGAATCGTCCAAAGATGAAAATCATTTAAAATGTTGTATCATTCATCAAAGCTAAAATGCGAAAATGTGTTATGCTGAGACGATCTCATTATTGTTGAAAGAATTGAAAATATTGTTTAGAAAATTTTAACTAAAAATATAATGGATCTGGTACACATTTTACTCAGCCATTTATATTAAAGGTAACAGAAGAGTGTGAAATTATTAATTAATAAATGAATAGAGATAATAACCAACATTAATCAGACTACTCGTTTTCAACTGAAATCGCAATTTTAGTAGGTACCTATCGATGGAATATTCCATTGGTTAATTAGGACAGCGACACACTAAGGTACAGTCAGCCTCATTATCAGCTTTATGGTTGTTCTCAATAATTAATACCTGATCTCTGTTTTTCCTAACGGTTTTTAATTTCAGGGTAGGTACTTTTCTTGAACCTAAATACATGAAATGCTAAGTTTTAAGACTTTATTACAATGAACATTAACCTGTATTGCCAAGGTACCCCTTCAAAGATTATTTTGATAGTACTTACATGGTTACCCTCAAGTATCACACCATCCCCAGAGACTTTAAATTCGTAAAACATATGTATTGAAACTAGAAAAAATCAATAACTATTTTGGAATGTAAAAAAATTATGTCTGTTTACATTATTTTTAAAAAAATATTACACTTCATTTCATAAGTCGTTCGATGAGGTAGCACCCTCCCTTTTGTGCAATAATAACTAACTGTGAGGCCGACTGTACCTACATACGAATGGAAATTGCTCATTGGTCTTTGAAGTTGGGTATTTACTCGAATAAAACGTAAATCAACGCGTAAAATGCTGAGGTAAAATATACGTACCTGCCTATAGCTATGTCACTATCGTTTATTTTTAAAAATATGAGAAATAGTCTCTATTGAGTTGGCACTGACTGTCTCCTGCGGTAGCTACATGTCACTTATTTATCTTGACATTAACTTAAGTATTATTATAAAGTGTACCTATGTATGTATGTAAATTAATACACTGAACTTATCTGAACTTAGTTTGTAGTAATCTTAATGAGTAGCTTAATATTTAAAAACATGATTCTAAATGAGACAGGTAGGTACGCGTATAGTTCTGTATTCATATCTTTATAACGTGAAAGTAAATCTGACCGCAGATCACGCCGGTATGCACATAAAAATATAAAAATTGCTTACATTAGGTATTGGTATCGCAAAACTTGTTGCTTTCTTAAAAATATAAAATAAAATCTTTATCATAAAACACCAATGTTAGGCAGCGAACGTGTTAACAAAACAACATTTCCTACCAACCTGATATTTCAAATTAAAAATCGTTATACGAGAGATGGTGTTAATTTATGTAAATTAAAGTAGCATATATCAACAAACCCATTAAACCAGGATGCAACTAGCGACCTGTGGCGCATGACACTCCAATTACCTATTTAATAAGCTTGCTGAAAATTATTATTGTGTAAATTATAGACGCTTTGTCAAAAAAAAAGACATTTCAATCAACTAGCATAACTAGTTAAATAAATAAATAATAAATAAATAATGCTGGACAATCCACACAGCATCATCTAGCCCCAAGCTAAGCAGAGCTTGTGTTATGGGTA
Source organism: Eupithecia pulchellata (assembly GCA_963931895.1). NCBI lineage: Eukaryota > Metazoa > Arthropoda > Insecta > Lepidoptera > Geometridae > Eupithecia > Eupithecia pulchellata. The sequence goes on from OZ007538.1 coordinate 11,911,668, forward strand.
CTAAGATGACTGATATACATAATACAATATTATTAAATAGATAGATATTTTTTATTATACATAGAAAACAACCAGAACCCCTAAACAAATATCTGCAGATTGTACAAATATTTGTCCCGAGGCGGGAATCGAACCCGCAACGTCCTGCGTCGCAGGCGGACCTTCGCCCACCGCGCCACAGTGGTCGTCAAACTCGTAGTTAACCCGCTTTCGTTCATAATGAGATTAGAGAATAGGATAAGTAGTTAACCCGCTCACGTTTATATTAAGGTGACAGAATAATTAACATTAAAATAAAAATAATATATCAGTATGGTAAATAAGGATATATTATTTTTATTTTAATAACGGTTCCGACTACAAAAACGTGCGTGGTTATAGGTTAAAGCGCATATAGGTTGCCTTCACTGCCTTCATTGTCTCTAGAACAATCATGTCATATACATTATATCATCATGACATAGATATAAGTTAATAAATTGTAGGTACCTACTGCTCTAATAATTCAGTCCACTTGCGTGATGAGAATCCCCATCAATAATCGGACTCACCCAGAAATGTATGAAGTTTTTATGATCAACTTTACGACGCTAGATAATAACAGTAAAATTCGCTTGTTTTATGAAAAGACAGCCGTAAGGGTGTGCTCCTGATGATCAGAAATAATAGTCTTCGCATAAAATACGATCACCCTCGACAATGTAAATCAAACGAAAAAAAATCAAACTCGTTTTTTTCACATTTATCTCAAAGAATACTTTGGACCAATTCACCTTTCAAACGAATAAAAAAAAGAACACTTTGCATCAAGTCAAACGAAAAAATATCAAATGGAATTCGGTTCTACAATAATAAATTAGGAAGCTACGTCCTAAGTGCGATGTCTCCGGCACATTGAACACCTCTGTCTTTAACGCCATTACCTAAATCGTGGTTTAAAACGTGACTTAATAATGTGGTGAACTTTTCCCCCCTATCCCATCGTTAGTAGATAAGCTGCTACAGGTAATTGCCTAAACCTGTATAACTTTTATGATTGTTGTCAATCATCTATTCAATTAACGTACCTAAAAGCGACTAACTGTTAAGTAGATTTCTGACGAGCTCTACAAACTCATATCCACAGATAAATTATAAATCTCATAAGATGCAGTGCAATTGGATGTAATTTTTCTTTCCTGCGCATCAATGAATATGCACCCTAATATCGGTTCTCGGTTGTTTACAACACTTCCCGATTTTTGGCGAAAATATTTTTACAGCTTTCGGTTTGTTATTATGATGCTAATAAAGAGTATCAATTGGAGTTTACAATACAAGCTGAATACAACTTTGTAAAACAATGAAACAACACAAACAAATGAAATTAGGTTCCTTCTTTCAGTTACAATGATCCTGTGAATAATTTTAGAGTTAAATTTATTTTATCCGCCGACAAAAAAGAGGTGGTTAGTGTTCCGTGGCTCTCAAACGAATGACGGCAATATAATTGACTGCGTCGGAAGGAGTTATGCGTTTTTTTTTAATAATGCCACACTGAAATTATGTCCTCCATACCGCATTTATAGGATATATGAAATTGACATTAATTTCTATTTCTAGTCATCGTTCATTTTCATGAAAATAGTTTCTGGACACTGGCAGAAAAGTGGCAAATCAGACATAGGTATTGCCATTATGGAAGAAGTCAAGTTTTATGAAAACTCGTACGACCTCTAACAAACTAAATTATTACATTTCAGAGTCCAACCCCCCCACAGTACGTGTTCTGGTACCACAACGATCGCATGATCAACTACGACGCCACCCGCGGAGGCATCACGGTGGAGACGGAGCCCGGCGCGCGCACGCAGTCGCGGCTGACAGTCCGCGGCGCGACGCTGAAAGACTCGGGGAACTACACGTGCAGCGCTAGCAACACTGAGCCCGCCTCTATACACGTGTTCGTTTCTGAAGGCAGTAAGTATTTCGATACCCACCCACCATTCGCTACATCTATATCTATACTAAATTATAAAGAGGATGTGATTGTTTGAATTGAATAGGCTCCGAAACTACTGGACCGTTTTGAAAAATTCTTTCACCATTAGAATCCTAAATTTTCCGTGATGAATATAAGCTTCGGATCTGCATGAAAAATGCAATTTTTGTTAAACGATTTATCGATTTATGCCGTATTCCTCCCTAGTAAGTTCGGCCCACTTCAAAAAATCTTCTTTAGTCTCACTTTTTAAGCCATATTCGGCCCTCATTTTATTCTTATGTCTCATATTCACTTACCACATCTACCTACATAATGAAGGTCATAAAGCCTCCTTGCAGTCAAACAAAAAGTTAAATAGGTGCTTTCAAACACATTAAGCTCCGTGGTTTTAGCAGCAGCTTGCAAGTTATCTGCAACAGAAGAGTCAAAACTATCCCACATCTAACCTTCGTATTAATTCCAGGTAACAAGATGGCGGCGATCCTCCGCAGAAATACCAGCGCCATCCACGGCATCACCTCGAGTGTCACCTGCCTCCTGCTGCTGGCCTCGGTCTTGGCGCACTTCGGTCTGCGATGACGGCCGACACCATTCCACTACCATGTTAGGCTACTATAGGATTTACCCAGCAAAAATTAAATTCTTTTAATTAATTTTTACACTAAATTACGTTTGAAAGGGAGAGATTAGAGTTAGTCCATTAAAATTTAGGATCGTTGGCGTTATTTGGTTTTAATTTAATTTAAAAAAGTATTAACGCGTGAAACCAATTGCACCTACAGGCTATGAGGGTTACAGCAAGCCTAGATTTTTTTGGTTACTTTTTACAGTCGCTAAATGCAGAGCCGTTCTCCTATCACACGATCCTGAGATATTTAAGAAATGGTTTTTATGATCGCGCGATCTATTGCCCATCAGCAAGTCAATTTATGGCATCACTGTCCTTGCCAAGACAATTGCGTTGTTCGTTTTTTTTTATTTCGTGAATCCGTTTCTCGTAAAAACTGATTCAAAATGATTGAGGCGCATGTAGTAACCGAGTATAGTTTGTTACGGTAACCGAGTTGATATTGATGCTTGGTGACGATATAACTAATAATAGAATAAAGTAAATTTCCACTAGCTAAGAACATGTAGGAATATAAAATATATAATAATGTAAAATACATAAATTGTTAGTAAATAAGCCTACCTGCCTAGTAATTCTATTCCATTATATTACCTATCAAGTATTTCAACCGATGCCAAAACTTACACAACGCCAATATTATGTACTCCGCTTACAAATTTATTTAGGTTGTCTTGATACCTGAACCGGTACATAGGTACCTACATATTAATTAATTTTAATTTAATGCTGGACATACTTAATTATATTTGTAACACTACTGCACAAAATAGGATTGCAAAGTTTTCGTGTTTTCAGGGTTCATGCATGTATAAATGTGAATGTGCGTGAGTTTATTTATTCCATCATATTTTTTAACGTCTGAACAGTTTTGGATATGGGGCAGCTACCTACCTATCGGTACCTTACAATTTTTAAAAGATTTCTTGAAGTGTGGCGATAGCTGACTACAGACATTTAAAAATTTTAATGTAGGTATTGCCATAATACTACGAGGACTTTTTCATACTTTAAGTAGGTATTATTTTTATTTAGTTTATAAGTTAATTTAACGTTGGACTCTAGCCGTTCCCACGATTTACTTAAATGTCTTTACAATCGCCGCCGGACGACCTGATGTGAACACCTTCATTTAAACAAACCATAAAGCTAGAACCGCTATGCAGACAGCAAATATTGCGGCAACTGGAAACTCACAACTAGATACCTATTTACATATAAACTTACAGACTTTAATTTTGTTAGGGCAAAGTGGGAACGCGGCCTTATTTATAATGGTATGCAGCGTTATTTCTCACTCTACTTAATATTTCAATAAAAGAAGTCGGAGAGAGACGTCACACAGTTTAGCAAGGGTTTCAAGTGACCTAACAGTCTGTTTTCATAGAGCTCAAGTAATTATGGACAGTCACTTTTTAAATAAGTATTTTAACCATTCTAAATTTCTTTGGGTGGCCTATAAATATATCTACTGCATTTGCTTACTCGATAATCTTTTGAAAACAAAAATAATACTCTTTAGACACCAACAAATTTGTTTACAAGCACCCAATAATAGCTTTGTGAAATACGAATTTCAAACATTAATAGATTTTCAATTTTATTGTTGAAAGTATAAAAAGAAAATGTTATGTTAATTTGTCGATTTTACTAAAACATGTAAGTAATATAACAGGACCTAGTGTAAGATAGATGTAATAAACATTCTAATGACGTAATTAATGTAAGTGAAATTCATATATTTTACATAAATTATAGCACGAAACATTCATAGATAATTCTAGTTTTGTTTGAGACTGTACATTTTTGAGAAATAAGCACCGTAAAATAATAATACCCCACTCTAGCTAAAGATCCTAGATTTCTTAGGAGCGTGTTTTCTGTATGGATTGCAGTCGTGTCGTGATTACTATGAATTGCACGACGATAAGCAATCCTTAGTGAATAATGTGGCAGGGTTGCCAGCTCACTGATCTTGCTCTGTATATAATGAACATTAAAGACGGAATACAATTTTTTTGTTATTAATTTGTTATACTCTTAGGGTAACAAGCATTTTCTTAAACTCATGAAAAGGCAACTATGAGAATCTGCCAAAATATCATACTTATGTACTAGTTTAGAACATAGATAAATTTAGAACATTCTAAAATAATTGTTTAAACATTTAAAACTTCGCATATATTTAAGATTAGCGAATAAAAATCTTGTCAATAAAGCAATTAATCGTTTAGTGAAATTATTTAAGAATTTTAGTTGAATCATCTTGGTGAAAAAAGATACCAACAAAATAATACAAAACAAGTTATACAACTTGTCAGCATTATCTTAAAAATACATAACAACCAGATCGATTCAACTCCATTGCACTCTGGACAGTATGAACTCTATGGTAAGACCATAGCGTTTAGAATAATGAACAAGTATACTTATTCTAAAGTTCGATAACCTTGTGTAAATAAATAATTTACTAGTTGTATAACGTAGATAGAATAATTATTAATGTAAATAATACTTCCGTGTTATCCAGGTCTCATTGTAAATACAATTTTGATGGTCATGAACGCAATAAAGAATTTTCCTTGATATTTTTTATTATTTGGGTTTTCCAGAAAAATCTGTACATCAGTTAAGTAAGCATATTATACCTTTCTGATAAATTGCGTTGTGATCCTTTCAGCCTTTTCGGTGTGACAAGGTGTCCTACAGAGTTCCGAATAATTATTAATTATAATACATATGGAAGTGGTTATCAAAGAATAAATAATGCTGGACAATTCCCACAGCATCATCTAGCCCCAAGTTTTCATGTTACAATAGCGAGGAAAAGTCAAGATTATGTAACAATTGATTTATTTTCACAAAACTCATTTTATAACAAATTTACAGCATCATTAACTTATATTATAAATATTAAAAAACTGTGTCTAGGAAGATATCACAAAATAATTAACAGAGTTGTTATTAATTACTAAGTTGTCACACTTTTCTTAGTCAAATGAATATATTTTTTGTTTCTCACACATAATTCAAACAATTCCAAAACGGCAATATTCTAACACTAGAAGCCAAAAACCACTAATTTTCTTTTCAAAACAACATTTTGAAAGACTAAAAATTTATCTTCTAGAACTAGGAACAATGGTGTTAATATAAAATATCTATATATTAGTCTCTGTGAGGTCTTTTAAACTTATATTCTTATTATTTTATACTAGTTGGGTGCTCGCGGTTTCACCCGCGTTACTTGCGATCCCGTATGATTTTCAGGATGGCCCATATGCGCCATAAACTATTTGTGTACCAAGTTTCATCAAAATCCATTTAGTAGTTCTTGCGTGAAAGAGTAACAAACATCTATCCATACTTACAAAACTTTCGCGTTTATAATATAATTAGGATTTAAAAAAGGGTAGTGTTTGTCTGTAGTGATTTATACACAAACTTATAATAGTTACTCATATTTTCCTTCCTCTTATGAGACAGTATTAGTACCCGTCCGTCATTATTGACGTTTCTATAATATCACATACATACGGAGTAGACAACAAATATGTAGTTAAAAAAGGATTGCCACTGAATTGATTGATTGATACTGAAACTTAACCTGTAATGAATTGAACTAACCGCTAATACCCCGTCAGGCCAATAGATGGCGCCGCGGGCTCGACAGACATGGCAGTGTATCAATATTGTGGTCAGATGACAGATTCTGTCAACTAGTCACCAACCCGCCTTCCCACTGACCCGACTTCTTGATACCAACCTAAAGCCCTGTCTTAGGCTGGTGTTAGCTTCCTGCCCCTATATTTTAATTAATAAATATTTTTAACCGGATCCCATACCCAAAGAATACCACAGCACAGCTGCTCGGCGCCATGAAAAGGCTTGATGTTCCCCAAAGTATTTTTGACGCTTACTTAAATGCTAAGCAAATTGACTAAGTTGTACCAATACGTAGTTCATAAGCCCGTGGAGTTTTCTTCTTGGTCTTGTTGCTTGATGAGGTTCCAGTAGAGTCCTTTCTGCTTCTTCAGTTGTTCGTGGGTTCCCATCTGTAACAATGGTGTTTAGTTAATGTTTAACCTGAGGTTAGTTATTTGGTAAAAGTCTTATGTTACCAACATCAAATCTTCAGATTTCAAAAACTTTATATCTTTAGGCTTCCAAAATGAGCACTGAAAGATACGGGCATTCCTGATTTTCTATTTACTTAATTTTTCGTCAAGTGAAACCACTTGTGTATGACATGTTTTTTTTTTGTCTTATTTGAAAACCACAATCGATTTTTCATAATTGAGTTGCCTCTGTTAAGTTTCATGCTGTATGCAAATAAAGAAGACTTCGTATGAAACTGAAGGAACGTTCACACTACAAAAAGTAGTAAGTACTATGGTAAAAGGATAAGTAAAGTAAGTACAAGACGCTTACGCTACTACGGACTTAAAACGTAAAAAAAATTGTAAAGTGGGGCGACACGACTTCTAGCGATTATAGGTTAGATTGCAGAGTTCGTCAAGGTGGGTTGACTTCTCCTGACCTGTTCAACCTTTACACAAAACACATATTATTAGTAATAGATACCTCGACGATGTGTCCCTTAACATGATGAAACATTAGTAAGTAGTACCTCGACGATGTGTCCTTAACATAATGAAACCTCGACGATGTGTCCCTGACATAATGAACATTAGTAAGTAATACCTCGACGATGTGTCCTTAACATAATGAAACATTAGTAATTAATACCTCGACGATGTGTCCCTAACATAATGAAACATTAGTAAGTAGTACCTCGACGATGTGTCCCTAACATAATGAAACATTAGTAAGTAGTACCTCGACGATGTGTCCCTAACATAATGAAACATTAGTAAGTAGTACCTCGACGATGTGTCCCTAACATAATGAAACATTAGTAAGTAGTACCTCGACGATGTGTCCCTAACATAATGAAACATTAGTAAGTAGTACCTCGACGATGTGTCCCTAACATAATGAAACATTAGTAAGTAGTACCTCGACGATGTGTCCCTAACATAATGAAACATTAGTAAGTAGTACCTCGACGATGTGTCCCTAACATAATGAAACATTAGTAAGTAGTACCTCGACGATGTGTCCCTAACATAATGAAACATTAGTAAGTAGTACCTCGACGATGTGTCCCTAACATAATGAAACATTAGTAAGTAGTACCTCGACGATGTGTCCCTAACATAATGAAACATTAGTAAGTAGTACCTCGACGATGTGTCCCTAACATAATGAAACATTAGTAAGTAGTACCTCGACGATGTGTCCCTAACATAATGAAACATTAGTAAGTAGTACCTCGACGATGTGTCCCTAACATAATGAAACATTTAGTAAGTAGTACCTCGACGATGTGTCCCTAACATAATGAAACATTAGTAAGTAGTACCTCTACGATGTGTCCCTTATTGAGCACTACGATGAGGTCTGCGCCGCGTATAGTGGACAGCCTGTGCGCTATCACGAGCACCGTGCGGCCGCGCGCCGCCGTCTCCAGCGCGCTTTGGACGGCCTTCTCACTCGCACTGTCCAACGCACTGCGGGTATAAATACAAACTAATTACAATAAGCCCAGGGTCATTATCCTCTATGAAATAGGAGAATCCTTGCCCAAACCGTGTGACGTCACAACGTGTTCTAAATATGCATTTGTCCGATTCCACGCCGCTGTCTTGTCGTGTCGGTGTAACGTGTGTCGATTGACAATTTCACTATTGTAAGGGCCAGAAGAATATAAAAAGAATAATATAGTAAATTTACGTCAAAATAACTCTGTGACATACAGAGTTATTTTCGTTGGTGTTCTTACAACATATAATAGGTTCGTAGTTAACCCGCTTACATTCATAATGAATTCATCAAACTACGATAGTTTTTATAGTAAAAAAAAAAAGAGTTATTTTCTCTTATTTTGTTATCTTTTCAAAATTAAATCATCATCATCATCATCAACCGCCTATAAAAGTCCACAGCTGGACATAAGCCTCCCCTGATGAGGGCCATAGATGGCATTGTTCATCATTTGGGGGTGTTTGCCCATAATCCCCACGCTGAGCATGCGGGTTGGGGATCGCAGTTCGGTGGAGTTGTTCTGCAGAGGGCGCTGCTGCCCACCCCCCGGTGTTTTTCCTAAGTCGCCTCTTACGACACCCACGGGAAGAGTTGGGGTGGTGAAATTCTATGCCGGCACCACACGGCCAGTATAATAAATAATGCCGGACAATCCACACATTAATGGCTGAATAGATTAGTTTGGCGATCAAATAGATGGCATTCTATTTACCTCATTGTCAAAAATTGCATTGCTTTCAGGTAGTGAAGGTTTAAATTAAATGAGAACATGAATTGCATGAAGCATGATTTTTTTTGTAAAAAAAGGTCAAGTATGGATTTAGTTGGCTTGACGAGGTCGCCGCCTTCGCCGAGTTATAGTTCGCGTCATGTAAAAAGAACGCTGGCTTTGAACCCGCGCAGAAGTCGATTTATAGGTCTATTTGGTGGTAAGGGGTGGGGCGCGGGGCGGGAGGGTCACGCGTTGCATGCCTGCCGGTGCGCTATTGGTTCGTCAGTTGTCCGTTGCTTGTAGCGTTGAATCCACGTCACGTTTCTCGTCAAAATACCATCGCGCAGAAAAGTTTACGAAATGGTTTTGCATAGAAAAAATATTTTTGACGAATATTGTTGTATGAAATGAGAAGCAAATAATAATGCCTCTGATAAAATTTATTAGGAGCGTCGCTTCGTAATCTGGTTTTCGCATACCCAAGACGACATTACATACATATTTTTTGTAATCAGATTAAACAATCTAAACTGAATCGAACATGTTTTTCATTTTATGTTATATTACTTTCTAATAACCGATACTAAACCGCGAGCAAAATATTAGTTAAAAATAGACTTGGTAAATTGTCATAGTACTATCGTGCGCAAGTGTACCTACCCATGCGCGAACATACCCCTTGCACTTTCTTCCAGCGTTCTTTTAACGTGACGCGACCTATAGGATGTACTCAGGTACCTGGTGGCCTCGTCGAGTATGAGTACAGGCGGGTCTTTGAGCAGGGCTCGCGCGACGGCGACGCGCTGCCGCTGCCCACCGCTGAGCGCCGCGCCGCGCTCGCCCACCGGCGTCTCGTACCCCGCCGGGAACGCGGAGATGAACGCGTGGGCGTTCGCCGTCTCCGCTGCTTTTATTACCTGTCAATTATAATCAACTATAAGATTAAAGGTTTATGAAATTAAATAATTCAAAATAATTAAATAATCCATAATAAAAAAATAACCTATTGAATTCTATGTTAGTCGGATTTTTCAATTACAAAACCAGACGTAAAACTTCTATACCTCTGTGGCGCGGTGGGCGAAGATCCGCCTGCGACGCAGGAGGTTGCGGGTTCGATTCTCGCCTCGTGACAATTATTAGTACAGGGAGTTCTAGTCGTTGCTAGGTATAATATTTTTTTTTATTATTATTATTTATATCAGTTGTCTAGTCAAGCTCTGCTTAGCATGAGGCTAGATAATGCTGTGTTAATTATCAATCATTATTATTATCACACAATCCATCAGACCCCTACTAATCATTTAACAAACCAGTATAGAATGAAAATATGTTTATTGCCAAAACATTGCTTGTAGGATAAAGGCTCGTTGGTATAGGTTGGCGTAAATGGCGCTGTAATCGCGCGGTGCACGACGCTTCCGGGATTCAATCAACCATTTCGCGCGCTGCGTTTATCAAATGATTACATAACAAATCATTGATTGATTCGAGCTAATAAGTATCATGGTATCCAGTGTGGCGACGATGTACAGTCTTTGCTATAGTACGCATAAAAAGATTCACGTACTCTACTGAGGCTCCATCCCAACAGCTTACCTACTTAAATTATTTCAAACTAAATAGTTACCTAGTTGTTGCTAAATTGAATCACTCGCTGGACTAAAAGCAGTCCATCTCTCAAAATCTACTTTATATATCAATCATCTACCCATAATACAAGCTCTGTTTAACTTAGGGGTTGATGATGTTGTCTGGATTGTCCAGCATTATTATCATTCTGGATCGGGTTATTATGATCAGTCCCGTGGTGGTTGCGAACTATGAACCGATCCAACTCACTGGACGTCGCAACGACTCACGGCACCTACAAGAGGCAGTGCAGTAGTTTCCTTCTGTATATTATAACAGGTCCACTGCGATCACCAAACTGCCTGAGCGTGGTGATCATGGCAACATTCTCGTTCGTACGAAGCGTGTTGGTTCAGCTGTGGGCGTGTGTGTTGGAGGGGAAGAAGAGGGATGTGTGAGTGACATTCTCGTTCGGACGAAGTTCGGCTGTGGACGTGTGTGTGTTGATGTAGGAGGATAGTGTGTGTGTTGATGTAGGAGGATAGTGTGTGTGTTGATGTAGGAGGATAGTGTGTGTGTTGATGTAGGAGGATAGTGTGTGTGTTGATGTAGGAGGATAGTGTGTGTGTTGATGTAGGAGGATAGTGTGTGTGTTGATGTAGGAGGATAGTGTGTGTGTTGATGTAGGAGGATAGTGTGTGTGTTGATGTAGGAGGATAGTGTGTGTGTTGATGTAGGAGGATAGTGTGTGTGTTGATGTAGGAGGATAGTGTGTGTGTTGATGTAGGAGGATAGTGTGTGTGTTGATGTAGGAGGATAGTGTGTGTGTTGATGTAGGAGGATAGTGTGTGTGTTGATGTAGGAGGATAGTGTGTGTGTTGATGTAGGAGGATAGTGTGTGTGTTGATGTAGGAGGATAGTGTGTGTGTTGATGTAGGAGGATAGTGTGTGTGACCTCCTGTTGCGCGGACGTATGTGTTGGAGAGGGCTATGTGTGTGTGTGAGACCTCTTCCTCCGTGGCCCCGGCGCGTCCATAGCGGATGTTGTCCCACAGGCTGGCGGCGAAGAGCGCGGGCTCCTGCGCGATGAGGCCGAGCGCGCGCCCGCGCAGCCAGCGCGCGTCCATCTCGCGCACGTCCACGCCGTCGATGCACACGCTGCCTTCCTGCACGTCGTAGAACCTGCGACGAACGGAACGTTACAGGACACTAGCAACACTTAATAACACAAATTCGGTTGTCTATGGCGGAATCAGGTAATTAAATGTAATAGTTTTGACTTAACGAAAATGAAATAAATAATACAATTAATGACATTGCGAATTGGTAAAATGTAATAAATTAATGATTAATATTGACAAGGCTAGACTTATATAATTTAAAAACTACAAAATGTAAATGATTTTTTTTTGATATTTTATGTCCGACATAAAATATCAATCAAAAGAATGTAGAAACTGTTAATTAGGCCGAAAGCGCGTAAGTCCATGCCATCACAGCGCCGTCAGCATTGCACCCATGAACTTGAAATAAGACCGAGAACAAACAGAGAGAGACAAATAATACAAATACGTTCTGCGACGTGTCTGTAAACATACCTTTCCAACAGAGCAGCTATCGTCGACTTCCCGTTGCCGGATGCGCCGACGATCGCCACGGTCTTGCCCGCCGGTATTTTCAAGTTGAAATTCTTTAAAACCACCTGAAAAAATGTAAGTATTTTTTAACTTATTCCTTAACATACATCAGTGCCGAAACACAGTTTATTCCTTTACATAACTGGTGTATATATAATTTTATAACGGGATATTTACCATGATTTGAGTTTTGAGTTGTTTTGAGCAAAAGACAAAGAAAGAGGGTAGATCGGTATATCTGCCATTAAAATCCAACTCGCAGTGACCTTCAGTTGTTCCGTGATCATGGCGCATGAAACTGTGCCGAAATATTGGAAATACTCAAAACTCTAATCATGGTAAATATCCCGTTATAAATGAGTTTAGTGATATAGGTAGTTTCAAAAGTTTTATGGTGTATGTATCTATGTAGCCCAATTTGTGTAAATGATTAAAGTAGACGAAATTAATTTAGTAGTCGATTTAACGTAATTTATAGTTTGTGGAGAGGTATCGAGCCATGGGGTATATGTGCAGAGGTGATAGATAGATATATAGATAGCGTTTATTAAAAGAAATTACGACATTTTTATGTCTAGTAGCATCTTAAATCCTAAGGCTTACCTACACTATATTAGAACTCTATCTCTAACATTACAGTACAAAAAAACACGCTTAAAATCTATGACAGTTACGCTGCCTATGATCTCTTACAATAAAAAATGTCTATCTAAGTAATAATATTGTATATCAGTCATCTAATGCCCATATCACAAGCTCAGCTTAGCTTGGGGCTAGATGATGCTGTGTGGATTGTCCGGCATTATTTATTTATTTTTTATTCATCCATTTATTTAAGTATTCATTCATTAATTCATTAATTTATTGATGTATTGACTCACAGCGTCCGGCCGCGTGGGGTACGCGAACGTGACATTCTTGAACTCGATGTCTCCGCGGAGCTCGTGATACTTTATTATCTTGTCGCCGCTCGTGTCCATTTGCGGTTCCTTGTTTATGTACTGGAAAAAAGAACACATTTACATTAATATCGATTTCCATTAAATCAAAGACGTAGATAGTAAAAACTCCAAGGCAATAAGGGCACCTAAGGCAGTGTTCTACCTGCTCGCGGGAAATATAAAATACTTAATATCTTATGAGTATAAAGTACCTCGAAGACCCTGCCCCCCGCGCCGAGTCCCTTCACGACGGCTCCGAGCAGCAGGGAGAGCTGCGCCACGGAGCGCTGCACCGTCTGCGCGTTCACGAGGAACGCCATCACGTCGCCCGCAGACATCTGACCCGAGGACATCAGGTGCCCGCCCAGGTACATCGTGCCTAGCACCATGCTGGAACAAAACTTGCACTCTCACACATCTCTAATTTAGGAAACTACTCAAAATATCGCAGCGATTGCTAAACCAAGCGTGGCTGTCTTAATGAGATAATGGTCAGGTCAGGTCATCAGGTGCCCGCCCAGGTACATCGTGCCTAGCACCATGCTGGAACACAATTTGCACTTAGGTTTAAAGAACTTTTATTTCTTATAAAAACTTTACAGTTCACTTAAAATGAGATAAATCTAAACAGTAATTATGTTCTAAATCTAAGACTAACTAATTATATGGCTCCTGGGCTCTGATGCTTAACTAAAGGTGTATGATGATGACTAATGATTTTACACTTCAGTCCAACACATCTCTAATTTAGGAAACTACTCAAAATATCGCAGCGATTGCTAAACCAAGCGTGGCTGTCTTATTGAGATAATGGTCGACTTGACATGAGCGTCGCTTCCCCCTGTCTATCTATCCCAACGTATGCTAAAATAAAAAAAAATCATCTGATTTTGATGAAGTTTTATTTTAATAATAGTCCACCCGGCTTCACACGTTTATTAAACAAATAATTTCTTTTTTTAAATATTCTTATTTTTCCGTGCTGAACATTTTAGGATTCTAATGGTGAAATTATTCTTCAAATCGGTACAGTAGTTTCGGAGCCATGAGTAATTCAAACAAACAATCAAATCTCTCCTGTAATATCCTATGAAATTACGAAAAAATGTCTTGATAATTGTATAATTCTGGAATTTCGGTGGTCATAGACCTTGAATCACCTCTACCTACTCCGATCTTTGGTAGTATTCCATGAGGTAGTTACCCGTTGAGGAAGAAGTTGATAGTAACCCGTTGAGGAAGAAGTTGATAGTTACCCGTTGAGGAAGAAGTTGATAGTTACCCGTTGAGGAAGAGGTTGGTCCCGGCCTGGAAGAGCCCGATCCCGAGCCCGAGCTCGGCGCCGAGCGCCGCCGCCGCCGCGCACTCCGCCGAGAACTTGCGAACCTCGCTCTCTTCGCCCGCGAACGCTCGTACCGTGCGAATGTTCGAGATCGCCTCCTCCGCCACTAGCGTTGCTTTCTCTACCTGGTTTTGAGGAAAAGAAAAGAAACCATTTACAACAAGATCGGACGGGTTTTTAAGGTTAAGCTGAACTGAAAGCGAATGTTATCCATTGAAACCATTCATTCTTTGTGACTGTGGTCGTTATACACGAGATCTTAAATATAATAGTTTGCTCTACACAATTTACTCTTTCGAGCGTACAAAGATTTTGTATGTAATTAGATTTTTAAATAGCATGCAGAGATAAATTATTAGGTACTTGTTTACAAGAGATATTAAAATTATCTTTTTAATATTTACATTTAATTCATCCATCATACAATAATTAAACTGTAGTCATACCAACATTATCAACTAAGTCATAATGTTTAGAAGACCTTTAAAGATTAGGTGGTGGGTTTTGTCAGCCGCTGTTCGCACGCGTTGTTCCGTCCAAAAAGCCTACATCAAGCAGTGACAGGTACGAACTAAAAGTATCGGATGAGGGATTGCACGCTGGTTTGTCGCGTACATTCCGTCATCCGAAATTTCCTATCACGATCTCTTATTTTCGTTATCTCATTGGTCAGTCAGTCTCCGGTTGATCTATACTAATATTATAAAGAGGAAAGATTTGATTGTTTGTATGTTTGTTTGTTTGTTTGTTTGTTTGTTTGTTTGTTTGAATTGAATAGGCTCCGAAACTACTGGACCGAGTAAAAAAATTCTTTCACCATTAGAATCCTTAATTTTCCGTGATGAACATAGGCTATATAATATTTTCAAAAAAGTTAGGGATCCGCATGAAAAATTCAATAAATGAACCGTGGGCTGTATATTCAACCTCTTTTTTTATTATGGCGCGTCAGAATAGAAAAAGAGGTTGTATAGCGCACGGTGCTTGCTTTTTCTCTACGGCCAGTTTTGGAATGTCGAGTCAATGTCAAAAACCCCAATGCTGTTAAAAAAAGTAAAGATCCGTATAAAAACTGTGAAACCCATCGTTTTAGTGTGTATAATTTCTGAAATTTTTGTTTAATACCCGTGCGAAGCCGGGGCGGGCCGCTAGTAAATGATAAACTGATCTACATTAAAGCTAATAATAAAATTATTGAAACTATCATTGTCAATAACACTAAAGTCATTTACGTAAAAGTCTTAACGGCATATCTATACTAATATTATAAAGAGGAAATATTTGATTGTTTGTTTGTTTGTATGTTTGTTTGTTTGTTTGTTTGTTTGTTTGTTTGTTTGTTTGAATTGAATAGGCTCCGAAACTACTGGACCAATTTCAAAAATTCTTCCACCATAAGAATCCTAAAATTTCCGTGATGAACATAGGCTATAAAATATTTTCAAAAAGTTAGAGATCCGTATAAAAACTTCAATAATAAAACCATAGCGATATACATCAACTTCTTTTTTTTTCTTTTTTTGCGCTGCTCGCTTTTGCTGAGTTTTGCTGTGACTCAACTTCAACTTCTTTTTTTATGGCACCGCTTTTGCTACGACGACTTCACCGCCAGTGTCAGTTATGGATTGTCATAGACATCACAATTCGTTACTGGGGTGCGAGAGGAAACTCAATGTCAAAAAATATAAAAACTTCAAGATTGGAACCATGCGATGTAGGCTGATGTAGGCGATATAGCGGTGCGAGAGAAAAGTCAATGCCAAAAAATTAAGTTCTCCCTGTTTTTCTTTATCTATGTTAAGGAGGTAAAGGTACAATATAAGTAAAGGAGGTAAAGGTACAATTTTAAAAAGGAAAGGTTTTATTGTTTGTTTGTGGTCTGAATTAAATAGGATCTGAAACTGCTAGACCTTTTTGGAAAAAATAATCATCATTAGAATGATAATCATAGGCTATACAATATTTTTAAAGTTACACACGGCGGTGTGTATGTAAGAACTTAAAATTCTTTAAAATACCCGTGCGAAGCCGGGGCGGGCTGCTAGTTAACCATAATTTGAGTATTCCAGTGTTTCGGCACAGTTTCATGCGCCATGATCACGGAACAACAAGTTGTAAATATTCCGTTACAAATGAAATGATTAAAGCTAAACAAGAGAACACGTCCAGGAGGTTGCGGATTCGATTCCCACCTCAGGACAAATATTTGCACGATCTGCAAATATTTGTTCAGGGTGTCTGTTCGTTTTCTATGTATAGTAAAAAAATATCTATGGACCTATGTAATAACATTGTAATAAGTATATCAGTCATCTAGTACCAATAACACAAGCTCTGCTTAACTAGGTTAGATGATGCTGTGTGGATCATCCAACATTACTTATTTTATTCATTCATTTGTTCATTCATTCAATCTTTCAATCAATCATTCATTCAATCATTCTGTCATTAAATCATTAATTCATTCATTTGATAGCTACCTGCGCCTGCGCCTCCCTGGAGAGCGCGCGCAGCAGCGAGCCGATGCAGGCGCCGCCGACGACGACGGAGGGCACGCACAGCAGCGTGAGCGCCGTGAGCTGCGGCGAGGCCAGCAGCAGGCTGGCGGCCGCGCCCAGAGCCTGCGTCAGCGCGCGCAGCCCGCCCGACACCGTCTGCTTGAACGAGCTCTTGAACTCTTGCACGTCCACTGTTATCCTGCAAATATGCTTATGACTGAAGGATAGGATTCCTTACAAATACATCTGACAGAGTTAATTCATCGGCGTAGCTCAAAGAATTAGCAGACTGGGCCTTTATTCACTATTGCCAACCCCAACGTGTTTCACAGTTATGACAAGGCAGCGGCGTGGAATCGAACAAAATTCTATTTAGAACACATTGTGTCGTTACACGGTTTGGGCAAGGAATCTCCTATTTCAGAGAGAGTAAGGCCCGTGAAGTTGCAGAGAGCCGGACATATTTCGCTAGGAACCGACAAATTCTGGGGTAAACGCGAGTCGGTAGACGTAGTGTGGGACGCCCTCCGGCCAGGTGGGATCATCTGCGAAAGAATGCTGGCAGATGCTGTATGCGACAAGCTTAAGACAGGGCGCTATGGCGCCCATTAGAGAAGGCCTATGTCCAGCTGTGGGCTGATGATACTGATGATAATCCTGGGTTGACGCGATTTTATTTTTCGATATCTCCTAGATGAAACCAACTCCCATTTAACTGTATTTGCTGCCACATTTGCGAAATTGTAAATTTTTTTGAACAAAATTTTATTTTTCAAGTAGGTATCTCAATAAATACCCGTGAACCGAAGTAAGTTTTTCCATAAGTGAATAGAAAATGGTTCACGATTTGCAGCTTCTTATTCATTAGTTTTATTATTTCTTGTAGAAAGCAGGAAAAAAAATTACCACAAAAATTAATCTTGCGCCATCTCTTGACGTGTACCGATTTTTATGATTCTTTAGGTTTAAGTTACATAACTTTTAATCCCCATGTTACAATTTTTCTAAGCCCTCAAAATGAACAAGCAATACTACCATAAGGCAAGGAATGACTTATACGATACGATACGACAATATAATATTTATTTCTTATCAATTTTAATATCCTCACCTATTTACAAGTTCACCCGTTCTTTCCTGGTCGAAGAAAGTCATGTCCTGCCTAAGAATGGACTGGAAAAGGTCCTGCTTCATCTGCGAGGCAACCTTCTCCCCAACTTGAGACAGCAAGTGGATGTACAGGAAGGTGAAACTTGCCTGGAATTGTTATAAATAATAACTATAAGAATGCTGGACTATGACTGTAAATAACTATAAATAAATATACTGAAATACAATAGGTATCCACATAAACATTAGACAATTTATGAAATACTAATAAAGTTATTATAGTTTTTTTTATACATAGGAAACACACATCTGGCTCAAGGCGGGAATCAAATCCACACAACCTCGTGAGTTGTAGACGGACTTTCGTCTGCTGTACCTACCACAAAAGTTGTTAGTATAAATTTAAATATAAAATTATAAATGGCATGAGTATCAACCCCACAAACTCATCAGTAGGTGTTGTGTGAGTGTCATCATGTGGATAGAGAACTTACCGAACAGAGGAAGGGCAGCAGTTTCCTTCTGTGTGTTCCTTGCGCCATCACCAATCAGCCTGCCAATTGCAGTGATCATGGCAACACACTCTTTCAAAAACAAGTACCTACACTATGTTGTTTAGTTTATATTTTGGTAATTTCCAAAACAATGTGAATTTAGAAATTCTTTCATTAACAGAAAGTCTAAGCTGAGTGACGGCTTATGAGTCTAACCTTCTGTTACATGGACTCACCTGTCCTATGTAAAGACCAATAAGTTTCATAGCCGGGACCTTTATTTCTTCAACAAAGTCCATCGAGGGGTTGTGCTTCAGTGTGGCCAGCACGTTCACGATCACACCCAGCATCGCCGGTATGTATACATTGAGGAACGCCACTGCTAATGCTGACTGAAATTGACAAGCACTAAGTTACACTTTGCTGATCATTTTTGTAGCAGAAATATTTGATGACATTTATTGGCAAGTGACTCTATTTGATTAGTGATCATCTAGAAGCCAGTTTAATAAGCAGTTACTCCAAGTCCCCTGTGAGTCACAACAAGACTTTTGATGTCATCAGCTCTTGGGCTTTCTTCTTCTAAAGAAGACTTTACCGAAAATCACCCATTCACCCATACCATCCAAATGTCTTGAAGTCTTAGAATCCACTACCACACTGAGTGATCAGTTTAAGTGATACTGAAAGTGCACCAACAAGGACTAGTCTTGATATACATGCATATTAAGAGTAAATGATAAATAATAATAATATTAAAAGTGGGCTCACAGCAACAGCTGCAGTTAAAAGCCATTTGTGAGGACGCAAGTATTCCAAAAACTTCTTCCAGTCAAACTTGGAGGTGTCATCTGCCACTTTACTTCTTCTTTGTCTTGTGTTAGGGTTAGCCTTGCAAAGCACAGTGCCGCTGTGTAGAACGCGAGCTCCGAACCCGAGGCCGACCCCAGCACACATCTTCCAAGGACTGCAGACAATGATTCTCCCACTCTTGCCACCTTTTTCAGATACTTCACACACATGTCTCTGGAGGATCTCGGAGGGTTTGTTCTTTACTAAGTTTGTAATCAAAAAGTTTGTTTTTGAACTCAGCAACCTGGAAATAATGTTATACAAATTAAACTACTTGAAAAACTGTTCTAAAAATCAAATCTGTTACTTATGTTCACTCATGGAAGGTACAAAATATATGGATAAGTGGCACAAGATATTGGTTGAGAATAGGGTTACTGGTGGCCACTGGTGGCATACATCTACTGAACCCCTGATGTAAGTATAACTGCTATTAATGATACTCACCTTTGTTGAAATGTTTGACACACAGGAGCTCGAAGTAACTGCCACATTTTGTATGGAATTTATAATAAATAATATAAGTAGGTCATTTATTACGTTAGTATAGTTAATTAAGTTGATTTGGAAGAAAATAACACATTTTATTTTGTACTCAGATTACCGGGTGTATTCCGGTGTTTTAATAAGGTACCTATTAATTAACAGTAATTAATAAGGGGGAATTTACGTTTCAACACTTCTTAGACCAAGGTACAATAATATATAACTATAACCTTTCAAAATCAAAATTATCAGGATTGTAAGGATCAAAATTTAACTGAAAACCTCTGAAAACATGAACATGAACGAGCTATACGCTGCCGGAAGGAAAACCAAAACTCAGGAAATTCTATAATAAGTAAGTTTTTACTGAGGAAGAGTCGAAAAAGATAATTTTCTAGTGTTAATTTGTTGTAAAAGTTTAAATTAAAACCAAGGAACTTATGTATCCATGTCCATGTCCAAGATTAAAACTAACCTAGCAAGAGTGTGACTACAGTGAGGGTTCCGTAGGTAGGCTCCTGCCCTGCCACGAAATGCAGACAAGAGGCTAGAATTACGAACGCTGAAGTGCACTGAAGGGTCTAAAGTCTCACTCAATTTGCAATTGTACAAAGAGATGCTGTCTATTTCAACGCAAACCAGCCTTACGCAAATAAGAATACAACGACAAGTTGTGAAATCTTTCCGTCAACAAATATTGCATCGAATTAAGTATACGTTACTGAACTGAATTTAACCTAACTGGAACTGGACGCCAAGTAAATCGACGCCACTAAATCTACCTGCTAGTACGTACACTTGTATTAGCAGGTATATTTAATTACCTCTTAATTTTCTCAGATTTTTAGTGTTTTTGTTTCGTGGTTCGTTTAGAATCAGAATCTTGCAAAAAATCCACATCGAATTTGGCTTGCGGGGCGTATAATGTTTTTTCTTCATTGTTGCAGGAAGAAAGTTCAATCCCCACTGACTTAAGTAAAGCCCAAACAATTTCGGTCCTGTTTAAGAAGAGCAAGTTTTACCGATGTGCTGTCTAGAGAACCATAGTGGTGATGGATAGGTCTTCTGTAGGTTTTCTTAATGACTACGGACCCTTAAATTTTTTACAACCTGAGTGACACTGACTGATAGACAGGCATGACTTGACATAACTTGACTTCTTTGTTATTCTCTTGGCAGAAAAGTGGCAATCCAGACACATATTGCCATATCAAAGAAGTCAAGTCAAGTTATTCTCTTGAATGTCGGACACTTTTGTCCTGACTATGCCTGTTTTATCTTGTCCCTTTGGACAAGATATAACAGGCAAGACAGGCATAGTATTATGAGTTGGAGCTGCGGTGAAGATGCGGGGTTTGAACCCCCAAGCCCCCCTTTGCCTACGGCTATGCCTGCAAAAGACATCCATCCGCTTAATACCCTTGCTTTTTCATGTTTCGCAGGCTTTGAGTATCTAGAACGGGAGTTGGCAAGGTCAGGATACCCCTCTGTTGGTCACAAGACTTTACTGACCATAGACGAATAATAAAACTACTTCACTCGTAACTTCGCGGCCATTTGCTGTCGTTTCGTGTCGCGAGGTATTGCTCACCAGAAATGGTGAATTGTGCGGTTTATGGGTATAAAAGGCAATTGGAGACATCCAACTTAAGGGTACATAGTGTTTCCTATCACAAGTAAGTGATATTTTTCTGAATTGCTTTTGGTTATATTGTATAATTTCGATTCTAATAGAATATCAGTTGCGACATTTTTATTCCTTGGTAGAAGGCGTAGTGCGGGGACAAGTTGAGTGAAATTGATTGAACGAATGATGGAATGAACGAAAAATTTGTGTAAAATGCGATGTTTTTTGTAACAAAAAATCTATTGATGCAGGAAAATTGGGTATGCAAAAGTATACAGATACCACAATCCATTTTTTATGGAAAAAATGTGTACGTCACATTTACAATAAATTATTCCATTTTAAATGTATAATAATATAGTATAAATAATATAATATTATTATAAATCAGAAGCAGATTTATTTATAAAAAAAGGAATTACAAAACAATCTCGATAGAAAGACACAAGCGAAGTGATGATAGACAGCTCGTGTTTTTTCTTTTACTAGGAATTTTCTTCTTTCTCCATCAATTTATTAATATTAATAATATAAAAATACCCTTTTTATAGGTAGCGCAGGAACACCGCACTGATCATGACATGAAACACGGCGCGGCGGCGGGGCGGCGCACAGTGGTACGGTTTGAGAGCTTCCCTTTCATAGGATTTTATTTTTTAAAATATTTTTTTTTGCTTCATTAAAGGGTCAAATATGATTGAAATCGACATAAAACCGCATAATTTAATTGTTTTAACCTATTCTACTGCTCAAAAACCATAAAAAGTAAACTTGAACATTTTAAATGTATGAAAACGAAAATGTTTTTCAAAATATCTCATTACTGTTAAGAGCTGTTGAGCTATAACTTATTAAATATTGTTACTAGGGCTAAAGTGATCCCATATGACCTTTGACCTTAACCCCCCGCGTCCCCCTGTAAGAGATATACGGTTAGTAAAATTGCAATATTTGACGAGTAAAAATTATTATTTTTTGCTTCTGTGTAGTGTCAAATATGATTGAAATTGACATAAAACCGAATAATTTAATAGTTTTACCCTATTCCACTGCAAAAAAATCATAAAAAGTGAACGTGAAAATTTACAATGTATGAAAACGAAAACGTCTTTCAAATATCTCAATACTGTAAGAGCTGTTGAGCTACAACTTATTGAGTATTATTACTGGGGCTAAAGTTATCCCATATGACCTTTGACCTTGACCCCCTACGTTCCCCTGCAAGAGATACGGTTAGTAAAAATTGCAATATATGACGAGTTTATTTATTTTTTGGCAAATATGATTGAAATTGAATTATAACTGGATAACTTAAATGTGTTAACCTATTCTACTACTAAAAAACCATAACAAGTGAACTTGAACGTTTGTAATGTATGAAAACGAAAATGTCTTTCAAAATACCTCACTACTGTTCATACCTGCCTAATAGATACGGTTTCAATAATTATACTACTACACCTACCTATTTAGTTTAAAAATAATCCGGCGTTACTTCATTACGTTAACAGACAATTACCTACTTTACTTTGCCTTACTACCTGACCACCTGACCCAAAATTAATATACCTGGTCATTATTCAATCATCAGGTTACCAGGTAGTCACCAGGTTACCTGCTACCTAGTTATTGGTAATGATGAGTGAGAAATAGTTAAAACAGAAGGTTTGGTTGATAATATTTATTAGCACAAAAATGTTATGAATTACTTCTATACCTATATTTATGTACAAGGACTTAGTGAGATAGTATGTATTAAAATATAAACCAGCTAAACTAAAAGTATCTGCAATCGCATTGTCAAGTACCTACGTATATTAAGTTATCACACGGATAATTAAATTGATAATCTTAATAATATCAAAACAAATAATAAATACATGACAAAATACAATAATTAAAAATTTCAACAATTTCAAAAGTATCTGTATGATATAAACACGTTTTTAATAATATTTTATTTCCTGACACATAAAATATTACAATTTAAATAACATGGAAAACAATGAAAAATTACATTACAAAGTAAATTAAAATTTAGACAATTTAAAAAAAACAAAAACTAACACTAAATTCAAACAATAAACATCTTACATTATTTAAACCTTACAAAAATATACTCGAAATATTTTTTGCAGGGCTGCAGTTTAACAGGGTTCAGTCAGTTAGGGATCCTACATCTACGAACTCAATATTTTCTTTATCGGCACTGGAGGTTAATGCAACTAATTCTTTTGCTTCTTCTGTCAAAGGCATATGAGAATGTTGACTTATTTTAGGTCTAAAACTTGACAAATATGGGTCAGATGAAATCATCAAATTATGAATCACATCCTCATTTGTAGCAATTCTACTCATTTTCCGGGAATGAAAACAACGGAAATTTTTAAAATCTTTGTTTCGAGCCTCTGAAGCCTCCTCAGAGAGTTTACCAATGGGTATGAAGTTATTATGCTCAACAATATCTGCTCCATGCATAAGTAACTTATGTACACTTGATGGCATATAATACCAGGGATAAAGTTCAACATATTTTTGAGCAGTTTTGTAACAATATTCCCGAAACTTTTCTACATTGATAAACTCTCCACATGAGATTACCTGAAGAATTACAGAAAATTTTCTAATTAGATCTTCATTTATGCCAGTGATCTCAGCAGTAATTTGAGGGTTCAAAAAAAATTTTCTTGCCGTGTTCCCGTCATTTGTTGTTCCTGAACCCTGCTTTACAATATCAACTAGCAACCCCATCTTATCTCTAAACTGTTTCTGAACAATTTCTTTTTTAGTAGCTAGTAATCCCTTTAAATCATCCCCTTTAGCTTGCCATTTCTTAAAATCTAGCCTATAAGATATATGCAGCAAGCATTCCATACATCTGATACGTGCATGAAGGGAAGACAAGCCAAACCGATATATATCTGCCGAAACACTTCTTTGCGATATCTTATCAATGTCATTCATCTCTTTCGGTTTAGCTTTACAGATATCACATGTTGCAGTTGATGTATCCGAAAGCTGTGAGGTTATTTTGCCATCAATCATAGTCATATGAAGCTTGTGCCTCACATTTGTGTTTCCGACAATAGTTGGCTGCAAACTGTTGATCTCACTCTCAATGGTAGCCATTTCTTCCTTGATGTTTAAGTCATTTTCCTTTGCAAACTTGTAGTAAAGTGGTCGGCAGTAAAATGTTGAGGATGCTTTTGGATTTTCCCATACGGTTTCATTAGAATCATCTTTCACGAGTTTTAGTGGAACGAATGAACACATGAAAATGCTAGAATCATCCCCTTCCATATTTTGCTTGTAATTGCTGTCTCCAGATGCACCATCAAAACCCCATTTACTAACAAGAGTTAAGTCCGAATCAGGAAGTTCTGTTGTAACAGTTTTTAATATTCTCTGTACTGTTAAATTGAGTATTGCTTGAAGCTTTAACTTCACTTCACTCTCTGTAATTGTCATATCTTCTTTATTCACATAGCATTTATTTTTTTCCTCTAAAACTTTAGCATATGACGGGAAAAAATTTAATCCCATACTGTTTGTATGTTGTCTTAAAGTAGAATATTGATATTTCGATAATTTCAAAGATGTTATCATACCTAATGTTTTATCAGCGGAACAGGTCCGTTGCTTAGGTTCAGCTATGCTTGCTCGAATCCGTGTTGCATCTTCAGGGTGTTTAATTAAGTGCTTCATAATGGCAACAAAGTCTGCATTATTTTCACTTACAGAAGCTTTTTTGGCCAAAGCATATGCTAAAGTTTCAAAATCATTTTGTGATAGAAGCTCTTCAGTTCTTCTTTTCTTTTGAAGTGGACTCAAATCCGCAAACTCTTTACGAACAGTCAAGGTTTTCGTTGACGTCGATACAGATACGCTTTGGGGTTCAGTAAATTGCATTGATGTACTTTCTGATCCTGATACAACTGATGGCATACCTGTTGATTCTTCAGTTCTTAGCCCACTATGAGATGAGTAATCCATGTTTATCTGATCAAAGTTTTTCTGAATGCATTCAGGCCATTTAATATGTGAATCTAACCAATCTGCATTTTTTTCCAAAAATCTTTCCTGTGTGTAGTTCGCGGTCTTCCATCTTTGCTTCATGTTACTCACGCATGATTGACAAAACAATTTCAATTGTTTCCTCTCGTCTTCAGACAACGCACTACTCACAGAAGCTAACACTTTTTCTAACAATGAGTTTGATTCAAAAGACACTTGCCTCAAAAATACAAAAACGTCTAGATTTGATATAAGTCCTTCCATACTGAATAACTTTAAGAGTCGCGCTATGAGAACGTTTCAATACGAATCAACAATGATAAGTGAAACGAAACCCACATACCTTCTGTATTTATACTTATGCTCGTTACCAATAACTAGGTAGCAGGTAACAGAATGACTAATCGGGAGCACTTTTAACGACCTATTAATACCATAGTTAGGACAACCACAATATTTGGACATTCCTGATTGAACAATGAGCAGGTATATAAATCATGGGCCAGGTAGTCAGGTAGTCGTAAAACCAAAGTAAAGTACCTACTTGTTTGCTAATTGTAATGAAGTAATGCAATTTTATTTTTAAACTAAGTAGGTAGGTAGTTGTAGTATTATTATCGAAACCATATCTTTAAGACAGGTATAAACATTAGTACGATAGTTTGAAAGATATTTTCGTTTTCATACTTCGAAAATGTTCCAAGTTCACTTTTCATGGTTTTTACTTGGTTTTAAATTATCCGGTTTTATGTCAATTTCAATCATATTTGACAAAAAAACTCGTCAAATATTGCAATTATTATTATTACTAACCGTATCTCTTGCAGGGGAACGTAGGGGGTCAAGGTCAAAGTTCATATGGGATCACTTTAGCCCCAGAAATAATACTCAATAAGTTGTAGCTTAACAGCTCTTACAGTATTGAGATATTTGAAAGACGTTTTCGTTTTCATACATAAAAAATTTTCACGTTCACTTTTTATGATTTTTTAGCAGTGGAATAGGGTAAAACTATTAAATTATTCGGTTTTATGTCAATTTCAATAATATTTGACACTTTAAAGAAGCAAAAAATACAAATTTTTACTCGTCAAATATTGCAATTTTACTAACCATAATATCTCTTACAGGGGGACGCGGGGGGTTAAGGTCAAAGGTCATATGGGATCACTTTAGCCCCAGTAACAATATTTAATAAGTTATAGCTCAACAGCTCTTAACAGTAATGAGATATTTTGAAAAACATTTTCGTTTTCATACATTTAAAATGTTCAAGTTCACTTTTTATGGTTTTTGAGCAGTAGAATAGGTTAAAACAATTAAATTATGCGGTTTTATGTCGATTTCAATCATATTTGACCCTTTAATGAAGCAAAAAAAAATATTTTAAAAAATAAAATCCTATGAAAGGGAAGCTCTCAAACCGTACCACTGTGCGGCGGCCCGATCTACATAATGTTAATCTAGATAAAATTTTGTTATCCCTGTACCCTGCCTGTACCTATCACAATAAATATATTTTCTGTCTTTCTTTCTCTCTTTCTAACTGCCGCTTTTCTTCTCCTGCTCTCTATGAAAACATATAGATATAGATAATGAAAACTTTTCGATTTGCTTAAATAAAAAAATAATAGTCCCAAATAGACGGGGCGTCAATTACAAATTATGGTTCTTAGTTAATGTCAAATGAAAGGAAAACCAACTTTTCGCTTTTCTCTCATTCGGAACAAATTTTTTCTATATTAAAATGCATGTCTAAAATCCCTCAGTAAGAAACTATACCTTAGTCAAAAAACGCTTTGTATAATTTTAACAACCCTGATTTCATTCATTCGAAATCGTTATTTTTTCGGTCTTTTTACATCCAGCACTACTTTTTTGTGTTAGTGTGTAACTAAACAATAGTGTAACAACACTAATTCTATATTTGTGTGCGTGTTCTTTTGTTTGTGTCCAGCTTTTACTTTAGTGTGCGTTTAATGGACGCTTTATTTTTCTGCATTAGTGTGCGTGATTATGTAAACGTGTGCTGTACCGTATTACCTCGCCCCCCTCGAAATCTGACAGAAAGATTTTAGTACTGACAGAAGCGCTTGGCAACTCCCGTTCTAGATACTCAAAGTTCGCAGGTCTTTTATGTTCGTAGTGAATAGCAAGCGGTGCGGCGCCATAAAAAAAGAAGTTGACGTTGAAGGTAGGAAATTTACTTTGACATAAAGCTTTCTGATTTTGATAATGTTGTTTCTGAACTGTTACTGTTACAAAACGCCATGAAGCGGCAAGCTCAAGCGCCTAAGCGCATTAGGTTTTGCTGCCAACAATAGAGGTTTAGATTTCCAAAAATTAAAAGACATTATTTTACACTGCGACCGCTTACGATAGTTAGAGGTAATTTTGATGAGATTCGATTCGATGACAATACGAATACCAATAACAATTTTTTAGAGATGGGTGGTGATGGTGGTTTGTTACAGCAGTCAACCGACCAAAGAGAGTAGAACATTTGATTATTATTCAGGTAGCATTCAGTAACTTATAACTATATAGATACACTAGGGCAAACCAATTTTCTTAATTTTGTAGGTATAGAAGTCTGCAGTAGGTCATTTGTTTCAAAAGTAAACATTTGTTCTAATTTGTTTATTTAATTGTAATTACCTAACTATGTATAAAAAGGGTTGTTTCCTGTTAAAAAATATTTATTCATAAGAACATGATGTAAAAAAAGAAAATTACAGTCTATAAAGAATATAATAAGTATACCTATAGGTACCTACATACATACCTCATATGACTTAGTGTCAGGGTTGCATAGTCAAATCAGATAGAAATATGTAGTAACAAGGGCGTAGCCAGGATTCTGTTCAGGGGGGGGGGGGGGGGGGCAGCCGAAAAAAAACCAAGAATACCTACTAAGTCCATGCTGCACGAGAAATGGAATAGGCAGGCTACGTTTAGAATAAAAAAAACAACAATAGTTCAACTATACATCACGTTATTTTACAAAATAGTAGTCTTCGAGGTTCTCCACAAAACCATTTTAGATAAAAATAACAACCGTGATTAACCGGGCGAGCGGAGCAAGTCGCGAATTTTTTGAGATTTTTCGATGTTTTTTAAAATAAGTACACAAGAGTGTGACACTAGATATGACAGCTAGCCCCAAATATTTAAAAAACTGCGGTGGTAATTTTGGAGATAGGTTAGGTATACCACAGTAATATATTTAAAAAAATCATAGTCAAGAAAAGAAAGCTAAGAAAAATTTGGTTTTAGAAGATAAAAAACTTACTACAGAACAAATGGCGAGCGAAGCGAGCCGCCAAATTTTTGTCATATTTTCGAGAGGGTGGTAAACATGATAAAAAGGCTATAGAAATAGCGGCGAGCGGAGCGAGCCGCAATTTTTTTTTAGACATTTTGGATGTTCTGTAAATAAAATCAAGACTCAAGAGTGTGACAAAAGATTATGATAGGCGAACCTCGAAAATTGTAGTGGGTTTGCGGTGGTAATTTTAAAGTTTTTAAGCAAGGTAAAAAGACAAAAAAAATTATATATAGGTACAAAAAAAGTGTTCGTTATTCGGATCACGTGGTCACGTAGTGGCATAAAAAAATATAACAGTGAGCGGAATGAGCGTTCATATTTTGTTGTGTTTGCGGCCTCTGAAAATGGTTGTTAAAAAGCCTAGAAAAGAAGAGAATGAACGGCGAGCGGATCGAGCCGCGTAATTTTTTGTTACATTTTCGGTCTTTATCAAACAGTTTTGAAAATTATGCTATAACTAAAGACATAACAGCAAACAGAGGGAGATATTCGAGTGGAATGATCGTTGATATTTTTTTGTGTTTGCGGCCTCTGAAAATTGTTGTGAAATTGTGTCATTTTCGGAAGGCTGTAGAAAAGCTTACAAAATAGAGAATTAACGGCTCGCCGTTAATTCGGAGCAGGCCGAGAATTTTTTTTTTACATTTTCGGTCGTTAGCATTGAAAGTCGTTAGTTTGAATGTATTCTATAACTAAACAAAAACAGCAAACGGAGGGAGATATTCAATTACGGAAAAACATGGAAATAGGTATCCATCCAATAAATGTGCCTACATTTATAATGTAGATGCACAATAAGAATCGAATGGCACGGAGCGCGAGCGCGCCCTTCTCCGCAACCAACAACGCGCAGCGCGCTGTTGCAGTGGAGAACGAATTTTGATGAAAAAAAATTTGAAAAGAGTTTTTAAGAGACCCTTGAGTTTTTAACCAACCATTTTAGGTGCTGCGTGACACGTACATATCCGAGAAAATTTTATCCATTGAAGTTTGATTTTAAACGGTGCTTCAACATTTCGGGGGGGAGTGTTTGGACCCCCAAACCCCACCCCCTCCCTACGGCCATGGTAGAGAGTTTCGTGTCAGTATCATGGGCGTAGGGAGGTACGGGCAGGGGGGGGCAGCTGCCCCCCCCTAGAGGATGCAGTCTTAATTTTAAATACGTACCTACGTAGATAGCCAAGCCTATTAATAAACTAAACTTCATTGACAGGTCAATTTTATACAATCGTACTATGTTTGCATCTAAATTCAAACCCCCACCGAAATGTTGAGGCACCGTTTATAATCAAACTTCAATGGATAAAATTTTCTCGGATATACGTACGTGTCACGCAGCTCCTGAAATGGTTGGTTAAAAACTCAAGGCTCTCTTAAAAACTCTTTTCATCTTCTCTTATTTTTTTTTTTCATCAAAATTCTCCACTGCAACAGCGCGCTGCGCGTTGTTGGTTGCGGGGTAGGGCGCGCTCGCGCTTCGTGCCATTCGATTCTTATGTGCATCTACATTATATGTAGGCACATTTATTGGATAGATACCTATTTCCATGTTTTTCCGTAATTGAATATCTCCCTCCGTTTGCTGTTATTTCTTTAGTTATAGAATACTTTCAAAACTGTTCGCTAAAGAACGAAAACGTCAGAAAAAATTTCGCGGCTTGCTCCGCTCGCCGTTAATTCTCTACTTTAGTAAGCTTTTTTACAGCCTTCCGAAAATGTCACATTTTCTCAATAATTTTCAGAGGCCGCAAACACAAAAAAATATCAGCGCTCATTCCACTCACTGATATAATTTTTTTACGCTGCTACGGGACCATCCAACCAATTAATTTTTTTGCACCTCTATCTAAATATCTAATTTTTTTTTTGTCGTTTTACCAAGATTTCGTCGCCAAACTTTAAAATTACCACCGCAAACGTTCTCCACTTTGCAACAGCGCGCTGCGCGTTATGGGTGGCGGGGTAGGGCGCGCTCGCGCTCCATGCCATTTCATTCCTATTGTTTACCTACATTGTAGGTTAGTGAGCTAGGTGCACGCATCGCATTCATTTACGCCCGACTCCAGTGGGAGTCAACTTTTTTTACAGGAAGGCAGATCACGACATAACTTTTAATTTCGTGAATCTATAGATGGATAGATAACTATTTTCAAGTTTTCCGTAATTGAATATCTCCCTCTGTTTGCTGTTATGTCTTAGGTTATAGCATAATTTTCAAATATGTTTGCTAACGACCGAAAATGTAACAAAAAATTGCGCGGCTCGCTTCGCTCGCCGTTCATTCTCTTCTTTTCTAGGCTTTTAAGCCTTCCGAAAATTTCACAATTTCTCAACCATTTTCAGAGGCCGCAAACACAACAAAATATGAGCGCTCATTCCGCTCACTGTTATATTTTTTTATGCTACCACGTGACCATCCAAACACACTCCGAGTCTTGATTGTATTTTACAGAACATCTAAAATGTCTAAAAAAAATTGCGGCTCGCTCCGCTCGCCGTTAATTCTATATCCTTTTTGTCATATCAAATCAATCATTTATTTGCAAGAATACATAATTATTATACAATGTCAGGTCATGTTTACCAGCCTCTCCAAAATATGACAAAAATTTGGAGGCTCGCTTCGCTCGCCATTCATTCCATAGTAAGACTTTTTTTTATCTTCTAAAACCAAATTGTTCTTAGCTTTCTTTTCTTGACTATGATTTATTTTAAATATTCGAGGCTAGCTGTCATACTGGTGTCACACGATTGCGTACTTATTTAAAAAACATCGAAAAATGTCAAAAAAAATCGCGGAAAGTGCTTAGAAGTAAACATGGCTGAGGAAATGATGACTGAAAATCCTTTAAACGGCCTATGTATCTTCAGCGTACACCGAAGCATGGTACTTACAAATAAATAAGAACAAAATTGAATCAGAGCTGCTAAAATGGTTTTTTGGAGTACCTCGAAGACTACTATTTTGTAAAATAACGTGACGTATAGTTAAACTGTTGTTGTTTTTTTTTATTCTAAACGTAGCCTACCTATCCCATTTCTCGTGCAGCATGTACTTAGTAGGTATTCTTGGTTTTTTTTTTTCGGCTGCCCCCCCCTGAACAGAATCCTGGCTACGCCCTTGGTCAGTATCAATGGAGTGGGCTTCTTTGTCCCTTGTCCTGCCATTTTTATACCAAAGTTCGGGTTCTTGATAAATATTTTACAAGGCAGAAACTTTATGATCTTTCATTAAAATCAATTATCGACATACCATTGAGATAGGATGTAGAGACATTAAACCGAATGCTGGCAAATTATGGTCTTCAAACCACTGCTTCAATAGATTTAGATGCAAACATAGTAGGTACGATTGTATAAAATTGACCTGTCAATGAAGTTTTGTTTATTAATAGGCTTGGCTATTTACGTAGGTATGTATTTAAAATTAAGACTGCGTCCTCTAGGGGGGGGGGGGGGGCAGCGCCCCCCCTGCCCGTACCTCCCTACGCCCATGTGTAGTAACAAACAGTAAAGAAAAATGTGACAAAATTTGAACCAAATTTGCGTTGGATTCAGAGAGCTTTCTTTTTCATTGGGATTGGGAACGACTGCCGCCCCCCCGCTCTGCTGCGCTGGCAACATTGCCAAAAGTTGAAGTTAGAATTGATTTGTTATTGTTTTCTTAGAACAAACAAAACACTCGTTGTAAAATGTGAATTCATGTATGCTAACACTCAATCAATAGTGTCGGTTTATGTTAATTATCTCTGCAATAGTGCACAAACAATTTAAATAATAGCAGAAAAAGTACAGTACCTACGTTAGACCTCTCTACAAAGAATAAAAATCAAGACAGTGCAGTCAGAACTGAAAGAAAGCAAAATCAAACATCTTCAGTGTTTACAAAGATCTTTGGGTGTGTATAAGTTTTTCATTCCTGCTGTCATAAAAATATAAGTAGTTATTCTATCTACTTACTTACTTCATTTTGGAACGGATTTTACATGAGACAGTCCTAAATCTGCTTCTTATTTTCAAAAACATTGAAAGCTTTGATATGTAATAAAATTTTCTAAACAATTAGGTATCCTAAGTACCTACCTACTTAAAAACTTGGTAGTAGGTACATAACAATGGTACTAATATCTGTACTTGAATCTTTTATAGGTATTTTTATCATTGGCTTGCCAACAATACTACATGCATAATATGCAATAATAATGTTGACCTTTAGCCCACCACATAAAAACAAGCAGATAATCAAAGCAGATAATAAAGTTCAGTTGTGAGTTGTGTTTAAGCTGTCAGAAAAGACTGGGCACACTAAAGTAGTGTGTCATAATTATTGATTTTAGATTAATTATAACAGCTCAAGTATAATAGAAAGGTATTATTGAAGGATTTTTATTCACAAAAATAAATTGCGAGTTTATTTAAATTATCATTTGGTGCTATGTAAGTTACTATTTAAGTAAAGCAAAGTACCTTGATTGAATTTATTAGGAAAAAGCTGTACTTATTTATTAGTTATCCCTGCATTTACTCATGTGTGTAACCTAATCCATTTCAGCACTTCAGAATGGAAAAGCTTGACAACCTGGCACTCAATAAAAAGGAAATGGATACCGGCATGGCTCAGGTAGGTACCAACTTTGGCTTGCATTATTAATATGGTGTAACCGTGGTATTCTCCACAAGACATAGAGTAAAATAAGTTTATTAAAAAACTTTTTAAAATTAAGTTTAAGCTTAATCTAATAAAATCATTTCGTTAGAAGAACACCAGAAACCCTAATATTTATACTTTCATATAAACCTTACTAAAGTTTCATCATTTTCCTAAAGGTGTATATAAGAAACTACAAAGAGCCCGAGTGGCTTAATCAAGGTACCCAGAATGATACCCAGTCAGAAAAAAACAGCGACCAGGTTGATGCTTATAAATTAAAAGTAATGCAGGAAGATCAATATGAAAGAATTAATATTGGTAAGAGACTGGCGACAAAAATAGAAGAGAATGCAGAAATGTTCGCCCAACTGGAGTATCTAGCAAGAGGAACAGATAGCCGAGATGTCAAAGATGGGCATATTAAAATAATATCTCAGTACTTGAGATGTTGCAATGCTTTATGGAATCCCAGCAGTAAGAACTCATTTCACTTTTAACGACTTGTGGTTTATATTTTTTATTAGTAATTTTTCTAGGTAAAATTTTCCACAATTTAAACCAATTCATCACAATTTCCGACTTTAAAGTATTGCGTGCTTTAGTTTCAATGACAATACCTACAGTAAAGAAACAGAAAGAAACTGTTGCTGCAGTAAGTATCCTAACTAATAAGTTTGTCATTGCAATAATGTTCAACATACACTCAATCAAAAGGTTGAAAACCTTTGGATTAACAGAGGAATTTTTCAGAATAGCTTATATTGGTAATGAGAGCCCAAAATAAGTGTCAGTTATGAAATAAACCAATTTAAGTTTGTGATGTACTGTATTACAAAATATTTATAACTTTCAGGTGGGGGCTACAGCTTGTTACAAGTAACAGAAGACACACCTCTATTTCATTTGGCGTCAATTGCAGGCCATCTGCACAGGAATAAATATGCAGATTATTTCTTGACAGTTATTCACCAAAGTATGAAACATATATGCCGATACTTCATGGATCTTTGCCATGATGTTGGGTATGTATAAATAAATTTTGCTTTCCATCATTATCATCATCATGTCATCTGTTTTGTCATCCCCTATGTTTTGGTTTAATTTATGCCCTATCTCAGTTTAATCTATGAGAATATGTTAAGAAATTTTCCACACCAACAATGTACTTAATAAAAAAATAATCAATCAAAATTGTCTTCGCTAGTAAATATTGACAACTAAAAAAGCATAACATTAAGAATATGTCTCACCCTACTGGGTGGGTCAAAATATATAAATAAGGCAACATTTGATTTCGTTAATATAGTAAACATTTGAAACACTAACATGTTCAATAATAGACATGTAGATAGATGCACCTATGAGTAATTTTTTGCTTAATTCGATAGGCGACAAACAATAATTGAAGTGAAGAAAAGCTTATTTCATCATCATCACCAGCCTATAATAGTCCACTGCTGGACATAGGCGTAAATATATATCGTATATTTGACATTAAATTATGTCAAATATATAAAAATGTAAGTTTAACCTACATGATTTCGCATTTTTATGGGGTATTTGTTTCAGATTCAACATTGAAGTAATAAAAAGTTTCGAACCTCACCCCAGTAAAACCATTTGCTTTACACCAGGTACGTAAACGGTATAAACTACAAACTAATAGATAAAGAAAATATTCGAGGTTTCTGTCACTCGCGTGAAGTTTTTAACATCCAAACCGTTTAATATGAACTTATCATTTGTTTTAGACAGGGGAT
Source organism: Eupithecia pulchellata (assembly GCA_963931895.1). Classification (NCBI taxonomy): domain Eukaryota; kingdom Metazoa; phylum Arthropoda; class Insecta; order Lepidoptera; family Geometridae; genus Eupithecia; species Eupithecia pulchellata. The sequence goes on from OZ007538.1 coordinate 11,946,911, forward strand.
GTACCGGAGTGGTTACTGAGTGGTCGGACTTAGACTCTGCACTGGACGCTTTCATCCAGTCATCTCAAACGGTAACAATGAAATAAAACAAATAAAATTGAAACTAATTAATTTATAACTAATCCGCAAAATTGGAGCTGGTCCAACAAATCGCGGGAGCAGTACTGTATTTCCGGTATTCATATTATACTTGTTTGAACGTTGTTTTAATGGTCGTGTAGCGATAGGCCCAGGCATCGAACTGAATGGCTGCGTTTAGATAACTGACTGCCGCCGCCGGCTGGTTTGAATATCCTCTATATGACATATTCGTATCTATATTACTGGTAATTGGTATATGTATTAAATATTCGACGACTAAAAAAACCATCTTGTTTTTATTTTTTTGGCTAGATGAAGTGTGTGACTTAATTAAATAATGATTTAATCACCAACTCTTTTCCACAGGCTCCTTGGCGGCTCGAGCAGATATACGTTCAAGAAAGCATATTTGAAAATTTCAAAAACGCTCTGCTGGCACGCGCCCAGCCCGCCGACGGTATCGTAGCCGGCGGCAAGACCTTTCTGTTCGAAAGCCTGCAGAAGGCAGTCGGCATTCCCGTCGACGCGTACAGGACCACGAAGGAGCTTCTCTCCCTGCTGAGGTCTCCGTTCCTGAGCCTCTGGGCCGCGGAGTCGGCGCTCGCTCACGAAGTAGCACTGAACTGCCCCGCGTCTACGGTCTGGGTCAACGACTACGCGTGCTTCGACGGACCACCGCGCGCGGCGCTCTCCGTCCTCCACTCCCCGTGCGGCGGGTTGACAAGCTTACTTGATGTACGAATGGCATCAAACATGAAGCTCTGGTCCAAGATGACAGCATGTCAGCGGTTGGAGGTGATTGTATCGGCGGTGGAGGCGAGTGGCGCGGAAGATGTGCGGGCTCTCATTCCCGCGCTGACTCAACACTGGCGCTCTGATCACTTGCTACACGTTACGAACACCTCCCTTTGCTTCGGCGTACAAGAGCAGATGGGAGTTGTGTTGAGCGATCACCTATCTGAAGCTCAGTTATTGGTTGCCATTAAAGCTCTTGTCAACGGTAATGCGATTATTGTTAGCGAGGTGTCGACAGTGGAACCTTTTGTGCATGAACTGTCGGAGCGCGGCGTACCCATCGACCACCGCGACCTCCCCCCGACGTCTACATACCCGCAGGTTATGGAGAAGCTAAAGGTGATCCGGACCAATCATGGTACAATATTTGCAAACTAAGATATAAAAAACATGTGTCACGTTAAAAGTTATAAGGAGATAGTTATTACGATTTGTGGCGATATTGTTGTTTACTGGCTGTGTTGCTGCGAATGCCATCTCATGTTACAAATACAATTGTCAATATTTCACAATATTACTATTATCGGTGACTTTCACCTAAATGATGTACTTTTTTCTGAATACTCTAACTAACCTAACAATATCAGTTATCAATCACCACAGTATATAACAGCTGTATAGTACCAACGACATTATTGACATTTCGTCTTGAGGTCAAGCTATTTGTTTTTAGAATATTTTAATTGACGGAATAGCTGTACCTTTGAAAATTGAAAGTTGTTGCTGATTTATAGAATAAGGTACCTACACACTTATTTGTCCAATTCTTTTTAGGGTACTCTGCAGGTTTCTAAAATAATGATTTTCAATTGTTTGAAGGATCTTTCATAAAGTGTCAGCAAGTAAGATAGCTTTTTCCTGAGTATGCTGTAATATTACCTACGAATTATTATTTTAGTTATGAGAAGTTTGGTATAAAAGGACAACTGTGCTATACAAAAGTTATTGTGCCATTAAAATTAAAAAGCTGTTAGAGCGGCACACGCACTAGCCACACGAGTAAGCGCATTTTTGACTTCTTTTATTTTGTTTATTATTTTAAAGAAATAAATACTTGTAAAAATGAGTACAAACAAACCATCATCAATTTAATGTAACAGCGTGTATTGTTGTTGTTGAACTGTACTCACACATAAGGGTACTATTGTTATTGTTGTTAGCATAGAAGCAGAAATCAATTGTTGTGTAATGTTAATGTAATGACCTTTTAGTAGGTACTTAAGTAAATCTTTATTTTTGATAAATTTTTATTATATACATACTTATTGTTACTTTAGAAATAGGAATTTTAATAAGTAACCTATGAACTTAATAAAACACATTTATAACAATTTATATTAATGGGCTTTTATTTTTATAATTTCCTTAGGTACTCACCAATTAATGATACCCACAAACTAATGAACTCACTATTAATGGGTATCATATTAGTTATAAATTCATTTATTGACTACTGATAAAAGGATCATTTTATATCTTACACAAAATATGAATGCCTGCCTGAAACATAACACAGGCCTACAAAAAAAAAATTTTATTTTGGTGCGGCTCTGTTTGTGTTTATGATCGATATAGTAGGTAATGTACAATATTCTGTCATACGTCATTTTAACTCATCAGCTCTAGTTTACTTACTACCCTCATTTAAAGTTTTTTACGTTCTGGTTCGGAAATAGTCATTATTACAATAACATCAATAAAGGAATATGTTACTATTTCATTATGGCTAGTAAGTCCAGAAAATGTGTTAACAATCCTGATATATTTTGTTATATTTGTGGTGAATACATACTGAAAGATCAGCGTAAATAGATTACAGACACTGTAAATCGTTCGAATTCTGCTTACTTCAGTATTGAAATTTGACACCTAGATAAAGTGTGGGTGCCTCATAGTGTATCTAAACTATGCGTTGAACATTTGCGACAATAGGAGAAAGGGGCACGTATGTCTTTAAAGTAAGACTTGAAGATAGTTAATTTTTTATTAGGTCAACAGAGCGGTTATACTAAATACCCATGTTTTATTTGTCTTTGAGACAGTCGAGCCAAATCACATCATTGGACACAAAAAATTGGCCATTGAGAGATGCTATTGTTGTTGGAGAAAGAAATGTTATAAATGAAGCTTTAGTTTCAAGAAAAAAAATCATTTTCCCGCCATTGCATATAAAATTAGGGCTGATGTAGCAATTCGTTAAGGCTCTCGACAGATATGGTCAATGTTTTCAGTTTATTTCACAGAAATTTCCTACTTTAAGTACTAAAAAAATAAAAGCAGATATCTTTGATGGACCTCAAATAAGAAAATTAATAAAAGACACTACTAATTTTTGAGACTTCTATGAATGATCTGAAAAGGTTTGCGTGGAAATCTTTTGTAGCAGTTGCACAAAATTTTCATGGAAATCATAAGGCTGACAACTATGTGGAACTAGTAGAAGAAATGCTGGTTTGTTTCAAAACTTTAGGCTGTAATATGAGTATAAAATTACACAATCTCGATAGTCATCTAGATCATTTCCAACACGATTTAGGAGATTTAAGCGAAGAACATGAGAACGTTTCCACCAAGACATAGAAACGATGGAGAATAGATATCAAGAAAGGTGGAACACTCATAAATATGATGGCCGACTATTGCTGGGGAATAATGCGAGATTATTCACGTCAGTTTCATTCTAGAAAATCACTTAAAAGACAATTTCTTGATGTTTAATACTATAAAATATACATATTTTTTGAAAACTGTATTTTTTTTTATCTCTGAAACTAGAGCTGATAGAAAAAAACCGTTAACATTTTTGATATCACCACGTAAGACATACTTAAAATCAGGTCTTAAATCCCCGGCACCAAAATCGTTGTAGGCCTGTGTAATCTATGTCGTATCTGTGTCAGAAAGACGAAAATGGATTATCATATATCCGGTACCCTGCGGCCAGTGGGAGGGTCAACAACAACATCACCAGCCTATAATAGTCCACTGCTGGACATAGGCCTCCCCTAATGAGCGCCATAGATGGCATCATTATTTGGGGGTTATTGCCCATAATCCCCACGCTGGGCATGCGGGTTGGGGATCGCAGTTCGGTGTAGTTGTTCTGCAGAAGGCGCTGCTGCCCGCCCCCCGCTGTGTTTCCCTTAGTCGCCTCTTACGACACCCACGGGAAGAGTTGGGGTGGTGAAATTCTATGCCGGCACCACACGGCGGTTCTATGCCGGCAGTGGGCGGGTGCTGTGCCTGAAATATATAGGTACCTACCTAGACATAAATTATAATCGCTATAAGTAGGTGGGTTCCACCTTCAATCAGACTTTTAACCTCATAATAATTTGAGGAACAATTAAGTTTTCCTTTCAAGTTACACTTGCACGTTTGTGGCGGTCCCATTGCGTACTATTTAGCTGAAGCGCTTAATAGAGAGTAACCTCAAAGAAAAATGTGCTTATACAATTACACGTACATATGTAAGTGTGTGCCACTCGGCGGGCGCTGAGTCAGGCCTAGGGCTGGGGCAGTGCCTTCGAACTTGTCGATGGTTTTATTCTAGCCCATATTTTTTTATTCATAGGTAGGTACCTATATTTTAGCGGTCTGCATATCGTATCGATTTCTCGTTGAACTTTCTAATATTAAAACTGCAATTGGGTAGGTCTACTACTACTAAAAAGATTAAAGAACGCATTATGTCTGAACCTCTTAAAAATTTTAGACGTAATAATAATAATAGAGCTGTGTTTTTTTTTACTATAACTACCTCCTACGTATTCTAGTTTTCCCTACTCCTGACCCTACCTTCCATGTAGAATAGGTGAATTGGCGCGAGCTACCTCCGATGTAGGTAACATCCAAACGTGTGGAGTCTGCAGCACGCAAGATTTCACGTACCTACCCTCTTTTTTTTATTATATTTCAGGTACCTACAGCCTAAATCAGTTACATTATTTCTACTACATACATAGGTATAAGTAAGTAACTAAGTAGGTATAATTATTTATTACCTACTTATGAGTGTTTTCGTGAAAAGGCCTGAATGCGCGTCTTTTGTATGCTACGCCGAGCGACGACGATGAAACGTAGCATCGTAGTAAGCAAGGAAGCGCAAGGAAGGTCTACGACCACAGAAGTTTACTGTCAAGAAGGAGGAAGGGGTGGGACAACTGAGATATTGAAAAATCACCAACATGATGGGGGAAATCCGCAGTTATTTACAACGTCGTTCCAGAGATTGGATCCACCATAAGAATTTTATGATTCATACCAGTGCAGGACCGAACCTTCATTCTGTGTGATTTGATTAGGTACCTACATACCTACCTTATAAATACTTTCTACAAAGATTACATAGATACATCTATCTATATTATAATTATAAATTTTACACACACGTTTCCATACGGGTCCCTAACTTCTTTGAAAATATTGTACCTATCTATTATTATGGTATCCTAAGTTGTGTTTCGGTGCCTATTTAATCCAAACAACCAAACCGTTCCTCTTTACAATTAAGTTCATAAAGAATACCTACCTTTTTAATGTACCTAGGTAGTATCGATAATACTCCCAGCTAGTTCGTCTTACCCTGCACTAGAACTTCTCGTGCCCTTTGTAGAAGCTCTCCAATATTCGCTTTGTTACAGCGCAGCTGCGAATCTCTAATGTTGCTGTTTTATAAATAGGTAAATACAGAGGTTTCAAGATCGTAATCTTAAAGGTCCTAATTAAATGTTCTTAAAGAGGGTCATAAAACATAACCTATTACAATAAAATAATGCAGGACAATTCACACAGCATCATAGGTCGTCGTTAGGACGTCCAGTACTAGTTATTGTATGTTGTATTGTAGAGACAGTTGTCTGGTCGCTCTTGTGCGATAAGACCGCCAATTGTCATATATATTGTAATTTTTATTTTGTTTATTGATTGTTTTGTTGTGTGCAATAAAGAAATTTCTATCTATCTATATATTGCACAAAAGACCTCCATGTAGAGTCCATCCATCTGTGATCTCTTAGGACATACCGGGAACAAAGTATTATTTTTTATTACCTACCTACTTTATGCAACTTGTATTATGTGACGTGTCCAATTGACGAGTCCTGTAAGGTCTAACTAAAGGAAATAAAGCACTTTGATTTTGATTGATTTTTGATTTTGAGAAGACACAAACTTCAAGCATAAATCGCTCGTGTCCATTTACAACTTTTTACTCTGGAAATCAATCGCGAGTAATGAATCGGCGGGCGCCGGTAGGGGTGGAAATGACCACCAATATCGAGTCCCAAGATTGGACGGCTTGGTCGGTAATGAACTAAAGTCGTGGATAACCGACGAGAGGGAATAATGGTTAGCGACAAAAAAGAGGAATGTTATGAGTTCGATGTGTAGGATGTCGAGGTATCGGATGATCCGATTCGATACTCAAAATACTGAACGAATCAATATATCGGAAAACCTGCGATGCATATAAACATCGGAAAACCTGCGGGCATGAGCTAGTTCGATAGTTGTTATTTGTTTTATACTATAATATCATAGAACTACACAACAATAAAGATTCCTTAAGAACTACCAACAACTCGTGTCCACGCAATGTCTTCCCGAGGAGTAGGTACTTACTTAAAGACCCGAGAACAAGAAGGGGCTCCTTTATAAGCGCGTGTCCTGAGTAATAGCGTATCGCGTCTTATAATTTTATGAGTAATTTTTTATATTAATTTGTTCGAATGTATAGTTATTGTAAGTAATTAACTAGTGTAATTGGTTCTAATGTGAAAAATACGTGCTTGTTGTAGTGTGTGTAGCTTTTTATAGAGTTAACTATATTATACGAAATGTCAATTATGGTTGATTAATTCGAACCCTTCATGCAAATGGGGCTTAATTTTTTTTTATTTGTTGTTATTTAAGTAGATAAATAAATAAGATATGATCCTTCATATCCTGCCATAGACAGTATATAGTTTTGAAAGATTTTAATTTCTTTTTTGAGATCATCTCTTCAATAAATAATACCAACTTTTTTTATAATTTTGTCTGAAACTTCATTACAATGTTTTTGTTGCAGTTAAATATTTTGTATCTTGAATGTGTCTGCAGTAGGTACGTAGATCATGCTTCGCAATCCGCTCACGCTCACGCGCCGTCACTCCGGACACCCACCATACAATAGGGGACGGGAGGGTTGGGGAGGGTGGGAGAGGGCTAACATTAGCGCGTGTCGCGGGACAGCAATATGGCGATGGCCGGCGGCTCATTTAATCACGCGGAGGAATCTGCGGGGATAAGAAGAAGCACTGTTCGCGAGTATGGAGTAGGACTACGGCTGAGGGGTCTGCTACATCATCATCAGCCTATAATATTATAGTCCACTGCTGGACCTCTTGGCCTCCCCTAATGAGCGCCATAGATTGAATTTATTCATCATTTGGGGGTTATTGCGCATAATCCCCACGCTGGGCATGCGGGTTGGGGATCGCAGTTTGGTGGAGTTTTTGTTACATGTTTCTCAAATTAGTCATGTCGAGAGTATGAATCAGATTTTTTATCTGTTGCTTATCATTTTTCTGATGGGCCACGTTTTAATAGGATGGTCTTAGCTTTCCCTCATTAACTCTTCAGTCGCTTTTTGGCCACCGAGAACAACTGAATGCATGATTGTAAAAACCCCCCTCAGACCACTTTTTTCAAATTCCTTTTTATGATGGAAAAATGATCCCTATATCAAGACGGATCGATTGAGCGTAAAAACACACCTCGGTCATAGTTCTTTCCCGCAGAGTTAAGGGCATCAAAATTTCGATGAGTGTAAAAACACACCTTATCCTGGATAAAGCGGGTTTTTATAATCAACCTTATGGCAGCACCAGAAAATGAATAGCTTGACTTGGCTTCTTTGTTTTGTTTGTAACTTTCACCGTTAATTAATAGTTATTACGTCATTTTTGACAGCTGATTGTCACATATTTTGACGTTGATTACTTTTTGGAAGGAAAATTTCAAATTTTGATATCAAATTGGAGAGGATGTAATGGAATACAAAAAGTGGTGGGTTCAATATTACAAAAAGACTGCACTGTCGCTTGAAACCAAAGACCGACGTGTACCAAGAACAGAAAAGGTAAACTTCAGTATCTCCAAGTTCCATCACCTAAAATTTAGAAAAGTTGGAAGCGACGTACCCGTAACAACGATGGAATACATTGATGGAATGGTGAAAAATACATTCTTGCTGAAGATGAGGCCACAGATTGCCGTACCACTACCACAAGAACCTGCGTACGGCACAAGGCAGCTCAGCATAAACTCAAAGAAAATGGCAGACCTAAAAAAGTGCGTTGAGTTTGTACCTGAAGAAGAAAAAGTAAAGAAAAAGTTTTGGAACGAAATTTTGGAATGGCCTATATCTGATCATGTTGAAAATGACGAATTGGATTAATATGTGCAGATTTTTAAGTAATAGCTTCGTTGTTTATGTAAACCAAGCAAATAAAACAAAATAAACTTAAAATAAAATTGGACTTTGATTGTAAAAACACACCTCGTACACAATGACTGTAAAAACCCACCTTATCCAAAATTTTCTAAAAATTATAAAAAAAAAACTAATTATACTTATTATATAAAAAAATAACATGTGGTCTCTTTAGTTTTACTTTATTGAAATACTTAGAAAAATAAATTCATTTAGAACATTTTTTTTACACCAGACAGTTTTTATTGATTTCCCGAAACTTTTGCATTTGGTCTGAGGGGGGTTTTTACAATCATGCATTCAACTGATTCGACACGACTGGATTTGTTTGATAGGCATATACGCCGATCTTAAAATAATATATCTATGGTGCTCTACCACAGGTTAAGTTTAAAAATGATGGAGAGATGTATTGTGGAACCGGAGGAAAACATGCGCCGCGAAATAAACGTCAATTACACTGAGTTTACTTACTGCAGCGAGTTGGGGAAACAATGAACCTCTATGTGCCAACACTGCTTATATAACCAAACCAAACAGAATTTGTCGCTGTTAATCGCTTCATATATTTTTTATTATACCTAGTTTAAGTTGCTAAATAAAGAATTTTTACGTTTTTTTCTACCAGGCATGATGCACTATGTATTACCGTATACCCTTACATAGTAGAGTACCTATGTATCGCTGTCATGCCATCTCACGTCATCAGAACAGCCTTAGTTTATTAAGAGGCCGGTAGTCTGTCTCCACACTTCCCCCGCCGCCGCCAGCTGACAAAAGGCGAGCGGACTCGCACTTATTGGACAAGTCAATAATGTACAGGGACGGACACGACAACATATTTCTATATAGATAGCTGGAGTGGAGCAATAAACGATGTTAACGATAATGTTGGCTTGCGGACTGATTTAGGTTTTAGGAAATATTCTTATTCGTTATTAGGTACACTTACTTAACATGACTACCTGTACGGCGCTGAGATGCTATGTGGGTTATCCAGCATTATTTATGTTACAGATAACTAATAGTCCGCCCCGGCTTCCCACGGGTATTTAACAAAAAATTTATCTTTCATTCGCTTCCCTAACTTTTTTGAAAATATTCTATAGCCTGTGTTCATCAGGAAAAATTTTGGATCCTAATGGGGATTTTTTCAAATCGGTCATGTAGTTTCGTAGTCTATTCAATTCAAACAAACAATCAAATCTTTCCTCTTTATAATATTAGTATAGATTTAGGATTATAGAAATCTTTGAAAGTAAAAAGCGTCTACACATCAGACTGGCCGACGCCGCCGACACGCCTTCACCGACAGAACCTTTGCTTTCAGAATTTAATCAAAACGTTCATTATCTAATGTTAGGTGTATCTTCTTATCGAAGAAGTTAGCAAAATCGACGTTAGGTTCCATTTTATCGAACATCACCAGTATTGTCTCTACAGTATTGTCTATGTCTGCATTAGGAAACAAAGATCGTGTATCAGTTACTATCCATGCGTGTGTATAGATTTTAGTGATGTGCCTCATGTCTACTCAGTGAATGTTTATTTTTATACTCAGTAGTACTTAGCTGTTGGCTCGGAAATATTGTGCCATATTTGCTATTAACTGATCCCACCTAGAGCCAGTTCGTGATAGAGTCCAGATTAAAAGAGTATTTTGCAATGATAAATAAGTGAAGCATAGTTAAGATAAGTCTAGTAATTAGAGTAAATTAATTAGATTACATAATAAAGAATATTTATCGGGTATTTATCGCGTACCTTTTGTTTTTATTTTCCCTACGTTACTATACCCGATAAATATTCTTTAATATGTCAACAAATCGTGAAAGTTTAAAAAGTTTTAGATTACATAAGTCACCAGATAATTTATTACTTAAGCCTAAACTATTAGTTAGTTTAATATTTGCTTTCATGAGCAAAGATTTATAATACATTTTGCAGTGTCTAACCTTTTCACAACATGAGAGCAATGAAACACTTCAAACTTAAAAATAATGTCAGCATTTTCGTATTGGATTTGCGTTCCATTTCCGCACGACAGAGGCGCTGTACCGAATAGGTATGGTAGGCATAGGCAAATGACATGTGTTAGTGACTTTGGGATTTTATCTTCAAACCCAACTCCGCGCATTGTTGGCTATATACTTTACGGCATTGGTCAATTCAGTCGCTGCGCCTGCGCCTCATTTTCGCTATTGTATTTATTTATTTAATGTTATTCCACGACTATATGTGTAAAATTGCTTGATCCAATCACTACACTAGTTTTGGCGTAAGAATTTGAAAAGGTGTGCCTTGTAAAACTCAGATTTGGGAATCCAGCGTAATGACGAAACAAAGATTTCACAAGGACACAAAGTCTCGTCCTTATAAAATTTATAACGGTAGGATTATGTAAACAGAAGAAATAGAAATGTTTTAACAATCGTGTAAATTTGAGAAAGGTAAGGGTAAACCTAAAATAATGTATTAAGTTTTGAACAATCGAATAAACACCTATAATTATTGCGTACGTATAATTCCTATTTTCGAACGCCTACGTTTTAAATAGAACAGTGTCCCCTCTCTAAACCACAGCACAGTAAATAGTTACTGCAGCGTGCAAGTGGAGTATTCAATGTGGATTGAGATGGGAGGGGAAGACCCCCCCCCCCCCCCGTTGATGGCTAAACCGTGTTCGATTCCCACCTGCGCGCAGTGGGTTGGTGGCTTTACTCTGTCAACTGTCAAGATGGATTATATCAGTAGGGACAGTCGGATGCCATTGTACGATGCGACGGTCAAGCTACATTGAAACGGATACGAAAGGAATGAGCAATCTATTATTATTATAATAACGTCCGTTCTAACTCTTTTTTAAAAACGCTACATTGTTGTAGATTTTCATCGAATATTGAGCCATGGTTAAGACATTTTTTTTGTTAGAATCGTGAATTTCGTGAATAAAGAAGTTTAATCCTTAAAATTTATATTTTTAATAACAGTGTATCGATTGTGAAAACTTGGTCAAGATTCTACGATGAAGCCTTCAAGTTGGAGGAGCAAAATCCGTCTAAAAGGTCTTAAATTCTCTAGAATTCTAGATAGTCTGATATACATTATGGGATATTCAATTGAGACGGGTGGGTTTTTTTAACTCTTCTTCTTTTAACTTAAAGTAATTTCTCTAAAACTACCAAGGCTATTAGCAAATGATCAAAACAATGCCAAATGCCCAAGAACAAACTAATGTTTTAATTGATCTCATAGACTGTTGTGGCGGTTGGAATGCCCGCGCTTTAAACACCTTGAATCTTGTTATGTCGAATAATATTTTCATACAGAAAGCGAAAAACAGTATTAGGAACTTGAAGAAAAAATATCACGCCTGGCACTCTCACTACAACTGTGTTGAAGATCAATAAAAATAAAGAAAATCGTAAATTAGTTACAAATTTCGTTGTCCGTCCGGAGTGGTACAAACTATGTTATTTAATCAAAATCAAAATCAAAGTGCTTTATTTCCTTTAGACCTTACAGGACTCATACTTATACTTATACTTATGACAAGACAATTACAGAGAAATATGAAAAGAATGATCGTGAGCCGTTGCACCATGTACTTACATTCTAACTTATATACTAAAACACAACACTTACCCAGTTTGGGGTTTCACAAGTTTAGAGACTTAGCACAAACTAAGCAATGAGTTTGCTGTACGTAGTAGAACGTAGAATTTAAAATGCAAGAAACTTTTAGGATAGCAGTAATTTATCCAGTCGGCCTTTGTCCAGGCAGTGACTCTCAAAAAAAAGGCCGATTCATCATTCTTGATTGTCAATGGTTCTCTCGCTCGCTGCATTCAAAATCAAAACCGTCAAGTGTCGCTGTCAGTGACGTTAGGCGTGAGAGCGCGGGAATTTCAAAAGTAAGGGGACGCGGCAAATTCAAAAAGTACACTTATCGTATTTGTTTAATTTTACTTTAGAACTAGGATACGAAAGTGTTACATACCCCCCCTTTAAGGTTTGGATTTTTCCTAAGGAAAATCCGATATAAATTATTAAGTCAACTTGAAATCTTTGACATGCCAGGTTCCTAAGTTTTGACCAGTCATATCTTCAAGTTCGTAAACAAGCTTAGATTTTTTTCTTACGATGCGACATTTTATGAACTTCGGGGCTAACTTCTTAGAAAATCTCTTATCCTTGTCACTGAGGTAGAACGTTCGTTTCCACACGATATCGCCAACGTTGAATTCAACATTCTTACGCCTCAGATTATAATGTGCAGTATTTCGAGAATGAGCTTTAAGTAATGACAATTGCACTTTATCGAAGATTTTATGGAGTATACCTAAGTTTTCCGCATAACTGTCACGTGGTGAGAATATAATATTACCTTCTAAGTCAGGGTCGATATAGTGTGATCCACAGCTCACTAACTCCCGCCCGAAAACAAGAAACGAAGGAGTGAAACCCGTGACTTCATTAACGGCGCTATTAAGAGCAAATTGTATTTTGGGTATATTAGTATCCCAAGTGCGGTGGTCACTTTCAATGAAGGTTGATACAGCGGTCATAATGGTTTTATTGTACCGTTCTACAGTATTTACTTGTGGAGTGTATAACGGAGTAAAACACACATTCGGGACTTTATAGCTAGCTAGCAGAGCTTTCATGCCATTGCTAGTAAACTGTTTGCCGTTATCCATTAGGATCGTGCTAGGAATACCATGCACTAGAAAGACGTGTTCTTCTAAGATACGCATGATTATCTCGGAAGTTGCTCGCCTTATAGGAAAAAGCAAGCAATACTTGGAGAAACAGCAAGTGATGACAAGAAGAAATGTGTTTTGCTTCCTAGTGATAGGTAGGGGACCGACTAAATCCATACTGAGCATTTGAAATGGGCGGCTGCAGTCTTTAGGGCGACCCATTGTACCAAGCGTAGCATGAGTTGGATGCTTGTGTGACAGACACACATCACAGCTAGAGACGAAGTTAGCTACATCTTGGTGCATTTTTGGCCAGAAATATTTGAGACTAAGGCGTTTGTATGTTTTAAAAATCCCAAAATGCCCAGAAATTGGTTCAGAGTGATTTTGCGAAATTATCTCTTGGCGTTTTTCTAATGGGATTATCTCCTTCCATTCAAATTCTCTAGTCAAGGGATTCAGAGATTTTACGTACCTGAACAAGCTATTATTCTCTACGCGATAGTTTAAGAATGATGTAGGGAACTCTTGACAACCTTTAAATAGTTTTAAATACCAAGTATCATTAGTTTGAGGTATCGAAGGAGTTGAGTCAATAGCAACTACCGGAACAGCACGGGATAAACTGTCTGGAACCACGTTCTCGGCGCCCTTCCTATGCTTAATCTCAAACTTAAAAGCAGAGAGACGAACTCCCCACCTGGCGAGTCTACCTGTCGGGTTATTAAGATTGAGAAACCATTTAAGTGAGGAATGATCAGTAAAGACAGTGAAGGTCTGACCATTCTCAAGATAGCATCGCCAGTGTTCTATCGCTGATAAAACGGCTAATGCTTCTCGTTCTGTGGCACTGTAGTTGCGTTCCTGCTGTGTGAGTGACTTGCTCATGTAAGCTATAACCTTCTCTTGACCATCTAGATTTTGAGTCAGTACAGCTCCAATGCCGTAATCACTCGCGTCTGTATGTACGTCGAATGGTTTAAGGTAGTCAGGACACGATAGGATAGGTGCCGACACAAGATGGGATTTAAGTTTACGAAAAGAATCATCAGCATCAGTGGTCCATGCAAATGGAGGAGAGTTCTTTTTCTGAGATGTAAGTTTGTTCAAAGGAGAAGCTAGGGCGCTGAAGTTAGGAATAAACCTACGATACCAAGACGCAGTTCCGAGGAAACGTCGTACCTCCTTTCGATTAGTTGGTGTGGGATAGTCTACAATAGATTTTACCTTATCCGGGTCGGCCTGCAAACCGTTAGAATCAACGACAAAGCCCAAATATTTTAACTGGTTCCTGAAAAATTGACTCTTTTTCAAGTTTATTGTCAGATTAGCCAACCTTAGCTTATCTAAAACACGATTAAGAAGTGAGATGTGTTGTTCAAAGCTATTGGAAACGATGATAATATCATCAACGAAAACGAAAACCTTATGCTCGAATTCCGGGCCATAAAATAAGGCATCCACTAACCTTTGCTGAGTGGCTGGGGCGTTAGTTAAGCCAAAGGGCATAGATTTGAACTGGAATGTACCTCGAGATGGTATGTAAAACGCCGTCTTTTGCCTATCCTCCTCTCGAATAAGGATCTGCCAAAAGCTTTTGGAAAGGTCAACGCTTGAAAGGTATCTAGCATCACGAAGGTTATCAAGTATTTCCGAAATATATGGCAGGCTGTACGCGTCCTTCTTGGTTACGGAGTTCAGTTTCCGGCTATCCAAGCAAAACCTCAACTCACCATTCTTTTTAGGTGTCAAAAGGACGGGTGATGACCAGGGGCTTTCACATGGTTCCACAACGTCCTCTTTTATCATCTCATCTAACTGTTTTACAAGGATACGTTGCTTTTCGGGTGACATTCTATAGTAGCGTTGGCGAATAGGAGTTGCGTCACCAGTATCAATAGCGTGTGTGGTCAAGCTAGTACGACCGAGTCCACGTTCCTCATAAGAGATGTCACGAAATCGTTGTATCATTTGATCAGCTGTGGACCTTTGTTCGTCTGACAAGTTATCATAAGAGAGAAGATTAAAATTATCGTGGGTAACAAGATCAGCAGTAAAGATTTCATCAGAGTCTTTGTAGTAAGCAATGTGGTCCAGATATTTAGGAAACAACCCATAAGTTCTCCAAAAATCCATTCCTAGGATGAGAGAGTGTTTTATACCTGGAACTACAAAAACCTTCAGTGTGTGGGTTTGATTTTGGAATGCGATGGGAAGTTCTATAACCCCAATGGAATCAAGTTTGTTACCACCAGCACTAACAAAGTGAACTTTCTCGCAATCCAACAATTTAAAGCCATCCTTGAGAAAACATTGATGACTTCCGTTACCTAAAATAGTAGCAGAGGAGCCCGAATCAAGAAGACCGATGTACGGCTTTGCATCTATGTTTACTGAAACATACGGTCGAGATTTATCAACGTTAGAATTGTCATCGCGGATTGATGAGACAGCGTTATAAGTGAAAAATGAAGAAATGAAGCTTAACCATTTTTTCCACTCATCAATATCTACATTTTTATGATGTATTGCACTATCCTTACAATCCTGCCTAACTAGTTTTTTGGAGTGACTTTAGAATCCGTTTTCCTACAGTCGGGACATTCAGATCGACGAACACCCTTTTTCCCACACTTGAAACAGATAAGGAAGCGCTCTGCCTTACAGTACCTCAAGGAATGGTCGTTAGTTCTGCACCGTGGACAGAATCTAGTCGTTTTTGATGTCAAGGCTGCGACCATTTCACCATCATCCTTTTCCAAAGCGGAGATACCTACTTTTCTTTCGCCAGAGGAATTAAGGCTACTGCAGCCTTTGTAAGCAAACTCGGGAGCTATAGTGTTCGCCGATGCCTTGGGAGGCTCGTGAAATTGAGAGAAACGCGCCTGAATGTTTTCGTAACTACGACATATTGATTTAAGCGAGTCGATAGTTTTTATTTCTGGAGATGCCAGCAAAGTGGTAATATAACAAGGCCGGATGTTATGAAGTAAGATATCCAGTTTCTCATTTTCGGGTAGATCTTTACTGAGGCGAGAAAACATACCGTGCATGATAGATAGGTAAATGGATATGCTTTCTGTTTCCCCCTGAGTGCGTAACCTAATTTCCGCAGCAAGACGGTAGTCGTAGTCACTACTACTAAAATCTTCTTTCAGTAGCTCACAAAGATCGTACCAATTTTGAATCCTACTCCTGTTACAACGATACCAGTGTAAGGCATCATCAGTGAAAATCTCGAATGCCAAGGACAAAATTTTCTCGTAAGAAATGCTTCTAGATTGAACGAATTCTTCAACCCTTTGTATGAAAGATCGTACACAAGTTTTGCCAGAGTACCTCAATTTCCCAATCTCAGCTGATACGTTACGCTCGCAACTGACAGCAACAGTAGGCACATTCGCCTCCGAAACGGTACCGGATGTCGACGTGGACGAAGTTGATTCGGAAGCAGTCAGCGGAAATCGAGACCTGAGTGCCGATAGCTCCTTATACAACGCTTCGAAAGATGAAAAACATATTTGATAACTACTCGATATAGATTCTATACTACTTAACCTGTTCACTCTATGATATATATGGTGTAACAAGGTTTCTGTCCTAGAAAATAGATTTTTATCGAGTTTTTGTCGAAGTGTAGTCAAATTGTTCTGAACTTTAGTTAAGCTTTCACTTAGCCCTATCAGATCTTGTTCTGGCTCGAGATGGGATTCTAAAATATCCTCAGAGGGTAAGCTTGGAGCAAGTTTAACTATAAGTTTGCGCAGCTCCTGTACAGAACCCTTAGTACCACCGCGAAGCTCAACCTCATATTCTAGTTCTGACTTTTGAAGTGAGAGGAACTTAATGATGTACGCCATATTGAGTAAGTGTTGTGAAATCTTAAACTAATTTAATCACTAAGCTTACAACTAAAATCAACTTTTATGTGGTATCACAACTAAATTATACTACAGGACAATAGAATACTACGGTGTAAATGATAAATGATGAATGAACAATGAAAAAGCTTAGCAGAGAGTAAAACTTAAAACTAGAAAAAGATTAAGCCAACACCAATGAAAAACTACTAAATGCGATAAGCAACTCAACGTAATACGGATACGACTATTACCTATTGGGCGCCAATGAAACTGTTCCTCCTGTCCTTTCCTAATCTAAGGTTCAGAAGAAAACAAGATGAACTTTTACAATATTTATTAAGTTAAGAACAATCAGGGTCGTGGAGTCTAGGGTCGTATCCGGATCGCGTTGAGAAACTAATAGATAACCACTGGCCTTAGCGAGAGCGGGAGTCGGTCTGGAGCAGAAAACAAGAAGGGCGACGACTCGCGCAGGATGGGCGCCGACTCGCGCACTATGGGTGAATCTCGGCGGATGATGGGGATGAGCGCGTCGATCCCTCAGATCTTCAGGGTTATCTTCTGAAGAGCTGCCCGTAAGGTGAACCCTGGAATCCATTTCCAGATGATTACAAAAAGGTCCACTCTTCAAGTTTGACTGCGACATCCCATGCTCGTGATGAACACAATGGCAACTAGCATATAATAGTAATCAGTGATGAGGCAGTCAAACATGTGGATTATGAGGCTAAATTAAGCAGTGAGTGAAACAGGCAGTGAAACGTATATAGGTACATGGAATGATTGTGCGATTTCGAACAAAATGAGATTGCATTTCTAAAGACGCAGAATGGAACATGAAATACAATAAAGTATGCAAAGCGGCTACGTATGGCAAAGAGTTAATAATGAAATGATTATACTTATGACAAGACAATTACAGAGAAATATGAAAAGAATGATCGTGAGCCGTTGCACCATGTACTTACATTCTAACTTATATACTAAAACACAACACTTACCCAGTTTGGGGTTTCACAAGTTTAGAGACTTAGCACAAACTAAGCAATGAGTTTGCTGTACGTAGTAGAACGTAGAATTTAAAATGCAAGAAACTTTTAGGATAGCAGTAATTTATCCAGTCGGCCTTTGTCCAGGCAGTGACTCTCAAAAAAAGGCCGATTCATCATTCTTGATTGTCAATGGTTCTCTCGCTCGCTGCATTCAAAATCAAAACCGTCAAGTGTCGCTGTCAGTGACGTTAGGCGTGAGAGCGCGGGAATTTCAAAAGTTAGGGGACGCGGCAAATTCAAAAAGTACACTTATCGTATTTGTTTAATTTTACTTTAGAACTAGGATACGAAAGTGTTACATTGGACACGTCACAAAATACAAGTTAAATAAGAAATAAAAATGGGAAATAAAGTGATCACTTTGATTAATTGTTCACTTCAATCTTTTTTAGGTAAAGTAAAGAAGCGAACAAGAAACCTTTACCTTGTTAGATTGTTAGTTTTAGAGTTGGAGCATAACTCGTCCCAAACTTTTTTGTCGTCTAGATAATCTGATATTTTATAGTAAGCTTTTTTACAAAGTATATTTTTGACAATCCGTTTGAATTTATTTATAGATAATTTTTGCAACTCACTTGGAGTTTTGTTGTAGAAGCGTATACATTGCCCTTTAAAAGATACATTAATCTTACGTAGCCTAGTAGTGGGCACAGCCAGTTTGTTCTTATTTCTAGTATTTAAATTATGTATATCGCTATTTTTAATGAACTTATTGATATTTTTATGAGTGTACAACAAATTTTCATAAATATATTGACCTGTTACTGTCATTATGTTTATTTCTTTGAATTTTTCACGCAAGGATTCTCTGGGACCATATTATAGATTGCACGAATAGCCCTCTTCTGCAGCACAAATATGGTGTTAACATCTGCAGCGTTCCCTCACAGCAGTATGCCATAAGACATAATACTATGGAAGTAGCTGAAATAGACTAGTCTAGAAGTATCAACGTCTGTAAGATGACGGATTTTTTTGACTGCATACGCTGCAGAACTAAGTCTCTTCGATAGCTTATCTATGTGTGAGCCCCATTGAAGTTTACTATCTAATGTTATTCCTAAAAATACAGTACTTTCTACTATTTCTAAATATTCCTCTTTTACCTTTACATCGGCCTTAACTTGTTTTACATTGGGTAGAATAAATCTAATACATTTCGTTTTGGTTTCATTAAGCAGAAGATTATTGACACTAAACCAATTGACTACTTTTGAGATTGCATTATTCACATCGTCGAAATTTGTGTTATGACGTTTCATTTTAAAAATTAGTGAAGTATCATCAGCAAACAATACAATCTCGTGATTATTCTTAACGAGATGAGGGAGGTCGTTAATATAAACAAGAAATAGGAAAGGACCGAGGATAGACCCCTGCGGTACACCCATTGTAACTACAGATCCCGAAGAACGTTCCCCATTAATGTCAACTCTTTGTATCCTGTCACACAAGTATGAAGTAAGAAGATCCAAAGAGTTGTCTTTTATTCCATAATGATGTAGTTTCCTGATTAATGTTACATGGTGTACACAATCAAATGCTTTTGACAAGTCGCAAAAAACGCCTAAAGCATCTTGCGACTTCTCCCAAGCATCAAAAATATGCGATACCAACTCTACACCAGCATCAGTGGTAGACCTGCCGCGAGTAAACCCAAATTGCTTACAGTGAAGCAGGTCATTGCCATCGAAATGCCTTAGCAATTGATGTAAAATAAGTTTTTCAAAAACTTTGCTGAACGTTGGCAATACTGATATTGGTCTAAAGTTAGTGGGGTCAGACCTACTACCTGATTTAAACAATGGAATTATTTTACTATGCTTCATTAGATCAGGAAATACACCACAGTCAATAGATTCATTGAATATAAAAGCTAGATCTGGTGCAAGTGTATCAATCAATGGTTTAATAAGTCTAACAGAAACGCCCCAGAGATCTGCAGTTTTTTTTACGTTCAATAGATTAAAAGCTTTTTTAATATCAGTTTCATTGACATGATTGAAATTAAATTTATTTTTGCATTTGGGTACATTTTCTATAAGCAAAGACTCAGCGATAACTTGAGATGAGTTTAAGCACTTTGTAGTAGAAATTGGAATGTCAGTAAAAAAGTTTTCAAATGCTTGGGCTACGTCAACGTCATTTTGGACTGAGCAATCATTAATCTTTAAGTTATAATCATTATCGTAAGTACTGACCTTTCCAGTCTCACTATTTATTATTTTCCATGTCGATTTTATTACATTTTCACTATTTCTGATTTTCGAGCTTATATAATTTGATTTTGCCATTTGACAAACTTTTCTGAACATTTTTGAGTAGTTTTTTACTTTTTCTTTGAACTCAAGACTAAAATTGTATTGTTTTTCATTATACAGTTCATACAAAGTTTGCCTACTCTTATGTATACCTACTGTTGCCCACTCACTAAAGTTGAGTTTTTCTGAGACCACAATCGACTTGGGTGTGAATATTGAATTGAATGCAGTGGTGAATTTGTTAAAAAAACTGCAATATGACTCATTAGGGTTGTTATATGAGTAACAAGGTGGTGGTTTAGAATCCCAATCCAATTTCAACCGCTCAAATCGACTGGGGGTGTCATCTTAGCTTAAATGGATCAAATGTCAAATTGACCTGGGGTGTCATCTTAGCTTAAATGGATCAAATGTCGTAAATATAAAAGATTTGAGATGTTTTACATGTTTACTTTTCGTTTTATACTGACAAACAAAATGCGCTTAGTCGTACTCGTACGAAGCACTACTGTTGTAGACGATTGAAGCACTTGCTGTGCCTGAGTTGTAGCTAAGGCCATCGTAGCAATTGCGTAGGCCATCGTAGCAATTGCGTAGGCCATTGTAGCAATTGCGTAGGCCATCGTAGCAATTGCGTAGGCCATCGTAGCAATTGCGTAGGCCATCGTAGCAATTGCCTAGGCTATCGTAGCAATTGCTTAGGTGGTTGTAGCATTGCATCGGTTATAGTTATATCCTTTACATTGTATCGGCCATCGATCGTAGCAATCGCGTAGGCCATCTCGTAGGCCATCTCGTAGCTCTTGCATATTAGCAGTCGCGTAGGCCGTCGTAGCACCAGCGTAGGCCTCATAGTACTTTCGTAGGCCAATGACCAAAAACTCAAAATAATATTTTTTTACACACGAGTTATATTATTGAAGTTGTCATACGGAACCCTAACTCATTTGATAGTCTATGTTTATCACAGATAATGTAGGATTCTAATTTAGGATCGGTCCAGTATTTTTGGAACCTATTCAATTCAAATAAACTTACCATAAAATTTTTCCTTCTTATAAAATAAGTAAGAATTAATATAAAATAATAATAACTAGATAATAATTTATGATCTTTCTGATTTTATTATTATTAGATAGTTAATTTTGTAAAAAAATTGATATTTTACTAGGTTCTGCTCGCGGATTTACAAACGCTTCTACGGGATATAGAATAACCAATGCCCTTCTCGGATATTATGCTGCCTTTTAATTAAGATCCGTGGATTCGTATCAAAATACATCAGACAACCAAAGTTACTTTCTCACTTCAAATATACCTAAGTACGAGAACAAGAGTTTGAAAAACCCCAGAATCGGGGCCGAATTCGTAACAACGGCTTCCGGCCACAACTCGGTGTGACTTCGCAACTCGACGACGGAACAGTTCCCAACCTCGAAGAACACTACAATCTAGTCTTTCATATTTCACTTCTCAACTTTTTAAACTTTTTCAACTTTTGTATTTTGTATAAATCGTAAGATATTTGGTGGGTGATTAAGTTTTTTATTTACAGATTCTTCTAGATTCTCTCTTCTTCTTCTGATAGACCAGGGTCGAAAATATGTTAAAGTAATATAAGTAATAATAGTACGGGCGATCTGACGTCGAGAAATGGAATTACCTAGGACTTGTAGTTTTGCCGGAAATCGTAAAACCGTTTTCAACCGTTAAAAACACACCCCATCCACTTTCCGACCTCAAATCGCCCGTAATTTATTTGTCCTTTAATTATTGTAATATTCTCTTCCTTTTCCAATGGATTTATCCTACTATTATTTTCTTTCACTTTTTACTATTTTTAAAGGCTTGTATATATTGGTTTGGGAATAAGTGGTATTGTATTCTGTGTATGACTTATGCCCAAGGAAATATTTATATAATCTTTTGTATATTGTGTAATTATTATAATATAATCATCACATAATATTATCATAAATATTCATGTGTTTTTATCCATTAAACATGTTTTTCACCGAAAAAAATGTTTGGAAAACTTTGGTTAGTAGTACGTACTTACCTAATATGTGTACTTACTGTGCTAATATTTTTTATTTGATTGTCCAAAATACAGTTATATTGATATGTAATGAGATATTGTAAGTATTGTAATAAAGTTTGATTAGTTAGGGCTATATGATGATATAGCCCTTACTCTGAGCATTGTATATCTTACGCAGAAATTGGGATAATCTTAATGAATGTCTGGTTATTCTATTCCTCGCGATTCCGAGTAAACTAAAGTTCCATGCCATATTATTCTCTTTGCTAAATTCATTATCCATTTATGGTTTCGCAGGCAATTGTTTTAATCCGATACCGAGCGTGGCCCGATGTGGAATGAAATAATTTAATAGCCCCCCCAACCCCCACCCGGTTTCAAGATGGCGGCGCGGGGCGGAGCGTGGGGTGGGGCCTGCCGCCTCATTTGAATTTCGAACGCGAGCTTTCCGAACGTGTGTTCGAAATTCGAACGGGTTTTCGGCCAATTAGTTTCGGTATAATTCGGTTTCTGCATTCTGTCTGTTCCATACTTTATTGTTATTTAATTGGCGGTTGGATGAAGTAGGGTTGGTAGCATGAATCGTTCCATTTGCTTTTTATAATCGGATAATGTAAATGAATGTTGAACACTGATCAAATAGGGTAAACTGACAAGGATTCTCTGTTATTTAAGTCTATGGCAAATTAAAAAATATCTGAAAGTTAACTATCTTTTTATATTAGGCATTAAATATTAAGGAAATCGTGCAAGTCGTAAGAATACAGATTCTTGCAGCGAAACATTCAAACAGTTTTTAAAATTAAATACTAACCCACGCTAGCACAAGAACTTCAGAAGTAGGTAAACCTCAAACAAAACTTCCGAACAAAAACCTAATCCCACTCACCTCAAAGTCGTTTTTAAACTGCAGCTCATAAACCGGCGTTCAAACAGTGTATTGTCAGAACTTTCACAATATTATGTAGAGTGGTGTAATACCGACACAAAGCGCCTCGCTCGGTAAATAGCGCTTTGTTCTGCGAAGCCAAATTTTGACAATCACTAGCTCACTCCCATAGCTATGTTTGTAGCCAAAGACTATTGCTGCAGAGGGAGTGCTGGCTCCCGCCGCCGGATCTAACTCCTTTAAAGTGCCTACAAGACGAGCGCTTCAGTATCGACAGCCGAGTCACTAATAAATGTCCAATAAGAGAGCAAAACTAAAATATGTTTTATTTGTCATAAAGCTATTGAATTCTTCATTATATTCGTATGCAACAAAAATAAATTTTAGAAGTGCTTATATTGTCTCCTTTGTGAAGTAGACAATAATATGCTGATAGATAAATAGTTTAATCATAATAATTATTTCAAGTTTCGTTTCCTTTAAATATTTTTATAATAGGAACCTCAGCGTGTAATATTTCGGTCTTTGTTACTCTAAACTGCCTCTTCATAACTCATCTATGTTTGCTTATATTAATTGTATTTATTAATTGAGAAGCTTAACTCTTAACTTTGTCTTCTTGTTGCATGTATCTTTTATTTTTATGTATTAACTTAAATAATATTTATATCGCTATCCACATATTATGTGGATAGCGCAGTGATCTACATTAAGAATATCTTTGAACTTTAATATTATTTAAATATTTATTTATAAGTATGTAACAATAATGTAATGTAGTCGTTTGTTATTCTTAATAAATAAAATAAATATAATTCTAATACTACATAGGTAGTATTAACTAATGGTGGTAGGAGTACCTATACCATGCATCATCTAGTGCCAAACTAAACAGAGCTGGTCGGGTAGGTACTAGATAACTGATATATTATTTACTATACTTACTGATTTACACAAAGTTATATTTTTCAATACGTAGTAGGAATAGAAACACTCATGACAAATATCTGCAGATCGTATGAACATATCCCAAGTAGAAATTGAACCAGTACCTAATTATTTATGCTTTCTCTACAAAATAGCTACGACATACCATTTCTCGATAAAACTTGTAAAAAGGATCTTTTTATAACATTGCGCTATAAAAAGTGCATTCTAAGATGAATTATTCATATTGTACCCTAAAATGTGAGCCGCACCTGTGCCCGTCCGTACGTAGCGCTGACTGGTCAGTAGGTAAGTAGGTATCTATCCGGCGTAACGTTACGCTACGCTCTACTCTACTCTACTGTGGCCTCCGTACGAGAACTCCTTTTTGTTGTCACTGTGACGTTTCCCGCCAGTTTTCCGCTGTAACTCGCAGATTATTTTCATCACATCAAAACTAAAATTACTCAAAAAAAAATTGGTATTTTTTTATATACAAGTAGGTGGGTAACGTAACAAATCGTTTATTATTAACATCAAAATCAAATGCATAAACGGGTTTCAAATTCACTTAACTACTACATTATACATTACATATAGTTATTGTTATTACATTACATTTTTTTTCCTTAAAAAAGCACCATCTATCCAACTTTAAAATTTCCAAAACTCTATGTCAGTTCCCCTTTGGGTAGTGGGTGCGGGGGGCGGGTGGCGATGGGGGCGGCAGGGGCGGCGGCCCAATGTTGACAATTGATGGATATCTCTTGTCTTCAAAAGCTTGGATTAATGCGCTGTCTCCGGCGCGCGGAGCCAACAATGAGTTCCTGAAGGATTATGTTCTCGAAGGGCGATGATTCTGACAAAAGAAGTGAGACTTTTACCAAAGTGCCCATCCTCAGGGCCGCGGCCTCAGACTGGCGCCCTTTGTGGCGGCTCAATGTGTCGTCAACGAGGTATCGCGTATTTATCCTGCACTTATCTACCTTGTTTTTATTATTCCTTAGTGTTTCCGTTGTGTGCAACTTAAAATGTTAAACTTACAAATCCCTGAATTATCCGATGACCTTTCATTTATTGAATTTATAAAGATAACTAATTAGGCTGGAAGATATTTTTTCAACATTAATTAGTGTAGTAATCGTGAGTTAATTGCATTTTTATATCGAGTTTATCAGGGATCCCGAAATACGGTAAAAATTTCAAACCCAAGTCAAACTAGATCAATGTTTAATTTTGTCTAATTTTTACCAAAAATTATCTGTAATTTAAACTAAAAATAAATTTATAACTTTTTCTAGACTCGTTGAACTTGGGAGGAACACATTCTTAGACCGCGGTAGAAATACCCGATAAAACTTATACTTAACCATCACCTTTATGTTTATAATGTAATTTTTACGATATCTAGTCGAGCAAAGCTGCACGGCGACGCTAGTATGTAGCAGACAATGTCCGTATCTGTACCTAGGTAGGTAGTTTGCAGCGGATCGGGAACGCGCCGCCTGCACATCAATAATGTACAGTGGCGCACAAAATCACTTAGCGAGCGACGCCTCTCCCAGCCTATAGGTGGCGTGACAACTTCTGAACTAAAGGTGCTTTTACACTAACAAAAAAAAGCGTTTGTTTACAAAAGTCCTTCGACAATGCGTGAAGAGAAGGCCTGAACCGAAAGAAAATAGTATTTAAGATGTATTATCATTATTTGACTAAAGCACTATACACACGCCTTGGTCCACTTTAAACGCCCTGCTAATATCACCTGGCAAAAGCATAGCGATGCGGTTTGCTCAAAATTGAATAGATATATGTACGTACCTACGTTTTGAGAAGTTTACGTAAAACTGCCTAGGTTGAAAGAGTGTAAATTGCGTATCATATCGGCTGTACATTATGGTCCACTTTTATGGCGCAACAGTGTAGAGTTTGATATTCGGGCCCCAAAAGATTTGCGTGCGCTCATTATGTAGAGCACATTTCTCAGACCCTTGCAAACCACTTTCACAAATATCGCATACTTTCTTTAACATGCCTCTACATTAAAAAGCATCAGAGAGATATTCAAAACAAAAAGTAACTTTGGATCTAGAACACTAAGACAAATATTCAGAAACAGATTGCATGAACCAGAGTACACATTAAAAATAACACAGAAATAGTCCTATTACATGATAATAAAGATAGAGAATAATCTACATTTAATTACAGAATATTATCTTAACTCATCTTAGAAACTCTTATAAAGTGTTATTATTCAATGAATCAATATTTCAATTGTAGGGACGTAGATGACTTTAAATATTATCACTGAAATTGTATAAAGTATAAAGTATCATGTATGAAGTATCTTGGTGTATCAATAAACTTTGCATGCCTGGCTAAGTTAGAGGTACAACATAACTAGATCTTTATGAATTTTAAGACCTAGTTAAGTAAATTGTAACATATATGTTCTTGCAAATAAATACATTATATATTCTTGCAAATAAACACATTTCATTTCAATTAATTTTATCTTTAATTCATGTGCGTCGTCTTTGATGCAACATAGACCTACAAAAGTCAAGAGAGGTAAACAAAAACTTCAATAATTTGTAATTAATATTCCTACTAATTTGTAATTAACCTTCGAATTATTTCAAAAGCCATAGAACTAACGTTGTTGCTTATGATGCTAGGAATCTGGTCACCGAAGGTTGCCGGTGTTTTAAAAATAACCCTGTATATTAAATAGACCCACGACTCACCACAGTCTTGGAAACTAGAAGGTGAGGATGTGGCTAGATCAGTGTCGTTGAAGATACCGAGATTGTAGTTAGCCAACAAAACAACAGTATGCAGTGTGTTCCAGGCCTGGGAAGAGGTATGCCGTACATTACGGTACTCAACTACAAAAGTATTAAATCTCATACTATTCCTACAATAATATAATAAGGAAAATAAATTGTAGGTAGAAAGAGAAAATCATAGATTGTTTTACTAGGGACCAAAATATACGATGTTATACTGCCGAGAGTCGCGAGGGAAGATGGCCTGATTGGCCAGTTATAATGGGTGGTTTTGGCCCGCTTTAAACATTCGAATTTTCCCTTTCGATTGCGAGGAACTAAAACAATTTAAAATTAAACTATTAGGTCCTTACATATGAAATTGGCGTTTTTCGTACTGGCCACTTTAATCACAAATTTCTCCTCTTTGGAAGCGGATCTATCGCAAACCACGTCCGAGTTAGCTGCAGGCTGCGGTGTTAGTGATAAAACTGTTTTAATTCACTTGAAGCAAATTGGGAAGATTAAAAAGCTTGAAAGGTGGGTACCTCACGAATTGACTGAAGCAAACCGGCAAACGCGCGTCGACTGCTGCGTTACATTACTAAACCGGCACAATAATGAAGGTATTTTAAACCGAATCATTACCTGTGATGAAAAATGGGTTCTTTAAGATAATCGGAAGCGCTCAGCGCAATGGTTGGATCCTGGCCAGCCAGCCAAATCCTGCCCCAAGCGAAAATTAACCCCAAAAAAGTTACTTGTAAGCGTTTGGTGGACTAGTGCCGGTATTGTTCATTACAGTTTTCTCAAATCTGGCCAGACTATTACGGCTGATGTCTATTGTCAGCAATTGCAAACCATGATGGAAAAGCTAGCGGCTAAACAACCTAGGCTGGTCAATCGCTCCACGCCACTGCTGCTTCACGACAACGCTAGACCACACACTGCGCAACAGACGGCTACTAAATTAGAAGAGCTTCAATTGGAAAGTCTAAGACATCCTCCGTACTCCCCGGACCTTGCTCCAACAGATTACCATTTTTTTCGAAATTTGGATAACTTCTTGCAAGGGAAAAAATTCAACTCCGATGGGGCAGTCCAAATCGCCTTCAAAGATTTTATTGATTCCCGTCCGACTGGTTTTTTTAGTAAAGGGATCAATGAACTACCTATAAGATGGCAAAAGTGCATAGAAAATAATGGTTCATACTTTGATTAATTAAATATATTATATTAAAAAATATTCGACTTTTTGTTCCTCCCATACAAAACGCCAATTTCATATGTAAGGACCTAATATTTTCATGAATTTTTATAAAAGTCAATGAGCAGTTACAGCATTTTTAAATGTTTTTTTACGGCAATATTATTTCAGTTCTCTGTGATTGAGATGTGCTAATATCTTGAGTTGATTGATGTCAAGTAAAAGTTGAAGATACTCCGCCCAGGTTTGAGTACCCTTTATTATGAAGATCTGACCGCGGAATCAGCTGAGTTGACATATTTACCCTATACCACGATATAGATGGTCGGTGGTCTGTCATATTTGGTAGAAGGTCCCTTCCGTTATGAGCTGCACACTTGTTTTGTATGGAGTTACGAAGAGTTATGAAGATCTAGTCTCAAGGGTACATAGAGGTACCTATAGTGACTTGAGCGGACCTCCATCCATCATGACGTTTTAATGTGGTTATTATTCGCACCAGAATCCGCGGAAAGAGTGGCGGATGTTTTGTTGAAACAATGGCCCGTATACAAGTATACCTCTAGAGTTGGCAATCTGAGATAAGTAGCAATGTCTTATGCATGTGATATATTTTTTGTTGTCTTAACGATGGTTTGTGCCCTTTGTTTGTGCCAAAGAATTGACGATTGAATTTTTTCAATAATTCATGAAAATAAGCGAGTAAAACTCCTGCAGTAAAAGGAGGAATGAAAAACTTTTTGATTACTCCACCGCATTAAATTGTTGTAAGTTTTTAAGGCAAATTTTTGCATGCCAGTGTGTTTTGGTGAATATTTTAGTATTTAAGACCTTGTTTATTATAATATATAAACCATATTTCTTGCAAAAAATAAATTGAATTAAAGGACTTTCTTGTTGTGTTACTTGTTGGACTTGGATTTTGGTACTACGAATGTACCCTTTTCTACCATTTGCATGTTAGGATCTTCTTTTTCGCTCTTCACATTTCGAATTAATCACGATCACCTTTAATTTAATTTTCAATGAAGGAATATCTAGAGATTGATGTAGGTATACAACAGCTTTTAATATTCACATAAATATTCATAGAACTAAATTAAAAGGAACAGCGAGAAAAAGCGGCGTATTTCCCTTAAAAAAATGTTCAAACTTCATCAGCGAGGTATTTCATTAAGTCTCTATCCAATGGATGAAAGGCGCCATTCTTGGACTCTTTTGTAATGAAGAATGTCCATTTAAGTCCGTTTGTCTTAAATTCTTTGAGTTTTTCCTCTTCACGCGTGACTCTTTGTAGACGCTCCTTGTTGCGGCCTTAAGAGGTCCGCCTTTACCAAAGTTAAAAGAAATTCAATTCGGTAGAAAATTATTTGAGAAAACTTCAGTTATTTACCAACATTTTAATATTTTGGACAGCTGGCTGACAAAAGTATAGTAATAATAGGAAAACTTTTCTTATAATTTAATCATAATTTATCATCACCTGTTGATTATTTACCTATGACTCTAGCAAAGTATCTTGGTAATATATGTTAATTTTATGCCATATGAGTGATTTTTAACCATGGTTAAGTAAATAATGATAAACAAGATATTGCTTGAAAATAATAATAATTCACACTCACGCAGCTAGAACAAGGGCTAGTTTTATACTTTGTTTCCTTATAACTGAAGCTAATCATCTTCTTTCAGTTTAATTTTTCATTCCAGCTAAGAAACCACAATAAATTTATTTCAACACCACTAATGATCTTAATATCAACATTACGTACAACTCTCACGAGATCCTCCAAAATCTCCCCTAAAAACTAATGACAAACAGACAAACACCCACTCAAACGGCAATTACTCCAACACCATTTCAATATTACGTCACTTTGTTGGCAACATATTACTGCGTTGCACGTGGCCAGCAATATTGCTATTTACTTTTTATTGGATCGCCTATCCCCTTGAAAACTTGTCAACATGTCCTTGCCAACATACCATACGCATCAAAAACACAATTCAATTGATCTTAAACCTTATAGCTAGGGCGTAGAGTCGTCAAGTCCTCGGGAAGCGTTAGGGTAAGTATGTGGGTAACTGTGTTTTTAGTTTGCACAGCGGATATTAGAGGCACAGTGGATGGGTATTTGAGTATGCTGTCTCTTCTCATGGAAATCGTATTAGATCAGTGTTTTACTTTAGTTTGATCCGAGGGGAAGGTAAGAAGGTAGTGTAGTCGCCTATCGATCTATGCTACTGGCCTAGTTATGACAGTATTGGTTTAAATAACTTGATTAAGGGAATCCGATGGTAGTCCACACGTCTCACCGATACATTATCAGTGAGATGTGTGAACTAACTAAATACCACCTTACAAGCAAAACAGAGTCAACTCAGTGCTTGCTGCCTGACCTAGACGTAATACTACTATTGAAATTGTTCAAAAGAAAATTGTACTCTAAACGCTAAACAGATGTTATTATGACATCCTTAAGTATGTAAGTATACTTGTGCCAGGATGTCCTGCTCTTCCATACTAAAACATGGATTTAATAAATAAATTCAATTAATTATATAATAATTAAATGAATGAAGAGGTATTTTCAGTAATTAATACCAAAATTTATGGCATTATAATGTGCACTGGTTCAGTCAGACCTACATACTTATTGAGCTGCGTAGCATTCCTTAACGATGTTGGTTACGCAATGCGTAATGGACACCTATTACAGTGGTGGAATGATACTAGCTGATGATAATGATGAGGGAAACCACTACTAGCTAGTACTGCGACACAGGTGGTCTTCCAACCTTATAATGATAGATTTGACCACCGTCATATTAATTAGTTAATTTGGAACGAGCTGCGTTCTACTGGAATGGCGTAGGTACATTAATCCTTTATTTAATTTTCATTATGCTTTCAAAGCTGTATAAAGTGTTCATTTTAGCGCGGCGCAATTATAAATATTTCAATTAAAAACCAGACGGATTCTTCAGCTCCATTTTATTTCTGACAGTTCACAGTGGGATACTTTCTGAGGATTTTATTTAGTGCTACCATTTTATTTACTTCTTACCTTCTTACCTATTTAATTACCCCATACCATATAGTGGCCTTCGAAAACTACATTTTCTCTTAAAACAGCAACTTTTGAAGAAATTATGGGTGCATGAGATAAAAATGAACGGTAGATTTTGTAAAAAAACTATCATGAAAAGCATAAGTTATGTACAAGAAAAAATAACAAAAGCTCGCTTAGTAGAACAGAACTTTCTATTTATTCATAGAACCACAAGCAGGTGATATTCTGGTACCTACTATTTATCTTTGTCTATACTAATATTATAAAGAGGAAAGATTTGATTGTTTGTTTGTTTGAATTGAATAGGCTCCGAAACTACTGGACCGATTTGAAAAATTCTTTCACCGTTAGTATCTTAAATTTTCCCTGATGATCATTTTCAAAAAAGTTAGGGATCCTCATATGAAAATGATTTTTTTTAAACTACCGAGTGAAGCGGACGGGCTGCTGGTCTAGGTATATAACCAAAAAACTCAAGAAGAAATAGCAATCAAAGACGAAGTAACTGGAACCACACTCAACCTGCAGAACTCCCTCATTCAGAAAATGTTGGTCATGATAAACGGAACGCTCAGTTTGTACAAGAACCGCGGAGGGGATGGAACAATATTCATAATCAACGTATAACACTTCATCTTATAGTTAAAGCTCGTGGTTGTTTAATAACATCGTCGGATTAATAAGTTTAAACGTAGCTTGATCCTGCTGTATTCAGTGAGAGACAAAACAATGTTTTTAACCCGACTGCGCAAAAAGTGGGATTGTTATTATTATAGTTGTTATTATTATGAGTGGTAGTACTTAGGTAAGGTTTAAGAATCAAGAAGCTCAAGTAAATATTGGGTAAAATAAAAAATCAAAATCAAAGTGCTTTATTTCCTTTAGTTAGACCTTAATGGACTCTTAGACACGTTAAGTTACATTTTTGGGGAATAAATCTCTCCAAATTCAATACTTATTGAATTTTATATTGTAGCGGTATTAATACGTTCAAAATATGAATTAAAACTGGATTTTAACAGATGAATTGAAAAAAAGGAACGTTGATATTGAAACCCCTATTTATAAATGGTGAAAATGAAATACCTACAATAGAGTTATAGTCCAAAATAGGTTACCATCCGTCGAGTGCATTATGTACTCGATGTTAACATCCAATGATACTCGTACTGTCTGAAAAACAAAATCAGGCAGTATCATCAGTCATTAATCAATCGAATCAGCAAGTGTTTACTTGCTGATTCGATTGATTTTAGTAGTTTAAATACCTGCAGTCGAATGTGAAATTATACGAATTCATTTAATTTATGTTTTGGCCGATCCCCGGGCTAGTTCGTAACTATTTGCCAACACAGATGATAAATATCTCCTCGTCGTGAGTCGACCGGCCGCCGCCGCCGCGGGGGTGTTGGCTGTTCACACAGCTAATGTCTCGTCGGAGGCGCGTGCCTCGACTTACACGCGCTTGGCCGTAAAACCCTCGTCATGCACTAATTACAACGATGAGTTACAACAAGATGGAATCTGTTAGGAAGGTTAAGACGAAAAGCAGAACCTAAACTATTTATCCGATTTTGTGTCAATTATTTTGTCTACCGCTTGTTTTTAAAGAATTTCCAGGATCAGACCCTGAGAAGTTCCTTGAGATGATCCAAGAAGGGTAGTCCTGGTGGCGGGCGTCACCTCGACTTGGCAAATCGACAGGGCAACAACCGTAGCCCCTGATTCAATATAGTACCACTATCGGCAAATTCGGCAACCCTAAAAACAAATAATAATATTTCCCATGATGGGTTTGAACTAATGGTTCAACTGGGGCATTTAACCATATGACATGTCTCTTTGTAAATTTTATGATATTGCTATTTTTGAATGGTAACCATCCATTTGTGTGATCTGTCTATAATCCCTCTAATAACTATTGACAATGATATAAGTTATTTTATTATTGGGGCGTATGTTACGTTAACTTGATATTCTGATGTTGTACTTGGTATACCTAAATGCAACGGTTTGTGTCTCAAGAACAGATCTTAATAACTTAAAGGATTAAGAACCGTACTTACATACGGTCAACGATAAAGACATCTGAACATAGTAATTATCTTTTAATTTGTGTAGATGTAGGTACTTCTGGAAACGCTTTCAATGATTGTCCTTGTTTAGGTATGCTCAGTGTACCTTTGTAATCAAGATATTTGTAAACGTTTGAAGAGAAGAAGGGTTACCATGCTAACGTCCCAATATTCCAATATTCACGAATAGAAGGCGTTCGTCGATGAGATCGCCACGTGCCCCCCGCACACGTATCACACGCGCAGACGAGATTACACTTACGGCTCGCTGCGCTCGAAGTGTTGTTGATTTTGGTATGTAATTTGTAGTGTGAAACGGAGATTAGAAAAGCGATACTTGCAATAAGAAACAAGTTTGTATCACTCTGCTTTTTAGAAGGGCTGTACAAAATTCTGATGAAATTTTAAAATTCCTGTTGCGACGGTACGCTTTTAATTATTTGAACCTAATTATAAATAATTAATTAATTTAAATCCAAATATATTAGAATCTAGTAATTATAATGACTGCACCCTTTTCATTAAAAATTATCTAAGAACAACACTCTCGATGAGTGATCTTAGTCAACTTTCTGACACTCAAATCTCGATTAAAAATATCGATTAAATCAATGAATGGTTTGAAACGACGCGACATACACACACAAAGATAGGTTAACCTTGTACTGTGATAATGTACTTGGCCCCATTTTAGTGTTGGTAGATGGAATAAAGATTTGTATTTTACGTTTAAGTTTCCGAAGCGTGAATTAGAGAAAACTGAAGCGTGTAGCTAGATTAAAAAAACAACATGTTTTACTAGCGTTTTACTGGCTACTTTAGTATCATCTAGTATTTGCCTTAAACATAGTCGACTAAACCACTAGTATTCGAAGCTTCAACATACCTTTGTAGGTTCCACGTTCATTAGTCCGCATTTGATAGCACCGAGGGTGCTAAAGGCGCACACCGACTGCAGCCGGCGCGCGCGCGATCCGCCGACAAGTGCACTTGGGAACGTGTCATCAGCCTGAAAAGCACTATTTTTATACGTATACAGTCGTCGGGCTTGAAGCACCACATTACCATGTTTTATGGATTTTAAATAGGACAAGAACTATTTTACTTGGTTTCTTGATTTCTGGTCACTATAATGGATTTGGCTATTGTTATCATCTACATTGTAAAAAACTAAATCGCTTCTCGCTGTCTGTCCGTCTGTATGTCTCTATGAATGCTTGAATCGTTAAAACTACACTTCGGATTATGATGCGGGTTTTGTAGCAGAATGATACAAGAGCAAGGTATAACTTGCATCATTAACAGCATTGCACCCGTGCGAAGCCGGGACGGATAATACCGCTAATACTGTTATAATATAAAATACGAAAGTTTCTCTAAAATTATGGATTTACTACGTAAAATGTTCACGCCAGAAGTAGTGAAGAAGTAGTGGTTTTAGATTTTGACCATAGCTCGGCTGAATAACCTGTTTCGGTCGGACACCATATTCCATAGCGATTCCAATTCCGATTCCAAACTGCTTGTTCCGATTCCAAACTGCTTGTACCAAAGCGGCCAGTAACCAGTCCATCTGAGAAGTGTAAGTTGTGGAAGTAGAAAGCCGCGCACTGTAGGGTCTCTAGGTACAGGTCTTTATTTGCGCGTATATTGTGTGACTCTATACTCCAGGGAGCATCTCGAGGCTTCAGCGTGTGGACAAATATCAAAACGAGCGTCTTCTCACACGAGGACCTTTAGAAGAGGTTATTTCAAACGGTGCTGTCGGATGAACTAAATTGTTGTACGTACTTACAGAAACATTTTGTGTTTTTTTATTATTTTATTTATTTTTATATGGTGCCAACGGAACCTTAATAACGGCATTGCTTTTCATCATCATCATCATCATCACCAGCCTGTAATAGTCCACTGCTGGACATAGGCCTCCCCTAATGAGCGCCATAGATGGCATTATCATTGCTTTTAGCCTATCTCAATCTTTTAAAGGGAGGAGGAACACAATTGAACATTACAAATAATTGTTTGCGATCGCCGCTTCCTATTTATGAGAAAAAAATTGGTAGCTACCCACCACATCAAAACAGTAGTAGGTATTTTTTATTAAAGTACGATGGTAAGTATGCATCTCCCGATGTGACCAATTTTTAATTGATTTCGAAAAAAGGAGTAGGTACCTACGTTCTATGTTCGGTTTAATGTAGGTTAGGTATGTATTTTAAGGGTATTTTATTTTCGTTCGTCGATTCCTCATTCAGTTATTGACCGTTAAGAATTATTCTTTTGCAGTTTATCCCAAGGAAGTAAATTATTTTTACTTCTTAATAAATATACCTAAGTACTTACATGTGTATGTACTAAGCAGTGTGTGCTAATAATCCCTCGAAAATATTTTTATGGGACTAGTTTGGGATAAACTGCAAAAGAATAATTCTTAACGGTCAATAACTGAAGGAGGAATCGACGAACGAAAATAAAATACCTTAAGTTATTATTATACACGTACAATTTGTTTAAAATACAGTAATTACAAATATAAGTATATTTGTAATTACTGTATTTTAAACAAAACACACAAAAACCTCAAATTAAGCAAATGGAAATCTCTACAATATCCAAAATAAAGATCTATAATACAAAGGATTGCTTACCGATAAAAAATATGTGTGGTTAGCAGTGCAAATGGGTAATAATAGCTCAGTGATAATATTGTTCTACGAGCAAACACTGGTTTTCAATTAATGCTTTATGTTGAATTTTTTTCTATGTAATTGTATGGGTTGTACTTACATCCCCCATATAATGTACTACTGTCTGTTAAAGAAGTTAATAAAATCTTTATTATTAAGTATTTTTCTCGCAAAACTTAAAAAACAGTTTAAAACTAAGAGTCTCAAAGTTGGTTTTTATTTTTTTCAAAACAATCTCTTACTTACTTAACTTATTAAATAAATAAATAATGACGGACAATGCAAATCCAAAATATTTATGTATATCTTAATATTTATATATAATAAGTCACATCTGTGTGAATTGTTCCGCATTCTTATTTTGTATTATTATCAGAGATATTCTGCCAACTCAGTAAAACGTTCCGTTATGCATCATCAAAAGCTTCCTTATCCAGGCAAAGTTTAAAATCACTAAAACTATAAGCAAATTGTTTGACGAAATGATTTGCCCCCTGAGAAACCGACAGATGAGCGTCGAGTAAGCACTTGTGCAAACTGCTGCCCCCCGCCGCGCCGCCGCGCCGCCGCGCCGCCGCCCCGCCCGGGTGGACGTTGCATACGAAATAGGGTAAGATGTGCTTCAGGAAATCTATAACCCTGTCAGTTTCCCTCTCAATAACGTTTGTAGGAAGAGAGCTTTACAAGGGTTTAAGCTTGACTTTTCCGGTAGGTATATCTCTCGATAGAAGCTATTCTATTTAGAGGAGTCTGTTTTTTGGGGCAATGAATAATGTCAACAAATAATAGAAAGTTCAAATTCTAGCTTAACATCTTTACCAAATTTTGGCAATCACACAATCATATTCACCAGTATTTTTTTATTTAATCAAATAATGTGTAGCTAGTTGTCTATAAATATTAAAAAATTACACTACATTAATCATTGTATTATGCCAGAGAAGCCAATGAACGCAGCAGATGTTAATGTTTACAGACAGACAGTTCTTACCACCCATGGTAATGGGAAGATTTGTGCCATAAAACGTGCCTAAACCGCAACCAAACACCCGCACATCCGATGAATCATTGGATGGATGTCATGTCGTCCAATATGTTGAATATTGTTTGGGGTGGGCGATGTCGGCCCATCCAATTGTTATTAAACTTAAGTAGGTGAAGGTAGTGTTTGTTGAAATGATCATCAGTTCTGACGAAAGCTCAACGCAAGTCTGTAAGGGTAGGTAGATCTATCTATATAATATATACTGTACATACATATACATATAAGTGACAACCTTGTACTATCCTTTCAATCCAAGGTTATATGGTACCGGTAGCTTTTGAGCGATAAGACCGCTAAGTTGTTTTCTTTTAGATTGACACCACAAAATACTTTTGCCCAAGGCCTTGCGAGCGGGCTTACAAAGATAATATTTAAATCTATCTTAATAAATGTGACTTATAAGTACCAACAATGATTTATAATTAATTGTTGGGACATATGGCCCACAACCAGATTTGCATGTAACAGGACTGCTTGGAAGAAAACTGCTAAGCACCATTTATTTTAGCAAATTTATTTATCTTTACAAAACTTTTGTACCTTCAAAATCACCAAATTATTGTCAGTTAAAGCCCACACCATTAATCATTGACTGAACAATAAATAGTGAAACTAATGACAAACTAAGCGGCGATCACAATAAAATTACCAAACACTTTATTAAGCGCCACCCTCGCTATGACTGTCCCCATTCCCCTGATCCGTCCCCCACGGCACTCATTTCAATCTTATTTGTACTTTTTAGTTGACAAAGTCAATAGTTTAGGATCTAAGCGTTGGAGCTGTAAATTGGAAAGGAATTATCAACATTGACACATCCGGGAATTCTCTTGGGAAAATGTTTCGCTTTCAGAGCTGGTGAAGGAAAGAGTTTTCAAAGTGGGACCATGTCGAGTGCCTGCCTCTGCACATCGCCTGCGACAGATTGCAGTCTGATTCGGGATGTGACAAGTTGAAGACAGAACACCATGTCACTTAAAGGAATGCCTATAAAGACCAACGGATTAAAGACTTATTTTATCTAAGTCTAAAGCGGAAAGATTTGATTGTTTTTTTTGAATTGAATAGGCTCCGAAACTACTAGACCGATTTG
The DNA here is from genome assembly GCA_963931895.1 of Eupithecia pulchellata. NCBI lineage: Eukaryota > Metazoa > Arthropoda > Insecta > Lepidoptera > Geometridae > Eupithecia > Eupithecia pulchellata. The sequence continues at coordinate 11,984,955 of OZ007538.1, forward strand.
AAAATTCTTTCGCCATTAGAATCTTTAATTTTCCATTAGAATCTTTAATTTTCCCTGATGATAATGAATATATAATATTTTCAAAAAAGTTAGGATTCCGTATGAAAAATTAAATTTTTGTTAAATACCTATGCGAAGCCAGGACGGATCGCTAGTATTCAATATTATCGCTATCGGCGTTAGGAACAGTCTTATGCCCCAAGATATCGTTGGAGGGAAGATGTCGAAGCCGACCTCCGCAGACCCTAACTTAAGAAATTCATTCTCAAAATGACACAATGTGACGTACCTTCTAAACCGAAAGATAGGATTGGTTGTAAAATGCAAAAGCGCTTTTTTACCACAGGTATTTTCCTAAACGACCTCTGTTAATAATTTTACGGTGAAGCTAGTTTATTGAATTGAAAACCCAAACCTAACGAAACTGTTCACTGGACCAGCTAATCCACATTAATAGGCGGAAATGTAAATAGGCAGGTATGTATATGTATGTGATAAAAGAAACATGGGGTACGTACATTATTATCTCCAGCCCTCACGTAAAAAATGCAGTGATTCTCTGACGCAACCGGTAGTTATAAATTTCCACACAATCACACACCACACAAAATAATTTACGGTTCTTAACTGCAGACAATTCGGGCATTTCGCGAAATGACTGGGGTTTGCGCAGCCGGGCGTTATTGAATCTGCCCTACCGGCAAAATATTTATTTCATTACTCCTATTCATAGGCTCTAATCTGTGCTGCTGGCGAAGTTCGAAGAAGTTACCTGGGAAGTGTGGAAGTTGACACGTTTTAAAGGCAAATTGTAGATTGTAGGACGCTGGCCGACGGGTTTACTAAAGGATTTTTGTATGGATCAGTAGGTAAGCCTTTATTAGGGATTATTATTATGGGACTGAGTAAGTTAACGTATGGTTTCTTAATTTAAAGCATTCCATTAAAATTAAGTTACTATTGCTTAGTGCTAAGCACTTATAAAAATTACCAAAATTTATTTCGTCGCAGACACGAATTGCTTCTTCAGTTGCTTCTTTAAATAAATTATTTTTGGTTAATCAGTTTATTGACCATTCTATGTACCGAAACAATTTTTTTTTAAATGAAATTTAAAGAAAAGATTATACAAATTTCAGGGGTCCTTTTATCAAAAATGAAAATAGAGCTTTTCATTTTACTTCATAGCTTTTGTTTATTGGATGTTCATAATTCTTCCAAGTTTAAAACTTCCGCAGCAACATTAAAATGCAGAAACAGATCATAGCTTACTTCGCGGGGCGTCACAACTGAGGGTAGGATTTTACGACCCCTGCGGTGGCATTATCATACAACCCCTTCCACAATCAACCTTATAACCAACTACACTAGAACTAAAATAGTTCAACAGCAATTTGTCAACGAGTCTCCTCAACTGAACACTATTGTAAGTATAATACCGCGATCAAACGCAGCTTCATTGTTGAGGATTTGCTGCAAAATTAAACTTTGCCGGCTAGTTTTTATGGGTGAAATTGTTTTGGGGTGTATTTAAGGGCAAGTATTCGTTTAATTCGTATAGGACAGTGCTTAATTCCGGCCGTGATGTTGGGGTGTGATATTGTGAATTAAAGCTAACTGCTTGACGGTCTGTGCAAGTGCTCGGGAAATTATTATATTATTCATTAAATTTCATCATCACGCCGCCGCCGCCGATTAGTTACGAGTAGAAGTGCCGTTGTATGGCTCTCACTGTAGCTATCCTATTGCTCTTCTAATGAAGAAGCAATGTAGACGTAGACGTTTTTGTATTGCGATCTTGTCTCTCGAGATATTTGTTAATACGAGATCCTTTAATAAAATCTTTTTAATTTTAAGAATTCATAATGAATGAAAGCGATTCAAATTATGAATGTAGGTAAACGTTGGTGTTCTTCCGACAGAAACCATGAATGTAAACGTTACAGCGTTAGTGGAAATAGTTTAGGACGGAAGAAAACCCCATTAACCAATCGACATTATACATATATTTTGTAATAAGTTCTTTATTATTATCTACTCTTAACAAGAAAAGAAGATAACTAAGTCAAAAATTAAATTAAAAAACCAAAATTCAGTATTTTTCTCTTCACACTTTTAATTTCATTTCATTTCAAAAAATATCTTAAAGTTCATTGTTATATTGTTATATCATGGAGTATTGTAACAAATACATAGAGCACAGATTACTAAGTGAGAGTATAAGATGCACCATGAAACATAGTAGCGTCGATGACATCCACTGCGTCCAATAATGTTTTCGCCAATTTACTAGAAAATGACAAATTTTTATGCATTTTGTGGCACACAGCGATCACAATTTATTTTGGAATTTTTGGTTTACTACGAGTATACTATCGTTTTTTTTGTAGTTGAGACACTGTTCATAAATCTTTTCAGTTAATTTCCAGTTATTCATAAAACTTTTCAGATATAAAATTTTGTGTAGTATTGTAAAAATATTTAATAATTTTGTATTCTAAACATGAAATTACAATTCCATCTCTATGCAATATACAATTTTACATGTTAATTAACATGTAAAAATCCTAAATTTGTGTAAAAGTCTTGCAATCGCATTGCATTGCATTGATGCAAAATATAATCTGCGGTGGCCTTCATTTTATATATAACAATCAGTACCATATATAATATATTATTTATTGGGTTTGCTCTTAACTTTGACAAATCATCGTTTATTGTTCCCCAAAAAGTGTCAGCACAGATGTATCTTAGTTAGAATCTAATTAGCGGGTAATCTTTCTAATTTTGGCTATAAAGAATAATTTCCTTTAATTCATAGTTTATAAAAAACTTAAGAATATCGTAAAAATAAACAGGGACACAAAAGCCGAACAAAACATTCATTCTGTGAATCAAATCAGGCCCATCGGAATTGTTTTGCAAATGTCCACAAGGGTTGTTTATTAGATTTGCCAGACCCTCCGTCCCTTACATTATATAGCTGAGCAATTCAATAGTCACTACCTTATAGTTCAGTGGAATCATCGTCATCATCATTCACGCAGGTGGTTGCGGGTTCGATTTCCGCATCGAGAAAATGTTTGTACATTCTGCATGTATTTTTCAGGGTGATTTGGTCGTTTTCTATGTATAAGAGAAAATATCTGCCAGTAGTAGGTAGGTAGTGTAACAGTCATCTAGTATCCATAACACAAGCACTGCTTAGCTTAGAGATGGTGCTGTCTGTATTGTCCAGCATTATTAATTTATCTATCTCAAAACGAGGTCCACACCTGACATCACTATTATTTAATCTATTTGAGTTTTTCTCTATCGTCTCCTAATAACTGAATATAATATATTTGACAAATGTCATCGTGTAAGACGAATGAATACTGGCAGATACTAGATGCGACAAGCTGAACTCAGAGCGCTCATTAGAGGAGGCCTATATCCAGCTGTCGACTGATGTGGGCTGATGATGATGATGAAGAATCGTGTAAGTGCCTGTACTCGTGATAATTTGAATCTTATTTAATTTCAATTGTAATCTTAGTCTATCTATCTTCATTTCAATTTTTTACATTTTGTTACCTAGATTTTATACTTTAATTAGTATATAATAGTATATTATGTATAATAGTCGCCTCGACTGACCTCGCTGTATGCTGATTCCTTGCGCCAGATGCTGAACACAGGTACACAACTGGTGATGCGTCGCTTCCACCTGACGCTCGGTCGTCCTTTGCTTTTCTTCTCAACCATGAGTATATTCTGAGAATAATGAAAAGTTCACACTTATGATAGGTAGACTGTACTTTATCTATATAAGATAAGACCAATGCTTTATGTTCATAGATATTCTGGTGAGACGATTTGGTACCAAGTTTGAAAATATGCTGAATATTGTAATTTTGGCAACACATAATAACTAGCTACACAATCAATTCTGGGAAAATGATCATGAAAATCATGAAAATGATCCTGTACTGTACATACTCTCCATTGTCACTAAGCATTATGAATCAGTTATTTATTTGTACATACAAAAAAACATAAACACAAAACTGAACAAAATACCTACCTAGTGTATTATGTAGTTTTACGAGTGACTTCCCAGGCAACATTATAATGTAATGTAAAAATATAGTTTGATGGTAGGTTCATATTATGAAGTTACCTTTGCAACTAAACAACGTTACAATGAAACAGGAAGGAAGCTCAGCCACCCACTGAGTTGGATTATAAACTCAAGTGTCGTCGGTACACATTTGACAGAAACGAGAGATACGTTCAGGACGGGATTATTATACAAGTGGACATAATGGCACCTTCCAGAGACTCGGGTACCACTGCATAGGCGCGAGCACCGTTGGCGCTTATATTACAACTATCTAAGTGTATGATAGGTATTATAGGACTGTATGTACGGCATCAGCTCGATCGGTGCCGTAGCTTAGTCGTGAATATCTATATTCCATTCTTGGTGTCCGTATTAGGTACGGTGGATAAGTTTCGATTTACCAACTTAGTTAATGTTTACATCAGTCAATAATAAATTCTTTATTGCAAACACATGATCCATTTTACACTAAAGGAAAATAAAATAATATACATTAAAAAATAATACAGAAATAAAAAAAAAAGGTTTATGGTACTAAGTTAAAGTACACAGTACGTCAGGTGGCAATATACACCCATCGTCTAAAGGTGTCTGATAACATCAGACGGTCAGACAAGCTTACAATAATGTCGTTTTTACACATGTCAACTCTGGACATGAATGAGGCAATTCTCTTTCTTTGAATGGCATTGAAAGAGTCTACACGAGCTTCTGTGAACATCTCTGACGCGCTACAATAGCGTTTCAGGCCCATGAGATGCCTGAAGATGTTATTATAATGATGAGTGCGCAAATCTAGTAAATTGGTTCATTTGGTCCAGATTTATAAAATGAAAATATTACCTAAGCAGGCAATATACTTACATCAAACAAGTTGGTAATAGAGAAACATCAATCGTATGAGGTCGACTCGCCGCGAGGCCGCCGCCCGTACAGACTGTCCCTTATATTACTCAAAGAGCGTAAGAAATGTTCAACAAAAGTTACCAGGACAAATAAAATTACAGATAGAGTATTTATACGGCCATTATGTGATCATGCGCACAATTGAGTGCGCACGCACTGGTTAGTTCTAACAATGGCATTTCGTGTTTTGTCATTCAAAGACGGGAGCTGGGCATAGAGCCGCTCGTTCATTACAAGGCATAGACAAGGCACTTTGCAGTGAATATTACATCTACCTACTTAGTGCCATGTTGTTGCTTTCTACAAGTTTGTTTAAAGAACTAATATGATTTGTCAACCCCTACTTAATACGTTATTGTAATTGGACGATTTGCAATTGGACGGCATCGCATTTCTGACCAGAAAAAGCACGTTTTTCATAATCATGTTAGTGGCCCACAAAAACACGAAAAAAAAATAGAATTACCTCCAACTAAACTTAAGCTGGTAAGTGAGAGCCAACAGCATACATTATTTATTTATTTTTAGATAGACAAAAAATAATTATTGTTTAAACTCATCAAAACTTGTAAAGTTTATAAATAAAATAAATTTTAAATTAAATTCCAAATTACTGTGATGTGTTTCAGGCGTAAATTGTTTGTACATTTAGTGAGTTTGTCCCATCTGCAGCTCTTTGCCGGCCCCTATAACTCCATATCAATTATACAACTGTGCAAATTGTAGCATCTCCATTATTATGACGGGTGCATTGATGTGTAGTGGCTGCCGGCACTCGAACACATGGGTCCGGGTTCGATTCTTGCAAGGGCCAAGGGGAGTAAGAGATTTCAGCTCTGCATTGTAAATTTGGTGTTATTGAATATTTGGTTATGGTCGAGTGGGTTTTTGTTTTTTTCAAGTGCGTTCTTTGTATCAGTATGTCAGGATTTCGTTTGGTCTTGGTTTAAACGTGTGGGGTTCTTTTAGTTGCGCGCTGCTTCAAGGCATTCATTCATAATAGGATTGAAACTAAACTAGAATGTTTGTGGAATGTATCATTTTAAATCAATCAAACGATATTTATCTTCGCAATCTGTCAAAAAATAAGTGAAAAAGCAGTGTGATGTGAATACCTACTCTGCAAAGATATATCAGGAATGAATAATATGAAGGTACCTTCATAAGTTCTCGTACCTCCTGATTCAATAAAATAAAATATTTTTTTACATGGATAATTAGAAATCAGAACTAGTATTAACAATTGAATCAATTGAGCTAGCTTCAGACTGCTGCAAACTATCTTCAATTAGCTAGGCTGAAACACACTTAATTTACAGAGTAGGTAGATCCAGTGAGATGTATCAATCTGAAAACAACCAAAGGACCCTCATCATCATCATCATCAGCCTAAAATAGTCCACTGCTGGAAATAGGCCTCCCCTAATGAGCACCATAGAAGAGTCCTCACTAACCGCTAATTATGTAGACTGCAGTTGCAAAATGTGCACCATGGTGTGTGTTCCGGGGGGTAATGTTGCCACGGACTGGAATAGTTTGTTAATGGGTAGGTATCAAAATCAAAATCAAAACCTTACAGGACTCTTGGACACGTCACAAAATATAAGTTAAATAAGAAATAAAAATGGGAAATAAAGTGATCACTTTGATTAATTGTTCACTTCAATCTTTTTAAGGTAAAGTAAAGAAGCGAACAAGAAACCTTTACCTGGTTAGATTGTTACGAGTAGTTTTAGAGTTGGAGCATAACTCGTCCCAAACTTTTTTGTCGTCTAGATAATCTGATATTTTATAGTAAGCCTTTTTGCAAAGAATATTTTTGACAATCCGTTTGAATTTATTTATAGATAATATTTGCAATTCACTTGGAGTTTTGTTGTAGAAGCGTATACATTACCCTTTAAAAGATACATTAATCTTACGTAGCCTAGTAGTGGGCACAGCCAGTTTGTTCTTATTTCTAGTATTTAAATTATGTATATCGCTAGGTATTTGTAATGAACTTATTGATATTTTTATGAGTGTACATCAAATTTTCATAAATATTATATCCCTTAATAAAATATCCCTTTCAGAATTGACGACCTCTGCGGCACAAGGGGTTGTGGGTTTGCTTCCGGCCAAAGACAGACAGAGTGTACTCGTTGTTTTCAAATAAAAAAATGTCTATCCTACATATACTAAGTATATAGTAGGTACCTAGGCCTCAACATAAGCTCTGGGGCTTTATAATGTTGTATAAAATAGAAAAACTTAATGTTTGAGAAATTGCCATACGCTGCACAGCGGGGTAAAACAGCAAGATCTTATAACTTGTAAGATCTCAATGGCAATTTCTCAAATAGTTAGTTTTTATACTTTACACAACACCATTTAGCCCCAGACCTTGTGTTAAGGCTTCTAGATGACTGATATATGTACTTATTATAAGCGATTTGGATATTGATTTATTATTCTAGCCTCTCGTTGCAAGATTGTTTGCGAGAGTCTGCAGATAGCTCTTTTCATGTGTAATTTGTACATTTCATTATATTACTATATTTGTTGTACATTAATAGTAACATCCTGGGCAGTGGCAGTGTATACCTGGGTAGAGGTGCGGACAAATGCAGGAGGATGCCTGTGTCTTATACTTCTGGAGGGCGGGCTCCATCAGGGCACCACCAGGCCACATCCACGGCCTGAGTTAGAGAGGCGACTCCAAGTTGATATTAGTGAGATGAATAAAAGTAGAGTATAAGTCGCCGTGTGGTGCCGGCATAGAATTTACCACCCCAGTTCTTCTTGGGGGGTTTATCTGCAATAACCTGCAAATGATAAATGTTGTCATCTATGGCGCTCATTAGGGGAGGTCTAAAGGTCCTGCAGTGGACTATTATAGGCTGATGATGATGATGATGATGAAAAAGTAGTACTAAATGAAAGCGTACATATTATACTTATCAAAAGATTTGTTTGGTACACATTACTTAGCAAATTATTATTTTTGCAACAATGTTGCCATGTTGTCTTTGGAACTACTAATATTTGTTTCGTCAATACTGGCAATAGAAATTATTATCATCGGTTTATTTTAGATATGAGTTTAATTGTCACAATGTAATGGGTCTGCTAGCTCTGCTGGCTGTTGACCTGAAGTGGCATTCACTTTAGTCCCTATTGCATATTTCCAAGAGATTTTTTTGAGACGGAACTTTAAGGTACCTTAACCATTATCGTAACATAACGTTCCTAGATAATATATAAAATAATCCATCCATAACTTTTTCAGATATCTGAACTGCGTTCACAGGTTTAGGGAAAACAATAGAGTAAGCAAGAAAGTGGTTAGTATAAAATTTTCTGATCCTTTTTCTTATTAGGACCAAAAGTCTCTATCGGACCAACTAAGGTTTAAGTAATATTTATATGAGAAATCGTGAAAATCTTTTACTATACATTTGATGGCGGGCCCTTATTGTCCCGTCTCAAAAATCCACCCTCTACCTCCCTCGTTTTTTCGAAGTGAGTACAAAAATAAATCTATACGGCTTCTTAATAATTTTCTTCAACCACCTTTCACCTTTGTTTCTTGTCTAATTATGTATTACATTTATTACCAACCAACACAATACTCCGCATTTTCTCGCATAGGTACGTTGCGTTTTGCTGCCGCACGCGCCGCCGCCGCCAATGCGGATCGAAACTATCATAGATACCTATAATAACTATTACGAGTATATACTCGTAATAGTTATTATAGGTATGTATATACATGTCACGGGTCCAGCGCTCTCACTCTTTGGCATTTATTTTATTTTCATCTGCAGTATTAGGAAAACTGTAGTTAGATAAAAAAAAAGATTTAGGTGAGTCGTCGTCGGACGTCTTTCTTTTAAGCTTCTGTCGTCTCTTGTTTTTCTACCGAGCCCGCACGAGCCACACTAGTTGGTATGGTTGCCAGTTATTCTCGGCTCACCGTACGTATTTTTGGCAGGAAAGGATTAGCGCTACCTTGTGTCTCAAAAAAGAATCTCGAAGTAGCGAAATATTATGTTTGCGAGCGAAGCCGCGGGCAGAAGTTAGTTTATAATAGTAAGGTTTTCAATCAAGAGTAAATCCATAATAGTAAGTTTATAGATACAATATTTGTTCTGAAATTACCTACCTACCTACCTAGTTGATTTGTGATCTCAGCGCATCAACTTACACTGTAACAAGGTCATCACAACAAACATAACAGATACTGATCTAGATACTTATTTAAATAATAAATGTATCATAATACTATAGTTTTTAACAAAGAATATTACAATCAAATAACCAAACTAAAACTAGTAAAGTAACATTGTTTGATTGGAAACAATTGAGCTAACTGCAAACAAACTACAGATATCTCAACTAATTCTTAAACCATAGACTTAAAACTATTTGTATTGGAACTCTTTATTTATTCTACGTATCTTGACATATCATGTGTAGTTAAAGTTGACTAAGGTATAGGTGGGTAGATTAGGCACAAGTTATGGGAAAACTAAGACTGGATATCAATTTAGTTTTTATAGGATTTTTCAATATCTATTGAGAATTCGTTATATTTGTAAAGCTACCCTGATCGCATCACAGAAATAACTTGTGGTACGGAAGGATGTTTGTTACTTCTTTACGCAACGATCAAAGTGAAATTAAATGTAAAACTTCATGTTCTTCATTAGCTTTGCGCAATCCATCATAAAAATAAATAGAACAGTGCTTGTTTAGTTTTCCAAAATATCAGAGCTATTTACTTTTTTACACCGAAAGCGTACAGAGTCCTTCGAAACGACCCCGATATCTTTGCATGTAGTAAAATTTTGTGCATTACAGAAACCAAACTTATTAAAACAAGATTGGTCAAGTGCGAGTGCGCTGAGAGGTTTTGTGCTTTTACCTATTAACGACCTCTGTGGCGCGGTGGGACAAGGTCCGCCTACGAAGCAAAAGGTTGCGGTTTGATTACCGCCACGCGACTAATATTTGTACGATCTGCAGATATTTGTTCGGGTGTTCTGGTCGTTTTCTACTTATATAAAAAATATTTAGCTGTCTATGTATTATATTGTGTTAAGTATATCAATCTAGTCCAGTACCCATAACACTGCTCTACTTAGCTTCGGGCTAGATGATGGATTTACCGGGATTATAGGTACACATGTACTCGTAGGCACCAGTTACTAACAGAGATTAGTGATTTTTTAAAGATTTTTTCGAGGTTTAGCCACCACTTTGTTTAAAACTTAGACGATTATCAAAAACTGTTTTGAAATGTCCAAATCCATACCTTTGATTTGATGTTTCATACTTCTAAAGATTTCGAAAAGTATAAAAACGAGCAATATTTCAAATACTTCTTGTTTTGGAATTTACAAACCGATGTCTTTCATTGGATACTACCACTATATTTGACTTGGTAGGTTCCCTTTTAAAATATTTTCAGCGTTCAAATAAAAAATATTTTTAAAAGTATTTCTTTGCTACAAACTAATCTGAAAATGGTTTTCCGTGTAAATGTGTCCGACATCATTTTTATCAGGCATTGCTCTTGTGCAGACGGATTGAGCAATTCCAAAAAAACAATAAAGACTTGACAAAACTAACACGGGATTGAGAAATAAGCCTGTTTTGATTGTGTTTACCTTCTTTGTTACACAAATATTATACTGTTCTACACTTGGTTTTTGTTACAAAAAGGCTGTTTTTATTTTTGAATTCAATGTTGAAGGACGTACTACCGTAAATATAACCAGACGTAATTTTGTTAATGGTACACTCACTACCAAACCAACGAATGATGTACAAACTTAATTAATTGCGTAGGTAGGTAGGTTCATCCTCGAAAAATAAAACTTAAAACAGCTATTGCCGTGTGTCCCGCTTTTAATGTTTTTAATAAATTCATTAAATTTTTATTCATTACATTCGTTCTATGAAATTAATGCTGCACACACTCTCCACATTATTGTCCAACTATACATACAAAATTTTACAAGATTAGGATTATTCATTACAAAAAAGAAACAAAATGTTTGTTTTATAATAGTTTTTCTTGAAAGTGTCCATTTTAAATGGCTATTTCATAGTTAAGGACCAAAAAAATATAGATATGACAGCTTGCTTTCCGAGGCTCGGAAGTGAATCCTCACTTCCCTTCCTTCTGACTTCGTTCGGATTACAACAGTGAATTTTTCTTGCCAATAAACTATGACTTGTGCAGTCGTGCCGTACCACTTGATTATTAGTAAGTGAGAATAAAGAGTGCACCGTGTTTGCGCAAACTCTTATGCACTAACAAGTCAGCGCACTTGGCTAGACTGCCCGTCATTGGGCAAAATTAGGCTTAGAGAAGATCATCCTAATAAGGTTTTAGTCAGAGTTATACTTAGTCTATACGTAGGCTGGTAGACCACCCATAGCCTAAGACCACAGACGCGGGTTCGAATCCGCTATGATAACGTCATACTAAGCCCCAGATTGTTTGCCCATTGCATTACCTCACGTTAGATAATCCTTGGGGCTACAGCAGGTACACATACCTACATAGTTGGTGTTTACTTTCTGAGATGTTTGATGGAATGATACTTTGAGCTGCTTGTGTGAACCTTCTACCTAGAAGAGTCGTGATGGTCTGTGACGTCATGCATGACGGTTTACCAAAGATTTTCTTTGACGCTGTATTTGAAAAAATGTAATAAGTCAATGTTTCTTTTTTAAAACTAAATTTAGTGCTAACCACACAACCAATATCAATACCATCGCCTAGTCGGAAGCGTCGCGTCGCCAAGATGTTGGCTGCATTTCGCCGCCGCTGTATAGTAGTACTGATGTGCCAGATGAGTGACCCGAGAGCTGCCCAGTACCTACTGGGCAGCTCTCGGGAGCGAAAACTCGGAGAGCGTCGGTATTAAAATAAACTCAAATAGCTATTAAATTGTTATTTTATTAAGTAAATTTTCTTGATACTTTTTATTATTTTAACTTATACAGTAACCTGTAAAATTTTACTTCTAGGTTTTATTTATCTTCAAGCAGATTCGAGATATTTATTATTTGTATGATATCTGATCAGACTAACACCAAAATACCATAAAAATACTTTCAGTCTCTCGAATTTTCGGTAGATCAACTTTTATCATCATATTTCTTTTAAATATATGTAGGTAATTTAAAATTTAAACATTTGCGGCTAATCTTATTTAAAAAAACCACTGGGTACCTAAGTTCTGCCTGCTACATCGGTAGGCCTAATAAAGGCCCTAAACTTTTGAATTCCAAATCTATATTGTAATACCAAAATTGCGTGTCTTAAATAGACTTCGGTGTAAAACATTATAGCACCTGTGTAATTGTGTATGTTTCCACTGCATTCAGGAAACGACGACGGATCCTAATAATTAATTTAACAAAATATGTTGACAGTCTGATTCGTTACAGTTGGTACACGGTACCGAATTCCTTAGCAGTACCTACTAGGTACCTTCAACTTATTATTCTGTAGGTAAAAAATTACCAAGAAAATAAAAAATTGCAAATTTGTTCAAATAGGTAATTTATTCTTTACATGAAAAGTTACACAAAAATATACTACAGTTAAATAACATAAGACACAAGAGCATTTAGTTTCTATTCTAAACTTTATAATTGTGGTCCTACTCATTATCCGATTTCAAGATTCGTATTCGATTTAATTTTTTTGTTAATGCCATCAAGTTGGCAATATATTACTTAAGACCAGAAAACAAATAAAAACTAAGAATACAACCTATTTCTCAAAAAAAATTAAAGTTAAAAGGAAAACAATAATAATTAAAAGTAATTATAAAATTTTACTTATCTAAGCGTAAAAAGGGCCCACCTGTGGCCTAGTTGCGGAAACCAGTCCAGTAACAAGTAAAGTAAGTATCTAAGCGTAAGAAATAAATTTATTGAAATCTAAAAATTTTAAATCAATATTATTTATTTATTAATTTAACGCGAAGCGGATTAGGTTCATTAAGATTATGAATAAAAAATTTAGCAATCAGATTATGAATAAGACCCGCTTTAATTTATACAAATACGCCCTTTTATTCTGAAGCTACACTAAAAGTTGCAGCTACTAGGTGCATAATATTATTACAATCATAACATTATTATATACAATAAATTAAGTAATTTACGTTATTAACTACTTTGTACAGCAAATGACTAGATTCCTTTTGGGGTTTTTGACAACGACGGAATTATTTATATTATTCACGAATGTGAAATATTTAATAAAAATGAGAAGATTTTAAAAAAATTATTGATAAATTCAGTACTTAAGTACAAGAACATATAAACTGATAAATGTAGTAACGTTTGAGTTGCGTCTGTTTTGAGTTATTGTCAGGTTGAATATTTTTTTCTATTTAAAATTTAATATAAGTAATGTTTATTTTTTTCGTCATTAATGTAAATCATAAGGAAATTGACACGGCATCATCCGGCCTTAATGTATGAAGAGCTTGTGTTAGTGTTTGAATATTGTCAAATTATTTCTTGGCAAAAGTAGGCTCGCTATCTTGATACAGGTAATCAATTATTTTGAACCGGCTAGGTAATAAATAATCTTTGAGGATCTTTACAAAAACTAAATTAGGAACTATTTCTTATAAGTATACTTAAAAATTCAACAAAGGGTGCGTCTATTAATCCCGAAATTAAAGAGTAACAAAATAAATAGCATATAGTACAATATTTACAGATATATGGAAAAGTTCAAGAAATAAGGGTAGGTATCTATCTCCCAGTAAATGACAACCGAAGATTTGACCAAAAATTAAGAATCGGTTGGTCAACCGAAT